>OX596370.1:3817500-4453750 GCA_951394395.1 Colostygia pectinataria | reverse complement strand
CGCATCAAAATCTGTTGCCCTATTATATTTAAGAGATCTAAACGTAGGTTAATACATACAAACACACCTACATAGAGAAAGACAGCTAGAAGTAAGAGATCTAAACATACATACATACACACAAACATACATACATATATTCATACAGAGAGACAAACGGGTAAAAGCTATTTTAATAAATTAACTAATATTTACGCAAGACTTGATACACCTTTATCCTATTACACGACAACAAATTGTGCAAGCCGTTTAAAACTTGCACTTAATTTTTAACCTAGCAATAATCCTAAAATTTAAATCCTGGCTTACGACACCAAATTGTACCGAACCCTACCTCAAGCAAGGAAAACTACCTCACTGTAAAAGCTAATAATGTATTAAAGTAATACAATAAAATATTTGTAGAAATATTGTAGAAATATCGTTGCAATGGCCACGTGATCGTCTAGTAGTAAAAGGTAGGACCTAACTTGTGTTCCGTATTAGTAACCTAAATTCTTTTTAAAAGTGATCAAGTCTTGTCTACTGCGTTACATATTTTATAATTGTCTACTGCGTTACCTATTTTATAATTGTCTACTGCGTTACCTACCTCGTCTAATATTATACCTAAATACAGGAATGTCTACTGTGTTACCTATATTTATTTATTGTCTACTGTGTTACTTGCTTCGTATAAATATCAAGCTAAAGTCTAATACTGAAAGTACGTCGAGATAACATACTTCAGGCTATCGTACCTCGGGCTATCGTACATCGGGCTAACATACCTTTTATATTATCAAGATGAACGAGGATGATGATTATAAATAGAAACGGCTATAAGGATCATAACATAATCCTTATAGGATCAGAGCACCGCCCCGCTCAGATCAATGGGCTCGTCTCCAAACTGGACACCCTCTTCCGTATCATGAAATATTATCATGGAAATTATCATGGACATCCTAGTGACTTGGATGCCCATCGATAATTCTGGGAAACAGAAACTATATCTGTAAAACTCTACGTATTTCAACTTCAAGTCTGTCATGTATGTCTACAAGGGACAAGAGGGCTTTATCTTTTAGCAAGTCCAAGTCGAAGGTCCGTCAGTCTTTATTGCCTCTCCAGTAATCCTGCATCTAGAAATGCAACTTGGCACTTGGAGAGGTCCGTTCTAACTACCCTACCTACTTACCTGCCTGCCTACCTACCTACCTACCTACCTACCTACCTACCTACCTATCTATCTATATAGGCTTTTTAGAAAGTTTTGGAAGAATAATTTAGTTTAGAACTTTCCAGAATAGCTTAGTTTTCTGACAGAGAATATACCATAAAATCGGCGTTACTTAACCTTTGCAGAATGAACCAAATTCAGATATATAATTTGTATTGTTAATGTCGTGGTAACTCCGGTCAAGACTTCGAAGAGGTAGCTCACCATCCGTGAACAGGTCTGGGTATTGCTGGTGGGACTTATACTGCCCAAAAGTCCGACGTAAGATATACCAAACGAACTTAACGTAGCTCACCAGTTGTACATAGACTGGATTATGGTTACACCGGTCGAGACTTTAGTAAGGTAGCTCACCATCCGTGAACAGGTCTGGATATTGCTGGGAGGGACTTATTCTGCCCAAGTCTGACGTAGGATAAACCAAGTGAACTTACCTCGTTCACCAGCTGTACAGTCTGGGTATCGCCACTAGGACTAAATACGTCCAAAATCCAAAGAAGAATATATTATTAGTAGAATTCAGCTCACTGTCTGCATTGGTCTAAAACAACATAATTTAATATAATAAATTCAACATCAAGATCAAACCCAACCATTCCTTGAATTTAGGTAAATATTCACAACATTATAAAAATAGCCCTTAGTAATTACTGGTTATTTTAAATGTACAAATAAATAGTATTGATATCAAATAAGCCAATATCGAGAATTTCACTGAAACTACGACAATGCCGTATCCGGACTTTCTAGCTTACAAACTCCTCATAGGGCACTGAATCGATTCACGCTGTTTGTATTTAAATCACAATTTGTCTATAGCTGATAATAATGTGTTTGAATCAAATATTTGAGATTTTTTAGCCGATAATTTTCAATTTGTTATTTTTCACGACCTGACAGCCTGCCTACCAGAATTCCTGTAATCTTTTCTGACATCTACCAACTTGTACTCGTTCTCTACAGCTGTCTAGTAATGAGTTTTGAATATAATGACAAATAAGATTTTAATGTTTGTTTGAAAGCACTACTGATGTGTTTTGGAAATCTTAAACGCCCCAATAATAAATGTTAAAAGGCCTCCTAAACTATGTTTGTGAATAGAACGAAACTAGGCATAGGCTGTTTCGTTACAACTTGCAAATGCAATAGTTTGTAAAAATGTTTGGGATGTTTGAATTATTATTACTTAATCACACTGAACAGATTAGAGTGAAAATTTGGAAATTGAAAAAAAAAAGAATTGGTTGTTTTGTGAAATAGTTTAATTATTATGTTTCAAAAGAAAATATGATGGTGAAGCTACATGCAGTTGCTAGTAATAAATATCTACTCTTAACTATTCTATTGTTGCTTAGGTATTATGATTGATAACAAGACCTAGTAATACTTATAATAAAACTTGATGTAATACAAGCAAGCTATAAACTGCAGGCAATCTTAACTTTTATAAGTCTTAACCTTCATAATTATTAAAAAAAAATTAAAGGTAAATAAAAATGTTTGTTCATTTATTAATTCCTGTGTGACTCAGCCTTGCTGTCCTAAGGTCTTGGGTTCAAGATCAAACATGCACCAATATTTTTTTCTGTTCTTAAATTATAGTGGGAAATGTCGGCCACTGTGAAATAAATCCTGAGTAAATAAATCTTCCTTATTTTGTGACAGTGTATAAATTGAATAAAATACATTTATTTAACACAGTGCATAGAACAGACCGAATAAATATAACATACATACGAAATCAGTAAGTAGACAGGTGAATGTAGTTCATACAAGATTAAAAGTCCGTTTGACATTACTCTGAGATAGATAAGACTATTGCCTTACTTTCAATAAGTACTGCTAAACTCATGTACCTACCCACTAAGTTAATTTAGTTTAGCTTATCAGGTGATTTACCCATGCACCAAGTAGGTATCTATCTATCTTTTTAACCCCCAACGATAAAGAGGGATGGTATAAGTTTGTAGTGTATAATTATCTATGTGTCTGCCTGTGGCATCAAAGAACTTATTTTGATTAAGTTTTTTTGTTTAAGGTGTCTTAATCAAGAGTGTTCTTAGCGATGCAGCTAATAGTGTTTCAAAATAATCCTTTTAATTTATTGAATGAAATTACCTACTTTGAATTTAATTATTGTTTCCAGAAAATCTGTAAAAAAACGTGAATTAGCAGCATGTAATTTGTCTAAAAGCGTAAAACATTCCAGGATCAAAATGCTGAAAAAACGGAGTATCTGCCTTGCAGCGGGCATGTTTGCAGCATCATTGGCCATGTCATATGCCCAGGGTCATGCTCCGGTACCACCTATGCCTATGGAGACCACCACCACAGAGGTATGCTAAAATATTTAATCCTAGTCAGAACTTTTACTTTTTTTTGCCAGTATCATGGGAGAGATAAGTTAATTGACAAAGCCATAAAATAGGTTAGATGGGAAAACAGAAGGGCTTTGCTCAGCAGTAAGATCGAGTGGGCTCTTTACATTATACTAGCGGCTCGTCCAGGCTTCGCACGGGTGGAGATAAAATATAGCCTATGTTGTTCAGGGATAATGTAGCATTCTAATAGTAAAAAATTTTTTGAAATTGTACAGGTAGTTTTTGAGTTTATTTGTAACAAACATACATAAATACAAATCTTTCTACTAAAAAAGGTACTTTATAACTTTATATAGGCACCTGCTAGAAAATAATAAGCACATGCCTTAGTTTATTACTGGTATCATGGATTAATATTTTTTCAATAATGGTGTACTTAACTAATAGTTACTAAGTTCGTGTTACAGTGGCCAACTCTGGTTACAGAGTGTTTAGGCCGCCCGAACGCCTCTGTCATGGCCCAAGTAATAACTAAGTTTAAGTAATAACTACTTATTACAGTAATAATTTTGACTAAGAATAAACTTCTCAAAGTAGTTTACCACTAGGGCAATAGATGGCGTTGATTGGCACACACCATAGAATCATGTTAGGTTCTTGCAGCCAAACCAACAATCAGAAAAATGCGATTTTTACAATAGTGCTGACTTACATTTATCAAATTCATCAACCAAGATAATGTATACATAATTACCACGGTATACATAATTGATCATTGGGTAAATCTATGTGAAGGTGAACACCATGTTAAAGGATCGGTCGTATCTAATTATTATTATTGCTTATTAATCAATAATTAATATAGATACCTACCTAACACCATAGGATACTTTACAGTAGGTACAAACTATTGCCAAGGATATTGTCCTGCGTGTGGCCAGGAGCGTGCCATCACCCGCATGCGGACCAGATCCACGCGCGGGTGACATGACAAGACAATACGCATGACAGGAAAAGGCCCTAATTAAAAACAAAAATAGATAAGTATGTTACTAGGAAGTTAGGTAGTAAAGTACTACCACACCCCGGACACTGAATAAAATGTTTGAAGCAAACGCGTCGCAATCACCACATGCATGGTTTGTGTACGTAAACGGTGCCGTTGTATGTGTGAGTTTCATGGTTGTCCCTACTAGTCATGGAAATGATTGCTATTTTAAAATCATTATCATATGATATTATTATAAAATTTTATCACTGCTATTTCACATGCTATTTTTCACAGGCAATGATTTTCATTTTGACGGTCTAAAATGTCATTTGGTGAAAGCTACTAGTGCTATCTCTTCTTCTTCTTTTAATTTGTGGCGTCTGTGGCTGAGTTTGCCACAATTTTGCCAATGTCAATGTTGTCGACATTGGGTTGAAACTTGAAACACAATGAAACACTATATCCACTAGAACGTCCAGTGGCACTATAATACCACAAAAGTTTTTACCAGCATACGTCCATGGTACTAACAGGCCACAAATCAATCCAATAAGAAACCTTAGTGGATTCTAATAACATTCAACTTTAGTCGATCAGGAACTTAGTCGATTATATTAGAGTGTTGAACTACGATTCTTTTGATATGCAACACTAGGCAAACAAGGAAGCGAATATTTTACCGTGATTTAATATGTTTTATGTGACGTCATGGCGGGTCGAATTTCACGTCTGGATTTAATTGCTTTGTTTTATTTCTTATTTTATGTCTAACTAACTATTTTATACCAAAAGAAAGCCAGATACGTCTGTATACAAAAATAATAACCGGTAGGTATTATTTTTGTTGACAAAATTTTATAATATCATCATATGATAATGATTTTAAAATAGCAATCATTTCCATGACTATTGTCGCACTTGAGACGGCCTACAAGAAGAAGAAGAAACACAAGGTTGACAATGGAGGATCTGAGACAAAAGATGGTCGGTATATAGTGCTATCTCAGATTATTAGTGCTACAGAAGGTGACATTTAATGAGTAAAGTCGCTCTCTACGCCATCATGAACGATCGATTCGATCGGATTTGAATATGGGGAATAAAAATAAAAGTAGTTAATCTTAGTTTTATCGATTTTATGATTATACTTAGAACGAGTTTTTATTTTTTTATTTGACGAGACGGTCGTACGCATAATGTAAAGCGCCACGCATGACCATAGCAGTTGCAGTGTCACACGAACTTTTAAGTTTTATAATTCTGCGTGGCACAGCACTACGCTCGTCACCCCGTAGTTATTGAGTCTCTTTCGCCCAGTAATTTTACTTGCTACAATGTCCATAAAGCTTATATAGTTTTATAATTCTGCGTGGCACAGCACTACGCTCGTCACCCCGTAGTTATTGAGTCTCTTTCGCCCAGTAATTTTACTTGCTACAATGTCCATAAAGCCTAAACAGAGCTTGCGCACTACTGCTGGGAGGCAGAATATCTGGCACTGCGGTGGTACCTACCCACCAAAACGAACTCTTGCTGAAGAGTCCTACCACCAGGTAAAATATAATAATGGGAATAAGAAGAAGAAGATTATAATAATATATTGTAGTAATATTGCACATTTTTATGTAGTACATTTATACACTACACTATGAAGTTTTTTTTTGTTTGTATTATATACTTAATAACTATTTACAATAAGCCTCATTGCTTTTCAAAAATACTAGCTCTGCTGTACGCTTTCTGCTGAGCCGTGACCTTTTATGCGTTACAAAGTTTCCTGCTTTTGAGAAAACCCTCTCGCATTCCACGGATGTGACAACGATATGGCAGTTTTCACTGAATATTTCTGCCAATATCGGGTATGTAGAAGCATGGGCCTTCCACCAAGATAGAGGAGAAGACTCTCGTGGCACTACCCCTTCGTTTAGGAACATTTCCAACTCGTGTGTAGCTTTGGTGGCTACGTCATCCACTATTGGCGCGATTGCTGCAATGGCTTTGTCAATTTTGCCCCATACGGATATATATTCAATGTCTTCAGTATGTGTTGCGGTTGGGGCAATCACAGCAGCAGTAGGGCTAGGGTTTCTTTGTTCTCGTTTTTCTCTTAGTTTGGTCTTAATTAACTCGAGAACATGTTCTCTTATTAAATATGCGCGTCTTGTGCGCCGACAGGTATCTTCGGATGGTGCGACTTCTTCCGCTACTTGACTATTATCTAGAAAAGCATGAATTTTAAATCGAGGGTCTAAAAATGTGCACACACCGAGAAGCATATTATCTTCAATTTCCTTCTCCGGGAAGTATCGGCCCAGTCCATCCTCTAACTTTAACAGAAATGTCTTCGCCACGCCAAAGAAACGCTTATTTTTCATTAGAGATATTACATTTCTTAGGCCATCTACAATAACTATTGCAAGGCTCGCAGTAAGATAGTGTGTACCACTCATTATTCGAGAGCTCTCTTCGAATGGCTTCAAAATGGTACATACTTGTCTTACTGCTTCCCACATCTCAATAGTGATTATGGGTAAATCCACCTTTAAATTTGGCGTAACCGCCTGTAGCGCCCCTTGTAGTTTCAGAAATCTCTCGAGCATATAAAATACGGAGTTCCATCTTGTCGGAACAGACTGAATCAACCGAAGTGCTACAGTTTTTTTTTCGAAATCTGTTTGGTATTTAATTAATGCCTCTGTCGCTATATTACTTTTTTTGAAATGACTAACGATTTTTTTTACTTTCTCCAAAATAAAGTCTATTACTTCGATGGCTTTTTCTATAACTAAATTTAGCTTGTGGAGGAAACAACCAAAAAATGTCCACCCTGTTTTTTGTATAGCAGATGTTATGTTTTGCGCGTTGTCAGAAACGGCAAGAGTTATTTTGTTTGTCAGTTTCCATTCTAATGCTATATTTTTTAAAGCTATAGCCAAAGCGTCTGCAGTATGAGAACCACTGAAATGTTCACAGTGGAGCAACACTGTTTTTGGTTCAAATTCTGCTAAAAAATGCGCAGTCACAGCCATATAAGCGTCCATATGTATAGAAGTCCAACAGTCTGTAGTAAGACAAACTTTTTTAGCATTTTGAACCATTTCCATTATTATACTTCTACACTCCAAATACTGGCCTGGTATTAGGGTTCCTGATATTAATTTTCGAGGGAACAGGGGCCGGAGTTCACTCGCTAGATCTCAACATCAACATAACAACAACACTAGGCAAACACAGCTCCATCTTCCAATGTGAGTGTGTGGCCATAACTGAAGCTGCCAACGCAATTAAAAGGAGAGAGGTCGTTGACTACGACATACGAATTCTCTCGGACAGCACAGCAACACTTAAAGCACTGGAGAACCATAATTGCACCTCCAAACTCATACACGAATGCCACCTAGCCTTAGAGACCATAGCCCTAAGAAACAGGGTAACTCTACAGTGGATAAAGGGGCATAGCGGATCTTTGGGTAATGACGCCGCGGATGAGCTAGCCAGAAAGGGCTCAAAAACAAAAACAGAGGGACCGAATCCGTTCCTTCCCCTGCCTTTCTCCCAAATACGCTCTTGGATGCGGCTGCATACCCAAACCCTGCACAACGAACGCTGGACAAGGACGACGGACTGCAGACAGTCAAGGACAGCTATACCAACTGCCTCTAAACGACTGACACGTCGTCTGCTCCAACTACCTAGGATAGAACTCAAAACCATCGTGGGGACCTTGACAGGTCACTGTCCCCTGAATAAACATCTCTTTAACATAGGTGCCACAGACAGCCCACTCTGCAGAGGGTGTCTAGCCGAAGAAGAATCAGCTGCCCACGTAGTCCTGGAATGCGTGGGAGTAGCCACTCAACGCACACAAATCCTTGGAACACCAAGGTCACTCCTCGAAGCCTGCGAAGACCCCAGGAAACTTCTGTGCTTCTGGGAGGAGTTAGGCTGGCTTCGCGCATAGCCAGCTCCCCACGCACAACGGACCAAATGCGCGTCCAAATGCGGAAAAGGGAGTCCACATAAATAAATAAATAAATAAATTAATTTTCGATTTGGCAACTGGTAATTTGGATTTAAAGCTTCTACAAAATTTCTAAATCCTTTATCTTCTACGACTGAAAATGGTTGGTAATCCTGCGTAATCATTTGAAGAAATTTTTTATCTATTACCTTCTTACGCTGTTGATCTATTCTTCGAGGTGCGTATGCGGTTATTGGTTGCTGCTTGCGTGGTTGCGATCTCAAAGGTTAGCCAGTTTGAATAAATGCTGGATGGATTATTTCTGGTCCCGAACTAATGGAGCCAGATGCTACTACCTGTTCGTCAGCTGATAGTTGTCTATTTGTGTTCTGTGGCTCTATAACGGGGGCCACTCTGATAGGATTGCTTGTAGTCAGAAAGCTTTGATGCGCACTCAAATGCTTGTATTGTAAATGTTTTTTTAAATTTGTTATAGAAGTCTTATAAGAATATTCTTTTTTACACAATATACACTTCGCCGCAGTCTTTTCTGGGACTTTTTCAAAATGTTCCCAAATAGTTGCACTCATTTTTCAAAGTTTCTTACTTACCTACTACTTATTAAAAAAAAATATGTACACAAACACAACTAAACTAAATCACACAAAATATATACAAGCCCATGCATGGCCATGCAACTACAGATAGGTACAATTAGTTTTTTGGGTAGTTGAGCGTCCCGACCATATTTAGCATATATAGAAACACAATTATAGTAAATCACAAAAATAGATAGGTTAGTCAAAAGTCAAGTGCACCCATGCAACTGTCAGTTGCCAACTGATGCAACTACAGCTGTTGTACGTTTCCCCCGCACAGTTGATGAGCGCATTTTTATTTTTTATTTGCAATCACTACATATATCAAATTCTGTCAAAGTCAATAAAAGTGTCAAAGTGTTTAAAGTGTCAAAAGTGACGTGGTGAAGTTTTTTGACGTGGCAGAATGAATTTGCCTTGCGCTGCCACAAAAAAAGAGACAGCCACCAGAAAAAAAAAGAAATTTAGTTGACGATTTCTTATACAAAATAAATGCAAAACAGAACTTTACGGGCATGTAGGTTAAGATTAACCCGCATTAAAATTAAAGCTTAAAATTAACCCGCACTAAGATGCCAAGTTCGGTCAAAATAAATACATAAAAATAAAATCTGTTTATTTCGAGTAACTTTTTTGACTCATAGAAGTAGGTAACAGTCAAAGGTCATTATCGTTTGACGACGTACGTATCGACAATGTATTTTTCGCTCGTTTCGCACGCCGTAAATAGGCATTTAGCGTGTCTCGCTCTCGCTCGGGACGGTTTTACCGACCGAATGCTCCTCACCAATCGAATCACCTGCTACAGACACGATGACTTCCGATTAAATCCGAACGCTCTTTGATATCATTTGCCTGTGAAATATAGCTTAAATAGCAGTCATAGTAGTGCTCTGCACACGGAATGACGTGATGATTTTATTATTTGCTGTGATTTAGAGCAAATAGCAATGCACCTGACACGATGATTTCCGATGAATACCGAACAATCTGTGAAATCATTTTGCTGTGATTTAGAGCAGTGTGTGTGTAGGTAAGGAGCAGGTGTGACGTATGAAAAGTTATTTCATATGATTTTGCCCTGCTATCTATGATATGTTCCATGGCTAGTCCCTACCCAATTATAGCAAAAGCGAGATAAGACACTCGCTCACGCTGGCGTGCGCGAGGTTGGACCTACACATAATCAGCCATAATAACCCTCAGCGTCAGTGCCGGCGAAAGGTGCCATCAAACTCGCGACCGGGGTGGGTTAAGTAAAAACGTTGGGAGGTAGGGAGTGGCCATTCTGTATGTAGTACTTGGTAGTACTAATATATGTTCTGTGGTACTACTATAATTTCTGAGCTGGCGACTGGCGTCCTTCACAAGTGACCTTTCGATTCGATTCGTGCGTGACTCACCTACCAAGGTCACGAAAATAGATCTGATGATAACAGAACATTAGAGGTAGGTACTACGTAAGGGTTGGACTCTAGGACTTTGATGTATTATTAGACTTAATTTTCGCCATAAATAAGATACTTATCATGATTTGTGAGTTGAGTTGTTTCCTTTTTTTTATTCATATATTCTTACCACTTAATTGGCAACCAGAGGTAAAGAGGTAAAGTAAAGTAAAAAATATATTTATTAAATTATAATATCACAAGGATCATTTTGAAATGTCATAAAGCTAGATGAATTTACGACAGTTCCACGCGCCCCAGCCTAGAAGAATCTGGCAGCAAACTCGGCTGGGTTCCTAGCTTTTTTTGGGTTTATCAAAGGACAAAAGCGATATATCGAGACAGTTTTCGTGGTTCAGCTTATACCCGAGATTACTCTAACTGAAATGACTTGTAACATTTGTAACCGACATAAGTTGAGCTGCGATATTTGCCACGATTATCGTTTGTTGTTTTCAAAAGTAGATTCTCAGCATACGACATACCTTGTGGTAAGTCGGTACCGAAACTACTGACCTGCCCGTTGCCTGAGACGTAAATCATAAATCTTATGTGCCAGTAATTTCGCCGGTAACCATACCCCTCGAAACAAAACAGCAATGCAAGCATTTCTGATTGGCGACTTGTAGCATTGACTTACCCGGACAAGCTCTATAAATTTCGGAATAAATCTCGAAAACATCTCTTAAAAAGTAATTAAGTTCAATATAATCTTTAATAGGGGTTAAGGCATGATGATGATGATGATAAAACCCAAGACAAATCGAACTCTAAATTACCTCGAAATTATTAAAATAATTCATCATCAAACATTAATTTCATTCTTGTAAAACAAACTATGTAAGTACCTACTACCTACATACTACATTTTTTTTTTTAATATAGGCAGGCTTAGAATAACAACACGTAGAAGGTAGTTTCATTCAAAATTATTTCCAAAAGTGTGTTCACAAAACAATTGATGTTTGCGTGAGCGGCCTATGTATTATACGTGATTAATGATTATATACGTGGTGTTACAGCAGCCTTTCACCACACAATACACCATTTTGAAATTATAATTGTGAAAGACTTGCGCACGATGACTTCACATTGATGAATGGCGATCCGCTGGACTAAGTAAGACTAACAAGTCTCACTAAAAATGATCACAATTTGCGTGCGCGTACTTCGTTTCTCCGTGTTGTTATTCTAAGTAGGCAGGTATAATTTGTGGTTTGATTCTTGAACTTTATTCATAATTGCAAGAAGACATTATGTTCTTTACTATTAGGAAAACCGCAACAAAATAAGTAGGTAATTAATTTAGTTTGTAGTTATGAGTGACACATTTTGTAGTTTTTCAAAATCAACTTTGGGTTTTCTACTAGTCGTCCTAAAGAACATTTTACTTACTAGCTGTCGCCCGCGACTTCGTTCGCGGTGTACACTCATGAAAGTAACTTATGTCTTTTCTCAGACTTTCATTAAACTACCTTCATGTTACATCCAAGCCAGTTTCAACTACCTCCATGCACAATGCACATCCATGCCCGTTCAACGTAAAAACTTTACAGACGGAAAGAGTTACATTCATAATATTTCTAATATTAGAATGGACTATGTAACATTCTACTTACTAGGCCTTTTGGAAATTAGACTTTCTGATCAGGAAGCCATTCATGGATATTACTCGCGTCACTCAATCTCAATTAAACAAACCCATGCACGCACACATTAACCTAATATTTGTTTACTCGAGCTGCCTTTGGTTGTCTTGTGATACTAAAACATTTTATGTAAGTACCTTAACTATTTAGTATGTATAAGTTTCTTACTGTATCTATATGCTTACCTTTTTAGTCGTCTGTTTATTTGCACTGCAATGGTATAAACATTAGCATAGCATCGGGCTTTTCCTATATTGTTAGTTAGCCTAGGTCTGCTGTTCTCGCTGAGTGTCGCCTGGTGACGTAATACAAGTTCTTAGGTATCCCCCAATCGCATTTTTGAGAATTGAATGCAATAAATTCCCAAACTGAAGGCATTAAATCAAGAATTCAAGTTGAGTAGCTTAAACTATATACGAATGTAATTGGAGTTTAGCCGAATAAGTCTAAAACGAACGTTAAATGACTGTGGTGGAACCGGTGGAACTGCGAACTATGAATTCAATCCAAATCGCATTGCTCGCTCGACATGTTGGTTTTTTAAGTCATCTATGTGAGATGTAATGTAATCGCATTTCTTCTTACTAGGACGAAGTCTGACGCACATGACTTTCAATTGTTATTTTCCCGCCAGATTTGTCCTTAACCTTAATGCGAGCTTAACCGGGATGTCAAGAGAAGAATTAGTATCATATAGCAAGATAGATGAAACGGCGCCAGTGTCCAGATCTTAGGAACTATTCATGAGCCGCCCATCAAGCTTATTATATATTTTTATATATATAGGGTATATTTTATTAGACAAATTGCGAATGTTTAGAGTTTGAAACGCATATTACGTAGATTAGAATATGAGCATATAATTCGGAGACAAAAAATAGAGAAATATTTCGACGAGAGGAACTTTCGAAATAAATTGATAAATATTTCTTAAAAGATTAAAGTGATGCACGGAGCACGACATGAGTAAAATAGTGCTACTGTGATGGAGGTTGATAAAAGATAAATATAATACAATATGTTCAGTATACCGACCGACCACACCTCACATAATGACCATGTCACCCACTCACTATGAAACTCCTCTAATGACGAATTTGTTTTCACTGTATTATGATAGGCTATTATTTATAGGCATTTATAGACATGGCAATAAAAAAATATAATTTGACGTCAGAGCAGAGCTGGAGGAAAGCTATTTTTATGTTGTTTAGCGTAATCTTATTTTTGTCCGAAAGTTAATAAGGCGTCTAGACGTTGAAACGCCAATGCGTTGATATTCTTGGTAATTCAATAATCATACCAAGATTAACAATGTAATTTAATTCAGTTACGGCATTGCAGAAAGCGAAATTATAAATAGATATCGCAGCGCACACTAATCTGAACATTGTTCTCTACAATACACGTACAGATTTTAAAGCGGCTCATTTTAACAGATAACCTAGGACAGAAGGTTGACTAATTGGTTTTGGACCTGAACATATTAGGTTAGGTACTGAAAAAAAAGTACAATACCCAACAAACAGTCACAAAGTCCTGATTAATTTCTCCACACTAGGATTCCCTGTGTCGTGGGTATCAGAAACTACGAGTACTTAATAACTATCTAAATCCTAATTCCTAAATATTTTTCACGCACAAAATATTTCCCTCCGAAGAGTTTTAAAAAGGTACAAGGGTTCACTTTAGTTCTGACTTTCTTTGTTCCGTACACCGATGACATGCAGCATTATTTCTTTTTCGATAGATACTAGTTTTATTTAGATTTCTTTATTAATTGCTTTTATGTACAAAGTTTATATGGATCTTAAGTATACTGTTAGATAAGGCTGTAGGCACATGAGCCCCGTCAGGGCAATGTTGAGTTTGACTAAGTTACGAGTAAATGAAACTAGAATAAATTGAATCAAATTATGTAGTACTAACTAAGATCTTGCTCTTAATTAAAGTTATTATGGGTTTATTAAAAACATAATCAAATCAATGTCAATTTAAAATCAAACTATAGCAGGAAGAGGCAAACTTTATTGAATTGAATTGATTTTAAACCGATCTGAGAACGAATTTTGTTTAACTGTTGATTAATTTTGCAGCAACACAAGTCATAATGCGCAATCAGATAATATTTTACTTTTTTGTAACTTAGGGAACCCGCTAAAGCTAATTCGAACCAACTTCACTCAACTTTCTTGAAGCTGTACCTGAACCGGTATTATAATGTCTTTGATTGCATTAGTATCTAAATATTTATGTGGAGTTGAACTAGGCGTTTTTAGAGGTCCGTACCTGAATAAGAAAAAACGGAACCTTTGAGAGATCACTTTGTTGTCAGCAAAATCCTTTTTACCAGGAACTGAACTATGCCATAATTAAAAATAAAACAATTTAAAAATTTGGAATGCTAGGAGCCTTTGTGACACAAATAAAAGAAAGTGACCAATTTTTTTTACACCTAGCATGTTGAAGTTTTTGTACGAAAAAGTAATTGAGAAAACGGATCTAACGATTTCCAATTAGAAAAAAATAAGAAAATACTTTTATATAAACAAAACAAAAAACAAAACAAAAAACAAAAAACGACAAAAATAAGATTTTTGTCGTCAAGAAATTATCTAACTGAGTCTTATCTTCTACAGTGCGGAACCCTCGGGGCGCGAGTCTAGCTCGCACTTATCAGTTTTTATTTCAAGTAAAACAACTTCACCTGCCGCTGATTAGATCAATGGAGATCTTTCTTAAGTTTCAAAGCGTTCAAAATGTCCTTGAATACTCCGACAATTTATTTTGGGCTATTTTTTCTTTTACCAACGTCAGCACTTATATTTCTGGCATAAAACATCCTGAAAATGTATCTTGGCGCCGACTCAAAAATGATTTTCTCTTGGCAATAACTAACAGCTATACAGGTAGTTGGTACTAATATTTAATTCACCGGACTCGCCGGTTAGTCTTAGCAAACACCAAGCAGTCGACGCGCGGGAAACGAGGCGCGCGGTCGTGTGTTATCAAGAAACTGAACATATTATCGCGCGTGACGAATCTTATAGTTATAATAACTTATCTGATGCTTATATGATACCTTTTATCAGGTTCTGCCGTAGTCATTGTCGGCGCCGGCGACGCGACAGGTGTATTCCCGCGCTCGCATTTTTAAATATATTTTAAATTCCGTCCGGAAAAGTGCTGCTATATTCTGCCAAAATGAATGTGACGGATTTCCTGGATTATGACGTCACGGAGTGGACGACGTCGACCATGATGCCAGAGATGTCGACGGAAGCACCAGACTTTAGGACATGGCTTGCGAACATCATTACTACGGTTTGTTTACCAATAAAGTGGTTGATTGTATTAGTTCAGTGACTGATGTGGGATGCTAGATAATAGATCGATTAGTCTAGTTTTTGAGTCAGATTCTTTGTTACCTCGTTATGTAAAGTAAAAAAAGGGACGAAAAACATTTACCTAGGTACCTAAGTACTTAACTTACTTGAACATGTAAGTACCTAACTATCACAGATGATAATGAGTTTAAATTTTTGCTTTGTTTGGGCTGCTTCTGACAAAATCGTGCAATAACGCATTTAGTCACAAAAACCGATGTAGGACTCTGCAGGTAAGTAATTACCTATCTACTCTAGGTACAGACAGAGAAAACAATAAAAAAAAAACATTAAAAAAACATAAAAAAATTTGGTTTGGCGCACGCTTCGATTTGGATCTCAGGCATCAAACGGTATAAATAATTAAATAATTAAGATTTTTACTATCAGTTCAGTCAATTTCTTCTGTTTTTAGATTGGTTGTCCAATTTTTTAAAAGAAGCTAAATACTGAGTTTTTATTTTATTCCGGTGTGCCACTGCATGGCAAATTCCAATTTCGGTTCTAATGCAATTGTTGAAGTGCCAATAAAATATATACTTAGGTACGCTCTTAAAAGGCCTGTATAATGATGTTGTATTGGGGGGGGGGGGGGTGCAGGTTTTGAGCAAATGCAGTCCTACCACTAAAAATAACGCACCCGAATTATCCGCATTAGGGAAAATCGCAGAGGTCAACCCATTTACAGTGCAATGAACAGACCTCGTCCTGGGGGAAACCACCGGTTTATCACGATCCCCTGCCAGGTAGGAAAGGTTCATATTTAGATACCCTAAGTATTATTCATTTTGAAAATAAAACGGGTGTTTATCACGTATCGGTATATCGTTGAAGAGGTACCGACACTGTTTCCACTCAATTTCGAGAGTCTTCATCAGGATTGAGTGACACGGCGCCCTTCCTCCTCCGCGTCGCAATATGCACAGCATTGTAGGTAATATAACTTAAAAACTTCAAAGATTTTAGAACCTGTCTCTATTCTACCTACAGACATAAGTACAAAACTAATAAATAAAACTAAACTATTTCTCTACATCTATGCTAGTGTTATAAAGTGAGAAGATTTGTATTTTTGTATGTTTGTATTTTTGTTTACGAATAAACTCAGAAACTACTGGTCTGATTTCAAAAATTATTTCATTAGAATGCTACATTATCCTTGAGTAACATAGGCTATATTTATTACTAGCGACCCGCCCCGGCTTGGCACGGGTGCGGTATCATTGTACCCGTTCGAAGCTGGGACGGACTGCTAGTAATATAATAAAGCAAGGTCGCTTCCCACCGTCTTCGTCTGTCCCTCTTTATGTCTTAGATTTTTTAAACTACGCAACCGATAACAACGATGCAGTTTTCATTAATAGATAGTCATTAAATTTTCATTACCCTGTGCGAAGCCGGCGCGGGTTGCTAGTTAATAATGAAACCATCGTGAATTTATCAAACAGTGTCGGTGGTTTTACACGGTTTCGTGTAATTTCCAGTTTTTCAAAGGAACGATAAACTATCTTGTTATAGAAATAGGTAACTAAAGCCATGCCACTGAGATCCCCTCAGTTGCGATGACAAACATATAATTGCATTCTCATTCACCAGTTTTAGGTACGTTTATCTAAAGTGTTTGGTTTGTATGAGCCAATGCTTCGTACTTGGTACTGTTGGTAGTATGTTGCTTAGCATAACCGGTATTTTTATAGAACTGCATCATTCGACTGCAAGTTTGAAGTTCTTGTCCTAAACCTGAAAATAAAGGCAGTCTACCTAAGTCTACTCATACTTATGGTCTTCTTCGTAATCTTATTTTTTATTTGTGGCTTAGGTCAATTTATTATAAAAGTTTTTTCAGTGTCAAGTTAATGTCAACGTAGACAAATAGGCTTTATTCATAAACTAACTTAGAATATCTAATGGCTTATGTGTCTTTCAAATCTGTCATAGTTTTTGTCTATTGACATAAGAATGACGGGGTCTGTCTGTTTTTTTTACCCCGTCATTCTTATTTCTTTTATGAATACGGTCGTTAATATTCGACTTGTTGTTTTAAGTAGGTATCTCTGGTAATCTACATAAGTACACTAGATTATCCCAGCATTGTTTTTGATATAAGCACCTACATAAGAATACATAAATATTAAAACGCGATCCAAAATTTTCTGAATATACGTATGTAGGTAAAGCTCAAATACCCATTGCCAATTAGTAAATATTGTCAAACAATGGCAACAAAAAGCAAACTCAAGGTTACTGCGATTGTTTTTTTCTTGGTGAAAATCAATAATCACTTGAAACGTGCGTCGCTACCGAAGCTTACATCATTGGAACTACCTATCGTTGTCATGGGTTATTTCCCCCAAGTTTGAGGACTTAATCGTCGTCATTTTCTAAAATGGGTCTTGTTTTTGTCATTATTTCCGTCTGAATTCTTATGGTAATGACCTTGTCTAAGCGGATTACCTGGTTATCTCATTTTCGTTTTCGTGTGGGATATTCTCTAGCCTCGTACCCAGAAGTGATGAGCTAGGTCATAGTATATTAAGTACCTAGTACCTACATACGAATTTTACGTAGTAGCGTCTGTTTTACTTTTTAATAAACTTGCGCATGCAAAAATCCCTGTGGAGCTCGTACTAATTCCTAAATAATCTGCAAAAAAAAACGGCGCCACTGAGGAAAAATCTGAAACCGTGAGAGTTATCGAATAGTCAATTTAGGTGTTACGCGATCGATTAAAAATAATATTAGTTATGCATTAAAAAAAGTGAGTGAAAAAAAGTGGTCATTTTTTTACTTTTATAAACTCACTTTTTCACAGAAATTTTAAATTAGTTTTACTTTTTAGAATGCAAATCTTATTATTTTTCTTAAATCGAGCACGCAACTCCTAACATGACTTTCATATAACATGAAAAAACTTACCCCTGTATTCTTATTTATTATTCTTGATACCGTAACAATCATAATTAATTTCTTTTCATTTTTCTGACAAAAGAACATAAAGGGCCTCATTCATAATTATAAACCTCTGTTAGCTATGTCTTTCAAACATATCGTCTTTGTTCATTGACATTAAGAAAGACAAGGAAGGACATTATTTAGAGTGCCGCTAAATTACAGTTTATTTTATGAATAAGGGGTTAAGGATGCGTTACCAGGTGGGTGGGTAACCACAAGCTCAAAAGCAATATTGAAACAATGTTAGACTGACATTTCGGCATACAAAAACAGTGTATTATTTCAATATTGCTATAAGAGCTCGTGGTTACCCCCCAGGTCATCATATGGATGGGTGACCGCCAGTGGCAATTTTATATGAAAGCGTCCGTGCTTTGGAGGGCACGTAAAATGGTCAGCTATAAAAGACGGAGGTTCGATTACATTTGTCACCAGAATTGGCCACTGACTCATACGAACTTATTATTCTCGCCATTGTTTCAATCGTATTTAATTATTTTCACTCTTTAACAAAAGAGTATACAACCTTAATGCCACAATAGGTAAATAGCCGGTTTTTAAAGCAAGAGATTGCCGTTTCAATCCTAGCTGGGGGGAAAAAAGGTTTGCACAATCTGCAAATAATTGTTCCTGGTTTAGTAAATGTATACAAAGAAAAAAAAACGAAAAGCATTCTATCAGTTAATATGTGATTGCCATAGCATAAGCTTTGTTTAGTTTGAATATAAAAAATATATATAACATCACTTAGAATAACAACACGTAGAATGATAGTTTCATTCAAAATTATTTCCAAAGTGTGTTCACAAAACAATTGATATTTGCGTGAGCGGCCTATGTATGATACGTGATTAATGATTAGTGGTGTTACAGCAGCCTTTCACCACACAAATACACCATTTTGAAATTATAATTGTAAACGACGTGCGCACGATGACTTGATAAATAGCGAGCCGCTTGACTAAGTGAGACTAACAAGTCAAAAAATGATCACAATTTGCGTGCGCGTACTTCGTTTCTCCGTGTTGTTATTCTAAGTAACATCACATCAAAAAATAACAACTCAACTTGTATCCACTTCACTTATCTATATTGCGGTCTTTGATCGCTTTAAAGGTAAATTACCGTTCAACAAGGCTGCGAATCCTTGGCACCCTTAGTAAATATTTATTTTTTTCATTGAGCGCAGTTGTTTGCATTTTCCTCTCCGATATCTAATTGCTACTAACTTACGGTTGCTTATGCTTTGGTATTTTCTTGTTTTTTAGATACTCACTCCGGCTTCAGGTGCCTAAACTATACATATAAACCTTCCTCTTGAATCACTCTATCTATTGATTAAAGCCGCATGAAATCAGTTGCGTAATTTAAAAAATCTAACAGAGGGACAGACTAGACGGCGAGAAGCGACATTGTTTTATCGTAAGTAAGTTCGTATAAGTCAGTGGCCAACTCTGGTAACAAAGTTTCTAAGCCGCCGAAGGCCTCTCTCATGGCCTAACAACTTTGAAAAAGCCGAGACCGAACGTGCCCAGCGAAGCACGGGGGCGCTAAGTTGAAATTGCCACTGGCGGTCACCCATCCAAATGATGACTCCACGGGACAGTGCCTAACTTCGTTGATCTGTTAAGAACAACTACGTCACGAGCGCTCCTGTTTTATCGTAAAGAATAGGTATCATAACAGGATCATATATTATTATATATTGTGACATAATAACATCCTTCATAACAACAGTAGGTATAATCTATTAGCATCGCGTGTGTTTTCTAAACAAACATTTGATTAATATTCATTATGATATAACGATGAACGATGCCAAAAACACATTTTCGAGCACGTGTATAATTTTGTTAAACATTTCAAGGACGAAACTTAAAATCTGATATCGTTTTTAACCCCATACGAAAAAAGAGGTAGGAGACGACGCCGACGTTTCGACCGATTCTACCCAAATGACACGTTCAATTTTAATTTATTTATTTACCGACATTTTGGCCAACAATGATGAACGCTGTTTTGTACAGTCAGCGAATAAACTTAAACTGGGGGTGTTAAATAAGTTTAGTGTGTGTCTGTGTGATTACGGAGCTAATTTTAAAAGCGAATGTGACTACGTCTGGTCTTCGCTACTGGAGAAAAAACAGGCATCAAACCAGGTTATTTTTAAACGAATCTGAGGATGGCACACTGCTGGAAATCACGCTCAGTTTGTAGATTATAATCTATTTCCGAAATTCAACTTCACTAGGAGTTAAATTCTCTATGACGCAGTACGAAGATGAAGATGTAAATAAATAAATAAATAAATACTTAAAGATTTATTTCAGGCATAAGATAAGATAAGTACAGATCTTAATTTATATACTTATATAATTATATACTAGGTAGTGAAGCGCCCCACGTTTTTGTAGTCTCTACATAGTGTGCAGTTTTTATAAGTTCTATATTTTATATGTATGTTAGTCTATAAGGTATATATTTCCATGGGCCGTAGATAGTGGGCGTAGATTGAGTAAATTAAGATCTGTACTTATCTTATCTTATGCCTGAAATAAATCTTTAAGTATTTATTTATTTATTTATTTACATCTTCATCTTCGTACTGCGTCATAGAGGATTTAACTCTAGTGAAGTTGAATTTCGGAAATTCCTTATTGCACTACACTACAAAAGGTATATACCCGCTAAGTTTCTAGATCTAGCTTAGGCTCTGCGTTAAAGGGCAGTATGTCACCAAGCCTTTTATAATGTGAATTAATTATAAATGAAGCACTTGTGCCGCAAGATGCCATGTCATTCTGACCTAAAGTTATTATAGTTAACGAGTTAACGAAGCCGAACGGAATAACCACATGAACAATTTAACGCGTTTAGGTACTATTTAGATAGGTGACCGCTAGTGGCATTCACAGCTGAGCGCGTCCGTGTTTCAAATGGTAAAAATTTATGCGGACGGTCAAGCAAGAGTCACATTGATATAAATAACATATACAACAGTATTTACTAGAAATACATAGCTATAGGCATAAGTAGTTAATTAAAAATACTTATCTTTTTAGACCAAGACATACGTTATCTTATGTTTATTAGGACTAACTGTGCGAAATTATTCATAAATGTAAAGTAAACAGAATATCATGCATTATTTGTCAAGATACGTAGTCATTTGAGTTTTTCAAATATCAAAATTGCACAAGTTATGTATTCGTCGAGCTATATAAATTGATTGACAGAATATCGGCATGTACCTATATCTGTAATAATTATAAAGCAAAGCCGAGGCGAGTCGCTGGTTATCTATACTAATATTATAAAGAGGAAAGATTTGTATTTTTGTTTGTTACGAATAAGCTCAAAAACTACTGGTCCGATTTCAAAAATTCTTTCACCATTAGAATGTTACGTTAACCTTGAGTAACATAGGCTATATTTATTACTAGCGACCTGCCCCGGCTTCGCACGGGTGCGGTTTCATTGCACCCACGCGAAGCTGGGACGGACTTCTAGTAAGAAATAAAAGAGGCTCCAGGCGTGAATCTTGTGTAACGCTTGGTAAGACTAGTATGCCATGGTTTAAACTATTAAACCATGGCATACGAGTTTAGTATTAAAAAAGTAAGTAAGTTCGTATGAGTCAGTGGCCAACTCTGGTGACAGAGTTTCTAGGCAGCCCAAAGGCCAAAGTTTAGTATTGAAAAATAGGTTTGGCATTAATTTATAAATTCTGTTATTTTCTTAAAATTCATCTCCTCAAGGTCTTTAATGCTCTCAAACGGTGAAGGAAAACATCTCAATGAAATGCCAAGGAACTAAAAAAAAGCAGGCTGCGTTCCCACCAGAGATTGCGAGGATGTGTTTAGGAACCAATAGAATCACTTCATTTAACTAGCCTCGCTCTTCCCAGCTTTAATGAAGTGATTCTATTGGTTCCTAACAAACACATCCCTCGCTACACATCTTCGCACATCTCTAGTGGAAACGCAGCCTAATGCTGCTAATTATAGTTTAAATAAATAAATGTCTCATTTGAAAGTAGGTCAGTGTTTCAGCACTGGAAACGTTTTAAGAATTCGAAAAAACTTAATTCGATAACGTTTTTGCAAGAATTTCCACGTTTCGCAACTTGTTTTATCAACCATACGTGGAAATGAGATGTAATGCACAAAGCAACGTAATTATTATCATTAAAACAATGTAAAGTTTACACTAATATTATGTAACTCAATGCATATTGAAATATAATGTATTTATTCAGACAATTACGTTTTACATACAAATAGTTGGCTTATGGTAAAGCCGCGCACGGTTTTATCTAGATTGATATTATCTAGAAATATTTCGTAGAATACACGCATTGATTTAGATTTAGTATTTCTGATGTTTAGTTTGGGATTACTTACTTTAAAAGTCTCTAGGGGTACATTTGGCTCTTTGAGCATTACTGGGCAATTAACTGCCTTATTTTGCTATACTTTGTGTGTGTAGATTGTAATATACTACCGCGTCTTCTAAAACAGTTCATGGTGTGTTTACCTTTTATCTATATTAGAGATAATAAGCAACATTTATATATAATTTTCACTAAAAACGGGATATTTACCATTATTTGTGAGTTTTATTGATTCCCAATATTTCAGCGCAGTTACATGCACCATGATCACGGGAGAACTCCCATTAGTGAAAATTATGTTAATAACCATGATAGTTTTAAAAACAACATTTAGATACTATCAAAGATTTTTAAAACCTATTCTAATTACTAAAGTTCTCTTGAGATTGAAAGCCGTGCACGTGTTTACTATCAGCGAAATCAATTCTTCATTAGTAGGTTTGTATGAGTCAGTGGCCAACTTTTGTTATGAAAATTTGAAAAGGCCGAGACCACTAATCACGGAAGAGCTCACTTGCAATTGCCACTATGGCGGTCACCCATCCAAACGGTGATCTGCTGACTGCGGATCAGTTCTCAACTTCGTTAATCTGTTAAGAACAACTTATCCAGCAATTCACATACTTACCATTTAACTCTTCATTTACATTTTACACAATTTTATTATACCGTGGCAACCAAGCGACCCTCTTGATTTTAAGCGGTTACTGTAGCCTATGTACGCATGCAATATCATAGATATCACTTGCGTTTTACCACCCTGAGACATTAGATGGAAAGTCTCATATCCCTTTAATTTCACCGGAAACCATACCCTTCGAACCGGAACACAGCAATGCGAGCATTACTGCTTGGCGGCAGAAATAACAAAAGGCATACTTTATCTACGTACAAGTATCTACTTAGTTAGAGCGAGGAACTCAATGCAACAACTGGCACAAAGGTTTTTTCACACAGCATTTTTTACTTACAAAACACACAATATTTGTTTATCCTATACAGGGTCATTCATTATCAACCTGTCAAACTTAAGGGATAGGTTCCTAGGCGCTAAAAAAAATAATAATGCGAGTGAAACCGCGCCGGGTTTGCTTGTTTCATATAAAAGAATGTTGTGTAAGACTCTTTTACTAAATAAAGATTTTGATTTTATTTTTGATCTTTGTTTTCTTCTTTCCAGAGAGCGGCAGTACAAGGGAGTTTTCTCCAAGGTTTCCTCGCTTCACTCTCCGTGGTCGTCGTATCAGAGCTAGGCGATAAGACCTTCTTCATAGCAGCTATAATGGCTATGAAGCATCCTCGTATCATAGTGTTCGCCGGCGCTATTTCAGCTTTAGTTTTCATGACGATTTTGTCAGCTGCCTTCGGGTGGATAGCGACAGTTATACCGAGAGTTTATACTTACTACGTGAGTGCGGCGCTTTTCGCGATATTTGGGCTGAAGATGCTGCGGGATGGATGGAAGATGGACCCGAATGAGGGCCAGGGGGAATTAGAGGAGGTTCAGAGTGACTTGAAGAGGATAGACGATCAGGTAAGCAAAAAATTTTATTTTATTTTTTTAATTTGGTATTATACTTTGAAAAATAAACATGCATGATCCCTCATTTATAATCATTTTATAAACAGAAAAAAACTGCTATCGTCTCCTGCCCCCCTACCATGAACTCTTAGAGCGATTCAAATAAGGACCTAAACTGAATTGTCAAAAAAATTTGTACCATGAAATTAATAATTATTTAAGTTATGGTACAAAATTTTTTGACAATTCAGTTTAGGTCCTAATTTGAATCGCTCTAAGAGTTCATGGTAGGCTGCATTTGAAAGAGGCTGTCTTTATCAAACGTTTTAAAGTGTTTTGTTTATCAAATGATTATGAATGCGTTAGTTTTAGCGATCGTTTGAAAAAACAATGGGATGTTATAAATGGATACCTACGTAAACTCAAACAAAATATAAGTATTTAGGCCCCAGTCCTAACTAAGCGTTCTTTACACCTCAAAATTATTAATTTGGCATAGGTATCTATTGTATTGACTAAGAGGTTTTTTTATAAATAATCTATACCAGAATTTAAAAATAATATTACGTCGTTGCTCCTCTCACTTGACTTTTTTTAAATGATAGTTGTTGGTTTATTTCGAAATTATAAGTCCGAATGTACAATCAAGAGTAGTTATACCGATGATAGCGTTTATTTTTTACTAGTAAAATAAATTAAGTAAGAAGTATCAAAACTACACGAATTTCGATCCATCCACCCATAACAGAATATTGAAATAAAAAAGACCCGATCGACATATAACTTTTTAAATGAAGCGATAACTACGAGCGGTAGTAAGAAATGGCCTAAAACGATACATTTCGGTGATGGTTCAAGGGGTTTTAAACGTAACAGAAAAATATTTTTTAACATCTTGAAAAATTATAAGATTGTACACATATGTATACATATTTTCTTAAAATATACTCAAGATACTAAAAAAAATCCCTCCCCTTTTAAATAGGTACAGCTAAATCGTAAAATCACTGCCGTACATTCATAGTTTCTACTGTTCAACAATGAAACAGCTTTGTGGTACTTTGTTATATCTACCCGCAGATAACACTGATAACGATAATGATTGAATGTCCCAACTTATTGTACCTGTCCATTGTCTGAAATTGTTTGTTTTATCGTTTTTATTGAACACTTATAAAATATTCGGTTTTATTTATAAGTGTTTCGGCGGCAAGCAGATTTATGTAATAAAATAACCATCCTACCTATATAGCGATGCTTACAGACATAATAGACTTATTACACGAAGCCATTAGACATGATAATCCATAAAATGTCATGCCATAGTACTCACTGTCAAATTACAACGTATTTATACGATGCCAATATTGGATTGTCTCTGCTATTGGACCTATTAAATAGTCGGTTCCCGCTATCCTTAAGAGACCTATCCTTGACAATCCTTGAATTTTCTTGTAGCCCGTGAAGTTTCGAACACTATTGTCGCTCGTGTGCTGAATATATTTTAACGAAAATAAACAAATAAAAGCTTTATCCCTTAAAATTTAAGTCAACAGAACAAATATTAATTAACTCAAGACACAACTGATTAAAAAAATCGAAGCACCGACTCTCAGACCGCGCTGAGCGCTTATGGAGGGAGGACGTATCGCTCCTCGTCGCGCGCACTATTACTTATACGATATAAAGATACATTCAGGCGAACTTCATAAATTATATCGCTAAATCTTGGATAGGCCTCTTAAGGCACGGATTTCGGATCCACGGAGGCTTTCGGGTGGCCTAAAAACTTCGTCAATTTCGCTGTAGCGAGTTGCCCATCTGATCTGACACTATTTTACATGCTGTATTTAACAGCTGCGTGCGCCCATATGAATATCAGCACGAAATTATATTATGACGTGAAAAAGCTTATTTGCTATCGATTTAAAGTGAGTATTCAAAAAAAAAGTTCAAGTATTCTATGGTTGGTCATAATGCCGTGTCAGGTTATGCCACTTAGATGGTCCAGTTAGCTTAGCCACGTGTGGCGTAACGCCCATCTTTAATGCATCACCTATACGTTAGTACTATCGGTCGAGAGTAGGTGGTGCAAGCTTGTGTCCCAACTGCTGCAGCAGTTAAAAGGTCATGATGATTGTGACTAATTAATTATTTTATATCTGCACTAAAAGTAGGTTATCCTGTAAGGTAAGTAAGTGTGTGACTTAAATTACCTATACAAAGTACCTACATGCAAATGATAAAAACGTCTTTTTAAATAAACCACCATTGTTAAAAGATAAGATAGGCATGGGTCGTGCTAATATAATAAAAAAATGTTTGTAGAATCTTAGTGGATTTGCAAATGTTGAATTCCTTTTGTTAGTTTGTCTGTTTAAAAGGGGTAAGGGGTTTTTAGTTGCCAGATTGGCAGTTTCAAAATTCGAAAATGGCGGGTTTATCTTAAACTCCGTAAAATATACAGGAGGGTTCTCCGAAAGAGAGGAGTTCTCCTGAGGCGTCGCCTGCGGTTTCAAGGTCTCAGAGCCCGGGGGCTTCGCCCCGCTCGGTGGCTAGCGCTCCGGGGACGCCGGAGGAGACGCAGGCAGGCCCCTCGGCACAGTCTGAACCTCGGGTGAACTTGCATCATTATGCCTGGCAGTACGAATGACACCATAGTTTTTTTTTAGCCTTTAGCTTTTTCCGTTCCGTTTTGCACAGACCATTATTATCATTTTTAAAAGCTTACCGACAGCTTAGCGTATAAAGGAATTCAGCATTTGAACAAAAGCTTAACACACTATTAAACTTAGCTTTTATTACGTATTTTGTAAGCAGATAGCAATGTACTGTTGATCTTTCGAGACTTTTAGTATTGTTAGAGACTAGAGTACACTTTTACGCCCTTATTCATAATTATACTACAAACCTCTGTTCGCTTATATATTGCATTATAATCTTTCGTCATCTTTATTAATTCATTAACATAAGAATGACAAAGACTATACAATAGCAAACCGCTAAAATGACAGTTTATTTATGAATATGGGCATTAGTTCTTCCCAGTTTGCTAGTTTTCCCTAGCTTGATATGCATCATGTCATGACTATTATTTTATTATTTGCAAGTTAGAGTAGTTTATGAGCACAGATAAGCTTTAGATAAGCCTTTTTCTGAGAACTAATGTAAAATAGGATGATTCCATGCTTATTTGTTTTGTAAATGAATCTTTATTTAAACATCCTTAGTCTTCTCATAAGACCTGTTACTCATTCTTTTATTTGTCATTTATTATGAAAGTAAAGCAATTATTACTTAATTATTTAATAAACATGGTTTAAACAAAGTCACTTCCCGCCATCTGTCCTTCTGGTAGTACAATTAGATCTTTTAAACTACGCGACGAATTTCAATGCGGTTTTCATCGATTGATAGAGTGATTCAAAATGAAGGTTTATACGTGTAGTTTAAGCACCGGTGCGAAGTCGGGGCAAAGCGCTAGTCTTTAACAAATGTGTACACTTGCACGGTTTTGTGACAATTTTAATGATGCATTAAGAATTTATTATTATTTCACGTTTTATGCTTTCCATTTCACGTAATGTTGCCTATTTAGATTTATAACTACGTATGTAGATTATATAATATGTAGATTAGTTAACTTTAACCAGTTCGTACAATATAAGTAAAGTAGAAAATTCTGGGTTCACCAGACTTTTCTAGGTTAATTCAATCAGCTAGATTATGAATAGACATAAATATACACAAAGTAAGAGTAGTAGAGTTCTCTGTGATAGAGCTCGTCCGGGGTTGGACTACCACCATACCTATTTCTGCCGCCAAGCAGTAATACTCGCATTGCTGTGTTCCGGTGTGAAGGGTATGGTTTCCGGTGAAATTACTGGCACATGAGGCTTTCGATCTTAGCCTCAAGGCAACCCGCAAGTGATACCTCTGGTATTGCAAGCGTCCAAAGGCTGCGGTAACCGCTTACCATCTTGTGGGCCGTACGCTTGGTTGCCACTTCAGTTGTAAAAAAAAAACAAAGATATACACAATACATAAAGATCACAAATCCACTAGTAAGTAATTTTATCGCAAGCTATAAATTCGTCTAGCAGAACCGAATACTCTGTCACTGAAATGACATGATTTTATTGTTGACTCTGCCAACCGTTTCTAATCACTACTCGGAGCGTTCGTGACGTACCTGGCTCAGTTGTTCATAACAGATCAACAAAGTTAAGCACTGTTCCGCGTAGTCTTAGATGGGTGACCGCCAGTGGCGATTTCAACTGAGCGCTCCCGTGCTTCGGAGGGCACGTTAAGCAGTCGGTCCCGGCTTTTTCAAAGTTGTTAAGCCATGACAGAGGCTTTCGGGCGGCCTAGAAACTCTGTCACCAGAGTTGGCCACTGACTCATACGAACTTACTTTACTACTTGCCTAAAAGCTTAACAAATCTAAAATAAAACCTTCAACTTCCAGGAAGAGAAAGAAGCGACAGTGACAATGCTAGAGCAGGGTCAAGAGAACCGCCGGCGGAAACGTAACGCCATAATAAAGGTGCTGTTTCAAGCCGCCTCGCTAACTTTCATCGCGGAGTGGGGCGATCGGTCGCAGCTAGCGACCGTGGTGCTGGCGACGCGGGAGGACGCGGTGGGCGTCGTGGTGGGGGGAGCGCTGGGGCACGCGCTCTGCACCGGCCTAGCGGTGATAGGGGGCAGGATGGTGGCGCAGAAGATTTCTGTGAGGACTGGTGAGTTTTACTCATAAAACTATCGTGAACTATATCATACATTTTACAAACGGGTGTTTTCACGTACCGGTATATCGGTGAAGAGGTACCGACACTGTTTCGACTCAATTTCGAGAGTCTTCATCAGGGTTGAGTGACACGGCGAGCGTCCTCCTCCGCGTCCTGCAGTGCATATCGCGACGCGATCGAATTGAGTCGAAACAGTGTCGGTACCTTTTACCTTTTACCGATATACCGGTACGTGAAAACACCCGTTTGTAAAATGTATGACTGGTGAGTTATTGATTGTTTACTAGCTGACCCAGCGCGGTTTCACTCGCGTTATTTTTGCAAATTTTCTCATCTGAGACCTTCCCTGGACTCCAACAAACATTTCAAGACCAAAATCAGCCAAATTGATCTAGCCGTTGTCGATTTTTAGCGAGACTAACGAACAGCAATTCATTTTTAATATTCTTTATAATTGCCACTGTGAAGACGGAAGGGGGTGTCATGATAGGAAGGAAGCATTGGTACGTGTTATGTATAATCTGGTTGTGACAGGGAGCAGTATAAGGGCAGAACGGGAAACAGCATATTTCTATCAAAACTGGTGATCAATCGGTGATTATTTGATTTGAAAGATTCTGCTAAATGATGTTATTTTGTATAATACAAACCCGGTGTAAAAGCAAGTGAAGGTAACACCAAGTGATATTTGTGATTTTATTAAATTTCTTTTGACTTTGAAAGAGCGCTGAAGAAATTCACCATGATTTAAGTAAAAACTAGTACAAATAATTATTTTGATACTTTAACTAATAGATGCTTTCTTTCTTTTCAGTGACAATAATCGGTGGTATAGTGTTCTTATGCTTTGCTGTCAGTGCCCTTTTCATCGGACCCGGCGAGTAACTAGATATAAGCAATTGTTATGGTGCGATTACACTTCCCTTATTCATAACATGTCATAACCTCTTTTTTAAACCGGTAAAAAATGGCTTATAAATAAAGCTTTTGAATCAATCTGTATGCATTGACGTTAAAATAACAAAGACACGCTGCACTTTATACAGCGTTTTATAATGACGAAGAATTATGAATAAGCGCAATGTTAGAATTCACGTTTAGGCGTTTGCCCGAATGTCTATAAACTTTGGGCAGGCTCAAGCCAAGTATCAAAATACTTTGATCGTAAAAAGTTGGCATCTGTCACTTTTTGACATAAACAATTTGTAACGAAATGGAATTGTTTTTTTTTATTTTGATGATTCGTCCAAACAAAGCAACTTATTACACTTCTATGTAATTGCTTGTGCCAAGAAATCAAGTGCTACTAGTTAAAAGTACCACTTAAATTAATTAAATTAGCACAATGGGTTGCATAATTATCATTGTAATAAAAATTGGCCAAAGTTCATGACTTATACGCTACAGTTATGCTATGATGAAGAACTTTAACTTCAAAGTGGCACTAAGAAATGTTTATTATTCTTTTAACTGACTCGTCAAAATAACGTAAAATTGCCCAATGGCCATAGTAGCAAAATCCATAAAAAAAACCCAACACTTATTTGGGGAATTTAATATGCATTTTATTTGTGATGTTTTCAAAGTGACTTTAAAGCCCCTGTGATTTAAATAAAATAAACCTGATTTGACTTTATTTTTATGGAATTCGGGCAAATGCCAAGTGTCAATGAACTAAGTTAAGTGCCCTCGTTTTCAAAAAGTCCAACATGTCTGTAATGTTGGCTTCACTTTGCATATTTATGTTTGTCTTATTTCGATAAGACATAGTTAACTCTGCTGAAGTATAAACATTTTTTTTTTTTTTTTAAATAATGCTGGACAATCCGCACATCATCATCTAGCCCCAAGGTAAGCTGCTGTTAAACAGAGCTGTATTATGGGTACTAGATGACTGATATATACTTAATACAATACAATACATAGATAGATATTTTTATTTTATATAGAAAATACCCAGAACACCTGGAACAAATATTTGTAGATCGTACAAACATTTGTCCCGAGGCGGGAATCGACTCGTAACCTCTGCGTCGCAGGCGGACCTGCGCCCGCTGCGCCACATCGGTCGTCAATTGAAGATGTATTGATGAAAATAACGCTAATATTTGAGCAAATATGCCAAGTACAGTGCGAGTATTACGTCAAATAAAGATGACTTACAAATGCCTAAATAACAAACCAGTGTTAATGCAATCATAGTAGACAAGGAGGTTGTGTAATCGTGTTTTTATGTTGTTGTACCTTAATAATAATATTGTAAAGCTTAACGTGCATTTTCATTAAGGACAGTGCTTTTAATTAAAATGTAAAAAAAATGTAATGTTCGAAAATGAGATTTCGAACGAATTAGTTCACAGTATCTACATATTATGTGCCAGAGCGTTGTTTTCTGAGAGCCTTTACTAGTTTGTAGTTTAGTCGGACTATTAGTAGCAACGTAAATATTATAATCATGAATTGTAGCGTTTGTGGCGCTTCTACACGCGCCTAATTTAAAGGCACCCTTAGACTAGGGACATTAATATTATCTATCGGAAAATAGCTGTGTCAAGCTCTAAAAATCTTTTGGCTTTATTCATTTTAGGAAACTGTCATTTTAGAAGCTTGTTAAGTATTAAAAGTCAAAAATGATTTATTTCAATAAAATCACAAGGATCATTTTGAAACGTTGAAAATTATTGTCTTTCCTTGTCATTATTATGTCAATGAGTAAAGACGATGATAGATTTAGAAGACTTAGCTAACAGAGGTTTATAAATCGTTCATGAATAAGGTCATTAGAATTTGATTGGCCTACATTTTTACCCGAAATCGCTGACTCAAGGTAGACACTTCCGTAGGGATTTTTTTGTATGTAGGGATTAAATAAGGTAGGTAGCCCTTAGAACTGAACACCAAAAGTTGTATAAATAAATTAAACTTTTTACTCAACTGTGAAAATGTGATAGATAAGATAGGCGTTCACGGTGTTCAGTGACGTAGCTAGGATAAGCGAAAATAAGGGCCACTACCCACCAAAGCGGAGCCGAATTTTATGCAAATACAACCATTGCGTGGAAAATTGATGATATCGGTGGCGCGATCGAATTGCGAATTGTATTCTCGCTGCGGAATATATAAATAAATAAACAATGCTGGACAATCCAGCATCATTTAGCCCCAAGCTAAGCAGAGCTTGAGTTATGGGTACTAGATGACTGATATACTTACAATAAATACATAGATAGATATTTATTATTCTACATAGAAACTGCCCAGAACACCCGGAACAAATATTTGCCAATCGCGTACAAACATTTAGGCGGGAATCGAACCCGCCACCTCCTGCGTCACAGGCGGACTTTCGCCCGACGCGCCACATTGGTCGTCATTATATTTACATGATTTGCAAATATTAGCTGTGTTACTCATAGATTTTAAAATTCATGACAAAGGAAATCCTAATGGCGTCAGGATTATTGGGGGCATGGAATTCAATCATAGCTTTTGTTACAAATATCCGCTTCGTTTTGGTGGACACCCGTCCTTATCTCTGTTTAATCTGAGTATAATATAATTGTAATTCCTTTGTGAAAGTTTTACAAAGTAACTGTCTTGAATAAGACCCTAGAAAATTATTTTGTACGTTGTCTGTGATGTTTATCTGTATTAATATTAAATTCCACACACAAGCGGCCGTTATACTAATAGCAATATAATCAGAAAGATCTCCTAGATTGTTCTGATTGACTGATATAATCTGAAGATTGTTCTGATTGGCTGAGTTGTGCCTTTAGCTATAACGTCTATGGCGTCTGTATGAGTAAGGAAACTGATAATTTATAACTATGTATATGTGATCTGATCAATATTCAGTGGGAGCCTTTGGAAAGATTTTTTTTAATTAAAAAAGGATAGTACATTTTAGACCTTATCAGAAATATGTTGAGTTAATTAATTATATCTTCGCTGTGAATTTGAAAGTTGTATAATTTGATAGAATGTGAATATTTTATTTTATAAGTACTAGGGACCGTTTTTCGTGAATTTTTCGTAACTGTAAATACCCTTAAACTTTTTTACCCTTAAATCTTTGCCATTTTCTTACCCCATGACCCGAGAAACAAACAGAAAACTTCTTCTGCTTGTTCTAATGTTTCGATAAATATTTAACCATCACATTTTAGAACAAAAATGAACGGTTTTTGATTGAATATTTGAAAACAGTCCCGTTTCAATGTTAATGTTGCTTCGCTAGATGTTTATAATGTAAAAAGTATTATTTTCATGTAAAATATATAAATGTAAAAAGTTTTATTAATTTGTTTCATTCCGATATTGCATAAATATTAGGTTTTTTTTGTAAACACGTGCATGTTTTTTATATGATAATGATTTCTTGACTGATTGAAATCATGATAATAAAATCTATCTATACCTAACCTACGTATCTACATAATGTAAGTTAGTAAGTCATCATCAAATATGTAATTTTAGCAAATAAGCAAGCAGGTCGGCTAAGTTGATTTTGATAAATCAACGAAGTTAAGCATGTAATGTTTCCCGGTGTCAACAGTTGTATGTCTGACCGTCAGTGACAATTTCAATTGAGCGCTTCCGTACTTCGTAGGGCACATTAAGTTTTCGGTCCCGGACTTCTGTATGCCATTATGGAGGTCCTCAAACGGAACTTTCTTGCTACTAAATACAAAATTAGCATGGTTTACTAATGAACATCCCGCGACGAAATAACGCAAACATTTGAGCAAGTAAGCCAAGTTAGGCGCTAGCATAAGATTAGATTTAATTGCCAGTCAGTTAGTAACGAACCATTTTATATATTTATTAAAACTGAATCAATTACGGCGAGTAAAAGATAAACATTTTAAATTTGATAATTTCGCACACGTGATTATTTTATTGATGAGTGCGTCGATAATAAAAATTAACGTATTATCTTTATGAATTTTGATCAGATTATAATTTCCTGTCAAAGTTGATAGATCGACTTTTAAACGGTTTTCAAAGATAGTTAATTGATTCAAGCGTGACTGGAAATTCTTTAAAAGATATTGAATACACATATTTTGTACTTTTCCGCTGGACTTAGCTATTATTTTGTGACTTGTTTTTTGTGATAGAGCTCGTCCGAGGAAGTACTCGTACTAGTTCGTTCGTTCGTTCATAGTATTAGTATTACATTAGTATTCAGGTAGTACTACATACCTATTTCTGTCGTCCAGTAGTAATTAGTTAATAAATAAATTGCAAGCGTCCGTAGGCTACGGTAACCAGTTACCGTCAGGTGAGCCGTATGATTGTTTATACCTAAATCTAATATCTGTTCTGTGCCTAAATGTTATAGCAAAATAAAAAATATGTAAATACGATCAGTTTATCATTAAAATTATTGTTACATGCAAAGTAGTGTCGTAAAGTAAAATGGTCTGAAATAAAAAAAAACTTTAAAAACGTCATTCAAGTCAAAATGTCAATAACAAAAATACAATTAAAAAAAGTTAATTTCAAGCGAGATCGTCAACATTTAAACTATTTCTTTAAAAATAGTTAACAGTAAAAACAAAACAGTAATCAAAAACATAAACAAAACTAGAAACTTCCACCAGACTGATTATAACATGAATAAACAATTCAAAATCAACAAGCATGCATTAAAATAAACATACAAAAATACGTGCAATAATTCGATCAAAGATATTAAAACTTTGCTCACAAAAAACAAAGATAAAATGGCTTGGCTACCCACAACAAACCGATCCAGAATTATCTCAAAATTGCGCGAAAATAAAGACTCTATCTGTGATAGAGAATAATTGAGATATTTCGCTTTGATCTGAAAGCTTATTTTATATGTACCTATGTATGTCGTTTATAAACAACAATACGCATTTAAGGGTTAAATTTTAGAAACAACTTTATATGCATATAGTATGCATTGTGACTCAAGTTAACACAAATAGATCTCAAGTTTTCCATACGAAATCTTAAAAATATGATGCATACATTCTAAAGATAAACCAGACCTACCATTGCACACCATTAAAGTTACCCTTGCACACTCACCTCAAAAAACATGCACACAAACTACGTCAAATAAACGGATATGTAGTCATCGCATGCATCCATCAGCCCCTCCCTTAGGGCTTCCTCGCGGGACGACAGGGCTGCGGTGTGGCTCGGCAGGAACAGGCACATGCGGCACGCGGAGCCCCACGAGTGGTTCAGTGTACCTTTAGGGTGATAGGGAACAGTAGTCATGGGAATCGGTAGTCGGCAACGAGTGTCACTGTGGGAATTCGCAGTGTCATGAAGTGCCACTAGTGTCGCTATGATGTGCCACCAGTGTCGCTATAGGACACCACACATGCGGCAGGCGGAGCCCCACGAGCGACTTAAGGTACCTTGAACGAGGTTGATATGGAACTGTAGTCACAGGTGCCATGAGTGTCGCTATGATGTGCCACTAATGTCGCTATGGCGAGCCACCCGTGTCGCTATAATGTCACAAAAGCCTGTAAAGTACCACTACTGTCGCTATAATGTCACAAGAGTCGCTTTTGACATGTCTTACGGAAAGACGGCTGCGGTGTGACACGGCAGGTATGTACATACCTAAAGACAAATGGTACTGTCATATGGAACCACACAAGACTTTATAGTGTGTCATGAGTTTCGCCAGGTGTGCCATCAGTGTCGCTAGATTATATTACTACAAAGTGTCGTGTGTCGCTATAATGTCACAAAAGTAGCTATTCGCGTCAAGAGGTTGGTCTCGGGGTGTCGAGTATAGGTCGCCGAGGTATAGCGTCCAGGCATGTAATGTTTTTCTACCACCACCACCAATATACCATTACAACATGCAATCCACATGCCAGTGCAAACCATCCAAGGGATTAGGGCGGGTATACACCTGAGCGGATCCATAACGCGATTTTCACACGATACTGTTTTTTGTTCAAGTTCTGCCTGCTTGGCAATTCTGAAGATTTTAAAAACAAGAAAAGAAAAATAAGTCAATATCTCTAAATATTGCAAAAGGGCGCCATCTGATAATACTGTGATGAAGATGCTTAGCGGTTCGTTCATTCGTTCATTCGTATGAGTCAGTGGTCAAATCTGGCGACAGAGTTTCTAGGCCGCCCGAAGGCCTCTGTCATGGTCTAACAACTTTGAAAAAGCCGGACCGACTGCTTAACGTGCCCTCCGAAGCACGGGAGCGCTCAGTTGAAATTGCCACTGGCGGTCACCCATCCAAATGATGACCCCGCGGAACAGTGCATATCTTCGTTGATCTGTTAAGAACAACTTAGCCAGCTACGTCACGAGCGGTAACTGTTTCTGATTCAAACTTTTTTCGTAAGATGGCGCTGTTCGGGGTTTTCCGATAAATATTTCACAGCCAAGAATTTCGATCGAGTTAGGTAGTGGCTTAATGGTCGCCCCGTTGCCGGGTCAAGGCAGATGCGGGTTCGAACCCTGCTTCTCCAAAATTTTTGGATCGAATTACAAGACTACAACTAAATATCTTGTAGCCTAGTTAATCAAACAGAGGCCGTATCCGCAATGCTAGTTCTAACCGTAATATCCCATAGTTCTCCGAACAGTAGACCTCGCAAGCACAAACATTTAAAGTGAGCTTTGAAAGTGAGCAACATATTGCATTTTGAGGAACTATTTTGCTCATCACGCTGAAGATCCTCATCAGATCTTCACCAAATATCAGACAAACTTAAAGTTAATACTTACTATAATAAAAATCATCTAAATCAAATCACATTAGGCGGAGATATTCAGCAGCCCCCTTTTTGTCCCTTTTTGGAGAAAGTACGCTCTTTATCAAAAATCCCCGACGACAATCAAATTCTATAAAGTCATAGAACCTGTATACCAAGTTTCAACCACATTTCAACCAGAAGTTGGTTGAAAAATGCGACCTGTAGGCGAGAACACAAAAAGTCCGTACAAATAGACATCAAAAGCATTTTTGCCAATTTCGAAACTGAGACGCTTCGCTCGCTCGGTCAATAAGGGCCAGTCGTGCGAGGCGTGCGCCTACTTACAGTGCCGTCCATAGATAAGTATCCCCCTTGTATAAGACGACTAGCTTCAAATCCATTTGGATTACTGTGGAGTTTTGCTCAAATAAATTATACAAGATATCTACTTATCGTACCTACATAGCATACCTATAATATATGATACAGGATCAGATACTTGTCCGCTCAGGTGGGTAGGAGCTCTAACCGTAGTGCAAGGCGTGCGTTGTCGTACCCACTAGAGGCCCTGGCAGAATACCAGTGTTGCATCGTTCCCTACTCAAGTGCGATGCAGCTTATGCTGAGCCAGGATCATTGACCCACACTCACATTTTTGTTTTAAAAAATTGATATTTATATAAGTAGTTTTAGGTATTAGGTACATAAACCTACATACTGTATTTTTTTTTTTTTATACCACTAAAGTGGCAACCAAGCGTACGGCCCACTTGATGGTCAGCGGTTACCGTAGCCTATGTACGCATGCAACATCATAGATATCACTGCGTGTTACCACCCTGAGACGTTAGATGGAAAGTCTCATGTGCCTGTAATTTCACCGGAAACCATACCCTTCGAACCGGAACACAGCAATGCGAGCATTGCTGCTTGGCGGCAGAAATAGGTATGGTGGTAGTCCTTCCCCGGACGAGCTCTATCACAAAGAACTCTAATACTCTTTTATATTTCATTTTTATTTTTACTTTGTTTCTGTACCTACTTGCCTACTTTTTTTTTTATCTTTGTATTTCTTCTATGAGTGTGTCAATAAATAATTTTTCTTTCTTTCTACCTACGTATCGTACAATATGCGGGTAGATGTTCAGAATAGTTGCACGGTCAGATGGAGAGGAGCTCTTACCGTAGTATCTGAGTGGGCAGTCGTGCGGAGAGTGCGCGCGCGCCAGCAGGCAGGCGGGCACGTCGCCCGGCGTCACCACCCTCGCCGGCCACCACGGACACGCGCCCAGCTTGTGCCACACCACGTCGTCGTACCTGTAACAACAGGGGGCTTATTCGCTATGACATAGAGATTCCTTACCAATAACGTGTAACTTAGTAACGTGTTCTATACGTGCCATGGTGTGAAATTGTAAAATTGTTATCCGTATCTGTGTTGTTTCAATAGCGATAGTTTCGCTATTGAAAGGTTGACTTTAAAAAACAGTCAGACGAGCCCTAAAACGTGGCTCGTCAACAACGATTCCACGCAGATATCGTAACCAGCCCGCGTTTGGTCATAGCGAATAAGGCACCAGGAGTAGTACAGTTCTTTGTGATGGAACACGTCCGGGGAACTACCACCATACCTATTTCTACCGCAAAGCAGTAATGCTCGCATCGCTGTTTCGGTGTGAAGGGTATGGTTTCCGGTGAAATTACTGGCACATGAGGCTTTCGATCTTAGCCTCAAGGTGGCAACCCGCGAGTGATAACTCTGGTATTGCAAGCGTCCATAGACGCGGTAACCGCTTACCATCTTGTGGGCCGTACGCTTGGTTGCCACTTCAGTTGTATAAAAAAAAAAATCTTGATCAAAATAAAATGGAAAGTTCCGCGTAGTCACCATACGGATGGGTGACCGCCAGTGGCAATTTCAACTTAGCGCTCCCGCGCTTCGGATGGCACGTCGGTCCCGGCTTTTACAAAGTTGTTATGCCATGGCAGAGGCCTTTGGGCGGCCTAAAAACTCTGTTACTGGCCACTGACTCATACGAGGCGGCCTAAAAACTCCGTTACTAGAGTTGGCCACTGACTCATACGAACTTACTTACTCTTTTAATAGAAAGTAATGTTCTCTATGACAGACAGCTTTCTAATGTTCCATAACTTGAATGAACTTGCAACATACCCAACTTTAGGCCCCCACATACAGCTGGGGCAGAGCTCTATATTCTCCTTCTCCTCGTGCACGGAGCGCTTGGTGCGGGTGCTGGAGAGGACCTTCTGGATGAACGACACGGGCTTGGAAGCATTATTCGGCGTCTTTTTGCGATCTGACCAAACAAAAATAAATAAATATATCTTTATTTTGGAACAGAATACTTAAATAAATAAATAAATAATGCTGGACAATCCACACAGCATCATCTAGCTCCAAGGTAAGCTGCTGTTAAACAGAGCTGTATTATGAGTACTACATGACTGATAAATACAATATATAGATAGATGAAGAAGAAGATCTCGAGAATAATAAATAGATATTTTTATTATATATAGAAAATATCCAGAACACCCGGAACAAATATTTGTAGATCGTATAAACATTTGACCCGAGGCGGGAATCGAACCCGCCACCTCCGCGTCGCAGGCGGACCTGCGCCCGCAGCGCCACATCGGTCGTCATCACTTAAGTAGCACGATAACAATAGTGTGAGAACCGATGACGTCTGTGGAAGTGTAAAACTGTGTCACAGACATCAACGCCCTCCTCCGAATACAGATTATACAGAGTTCCAATAAAAACAAATATAATATTTATTAATATAAACTAAAATTAATAACATCTAAGCATAATCAGTAGATCCGACCTCATGAGTCGGGTTATAACAAAATATCTATAAATAGTCGTATAATACTAATTAGTTATGTAGTGTATGTGAGAGCGTGTAAGAGCGGGGTGTGATTGTGAGAGGGTGTGTGCAAGTGGAGAAAAAATAAGCATAGTCGAATTGATAACCTCCATGATAATAATATCTCAAAAATTATTTCGCCTCAAGCGGGATTTGAACCCGCGACCACCGCTTGATACGCGGGTGCTCTACCAAATGAGCTATCGAGACATATCGCTTGGACGAAATAATCATTGGGATGTCTTCGGCTCGAAGCGCCGATAGCTCCACCTACAACTCTACTACGTATCAAACGGTGGTCGCGGGTTCAAATCCCGCATGAGGCGAAATAATTTTTGGGATATTATTATCTTTAGTATTCCCTTAGTGTGATAGTTAACACTCTAAAAACAAAAATAACCAATTGATAACCTACTTCTTCTTTGAAGTTGGTTAAAAAGTATCTTCTCTACTCTACTTCTTTACTCTGCTTACTTACTTTTTTTTATACCACTATAGTAGCAACCAACAGTACGGCCCACTTGATGGAAAGCTGTTACCTAGCCTATGTACGCTTGCAACTTCATAGATATCACTTGTGTGTTACCACCCTGAGACGTTAGATGGAAAGTCTCATGTGCCTGTAATTTTGCCAGAAACCAGAAGCAATGTGAGCTACTGCTTGGCTGCGTCTCCTATTTCTGCAGCCAAGCAGTAATGCTCGCATTGCTGTGTTCCGGTTCGAAGGGTATGGTTTCCGGTGAAATTACAGGCACATGAGACTTTCCATCTAACATCTCAGGGTGATGTTGTTGTATGCGTACATAGGCTACGGTAACCGCTGACCATCAAGTGGGCCGTACGCTTGATTGCCACTTTAGTGGTATAAAAAAAAAAAATTAAGTAAGTAGATAAGTATGCTTACGGATGATGGTAAGAAGCCACTCGCGGCGACACGGCAGATGGTAGGACGCTGGGCAGTTGGTGCAGGGCCGCAGCTTCTCGCCCTTCCCGCAGACCAGGCACCAGGGGATGTGGACGGTCACCTCAGACTTCAATGTTGAACTACTGTTCTGAAAGAAAGAAAAAATGAAAATACGTTTATTCATAGATATCAAGGCATAGGTAAAAAGGTAAAAAGGAAAAAAAAAGGCAAAATGAGTGAGCAGGTACATTTTAAATAAAAGGTTAGAACCACTTAAGACCACATATTCATTGCAAGCATTTCTTTGATAAACATGGTTGCACTAACATGTTGCGAGTTTAACAAGTTTCTGTAAACTTTGGTTTTGAGCAACAGTTGTGCAACAAACTGTCTGACGATCAAAATTATAAGTTTGTGTAATAAAGGCCCGATTTTATCCTAACTACTAATATTTATAATAATAATAACTGGCAGTCCGTCACAACTTCGCACGGGTGTAATGAAACCGCACCCGTGCAAAGCCGGGGCGGTCGCTAGTATAAATATAGCCTATGTTACTCAGGGATATTGTAGCATTCACAGAACAGAAAAAACAAGGTAGCATTCATATTAGTGTAGTAAAATATTTTTTGAAATCGGACCAGTAGTTTTTAAGTTTATTCATAACAAATAAAAATACAAACATACAAAAATACAACTCATCTCTTTTTATAATATTAGTATAGATTATATTATAGTATAAGAAAACATAGATATATATAAGAGCACCGGTGGTCTAGTGGTAGTGACCCCGCCTTCCGATCCTAAGGTCGTGGGTTCAAACCCGGTCGTGCACCAATGGATTTTTCTGTTCGAAAAATTTATGTGCGCAATGCCAGTGCTCTCATACGGTGAAGGAAAACATCGTGAGGAAACCGGCATGTCCTAGAACTAAAATTCGAAAGACATGTGCCATCCACCAATCCGCATTGGGTCCGCGTGGTGGATTAAGACCCAGTCACTCTCGCCTGAGAGTAGGCCAGTGTCCCAGCAGTGGGAACATTAGAAGGCTGTCATGATGATGATAAGAAAACATTGCCCTATTTTTTTTTTTTTTAATTTAAAATTGAAATTTTATGAAATTGGAAAAAATAGATAATGTAAGGTAATAAAGGAATTACAAAAGTAAGTATAAAATTTAAATCAAAAAGTAGATCAGAACTGACATTTATATTATACTGGTTGTCCTATTTTACAAATAAAGTTGATTTCTTGAATTAGTTTTTGAGATAACTATCTTAGCAAGATGCAAAAAATGTCTATATTGATACTTACAGTAACATCTGACATGTCTCGAGACTCTTTTGGCTCTGCAACACTTAGCTTCTGCACAAAGTTGTACCGCCAGCACTGTTTCAAGTAATTATCCAACTCTTTCTCCGAAACAGTGTTTTTGATCACCAACTCTAACTTATCCTCAGTAGACGCGTCCACATTCATGAGAAAGTCTAAAGAATCTTTATTCTCTTCAACATTAAGCTTTAGAAGCTCGAAGTATTGGTCGAAAAGCTGTTCTTTGCCCCGACGGACAAACTCTTTGAATGCATTCTCGTATTTGCCTTGTTTAAGTGGGACATGTTGCAAGTCGTAGGTAGCGTTGAAATCAGGCTTTCTTATGTTGCTAAGTTTCACTTGAAGAGGAACTATGTGTTCTTCTTGAAGTTTCCTCTGGAAGGTATAAGATAAGCGTTTAAAACAAACTGGAATGTAGTTTTTGATCCATAACAATGCTTGAATTGAAGCAGAACGGAATTATTACAAAACTTGTAAAGACCAAAAAAGAGACAGCAGAGTCTATAGAATCATAAGTTGTTAATTAGGAAATGTTATGTTGTCTATCAGTCGGTACCAAACCTTTTTAGGAGTCTTGCTCGGAGAACGCTCCGTTTTCACTTTGCCTGGAGATATTTTTTCTGTGCCACAGAATGGTCGGGACCTTTCAGCGAGATGCATGCAGGTGTATGGCAGCCAGAGCTGCTCATTAGTTCGGCAAGTCTCCAAAAAGTAGCAGAGCTCTTTTGTTACGGCTAGACTACCGTCTTCCTTGCAAGAAATGCCTAGAACTAATAATGATAAGGTGGTAAGTATAAAAAAAATGTGTTATGCTGTGGTGACTGGCATATCTAGGTACGCCGGTGTGTTAACATTCTCGAATTAGATTTCTTTGTGATAGAGCTCGTCTGAGGAAGTACTACCACCATACCTATTACTCCCGCAAAGCAGTAATGCTCGCATTGCTGTGTTCCGGTGTGAAGGGTATAGTTTCCGTTGAAATTACTGGCACATGAGAGAAATGACTGGATTTCGATTTATGCCTCAAGGTGGCAACCCGCGAGTGATATCTCTGGTATTGCAAGTGTTCATAGGCTGCGGTAACCGCTTACCATCTTGTGGGCCGTACGCTTGTTTGCCACTATAGATGTATGAAAATAAAAAATATGACCAATGAAGTACCTGCTGTGTAACTGCATAATTAATACACAACTATAATCTAGGAACGGAAAGAAAACGAATACGGACCTTTGTCGTCAAAGAACAATCCCTTTGTATCTTTGATAACACGCACCCTTGCATAAACTTTATTACAAATCCTGGCCATAGCCACATCTCCTAGCTTCCAATGATAGATTCCTTTAGTTTCAGTGGTCATTCTTACAGTAAATTACTAAAAACAGAAATAAACAAACTTTTCAAAAACTCTTACATCTTTCCGCGCTTTTCAACATCAAGTGAGTGAGTGAGTGAATGATTGAATAATTTTAATTAAATTTTGACATAAATGAACGAGTACAGGTACAAAATATTTAGTCAAAATTGTATTACCCTGCCATCTAGTGTCGAGTAGTTTCTCAATTAAGCCATCTATTGTTTTTTTGTTATGACAGTACTAAAAAAACGTAACAGATAGCAGCACCAGTATTAATTTGTCTTAGGAAATAGATGTAGATTGTAGACCTGAGAATTGGTACCTACTACCAGTGTACTGAAAGGTCTTTTATTAATCTCTTGTATTTATTGCATTATTTATTATTCCTACCTACGACTTCGCCACGCCAAACTCAGTGATATCAACGACCGACATCACATTCACGACTGACCGGGAATACCTTGGTAGGTAGGTACCAACTCTAAATCAATACAAAAGGCCGTAGTACCTACCTACGTAGGTACTTTATTCTTTTCACGCCTCCGCCTAGGTCCGGCCGCCGCCGTGTCGAGCTGTACCTAGGCAAGTACTCTATCTACGTTTAATACCTACGCTACGAAAAAATAAGCGACCTACTAGGTACTAGGACCGATTTAGGTCGGTCTAGTAGGTAGAGTACGTTTATATGATTCGCCTAGTGTTCGCCTAGTGTTCTAGAAGCCAAATGGGCTATCAAAGACATTGAGAATAATCTGCTAGGTAGGTATATGGAGGCTACAAGGTAATTCGGATTGGCTGGGACTGACTAACTCATCGATTTCACTGGGTGAGTTAGTCCCAGCCAATTCAATCAAAAACTGACGTAGGTTTTGTATGAAATTAGAGGGCAGTTTTTTGACAGGTTCCTAATTGAAATCGGATTGAAACTGAGATATCGTAACGAAAGTAGGTACCTAATAGCTTAACAGGTTATCTGAAGACTGAAAAATTACATAAACGAACCCAAGTGACTTGCATTGAATCCTACCAAAATTACGGTTCTTGGGCAAAATGTCTGTTTTCTTAAACGATTTCCAAAACGAACTTTTATTTTTCAGAATGTTTTCCTAAACCGTTAGGTAGGTACCTACCTACCTACCTACTTCTAACTAAGCAGAGTAACCTACCAACTATCTGGGTTAGTATCTAGGTACCTATTAAAAAATAGTGCTCGTTCGTTCGTTCGTTCGTATGAGTCAGTGGCCAACTCTGGTGACAGAGTTTATAGGCTGCCCGCAGGCCTCTGTCATGCTGTCAACGGATTTCGGTTGTCGTCGTGAAGTTAAGATAATAAGCCGTTTCCTTGTGCAATGAGCTTTTTCGAACTATATTTTCTTTGCGCATCACTACTAGTAGCTTAGGTACTTTACGATGGCCAAGATCCGTTGGCAAAACTATATCTATGTACCGACCTATTATTTAGTGATCTACTTTGGCACTCAACAAAGTAACTAAACCATGTTTTTTAAACCACCCCTAATTCCAACAAGAACCCAAGTACGACCACCCTTTAAAGTACCTACCTACATCTCCAGTTACAAGCTACGCCGTGATTGGTTCATCTCAGCGAGGCGGGGCGCGCAGCATCCAATCGTGGTGACATCTCCGGTAGGGGGCTCTGATTTGAGCGGGAAATGTAAATAAGGCTTATGTAGAGATATCGATTGAGATTTGTTTGAGATGGAGATTTGACGCGCAGACTCTCTAGGTATGTAGAGCATTGGATTCTGTAGCATTGATACTTGTTTATTCATAATCATAATCATAATCATTTATTGTTTGCGAACCTAGGTAACATAAAATGGTGGTAATGCTAACATAATGAGCTCTAGATCCTGCCATTTGGGCATACAAACATTTACAAACATTACATTTAAAAATAGTTTAAATTCACACAAAACAGTAATATTCAATTCATTATATTATTCTGAGCTGTGCCATTTAGATTTGGACGATATCGTCTAGCTACAACATCGCTAACTGAGATTCAAAAATTAACACTGGTGGTGGTTGATGTCAATAGGCTTAGAATTTCTAAGGTTAGGTATTTTTTTTTTATACTACGAAAGTGGTAACCAAGCGTACGGCCCACTTGATGGTCAGCGATTACCGCCTATGTACGCATGCAACATCATAGTTATCACTTGCGTGTTACCACCCTGAGACGTTAGATGGTAAGTCTCATGTGTCTGTAATTTCACCGGAAACCATACCCTTCAAACCGGAACACAGCAATGCGAGCATTACTGCTTGGCGGCATAAATAATTGTATAATAAATAATAAATTGAAATTGAAATTGAAATTGAAATAGGTATGATGATAGTCCTTCCCCGGACGAGCTCTATCACAAAGAACTCTACTACTCTTAAAATAGGTCTAGGTACAAATAGGCTAAAGGTATATTTTTCAATAGTCATTAACTTTTTTCTATTTAATACTAATATCAATTCTGTGCCCATGATCTTAGGATCGGAAGGTGAGTTCACCATGACTTACCACTAAACCACCGACTGGTGCCCTCCTAGCCCTAATGAACTGTGTTAATGGAGGCTTGACACTCAGAGCAAAGATCTATCTCTCGCTGTGATCTCTCGTTTCGTCAGTTTTGTATAAAAAACAACTAAAATAGAGTTGGTGGTAGGCCCCTTGTCGCCTTCTCAATTCGCTCCACCAAAAGAAAGTAGGTATCATGCCAGCGATCTATCAATATTCAAGGGGAGACAATTGAACGGTTACGTCGCTCGTGCCGAGAGACCTTCCGGTACAGGCGAGCACAGTGGCGACTGGTGGCGACAGTAGCAACGGACTCGACACTAACTAATAAAACATGACAGAAGAACCGATTTCCTAAAAACTGTTTATTATAGTTGATTTTTAGAAAAAAAAACGACTTCAAGGCTTTATAGATACATGTTTATACTTATGCCTTTTTTCCACCCTATAGTTTTTAGGTACTTTATATAATATAAATTAATATCATCTAGGTACATAATCTAACAAAAAAAATATGTCAAGCAAGACATTTTTGTTCGTGACTAAAATAGTCATATTTATAGAAGTCATATGTATAAGTAGCCTAAATTTTTGGCTCGATAAAACAATTTGAATTAGGAGATAGGTACATTAGTATTTACGGTCGGCAGATTTATGCAATCGTGAAGTTAGCAGTTTGTGATGCGCAAAGACAATTTGGTACGAAAAGCTTCATAGCGCATCGTAACGCGGAAAATTTTGAAAAAAACAATAGAACAGTAGGAAAAGTTCATAGATATAGGTTAGGTAATGTAGAGTATCTATATTTAATTTATCTAAGTACTCAATCACAGCTATAACTTCTGTGTACTCAATTATCAAAATTAAAGATAAAACAAAAATATAAAATATGTACATAATTACATTACATTACAAAATATACAAAATACATATGAAACAGTTGAGCCATCTAAAGACCGTTACAAACGACCAACAACGTTTAAAACAAAAATAAAGGCTTATATATATATTTTATTTTTATTATTTTAACCGATTCACATTTTGTACTTCTCTGTACGTATTTGTTAGCATCTGTCGTTATTTTCTCGTAGTTTTTGCTGCATTGTTCATGTTTTAGACGACAGGTAGCACGCTTGGTGATCCTGAGATGAACTCTTGCCATATCGCCTTGGGCTGGGTTGATAACCCGACAAAACTTAGATTGTAATGTAATAAGAACGTGGATTAACGCATTAGATAGATAGATAGATATCTCTTTATTGTACACCTTAAAGGATAAAAACATTTTCATAAAAGTGTAACAATGGGCGATTATTATTATCACTAAAAGCGATCTCTTCCAGGCAACCTTAGGATGGATTGGAAAAGAAAGAACAAATGAGGAATGAGGTCACACAAAAACCGATTTCTCTAAAAAAATTCGAAAAATCTCTACTTGAAATAATTTATAGTAGATAGTACCTATACTACTATCTGATAAACGGTTTAGTATACAGATTCCCATTATTTTAGAATTCCATTTTGACAGAATTCCATTTATACTGATTCCCGATTCTACAGATTCCCATTATTTAAGATTTTCATTTTAACAGAATTCCATTTTTACTGATTCCCAATTCTACAGATTTCCATTATTTTACGACAGTTAATATCTTAATTAGTGACATGACACAATTATCGGAAGCATGACACAATTTTTTCTTTTAATGAGACGCCGATGGCTCCAAAACTTTGCTTTATTTTTCTCTATTCAACGAACAAATAAAAACCTTTCCTTCACTAATTATATCCTGGCTCGTGCTTACTTCAATACTTTTTGTTGATTTATTTAAATCTACCTGTCATCATGACATAGCCTTCGAATGTCTCATACACCGGTTGGATGGAGAGTGCTAGGATCTAGAGATCCAGATCTCTAGGACACTATGCCAGCTGCGAGCGAGAGTGGTTTCAATGCAGATTGTTTCATGGCAGTAAAATATTGAAAGACATCATGTCTCACAATATTTTAGTTCTCGGTCATTCCGATTTCCTTACGATGTTTTCCTTCAGCGTATGATACTTTTTTATCCTACTATTATAATAAAAAAAAAAAAATACGAGAACATTAATACTGCGCACCTAATAGAAAAATCCATGTGCATCCACAACTTTAGGATTGGAAGACGGGGTCACAACATAACAACTAAGCCAGCCAGTACTCTTAAAATAATGTAAACCCTTGACTTGTCTTCTTCTCCATTCTGCTTTTTTATTAAAATAAACTCGAGAACGGCTCAACCGATTTGGCTAACTTTGGTCTTTAAATTTGTAGGAGTTTAGAGATGGTTTAAATTAAACGATGAGAATATATGAAAAAATGACGCGCTTGTAATAGCGCGGGTCAGTTAGTCAGTTATAAAAGTTGCGTAACGATAATCCAGCCATATGCCCTTTAAATCCTTAGGAAATAAAAAGAAAGTACTACAGGTAGCGATCAGCTGTTCGATCGGACAGGTTGCGGGATGACAGATGCTGCAACATCTGCCGCGGCTCGGCGCGTGCGCATCGATATACCTATCTTGATACTTGATACTATATGGTAATTTTCAAGGAATAATTCTAAAGGGGTTAGTTTATTAATTCCCAATATTTCAAAGCAGTTATAATAATGTGGAAAATAGAAGTGTTTTTTTTTAGATGTACTTCAAACCTCTATTTCTTAATTGTGTCTTTCAAATCTATCATCGACTTTGTACATTGACAATACTTAGCAACCCGCTGAAATAACATTTATTTTTATGAATACTAAGACGTAGACATAGACGTCTTTTTAAGTAGGATAAATCGGACAACCACAAAATGTACTTAGGTAGATAAATGTAAAATACGTACTATGCATTATGTTTTGAGAAAGAAATGTCTTAAACCAAATGATGAGAAAGATGGATACGATCTAATCGTTTGGTTAACCTACATAAACATAATAATTTTTATGTAGGTTAACTAAACAATGAGTCATGTAATAAACTGAATGAGTAAAGTATCAAGTAGGTTCAGTAAGGCGGTGCGCGGTCAGCTGCCGGCGCGTGCGCATCTCGCCCGCGTCTCTGTGTGCGCGGTGAGGCTGCCGTACCGTGCAAGGTACAGGCGCTTGCGATTTATATTATTAAAACTTCTACTCTTGCTTATAAATAAAATGAATTGCTGTTCGTTAGTCTCGCTAAAACTTGAGAACGGCTGGACCGATTTGGCAAATTTTGGCGATACACGTTTGATTATACTTCCGATTTTCTGATCAGACTATCTAAGAATAAGAATAAGAATAAGAATAATTTATTTTGTCATTATGGTGTGCATCGGTACATAACATTACATGACAGGAAGGTAGCAAACATGAGTCAGGTGTAAAAAAAAAAAAAATTGTACCACAGGTTAGGCTCTGTTCTCCTCACTAGGTCTAAAAAAAAACCTGTTGTGAGGAGTCACAGGGATTCGCCGATCTGATCGTATTCAATCGATACTCATCGGACTTTGCTTCAGACTTTTTCTGAGCTCAACCTTTGTCAGGTTACCTACATCTACATTACTTGTGTGTGTGTGCTACAATTCATTTAATTTGCCAGCAATTTCTATGTTACACAGTGTTACCCGAAAAAGTTGTTTCCCGTTGGGTTACATTTTTACACATTACTTTAATAAATAAATATAAATAAATACATTTTATCACAGCACCATCTAGCCATGAATTAAGAAAACCAGATAACTGATAGAATACTTATTTTTTACTGGTACCTATGGTACAAGCTTTGTTTATTTCGGGTCTTCATGCATGTGTAAAAATGTCTGCTATTATTAATTTATTTAAACTTTTAAATTTTGACGACCGATGTGGCGCAGCGGGCGCAGGTCTGCCTGCGACGCAGAGGTTGCGGGTTCGATTCCCGCCTCGAGACAAATGTTTGTACGATCTACAAATATTTGTTCCGGGTGTTCTGGGTATTTTCTATATATAATAAAATATATCTATCTATGTATTGTAATTGTATTAAAATAAATATCAGTCATCTAGTACCCATAACTCTGTTTAACAGGAGTTTACTTTGGGGCTAGATGATGCTGTGTGGATGGTCCAGCATTATTATAATATTATTAATTATTATTAATTTATTTAGGCATTTAACTTTCGACTAGTTTCTGTAACTTGGACTTTGTGTTCAGCGGGCGCTGACTCACGCCGGCATTGACCGCAGATCTTCAATTATAACATCTCGTGCACATCGCTCTTAGGCAATTTATCGTTATATAATCGTGGTATGTGAGTTTGTTTCCGTAAATGTCAATGGTTTAGCGACCTTTTCAGACTTCGATCGGTTCGGTGCCATTGTTTGAGGGTAATAAAACATATGTTTTTATACACACACCACAGGTGACTAATAAGTATCTATGCTTTATAAACTAGCGTAGATTTTTGAACTATAACTTTTTTTTTAAATTTGTCTGTTGCCTGCAACTTCGTTCGCGTGGAACTCGGGAACTATTTTTTTGTTTCAAAAAAAAAGTAACCTATGCACAATTTCCGTTTGTTATCTATCTGTGTTTTAAATTTAAGCCAAATCCGTTCAGAAGTTATCGAGTTATAGAGAAACGAAAATCCATCCGAACATCCAAACTTCCGTATTAATAATGTTGCACAATAATCGTAATTTTTTCAGCCTAAAAGTAGCCTATATTCTATTCTAGAATATAATCTAACTTTCTATCAAATTTTATTTTAATCCGTTCAGTCGTTAGGTACTCCCACAAACTTACAAACATCCAAACTTTACCCTTTTTAATATCAGTAAAATTAGTGTGATAGCAGTTAATGAGAATACCAAAGACTGTCATAACATGGCATCTGGGTCCAATGCACCTGTTGTTTTGCCAAATATTACCGTATGTCGACCCACTGACCTACTTAGCCTGAAACCCGGGTTTCTCGAAGGTAACGGTTAACAACAAGCATCATCATTTCAGTCAACAGACGTCTCTACCAGTTGAGCTACCGTGTCAAGAAAGTGCTTCAAGTCCCACTCGAGTCAAATTGATCTTTTTATGGAATAAAACTGTTCTAGATTTCAATTTGAATCAGTTTTTTTTGGTGTAAGTAGTACCAATGTAATTTAGAGTCTTGACCCTACACTAAGTTTCCTTGTGTTACCTATAGGAATTCAAAACTACCAAAAAAGTAGGTACCTACTTACCCAGAACAAAAGGTTTTCTTAGCGTGCATAAAAATTGGTATTACTGCCAGTCTAGTGTTAGTCCTGCAGGGTAATTACGTAAGCATTTGCACCAACATATTCCTCTCGAAATAAAAAACTGTCAAAAGAATGCAATGCGTTTCTTGCGGGTTCTTGCGTAATCGCCTTGCAGAATAAGAACCCCCGCCACTCGAAATAAAACCTCATTTTGAAATGTATCTCAAAGTCAAAGTACGCTACTTGCTTCTTTATTTATTTTCTCCCAGTTCGTATATCAGGGGTCATTGTCCAGAAATCCCTATAGGGCAGGTGGTAGGCAGCTGAACCCACCCTTGCAATCTACATCTATTTTACAGCCTACATGCCAGAGGCCAGCTTTTATTATCTACATAGCTCAAAAGTCACGGTAGCATTTTTGCTGAGTTATATTACTAAAGGACATTTCTCACAAGTTTGCTTGGGCAAATGGCATTGGGTACGACGACGTATTCTGGAGCTCTTTTCGTTTAAATACGTCCTTGGAAAAAATCTTAGTTAGAGTTTTTAATTAACACCCCAAAAACAGTCTGGAAGCACCGTCAATAGCTCCAACTCTTGTACCTATAAGGAAAATGACGTCGAAAGTTTTAAAAAACAGCTCCATTACCATCCTAGCCATCTCAACAGTCTCGTTGTAATCACATTGATTACAACGGTTGCGGGTTAGGACAATCATTGGCTATAACGGCACGAATAATATTTAACTTATCTTTATTACTAACCATAGATAATATTCATATATAATTGACCGTCATTGTCTTAAATATTACCAACATCATACTTAGTTCAGAATGTATAGATATAAAAACTAGAAAAAATGGATGGATAAAAGTGTTACCTAATGTGTAACAAAGCTATCTGGTCGGTCTTAACGGGTAACAATAATTTCTGGGTAATACTGTAAATTATTGTTTCTTTTTCTAATGTGTCACACCCTTTTGATATCAAAGTGATTGTTATAGCAACTATTAATCTGTTCTTTGATAGGTTAGTATAGTAAAAAAGCTGTGGTGTGAGGAAATAGATGAAATTCACAGACCAAAGCCAAGTGAACAATGATAGTTTCAAAAGGAGAATACTTAAAATACTTAATACCACTTTAGAAACTATCGTTGCAAGTGAATAACATTTTTTTAAAAGTGACTAGGTACCTGTACTACAAAAACAACATGACGTAAGGTATTTACGATAGCAGCTCTATCATAAACTAAGTAATGTATGTAGTTGTGATAGGTAAAACTGCTTCTTCAAATTAAACATTTATTTTATATAAAATGGCATTTCTTTTTACTATTCCCAGCCAGACAAAAAGCATTTAATCTTTATCCAGTGCATTGACACGGCAGGTGCGCGTGCGCAGCTCGTGCGCTTGCACCTTTAGAGATTCCATCCAGATTGGCATTGTCGCATTGTTTTTATTGTAATTGATATGCGATTGTACTGTAATTGTTACTTATTAAACGGTTGTTTAATGATAAGCTGGTTAGACTATGGGAACAATGTTATTAGTGGCTTATTCCACTTGAGATCATTATTTTTGTGTGTGTGTAGTAGGGCCTTATTTATTAACGTACTTTCAACCTCTGATAACTAAATGTGTCTTTCGAATCTATCATCGGACACCACATTACATAAGATGCACTATTGAATTTTACTGCACAAAAAAATTAAACAGTTACAATTTAATTTTTAATGAGACGAAAGCGGAGAGGCATGTTACATAGTAAGATTATGGGCTTATTCATAATCATAATTTTTTTCATTTGCAAACATGTTTTGCCAATTTTGACATGCATTGGTTGGTAGTGCTTAGCGACTACTTAATTTACCGTATCCTTCCTCAAAAGAAAGAATAATCCTATTTAGGGCACAGACTAGACTAGACAGAACAAAAGTTCAACATGAATCACATGCATATAAAAATATTGCGGTGTATTGAATCCTTGAGTCATGCGAGTACAATGTGTTGAATCATTGATTGTCTACCAGCACAAAGAGACGATCTTTTGTGTAGGCTTTAGGTATTAGGGAAAATTAAATTAGGGTAAGATGTGTGGATGGAAGAGTAAAATGGCCGGAATAAACGTAACGTAACGTAACTGTAGGTAATTATTTAGATACCTAAGTGTATTGATAATTAAAATTAGTATTAGTAGTTAGAACTAAGTAAACTACTGGGTATAACTAACTTGCAACACCCTTACAAGGTCCATGTACTCACCTACAGTATTTTCAATAAGTTACACCTAAGCTGAATGTAATTGAGCATGAAATAAATGAAATGAAAGAAAAAAACTTTCAAGTATCAAGGTATCTTTAATCTGCGACTTCACTTGGCATAATTCAAATGTTTGATTATTTCAAAAAAACTTGCGCTTGGAGTAGGTAAGTTACCTACACTACCTACCTACATTATAATTTCAATCTAGAGCACTGCTGGTGGTCTAGTGGTGGTAGTGACCCAGCTTCCCCATCGTCGGTTGTGCACCAATGGATTTTTCAATTTGAAAAGATTATCTGCTTACAATTCATTGGCTTGCAGCATAAAAGCAATTCCGCTCATAAACTCAAGGAAAACATTGTGTGGAAACCAGCATGTTTAAGAACAATAAATTCCCAATTGGATTAAGACCCAATCACTCTCGCTCGAGAGTAGGCCAGTGTCCCATCAGAGGGAACATTAGAAGGCTGTCTTGATGACTTCTAATTGAACATTGCGCTTTGCACAGTTTTTATCTAATAGGTTATTTCGCGTACCGAGCAATAACAAACATATTGTTCGATATCGCTCTCGATAAGAGATGTGGTACACCGCAGCTTCCCGCTACGCATCCGTCGCGCGTCTCCCACGACACCGACCTTGATGTCATTTATCAACTGTCATTGGATTGGTGGAACTCATCATCATCATATCAGCCGATAGACGTCCACTGCTGGACATAGGCCTCCCCCGAAGAGCGCTATGACGACTGATTATGAGTCTTCACCATCCACCAACTTCTTGCGACCGCTTTATTGTCATCGGTCCATCGAGTAGGGGCCGTTTTACACTTCATTTTCCAGTCGTCGCCATTAGATTTTGGTGGGAATAACTAACCCTGTCTAAATTATCATTTCAACAATAGAAAGATTATGTTTGGCTGCAATACGCAATGCGACATCGGAAGAATTGTTGACGTGAAACGCCGTCTAATAAAAGATTGCAACAAATCGCTGCTGAATCGCTGCTTTTCACCCCTATTTGGGTGTTTTTGTATTCCACTATTAAAATTGTGAGTAATAAATAATAAATACATAAATAAAATCAAATAAATCCCGTAGGGGTAGGCAGAGACCACGGATTTCCACTTGCTACGATCCTGACACACCTCTTTTGCTTCATAATAAATAAATTGAAAATAAAAAATGTTGGACAGTCCACACAGCCAGCGTCATCTAGCCCCCAGCAACCCAAGCTAAGCAGCTTGTGACGTACAATACAATACATAGATAGATATTTTTTATTATACATAGAAAATACCCAAAAACACGGAACAAATATTTGCAGATAGTACAAACATATTGTCTCAAGGCGGGAATCGAAACGACCTCTTGCGTCGCAAGCGGACCTTCGCCCGCCGCGCCACATCAGTCGTCAATGTGCGCATTGTCAGTGCTCTCAAACGGTGAAGTCTAGGCATTAGCTCAGTTACAGTTTCTAATCGTCTTGGTGACCGTCTGTCCGTCTGTGATTGATTTAAGTGAGATGCGGTGCCCACCAGCTCGTCCAGTCTGTGATTTGTCGCCAAGTTCCGCGCCACCGCACCACTAAACACTGGGTGTTCTTAACGGATCTGCTATCAAGTAGGCCGCTGTATCTTGATGGTACACTGGCTTCTGCCCGCGGTTTCGCTTCCGTGGTAGGTCTAGAACTATTACTTTTTCGCGATAATTATTGAAACACAAACATACAACATACAAATATTTTATACCGTACATTATTTGCAAACAAAATCATGTCTATCGTTTTGATTTTGACATAGGTTAGGTACAGTTGTATCGTAGAACGAGCAAAAATAGGATGGTGTAAATAGGGCCTAATGTTGTAACGCTTGAGATTTAACCGGGGATAATATAAGTTAAAACACAGGTGTTAAGTGCAAGTAAATTTATCTTTATTACACAGAGACAAGGTAATACAAGAAGGTGGGCGCCAGACCAGATATCACTGGTCACTTAAATTAAAAGTAAGTAGGATAATAGTTTTACAAAAGAGCATAACGGTCAAAGGGGTTCGAATAGCCTATAATCAGAGTTATCTATCGCAGTCAGCTTAAGAAATGAATTTATTTAAGTTTAATGAAGGTTTGCACGTTCCGGAAGGGAAATGTGTGTGTTAGTAAAACGACACAAAGGTACCAGGAGAAGCGACAGGCTTCCGGCGCGGGAGGACTCTGAAGCAGGGATCCTCCTACACCGCGTTCAGCTGCAGCAGCCTGCCGCAGACCGACCCGAGCTGGAGTCCGGGACCGGCTTCTTGCGCACGAAAGTGAAGTAGTTTAGAAACTAAACTTTACCCATATAATAAAAAAAAAACCTGTAAAGGAAAAACGAGGTAAGCTATTGGCTGTAAGCCTGGGACCAGCCCGTTTCCTATCATCGTAACCAATCATAGAAAACAGGGTAACTTACCCACAAGGCGTGGGCTTTTTGGGCGTGACGACGACGCAAGGCGAAAGCCTTAACAAGGCGGCAAGACCCGAGCTGGGCCCCACGTAATCCGTTGGCTGGAAGAGAAGAAATGAAGTTAGCCTTAAGACGGACACGTGGCGCCGGCGCGTGCGCCCAAAATATAGTAAATAACGTTCGAAAGCTTACCCGTGACTTGCTTGTAAGCGGCCTGTAGCCAGCCGATGAAAGCAGTAAGAAATTGCAAGCCGTGCGGGAGTAATGGCCACGTGGAGTCACGCGCTGGCCAGATACAGGGACCCTGTGCAGAATAAAGGAATCCACTTTAGCCGCCAGCGCAGGCATAGAGAGAAAGCTTGTGAGGCTTCCCTGACGATCAGACTTACCAGCTCGGAGTTAAATTTCACTAAACTTGTGACTTGTGTTCACGAACGCGAAATAATCAAAAGACAGGAGCCATGAAAACTCTGAGCGACTCCACTGAACTAGAGTGGCCCGCTACCAAAACCGAATCTCCCCAGGAATAAACAACGACAAGCTATTATATTTTATATTTGCATCACGCAGGCAAAGCCAGACGTGATGAATACACTTACGTATTTAAAGAATTGACCAAGTATTTTAAGACACCTGAAACATTATAAAAGCAATTGAATTTATGATTTATTAATCCCAAAATTTCCCAATAACCAATAATCTAAATTAATATTGCAGCTGGAAATACTGCTTACTTTTTAATTTGTGGAGAGCCTAAGGTCAGTCACACTGACTTGAGTGTTTAGAAATGTCACTGTCAAAAGACAGTGACTGAACAGTAACTGAGGGTTACAATACCCCCTTCGCCACGAAGCTTTTACACCGGAAAAGCGGCGGCTGCCCCAGCCGTAATCACCAAACAAGCTGGAACAACAATGAACGAAAGAGACAAAAAAAAAAAAAGAAAGAACTATCTAAAAGGGTGTCGGAAAACCAAACCTTAAAAGAAACTGCTAAAACAGTAAGAAGATAAATAAGGAAGGTGTTGGAAATCCAACCCACAGTAAAGTTAAAGCATGCAATTAATATCTAATAGAAGGGTAGGTTAGGTGCGTTTTGATTCGCTTGGGGACTAGTTCCCTAGGATTGAAGATCCCATGCAGTACTCATACATTCCCACTCAGACACACTATACCTTTCATCCGTCCACAAACACTTACCTCATCCCTCATCTAACTAATCACACCAACATACATCCACAAACAAAACACAGTAAACCAACTTTCCATAATTGAGAATTACTATGTTTGAAAAACTTTCAGATTTATAGAGTTGCCTAGTTGTAGACTAAGTCAACTCGATTACATAGTGTCTCGGTGAATATAAAGTGTTGGCTTTAAGATTATAGTCACTACCCGCTATAGTATACATTCCCGAGATCTAAGAGTGTCTACGGTGAACATAAAGTGTTGGCTTTATTATAGTCACTACCCGCTATGGTTTAAATTCCCGAGACCTACGGAAAAACCACAAAAAAGAAAAATTCACCAAGCGAGAGAAAAGGAACTTGGCCTACTTACCACTAAGAAAAAGAACTAACAACTAACTACAACTAACTAAGCTAAGGCATTCCACGCACAGTCCGGCAAAGGAGAGGTGTGTTGTTTATGAAAACAATCACACGACCCTTTTGAAGGTAGCGGGGCTGTGCAACCATCTAAAAAAATAATACAGTGACAAAAGTAATCTGAATCCAAAAAAAGTCTTTCTCCCAGGACAAAAAAAAAACGAGCCAACCTACGGTCCGGGGTTAAAGTTTCCTGCTGTGAGCATAAGACTACTCAAGCAGCAGCAAATAGTCGTCGGATCACCAACTGCCAAGGGGCAGGAGTGAAAAGGTACTGCTAGGCACAGCATAGTCACCCTCTGCTATGGTAGATAACAGAAGTGAGAGATAGCAGCAAGGCGCTGCTAATATCACCACCTACCAAGGAGGTAGGAGTGAAAAGATAGCTGTACCTAAGGCACAGCAAAATCAACATCTGCTAAGGTAGATAGCAGAAGTGAGAGATAGCAGCAAGGCGCTGCTGATATCACCAGCTACCAAGGAGGTAGGAGTGAAAAGATATCTGCTAAGGTAGATAGCAGAAGTGAGAAGGTGGGAAGTGTACCATCCCACAAGAAACCTAACTAGGTTAGTTAGAAGACTGGATGTCTTTTCCAGTTCATCTTTCCCTAACATGTAAGAATTTAATGTGATAAACATAGTGAATGAAATTAAATAAAGTTCAGTAAGTAAGCACTATGAGTATTAATTTCAGTAAACTAATTATTCCCTATACCTATAAGTGGACAATCTACCAAACAACAAAACCTAACCAAAAAAGAAAAGTTAATTTATAAGAAATAGGTTAAGAATGTGAAGGCAGCTATGTATGATTTTATAGGAAACCATCCACTGCTAGGTTAGTATCCAAAGGCACCCTATTCAAAAGCAAGAACAGGATCAAAGTATAAAAAATTTAAGTTTTGGAAAAAAAGTTACCCGAGTAAAAACCAACAATTCACAAAAGTCTAGTTTGTCCTGAAAACAAAAGTCAAAGTCCCACCGTAACAAATAAGACTAAGGTAGCTGCAGGTATAGCTACCTTAGAACCAAGAAACCCTTCAATAAGAAAAAAAAATACTTGGTGCACTATAATTCAATAAAATCAAGTGTTCACCAAAAAAAATTCCTAAGTAAGTACTAACCTTGAAAAATCTTCACAATACAGGAACAAAATCTTAGTTGTTACCAAGGAAGCAAGAGGCCAAATGTTATTAGAGTTAGTTTGTAACTGTTTATGAATAAGGTTGAAAGTTGTAAATGATTTTAATGTGTGTGTGTTATTTAAGTAAATTCTATTAATTTAGAACACAGATAAAAAGTTCTAAATATGCAAGTAATTACTTGTTAAGTTTTTAATAATAATCAATGGTTTTAAGTCTTTTTAAAGTTTTGGCAATAAAGTTTTAAAGCTGAATGCTAAGATTTACAAATGGAACTGAAGAACATGTTTACATAATAATTTTGTAACAATATTTTTAACTTACACCAAAAATACACAATTTCATACACAGATTATGGTAAAACAATGATACAGTATACAGTAAATACACAGTAATAACAATGGGTGGTAATAAAACACAACAAATATATTCTATAAAATGGATTCTTCTCTTGGTTAGTACCTAATAAGTTTATAAGTTTATTTACTGACTGCTAATAAATCTGATAATCCAGTTGGGCTGCCACTGTAACGCTTGAGATTTAACCGGGGATAATATAAGTTAAAACACAGGTGTTAAGTGCAAGTAAATTTATCTTTATTACACAGAGACAAGGTAATACAAGAAGGTGGGCGCCAGACCAGATATCACTGGTCACTTAAATTAAAAGTAAGTAGGATAATAGTTTTACAAAAGAGCATAACGGTCAAAGGGGTTCGAATAGCCTATAATCAGAGTTATCTATCGCAGTCAGCTTAAGAAATGAATTTATTTAAGTTTAATGAAGGTTTGCACGTTCCGGAAGGGAAATGTGTGTGTTAGTAAAACGACACAAAGGTACCAGGAGAAGCGACAGGCTTCCGGCGCGGGAGGACTCTGAAGCAGGGATCCTCCTACACCGCGTTCAGCTGCAGCAGCCTGCCGCAGACCGACCCGAGCTGGAGTCCGGGACCGGCTTCTTGCGCACGAAAGTGAAGTAGTTTAGAAACTAAACTTTACCCATATAATAAAAAAAAAACCTGTAAAGGAAAAACGAGGTAAGCTATTGGCTGTAAGCCTGGGACCAGCCCGTTTCCTATCATCGTAACCAATCATAGAAAACAGGGTAACTTACCCACAAGGCGTGGGCTTTTTGGGCGTGACGACGACGCAAGGCGAAAGCCTTAACAAGGCGGCAAGACCCGAGCTGGGCCCCACGTAATCCGTTGGCTGGAAGAGAAGAAATGAAGTTAGCCTTAAGACGGACACGTGGCGCCGGCGCGTGCGCCCAAAATATAGTAAATAACGTTCGAAAGCTTACCCGTGACTTGCTTGTAAGCGGCCTGTAGCCAGCCGATGAAAGCAGTAAGAAATTGCAAGCCGTGCGGGAGTAATGGCCACGTGGAGTCACGCGCTGGCCAGATACAGGGACCCTGTGCAGAATAAAGGAATCCACTTTAGCCGCCAGCGCAGGCATAGAGAGAAAGCTTGTGAGGCTTCCCTGACGATCAGACTTACCAGCTCGGAGTTAAATTTCACTAAACTTGTGACTTGTGTTCACGAACGCGAAATAATCAAAAGACAGGAGCCATGAAAACTCTGAGCGACTCCACTGAACTAGAGTGGCCCGCTACCAAAACCGAATCTCCCCAGGAATAAACAACGACAAGCTATTATATTTTATATTTGCATCACGCAGGCAAAGCCAGACGTGATGAATACACTTACGTATTTAAAGAATTGACCAAGTATTTTAAGACACCTGAAACATTATAAAAGCAATTGAATTTATGATTTATTAATCCCAAAATTTCCCAATAACCAATAATCTAAATTAATATTGCAGCTGGAAATACTGCTTACTTTTTAATTTGTGGAGAGCCTAAGGTCAGTCACACTGACTTGAGTGTTTAGAAATGTCACTGTCAAAAGACAGTGACTGAACAGTAACTGAGGGTTACAATGTGTAGAACTAATCAACAAATAAAAAAAAATATTAGCAACAATTACAAGACAACGGAAACGCACGATATTAATCTACTAATTAGATCCCTATTCACCTTAGCTAAAGATCCAATTTGCAAACGAATCTTTAAATTAGACTAGAAACTACTGTTTTACTAAATTGAAATGCAAATTAACATCCTGCGGATACACAAAAAAGTTATTTTGACATTTTGAAATGGTAACATCGATTTGACGAAAACAAAAAAAGTTCTAATCAGAATAAAGGTCTCGAGATTATAGTTGACAAAAACAAGTAGGTACCTTACCGCCATTTATGCTGAGCCTCCTTTAGAATGGATTTCGCAAAGACACGAGTTCTTATAACAGTGGTTGTGTTTTGGTGGTCAAAAAAATGCATTTATAAACAGAGCCTCGTTTCTAAAGCTTTTGGCTGAGGCGTGAGTTCTTTTAAAAGTGATCGTGCGTTATTTCGAATTGCTGATTGGATGTAGTTCCGTTAGTAAATTGTCTTATTAGTAGCAAAAGAGTTGCACATTTCAATGAATGTTCCATTTTATTATTCTATTTTTAAATATTGCCTTGAATGCTGGCAGTTAACGTTAAAGATTTGTGAAGAAATCGCTTAGAGTTTCGTAATCAAAAGAGATCCAATACAACCTCATTAGTTCTATTTTTAAAATAATTCAGTCAGCGTTAAAAACATTGTGGCACAGATGGCTCAGAGTTTCGTTAGCAAAAGAGATCCGTTATCAAAAGAAATACAACCTCATTAGTTCTCAGAGGGTCTACTCTTGCGGACAAAAGCGACATAATATCGTGACAGTTTTCGTGGTTCAACTTATGTCCGTGAATGCTTTGAACTTAGTCACACCAACATAAGTTGAACTACGGTATTTACCACGATTATCGTTTGTCGCTTTCAAGAGTAGACTCTCAGAGCTGACCGCATAGCAAAGCAGCGTGTCTCCGATGTCCGGTCGGAAGCGTAGTAACCTGAGCGGTGTCGGAAGCCTTACAATACCACTTCCACGTTCCACCCCACAACCTATGTAGGATGGGTTTAGTTAGCTGTGCTTAGTATCTTTTGTCTCAGAAAAATTATTTAGTTCTTTGTACATAGGTACACATGCAAAAGTAAGTTCGTTTTAAATCTAAGGCTTCTGAAATCTTTAGTTTCCACTTGATAAGGTTTCATGTTATGAGTACGGCACAGATAAGTTACGGCTGGGTTCAAGTAATTTTTTTTTTAGTTATAGTTTGTTAACCCTTTTTCATCATGAAGCTCCAGTGTGGTGCCAATTGAACGGGTTACGGTCGTTTGCCCCCGAACTCGTTAGCCCCCGATATTGCTTACCAAATAGTTACTCTAGATGTGGTTCATGCTAAGAAAAATAATCAATAAAATTACATTCAAAACCGTAACTGCTACGGAATAAAGGTTTGTTGGCGCTCTTTGGAGGAGGGCTATGTTCAATGGACGTCTATGCGTCTGTGGGCTGATATAATAATGATGACTTTAAAAATTAAAAGGGCAAACGTCGAGTTGCTAATCAAGGTAAGGTTAACCCTTTATAAAACTGACAAAGCCCTGGATAAGCTATTCGGCTAGCAAGTAAGTACATTCGGCAGTTGGCAAGCCGTTTACCCCACACCCTCGTATCTACATAATAGATGCTATAGATTAGTATAGAGGTGAGGACGAAGACGTTAGAACTAGCGGAGCGCGTCGACAGATGTGTCGCCATCTGGCCACTGTCAGTGACCTCTTTCTTACCTCATGTGAAAGTTTATAATCTAACTGCTAAGGGCGGGTATCCACGAGAGGACGATAACTAGATATTGTTCTATTTTAAACCCACGACGCATGCAGAGTATGTTTTGTCGTGGTATTGTAGATCCGAACACAGATGTTAGGCCATAACGGAGGCCTTAAGACGGCCTAATAACACACTGACTCATACGCATTTACATAATTACTTTATCAGAAAACTGATTTTGATTTAGTTTTTTTGATTATAGGCGTCTTGATTGATCAAGAGTGTGTTTTATAATAATGACCCCGAAAACTCTATTTAGGGTTAAGCTTGCCATTGTATAATAACTATATGTCTATAAGTTTTTTGTTTATATTATTTTTGTGTTCCCTAAAGAATAAAATCTTTTAAGTAAATAAATATAAAATAAATAACTCTGTTGTGATCAGCTTACACAGGTCTGATCGTAATTTTGTATCCTATTACTTCAATGATTTGCAAGAAGCACGGAAGCCCTCAATTGAAATTGCCACTAGCGGTCACTCATCCAACCTTCGACTACGTCTGTGACTACGCGAAACCAAGTTAGCCAGCTACGTTACAAATGCTTCTCTAATCTCTACTGATGATGATGTGGGATGGCAGCGCGCGTGTGCGGCGCAGGTGACGCCCTGCCACAGGGTAAGTGCGATCGATCGCTTGCGTAACAAGATCCCGCTCTTATTACGATTATATAACTTGCTTGACACTGGATTATCAGAAAAACCTTTCCTGACCACAGGTACAGAACAAATATTACTGCGACAGGTAAGAAATTATAATTATTTATGACCTCTCCTTCGATTCTTAATGTTAATTTTGGACCTCTCATAGATACGCAAACATAGAAACACCCAGACCCAGAACAAATAATTGCAGATCATGCAAACATTTGGTCCGAAGCGGGGATCGAACGTGCACTGCAACCTTCCAAGCCCCCAACCAATGGAATCACCAATGAAATCGTCAGCTTCTCATTTGATTTTTAATTTGGATTTCGGCTAGAGCAGGACTATTTAGTAAAATAACTATCGAGACAGAGTTGTTTTAACATCAGTTTCATGTCTCATTCAGCCAGTGATTTCAAACACGCTCGCACACTACTGTTTGATGGCAGAATATCTGGTACCAACCATCAAGACGGACTCTAGCTAAAGAGTCCCACGTGTAGTAGTACGAAGTAGTATCAGTTTGGCGCGTAACTTCAAATAACGGCCCAACGTCTTTTCGGCATGTCATCACGTCATGCCACGTCTTTAGGGTGTTCGTGGGCATAGGGGGGGTGTTTACACATGCCGTTCTTACGCGACACGATGACGGGTGCAGTGTTTTCAGAGACTCTTGCGGACAAAAGCGATACATCGAGACAATCGTGGTTCTGCTTATATTTGTGGATGCTCTGAATTTAGTTGTCACCGATATAAGTTGAACTACGATATTTTCCACTATCATTTTGTCGCTTTATTGAGTAGACCCATCAGAGTCGTTAAGTAAGGTACCCAATGTTTCTGCTCACATGAGGAAGCTACTATGAAGCTGCTACGCTGAATATTTAGCTATCACAGGAGCTCCGAAAATTATTATTTATATGTATACTTTACTTTTCAATGAGTGTGAAAAAATTCTAACCCGCGTGGTGGTTTTTTAAGCCACCAAAGTGTCAACCAAGCTCACTTGATGGTAAGCGGTTACCGTGGCCTACGTACGCTTGCAACATCAGAGATATCACTTCCACCCTGAGCTGTAGATGTAAAGTCTCATGTGCCTGTAATTTCACCGGAAACCATACCCTTCGAATCGGAACACAACAATGCGAGCATTACCTGCTAAACAAAACTTGCAGACACAGGTATGGTGATAGTTGAGCTCTATCACAAAGAACTCTACTACTCTTATACCCATATCTATACTGTATAGTTTGAAATAAAACTTTAAATAAAATAAAAAGTGCTGCTCTGCTACATGATCTGCTCCTTGACCGGACAAAGGAAGCGGCGGATAGGGGTGCGCGAGCGCAGCGGGAACTACCACCTGTGTGTACGCCGACGCACCACTCTTGATACTTACATACAACGCTACGCAACGCTCGACGCGCGACGCATGACGCTCAAGATGCGACTGCTTGCCGTGTGATGCATAAATTCGAATTAAATTCAGTCAAAATTTATACTATCTCGGGAACTGTACTTTTTCCAGGATAAAAAGTAACCTATTTGTCCTATTCCCGGTTCCATTATCTATCTATGTTTTAAATTTCAGCCTAATCAGTTCAGTGGTTGTCGAGTTACTGAGTAACAAACATCCAAGCATTCAAACTTTCGCATTTATAATAATATTAGTGTGATGTGATATTTTCACAAGGATCTTTGTCTCATAGTCAAATTAAACATTATTTTGATTCTTATAATATTTATCAAGAGCTTCACCTAGTTCGATTAGCACCACACTGAAGCTTTATGATGAAGAGGGATCATCGAAAAAAGCTAGGATAGGATAGGATAGGAAGCAACCCAGTCTAGTTTGTTGCCAGATTCTTCTCGGCTGGGGCGCGTGGTACTTAACCTAGATAAAACTAGTCAAACTGCTAATGATTTTCAGATAAGTAAAGTATCAAGATGGTAGTGGATCTTATTGCAAGTAACTGGCAGCGGCAGCCGTTGAGAGGAAGCATCAGAGATAAACAACACTTGGCTCAATAATGAAATAAATTAGAAATAAGTTCAATTTTATTGAATAAATAGAGTTCTTTGTAATAGAGTTTGTCTTGTGAAGTTTATTTCTGCCAAGTTTCCACAATGAACCGACACATAGTTATGACTTGTATGCCCTTATTTCTAACTAAACTATAATTTTAGCGGCTTGCAAGTATTCTCTTTCCTTATTCTTCTATTCGCTTTGAATTGCAAGACATGCTAACAGAAGTTTAGTTTTCGTCGTCGTTTCGGGGGCAATTATTTGATTGGTCTACGGAAATACTCTAGTAACTTGTTGGTCATCCTATTGGTGGATTTTACTCACTCTCCACACTCTCAATAGATTTGATAGAACATTGATTTGTATCTTTAATGGTTTTGTTGTAGTCTAGAATCTTATTGGTTGATTTTACACACTCAATAGATCTGACAGAGCATCCAATATCCTGTGAAGCCTTTCTTCACAGTTGCGTACCTCTGAGTCAGGCACCTGCGCGCGCACGTGCCAACTGCCCGTGTCCGTGTCCCCCCCCCTCCCACTCCCTGCATCCGGGGCGCTGAGACCGTGTTTTAATTTCCTTGGTTCTCTCAAAAAAGTTTGGTTAAATATAAACTGTTATGTTACTGGTCGTCAGTACGCACCTTTTTATATAGAATTTAGTTAGATCTCGTACGTCTCGTAAGTATGGTTGATTTGCAACCAAAGTAAACTATAGTCATGATCATGACCACTTTTCTACACTACAATAGAGAATGAGAGTTTTCGTATGTTGCCACTCCTGGGACGCTGGTCCACTCTCGAGCGAGAGTGGTTGGGTCTTAATTCATCACGTGGATCCAACTGTCGAAATTCAGTGGAACACTCTTGTGGATGACCTACTAACGTTTATCTATTCTGGCTTCTTTTGGCAAACCTTCTTCTTCACATAGTGTCGGCAACAAGAGTAACCAACTTGCTATCAGATGCTATATAAAATCATCTTTAATAGATGGGTAAAGGCCTAGTACAATGCTTTTACATGTCGTAAAATGGAAATAAATGTAGGTTTCGAGATATTACATCTATTTAGTAAACAAAGTAAGCCAAAGTGCATTCCAAATTCAAAATAAGCTTTTTAATGAATCATCGTGGACATTTTGAAAATTCAGTCACATCTAGTGATGATCCGCGACAGGCATCGCAGTCATACCAGTCAACAATGGCGCTCAACCCATCCAGCGCCCACTTAAATACCTTCGCAAAATCCGTTAGCCAACCAACGGTCAAAAACGACCCACCAAACTGTATCAAAGCAATTCCTTAACACAAAGCGAATCATTAAAAAGAGACCACTTCTTTGTCTAGCAGACAACGCATCGACAAACTTTCCCAAAGGACTCGTCCTTTGTCCATCAAACCGTACGAACGTTACAGTTTTGCAAAGAAACTAGAACATTCTCACGCATGCAAAAATTTCACCAATAGACAAACGTCCAAAATACAGGAACTGAATAGGTGACGAACAATAAAATAGATTCGCGAAAGGGATTACAAATAATGCCTTGTTAGAAAAGGGATAGCGTTCAATGGACAGGTCAGTGGGGTCATCGAGTGACCCCATCACTCACGGTGCACCGATTTCGGGGTGTTTAAAAGTCGTAAAGGGTTGTCGTGACCCTGTTTTGTGCAGCGGGTCACGGGTTGGCTACCTGCACCGGACAGGTCATTCTGACCCTGCCCAAAGAATAGACAATTAAAACGAGAACGGCGCATCAACGGTTGTAATTCGGAAAATCGCGATAACCTCTCCTTTTACAGTTGATTTAGTGATACCATTACGTTAGCTATTTGTAGCAATTTAAATGATATTGTAGGGGAAATGTTGTTACTTGTATTTGAATAAAAGAACTTCCTTTAAAGCAAGTTTGCAACTGAAGACCAAGCAACGGTTGCTTCTTGGTTGTCTTTTTTGTATAAATTAACGGTTTAATAAACCCTTTCACTGATAATATTTTACCATAATCATTTGCTTACAGTTTTACTTTACCTGCTATATGCATAAAATATGCGGATATTTTTCCACATTTATGTTTCATCTTCAAATTGTTTATTTTTAGTTTTTTTTAGTTTACAACTAGGTTTATTTTTTCCGGTTCCAATTTTCTTGCAACAGTTATTAATAGTCCGATGTAACGTATTCTTGGAGGTACTATTAGGTGTTCTGTGGTACCAAACAAAAGTAGACCAATACTAAACTTGTCTAAGCACCTAATCACATGACGTATAACGGTCATACTACTTCACAAAGACCGACTATTGTGCTCAATATTAGGAGCCTTTGGCAAATCCGTTGGACGCCATCGGACAATGCAAAAAAGTAGAGCTTAGAAAATTGTTTCCCATAAAAATCATATCGCTAAAAGGGTGGTCATAGACACCTTTGTTATGGACAGTGAGAATATTTGCAAGAACGGGTGCAGAATAAATGGGTCAGTTAGACCCTGCGAGGAAGACAGTGGGCGCATTGTCTGCATCACAGGGTTATGCAAATCAGTTGGCCGAGAACAATGCCGTGAGATGTACTTACAGACTGATGGACGGATTTGTTGGGTTTGTTGTTTATGTTGGCGGTAATGTGCGGTTGGATTGTTAGGAGATAGTTATTGATGCAATAATGCTGTCAGGCGAGATGGGCAAACGATAGAGCCAAAGTCACGGGCTGTAAATAGCGCAGAATCGCAGAAAATGGCACAAACTAATAGAAGCCTAAGTATACGTAGCCGTCAAGTGAGTGTTGTCAGGATGTGGATAATGCTGTAAGTCAGACAGACCTTTTGATGATGTCTTTATTGTGATATATTCACAAGTCGAAGGCGTTCTAAAAAGGCCACACCAAGAGTACCCAAAGTACCTAAGAGAATACCTAAGAGTAGTAGAGTTCTTTGTGATAGAGCTCGTCCGGGGAAGGACTACCACCATACCTATTTCTGCCGCCAAGCAGTAAGGCTCGCATGGCTGTGTTCCGGTTCGAAGGGTATGGTTTCCGGTGAAATTACAGGCACATGAGACTTTCCATCTATCGTCTCAGGGTGGTAACACGCAAGTTATGTCTATGATGTTGCATGCGTACATAGGCTACGGTAACCGCTGACCATCAAGTGGGTCGTACGCTTGATTACCACCATAGTAGTATAAAAAAAAAAAATGTGATGTGCGCGTATGAAGTGAAGAATGTGATCAGAGTAAAAATGCAAGACGTAATGTCATGATCATAGCTAGTGGAAATCTATTGCCTTAGAATAACTCTTCTACTCTTAGGTAACTCGAACTCTTCAGTTGATCTGGTTAAAAGTTACTATCTGGTTGAAAATACTTCAAAAGTGTTTTTCGTTACAAACAATTTTGTCAGTGCCCCTCAATTACCGATATCCAGTCATTTTCCAACTCTTTTCTCCCCACTAATTTTCTTGTCAACTGATAGCGAACAAGCTCTCAAGGTGCGAAGCGTTGACCCCAATAATTCTAACATGTCAACGGAAAATCACCTTTATTGCTGAGACTGTACAGTACTAGCAAACTCTTGTAATTCAGTCCACGTGTGCCACCGGTCGCAACATTTGCAGTGAGAAAATCTGAATTGCGTTGTGATAGGGTTGGTTTTCCTTTGTTTTTGCGTGGAATAGATGTGGGCGGTCTTATCGCTGAGCGGGTTAGTTATCAGCTCGGTTCGGTGCGCTCAGCAGATGGAAGACAATCGATTATTCTTTAGAAGTGGTTTGACTACTTTATTTTTGAACTAAAATAACAAAAAATGGAAACTGAAAAAAAAAAAATTTTTGAAAATTAATTTTATTTGAATTGGGGACAATTTGATGCTCTTAACCAGCACAGTGCGTTTTTGCAGCGATTCCTATTTATATATTTATATAATAAAATCACATGGATCACTTTGAAACGTCCTACAAAGTTAGGTGAATTTACGCCAGTTCCACGCACCCTACTAGAAACTACTAGGAAAAGTTCTTATTTGATCAATAATCATAACAGTCTTATAATGTTTCCACTGCTGGGACACTAGCGCACTCTCAATTGAGAGTGATTGACTCATCCATTACGCGGACCTAATGAAGATTATGATAACTCATGAATTTTTAGTTTTTGGAAATGCCGGTTTCCTCACGTTGTTTTCCTTCACCGTTTGAGAGCTGGCATTACTTGCTCCATTGCTCGCATAATTTATTACTTCTTCGTTTTTGGCTACTGTGTCTTATTTGAATTAATTTAATTATTATATTTTTATTTAGCTTACCAACGGGAATAAACAAATTTTTCAGAGAAATGAAATCGATTGGTCCACGACCGGTTTTGAGCCCACGACCCTAGGAACAGAAGGATCAGTACTATTAGAACTATCTAGTGCTCAAACTCAGAGCTATAATAGAGGCTAGGTAGATCGGTAATCGCGTGCATAATGAAAAGTATGTTATCCCAATTTAAAATCATTAGAAATCTTGACCAACATAAGCAATTATAAAAACTTTGAGTAATAAAATAATGAGTTCACTTACTGCTAAACTATGTCACAGTGTTAAATAACCGTAAGATGTAATCACCACAGTTACTGCGTACTTTAATCTCCAAGCTGGGGTCGTCTAAGAAAAACCGTAGCCATAGTTTAGCGGCCGTAGATAATAATTTCACACTTATAAAATACAAATCACTGGCGGTCACCCATCCTAATGGTGACCCGCGGACTCGGTTTATCTGTATCATCTATACTCGAAGCACGTAACCTATAATTGTATTTTTTATTATGTTCCCAAAAAGTGATATCACGATTTGATAAAAACCTCGATATGAAAAATATAGGTATGAAAAAAGAAGTTTTGTGTACCAAAAACCAAAAAGCCAAAAAGGCTCTCAGCACTCAGCATTATGGTAACGATAATGATGTTGCGAACGCCAAAGCGCGTTGCCTTCTGACGGTCGCAGGTTCTGAGAGAATTAGGGCTGCATAGTGCTTTCCACGAACTGAGTGACTGGGAACATGAGATGCTGGGTCAAGTTTTGTCAGCTGGGTTCCCACGGTTTGCCGGAGCGAGGACGTGGATCTAATGGCTAGATTGCCCCGAACACCTGACTTTTCATAAATAGCAAATAATAAAAAAAACAATAAATAAAAATTGCCAGAGATTTCACGCAGCTTCAATGTAGGCAAACTAACCAAAGACACAGAACAGATATTAGTAAGATACAGAAAATACTGAAACTAGATAACTGAAGGCGCCATTAAAAATACTTTTTCAAAACGTCCAAAGACCAAGTCCGAAGTTCTGCCGGTATAATAATATATTTAAAGTACTGCACGGTCATATTCATAAACCTTAGGGACCTTAGGAACACTTGGTTTCATTAAACAGTCATGTTTTGCAAAGCGGCTGTACAGAGGCCTTGTCGAATCTGAATAACATTATTTATTTTTATAAAAGTATGTTCCATTTAGTAGTGTTGCAGCTGTCACGAGAACCTTTCGAGTATGAATATGTGTAATTCATTTATTTGTAAAAAAAAAACAATTACGCGTTTTAATAATTTTAATAAATTTTTCCATTATAAGCGCCACCAAACCTTATTGTAACGCGAAATAAATCAACTTCCCATTTTAAAATATCTCAAGACAACGGTCGATTGCAGTCCTAGACCAATTTCCGGTTCCAAGACATCGTTTTTCTAAGTTCCGGTCCAAGGTCCAGCTGCTCATAACAAAAGATTTGCGAACCGTTGCTATTTTTAATTGCCAATATTTGCATAAACGCCTTGAAGGGGACACAAAAGACCCGTGATTGATTACAAGTGGTCACACCAGAAGGGTTAGAAGACGTTTTGTCCTAAGATAAAAGGTAAACATAGGTGTTGTGAGAAAGATTTGTGATGCAATTCCCGGTGTGTGCCTACATGCCTGGTGCCCGGTTGAGAGAGCGGTTGCGGGTTCAATTTCGCTGCGAGACAAATGTTTGCACGATCTGCAAATATTAGTTTTAGTTTTAACCTATGAGTGTTGTGGTACCATAGTAGGTAGGTATACACGAGAGAGAAGAAGGACTTTGTATGTGACTTTTTTGTGAGACTGTGGGTGTGCTATGCCATAAATGCCTGAAGCTTATAATTATTAAAAAGACATAGTTAGACTGAAATAATCATCTAGGTAAGTGCGATTTTTTTGTCTATCTATACCTACTTATTTTCTACTTTTGCTAATCTCTGTGTTTAAGTTTAAAAGGCCGGAGAACATCTAAAAGGTTTGTTATCCAGGAACGGTATAATCTATAAGTACTATCTATACTAATATTATAAAGAGGGAAGATTTGTATTTTTGTATTTTTGTTTGTTACGAATAAACTCAAAAACTACTGGTCCGATTTCAAAAAATCTTTCACCATTAGAATGCTACATTATCCCTGAGTAACATAGGGTATATTTTTTACTAGCAACTCGCCCCGGCTTCGCACGGGTGAAGTTTCATAGCACCCGCGCGAAGCTGGGACGGACTACTAGTAAAAAATAAAATGGGGATTAAAACCACCCACTCAAAACTTTTTTTTAGAACTAAAGAAAATAATAGTTAAAGCAATTTGCCTAAAACCCATAATTTTAACAATTCTATACAACATAACCGCTAATCTTATTCACAGCATCCCAAACAATCCTGATCCCACGTCTGTACAAAAACAAACCCCCAACAAAGTGCCAAATTACCATAAACAAAGCATTATCTGACGGTTGAGACCGGTTATAACCGGTTCATTGCGGATATTGCCTGTTTCAACCTTTAGTTTTGCGACACTAGAAGACAATAGTTTTTTTGCGAGATGGGTCGATTCGACCATAGACTAAGGGTGTTAGGCGATTAGAATGAGAAAGTTAAATAAGTAGATGAATGGACAGATGGACAAGAAGGGTTAAATTATTAATGTTTTGATCTTTAATAGCAGCATGTATTGCTAAAATGCATTGAAAGGTTCGGTTCGGAGCATGTTCCCATGAACTAATAAATTCTCCAAAAGTTCTTAGTGCATTTTATTTTCAAATAGTAATGATTGCTAAGTGTCAATAATGTTTAATTTGTGATCAACCACTGCAAAGTAATAAAACTACACAGATGAAAACTCATCATTTCGATTGGACACGCCTAAAGAATGTAAATTGAAAAAAAAAACAATTAATAATCACAGATATGAAATTACTTGTGCTCTTAGTTTTTGTCGTGAATATACAAAAAATATTTAATAAGGACATATTAAAAATGTTGAAATATAAAAATGAGCAAGAACATTTCAAACTACAGAACATAAGACTCTTTGTCAATAAAAGTTTGGACACACGACCTGCAGTCAGTGATCTAAACCATGTTTTTATTATGTAGTCGGTATATAAATTACTTAGTTATTATTTGGATGGCTGAAGATACTGGCTGAGTGTTTGAAGTTCTGTGAGCTGTGGATGACTGTTATGTTTTGTCTTATTTTCTGATTTATTAGATTTTTTCCTTTTCTGCTTCTGTATTGATATTATTTTTATTTTGTTACTTGATTTCTTGACTATTATTATGTTTCCTTCTTATTATTAGATTTTTCTGTGAATTTATTTCAAATTTATCAAGTATTGTTTAGTGTAAGTGTAATTTTATAATAATTACTAAGTATATTTTATAATGTTATTGGTGTAAACCGTATTAATAAATAAATAAATTAGAAAAACAGATTTAGAAAAACTTATCATACAAAAAAGCGCCTAGGATATTTTTTGAGTTAGTAATAAGTATCTTACCCAAATTATATTTTTTACAGAGGCAATTGAATGAAACTGAACTCGAAATGGTGTTGATTTTACCAGAGTATGAAAACGAAGGACAGTCAAGGTTCAAAACAGTCAAGAGATTCGAGAAGAAAGGGCTAAGTTTGCGCGAATTAAATTATTTTAAAAATGAACATTTGAAGATGTCGGCTAAAAATATACTTTCGAGAATAAAATTACGGCCATATCGACGAGATCATTTAGTGACTAATTGAGAATATCACGCGTACTTAAACCCAAAGCAAAGACATTGTTTGTTTATTTCCTCTGAGAATTCAAGTACTTAAATAAAACATTTGTAAGGTGCGTATAGTTCTCACAACGGATCTCGGCCGTCGTGAAATTAGCCATTTCGATGCGCAATGGAGCTTTTTCAAACTAAATTGTCTTTGCGCATCACAAACGGCTAACTTCACATAGTAGATCCGCTGTGCGAACTATAAGTGAGTAACGAACGACCAAGAAACAAATATTTAATGCTATTTCTGTGATCAACGGGTTCAAAACCGGTAGTGATCACTGTATGGTCAGAAGCACATTGAATCTCAACATAAAGCTGGAAAGGCCACGCCTGATAGAAACTACTTTTCAACGTCTTGTCCAAATCCAAAACCCAAAAATCCAAAAAGCTTTAACTTCAAAATCACTTCCAGTGAGTGTCTCGTCGAATGCGGAACGGTGGTTAAACAACGAGCTGGTAGAAATAAAATTGTCCAAGAAGTAGGGTCCTGGTTTTGTAAGATTTGAATCGATTATCTCCTAGGTATTAATCTGAAATGAATCTTCTCCAACAACTTGAGGCAACAAATAGGTAAATAATATTTTAAAGACCGGTTTGTTATCATGAATTTTACTACTTATTTCATATTCACTACAAAAATCTCCTAACACGCCCCACAGTTTATTAAAAATAATTCAAATTCGTTTGACCCTTCACCATGTAAAACGACCTGGGTCGTCTGGACAATGGTCAAACTCCACAAAAACTGCCATTGGTCCAATCCACAATGGCCGAACTGACCCATAGAAATTAGCATGCTTGACCTCTTTGGGTTAAAGAAAGGGTGCTTTGTGTTGCCAGGATTAGAGGTGTAACGGTGGAATGCTGAATACTCTTTGTAAATGCGTTGTCACCCTTTTACAATGTTAAGAAAAAATGGTAGGTTATAGGGTTAAGAATGTTTCTGATTGTGCACGGTCGAAAGATGGGATTTATTTTCTGTAGGTTATTGCAAAGTGGAGATGAAAAAAATATATTTGTTCGGTCAGTTTTTGAAACGGTTTTACTGTATTTTTTTATATAATTATGTTGGTAGGTTTAATAGGAAATTACATTCAGGTATATATTTTTTCACGTAAGGTTTTGTAGATGAAAAATTAAATTAATAGACCCCGCTAAAACCTGTTCCGATTGTTCTTTTAGAACACTATTTACATAGCCCTTAGACGCTATAACCCGAAGGAAGTCGGTGAATGGTGAAGGCTCAAGATCGTCGTATCATGACGACCGATGTCCAGCTGTGGAAGTCTATTGGCTGATATAATGAGACGCATCCAATAGCACCTCTGCGTTTTTGCTGGTGACGACCACTCTGTGGGTCTACTCTTGCAACAAACGATAATCGTAAAATCGTAGTTCAACTTTTGTCGGTTCGTTCGTACTCGTACGTTCCAACTCTTGTCGGTGACAAGTAGTATACCTACGGAATACCTAATACGGACATAAGCCACGATAGGTAAATAATATATATAGATTTTTCAGCAAGAGGATTTTTCTGACAGATTTTTCCGCCCCTTGACTATTCTGAGACATAAATATGCAATTGACAAGTCTGTGAAACCGAAAAACAGCAATGCATCCAGTGCTCCTTGGCATAAAAAGTGAAAGTACTTCGTAGCAGCTCTATCAAAAAGAACTCTACCATTACAATCTACATTTAAAAATAGAGTCTGTTCAATATGAGAAGAAAATGAGAAAGACTCATCTTTTATGACATAAGAATCGAAATGAATCTCTTTTCTAACAGACTAGTGTTCTATATTAGCGCACAGTAAACTCGATACAGTAACTAGCTGAGCACTTAACTAGGGTTTGCATAACTTGGTTGCATTTTAACTGGTATTACACGCCGCTCGCTCCAAATGATAAGTAACCGGTCTTAACTAATAGTTACAAGAAGAGTAACAATAATGAAGATATGTTAGTAAATGACGATTCAGTCAAGTCGTTCGCCTGAACTACCTACAGTAACGCGTCGACGCTTTATAATATAGTTCTTTTTAAGTTAGCAAATGACGTGACGGTTTTGTCGTTCGCCCAGTTGCAGTGTCACTCGAAAATTTAAGATTTAAAGTTAAACTGCACTGCGCTCGTCATGTGCTTGAAAGCAGAATATCTGGCAGAATATTTTACAATATAATTTATCTACCCTACATGGTTAAAAATTTTTTTTTCCTGCGATGCTGTCGTAAATAACCACAGGTTAAAAACGCCCATGTCACGATTAAACCTCGTACTATAGCCATAAAACCACAAAAAACGACTGAGTGAGACACGATACTAGCCATTATAAACCTAGCGTACCTAACAAACAGCTAATAATAGGGCTTTACTTTTGAACGCGATTGGTATTGGGCAAGTATTTGTTTTTATTGCTAGACCATTCATTTCTTATTTTTAGTAATTTCTTCTGAACACAATAGAACCGTTTTTAAAAATCAGTCATCATGCCATGCCTATTGTCTTCGGATTCAAGAGTTCGTTCGTTCGTTCATATGAGTCAGTGGCCAACTCTGGTGACAGAGTTTCTAGGCCGCCCGAAGGCCTCTGTCATGGCCTAACAACTAATAATAGATTCAAGAGTAATAAGCATAGTCTCTAACCACGTGGTTTGTGGTGGATTAAGACCAAATCACTTGCTCGAGAGTAGTGTCCCAGCAGCAGAAACATTAGAAGACTTACCATGATAAGGATGTAAAAAAGCGACATTCAAATAAAAGTTCGGGTTATCAAAAAGCTTCTTGGAAACCGCCCCTTTTACTAAAAATATCAAAAAAGGCGCGCCTACTCCGAACTAAAGCGTAAACTACACACACATGCAGAGCAGATTGTGTAGTAAAGTTTATCTTATTCGCATGTGTGCTCCCCCGAGAGGCGCGTGTCTGTGGAAATATTAAAAACAACACCTATTCACTAAACAGCGGTCGGGATGGCGAGAATTGGCGTAAGTATTTATGAATCAGTAGCCAACTCAGGTGATGGAGTTAATAGGCCGCCTCAAGGCCCTGTTATTTATATTTTAACACGCAATATTTTGTACGTGAAAACACTCCTAGCCCTTTCAAAATGTGCGTATTATGGCGAGTACACATTTTTGTCTAGTAAGAATGAGTGAGTTCAAACCCGATCGTGCACCAATGGATTTTTCTTTACGAAAAAATGTATGTGCGCAATGCAATGCCAGTGGCTATTTTTGTTTTTATAGTGTTAACCATCACACTAGGGGAATACTAAAGATTATAATATCCCAAAAATTATTTTGCCTCAAGCGGGGTCCCGCTTGAGGCAAAATAATATAATATATAATATTATAATCTTTAGCAATGCCAGTGCTCTAATACGGTGAAGGAAAACATCGTGAGGAAACCGGCATATCCAAGAACTAAAAATTCGAAAGACATGTGCCATCCACCAATCCGCATTGGGTCCGCGTGGTGGATTAAGAGCCAATCACTCTCGCCTGAGAGTAGGCCAGTGTCCCAGCAGTGGGAACATTAGAAGGCTGTCATGATGATGAAGAAAGAGTGCCTTAAATGTGTGTACCTGACCAGTTTGCACGCAGTTACACCCTGCGTACGAACCGGGATACTCCCACCGATCCTGCGTGTAAGCTTGGACTACGCGAATTGTACTAACGGTGCTTGATCTACGTTACATGTTGTACTGGAATGGCGTTAGATCTATTATCTATGCAACTCCTCAAAATTGCATGCTAGGGCATATGAATAGCTTATAAATATTTGAATCAAATACGACGGCATCAGGTCAATTCTCGCCAATCGTGCAATTCAAACAGACGCCGCTAGGTCTCGCACGCACACAGACACACCCACACAGACGCGCAGATAGCGTCGGTGTCGCCAGTGACTCACCTGAAGGGTGTATACTGTGACCATGCCCTCTGAATACACAGGACAGAGACAAAGAGTCTATCTCAAATCTTTTCTACATTCAGCTTACTTTTGTAACTCAAAGCTTTTTTATTTATCTAAGTCACCTTAACACTCTGCAGGCAGACTAGTTTAAGTTTCTAAGAGCTGGCGATTAGCTTTTAACAAACACTTTAGAATATTCAAGATGTTAGTCTTTCACCGTGTTACGCATAAAAAATACATAAAAATACAACACAACACTATGAAATGAGGAATACAATGACTTGCCACGTGGCACGTCGACGCTTGTGTTAATAAGCTGCGGCGTGGCAACAACATGTACCAACGCATACGCACGTCTCTCTTACTCGATAGCTCGCTGCCATCACTTACGAAAGATATCTACCATTCTTTAGTAAACATCAAATTCACATTCCTCAAGATGACTACTCGTTACTATCTTGCCTTTCTAGGTGTACCTACCTAATAATAAACCTCGGTCTGCCTTCACCTATTGTTATACCCTAATGGGTGCACATTATGATCCACGATTTGTATTTTCACCCCATGTACCAATCTAATGACAATAAAAGTATTGAGTATTGACGACTTTTTGAGGAAGTGAAACTGTTTTTTTTTTTGCTCTAAAGCTTTTAATGAACTTTTTTATAAAAATGTCCCAGTTTATCATCAAGGTATGGTCCCCACAGGTGAACATTCACTCGCATATCGATTGGTCTCCCTCGCGAGCCGCGGGTTTGCAGCTAAAAGCTGGATAAATGCGGTTTTCACTTCCTGGAACTGAGGGTTGCTTTCCGATCTTTGTAGAGTCACGAATTACGAGCCAGGTTCTGCAAATTCAATAAAATTTTAATGTTATTGGTTGTCTGTGGTTTGGTATCAGAACGAAATACTGTTTTGTTCAGAAACATCATCATTATCTTCACGATGAAAGACCAGTCTCCTGATGTTCCCCACTGCTGAATTGCTGACCTAGTGGGTCACTACAAGCTCAAAATAATATTGAAATAATGTTAGACTGACATTTCGGCAACCAGAAAAAATTGTTGGTAATATTATTTTAATATTGCTATAAGAGGTCGTGGTTACCCCCCTTATCTCAAACGATTGTGTCATAATCTACCACAAGGAATCAATGCGGATTAGTAGGGCACATGAAATTTCAGCAGCCAGTTTCCTCTTGATGATTTCTTTCAGCTCTGGCATTGTGTACATACATTATTTGAATAGAAAAACTCAATAGTTTTTATCATGTTTTTACACGGCTGGTTTCGATCCCACGACCTTAGGTTTGGAAGTCAGGGTCACTACCACATAGACCACCATGTGGCTACACCGTCTGAATCAATAGATTATAAGCCGCGTAGATCACATCATGACAGCCTTCTAATGTTCCCACTGTTGGGACACAGGCCAACTCTCGGGCGAGAGTTATTGCGTCTTATCCACCACGCGGATCCAATGAGGATTGGTCTTTTGAATTTTTAGTTCTTGGACGATTTTCCTCACGATGTTTTCCTTCACCGTATGAGAGCACTAGCATAGATAGATAGATAGATAGATGACTCTTTATTGTATTACACCAAAAATAAAATTAAACTAAAATACAACTAAAATTAACAAAAGTTTGAGGTGGTACAATGGGTGGCCTTATCGCTAAGAGCAATCTCTTCCTGGCATTGCTTGCGCACATAATTTTTTCAAACAGAAAAATCCATTGATACACGACCGGGTTTGAACCCACGACCTTAGGCGGTTTCCTTACGATGTTTTCCTTTACCGTATGAGAGCACTGGCATTGCGCACTTATATTTTATGAACAGAAAAAATTATTGGTGCGCGACCGGGTGAACCCACAACCTTAGGATCGGAAGGCGGAGTGCCACTAGACCATCGATGCTCGTTAACCGTAGACCACACCAGCTATTAATCCATGATACAGATTTCTCGAAGGGTCAGTGACCCAAGAAGAGATCATATAAGGCCCCATTCCCAACCATGGAGTGCCACAATAGAATGATAGTGGACGCGACCACCACATTAGTGTATGTGACACTGCTTGCGTAAAATGTGTTTACTGTTTGAACGGTGCGTTTTCCACTGTCCGTCGGCTTTAGTCTCTGGTAGTTACTGTATCCAGTGTTTTTTTTAATACAATTGAAGTAGCAACCAAGCGTACGTACTCGTAATTACTGACACATGAGGCTTTCGATCTTAGTCTCAGGGTGGCAACCCGCGAGTGATACCTCTGGTATTGCAAGCGTCCATAGGCTACGGTAACCGCTGACCATCTTGTGGGCCGTACGCTTGGTTGCCACTTTAGTGGTATATAAAAAAAAAGTATTTTACCCAAAAATCTATTATATTATTAAAGATGGGCAAAATAAACAAAACATCTTTTGGTTTTAGCTGATAGTAAGAGCAGTTGGATCGTTGTTCGATTGTTGAGTACGAGAAAACCCAAAAATATATAACTTCTGTGTCTCGGCCGTCTCGGCGACCATTTGAAGTGATTAGAAATTTAGGAGACAATGGACAACAGCCAAGTATATCTGCGTACAGAGAAACCATAGATACAATACGAGATAATAGAATTAGTGGCATACGACAGATCCCACGCGTACCACTCTCACAGAATACTCACTAGGCTAAGTATTCGCTGTGTCCGGTGTTATTGTACAGTCAGCAAAGAAAGTGGTCTATCACTTTTGACAAAAAATTCTGTGAAATCCTATGACATTCAAATGATTTTTTTTGCTGACTGTACATTGTACAGCCAACATCTTGGTTTATAGCTCAGTTTGGAATCTTTTCGAAATAAATATACCAAAAAGATACACCAATGAAATCATGTGGTGAGTAGATTTTAGTGTAGAAAGGTTCAACTGTAAAATAACATTTATTTTAAAAAAAGATTAGAAAGTGTCCTATTAGTCAACTAGGTTTCGATAGTAGGTACAGTCAGCAAAAAATGTGGTCTACCACCCTAAGGTTTCATTCATTTGAACGTCATAGATTTTATAAAAACTTTTGTCAAGAACACTTTCTTTGCTGTTGTACATTACAAGCATTGAACAAGCTTTGAAAAGCTTTATCAAAAATATCAATGTAAAGCCATATTCATTAAATTTCACATTATAGCTACGTATATTAAATAAAGAGTCACATTATCTACACGTCATGTCTAGACCAGGCTTTAGGTTGTTGATCTTAGCATAATGATCGTTAAGTCACGAAAGAGACTTTCGAACTCAGTCACCAAAGTGATATTCAAATAACAATAATAACATTAAATAAAAGATACAATGCAATTGTAATAATAGTAATTTATGACGACCTCGGTGGCGCGGTGAGTTTTGAGAAGCAAGAGGTTGCGGGTTCGACCCCCGCTGCAGTTTGCATAATCTGTAAAAAGTTCCGGGTCTGGGTGTATATGTATGTTGTTACAAAAATATGTATATTATCAGTTATTTAACTCCTATCTCATATTACGAGCTTTGCTCAGTTTGGGTGAGGAGAAAAAACAACCTCACCAGAGTAACTCGACTTGTATTAAGTAAAGCAGTCTTCTAGTACCCATAACACAAGCTCTGCTTAGCTTGGGGCTAGATAGTGCTGTATGGATTGTCTAGCATTATTTATTTTATATGTCAAACTCACGAGTCACTCATGACATACTAGTGCAAGTCAAGCTCAACGCTTTCGTTTACATTACGCTTCGCTTGGAACTTGACTAACGGGACTGATTAAGGACTAAACAATTTTCAACACCATCACTAAAAAGGCGCTACCATTTGACTGATCCATTGTATTACGGATTCGCAGATACTGTAGTGTTTTATTATTAGTGTATTGTGATTTGTGATACAAACAGAGGTCAAAAACCTGGGTTTAGGTCAAACCACGATGAGCACTTGATTTTAACCAGATTAAATCTGGTTAAAACCACATCAACCACAACAACCATTGATAGCCACAGTTCTATAGAACAGCATAGTTATATGATTTTTGAAATTATTGTATGCTTTTAGAATAATAACACGTATTCTAAGATTGTATGATTGTTGCGCGTTATCTTCGCCAATTATAAAGGAGTTGTTTCTCGATGTATGGAGCCGGGCCTAGGTCCTTTGTAGGGTCTAGATATTTAGATATTCATTAAAGAAACCATTTTAAGCTGTTTATTTAATTTATTTTAGCTTCTTTCACAATCTTATGTAAGTTTATCTTTGTGAAGGAGTGCAACACAATGCAAAACAACATGGCGGGTTTAACGAACAACTGGGTTATTAGGTACTGTCAAAGTCAAGATGCGTCACGATCATTGGCTAATAGCTGTCATGGCGGACCTCCAGTGTTCCCGTTTTAGGAAACTCAACACAACAAACATTTTTCATATAGAACTTTGTTTATCTACATAAAAATAAAATTGTATTATAATGTTAGTTTTATATTTTTTTCCAATTTCTCTATGGTGTTACTAATAACTAGGCCACTATGAAATTGGTTCTTTATTTTGATGCTCCTTTTTTTCTTTTTTTTTTGTTAATACTTCAGTTAGAGGTGGTCCCTTAGACATTTTTATCGAAATCGGTTCAGTACCTAAATTTTGAATAAATCATAAAACACGTCTCACATACATTGTCTCAAATCACCATAGTCTGCCAAAACATTTTTTCAGTTTGAAGACGGTTTTTGTTTTTTTTCCTAAAAATTATTAATTGTTTTGAAATACATAATAAGAACATTGGAAACAACCCAGACCAGAATTGTTTAAACGTTTTGCACACTCATCATTGGAATATTTTGTTATTTGGTCAGCATTTGGCGCCAATACCAGGGTCTAAGAGAACCCATATTCAGTAGCTCTTGCATTAGTAAAGTGTTTCTTTAACGCCACAATTCGAGACGACTTTATCTAAGCATTGAAAGCCTCTGTTTTACTGCCTCTAAACAATGCTAGTAGATAAGTTAAGCTCTCACATACAACATCTCACATGAACGCAACATCCAAGCTAAAGACCTACAAAAGCATAGACATGACCACAGAACTATATATAATTAGAATAAAAGAGTTCGTCGATTGGTATGGAAAACGAGCGTGTAAAATTTTGCATTAATTGTATTTTACACGCAAATGTATTTTAGTGCTGGGAAACATAAGCCGCGCGAAAATGAATGATTTAAAAGCATCGATAAGCACGCGGCAAACCGATTCTAGGAACTGCCACACCACCACACCGCGCGCCCCCCGTTGGGAGCAGACTGAGTTTCGCGGCGAGTAAAGAGGTTACTCAGCCCTTACTTAGCCCATATTTTCGGCACGAGAGGTACATACACTAACTTAATCTACTTAAATATAGTTCTGTAGACATGACACATGACACGTTTGAAATGACATCCGAGTTCCCGGTTGAGAAGAGAGAGAGTTGATACTACCCGCAAAATCTCTCTTATCTCCCGAAATCCCGCAGCGGGCACAACTTGATACCCGTTGCGGGACAAATGTTTGCATGATCTGCAAATTATAATCTGTTTCGGCTCTTTCGGATTCAGCAATTAATTATGTAGTGGAATACGAAAATACACAAAACAGATAAAAAAACAGCCGTTCAGCTACAATGGAACTAACCCAATGCAATTGATTGAAAATTTATGATGTTTATTATTTTATTATACCATTATTTATATTTATTATTAGTAAAAAGTTTACTTGTAGGTTACCTTTCACTAACTACAATAATGAGTTTGCTATACTATAAATATTTTTTCTGCATAATTAATTTTCTACATATTTTATACTACTCTACTTCAGTCTAGAGTTAGTAAGCTCTGTGGGCGGCGCGTGCGCACGAGATAATAACGTCTGCGTCGATAAGAACTAAAACGTCGAGCACACCTTTAGATAAACACGCGATGGATCTATTGAGGCGCATTCCTCTCATCTCAACCAGGAGACGCAAGAATTTGTAAAAAAATGTTCTTTATTTTTATCTATTTGACGAACTTTTTCGACTATGGAGCTTCTTTTACCGTTATCCATTATTGCCACACAAAGAAAATAACTAATTTAAATTATATATATATATACTAGGTGAATTTCAGATACTTATTACTAATAATATTATAAAGAAAGATTTTATTCGAATCGTGTTTTCGGCTTAGTCTGTAAAATAATCTTAAAAACCAGTTTACTATATATCGAATGACAAATGCTGTAGCATTTTTAATCTGGTTTAGCAAGGACTTAATACTATAATGAAGGTATATTACTGTGGCTAAAGCTCTCTTCTTCAAATTCAGCTCTCGATAGAGTGTCCAATTCTTTGAAGGCAACTGCGAATAGTAAATAAAACTTTATGCTTTGGGTGGCACTGCATCTGTAACAGTCAGGCGTGGTGCTTAAGGTAGGCGCCTTGATTGTCCTGTCACTTGCTGACATAAAAAAAAATGTCGAGATAGATTGCACTGTACCACAATATATTATTGCAGTATTTTAATAATACAGGGCTACTTGCGGCACAGAACAGAAGTTTGTACTACGTACGTGATGGTCATATTGGCCACTCACCACCTCCTCACTGATTCGATTTAAAATAAAAACATGGTGTTGGACACACAGCATCATCTAGCCCCAAGCTAAGCAGAGCTTGTGTTATGGGTACTAGATGACTGATATACATAAAATTAATACAATACAATACATAGATAGATTTACCCAAAGACATTTCAACTCCTTAAATTTAGCTCAACACGATCGAATCAGAATTTCGAAAATTCTGAGGTACTGGAAGTGCCATTCGTACACTATTTTGATCCAATAAGGTCCCGTTTTTCTGCTAAGATACGGACTGGAGCCTTAGAAATAATTCTCTCATTACTCAAAGACAAATGATTTTTTTTTATTTTCTTATTACCTTTGCCGGAGTTTGCTATGGTTTTCTAATTATATGCTGTACACAGGGTGTTTTATTAGTAATTAGGTCATTATAGAGACAGGAAGAGGCAGCGCACGCGCCGCGTTGTGGGACACAATGACATCGTGCGCACGAGCCCTTACTGTGACAGGAATATTATACTCCATAGTCTATTAGAATGAGTGTTCTATTGTTTACAATTATTATAATACTGGTGGTAGGACCTTTCAGCAAGAGTCCGTCTAGGTACCATCGCAGTGCGAGATATTCTGCCTCCAAGCTGTAGTTCCAACCCTGCTAGGGTTGGAATTTATACTACAGTAGTAGAGGACACTGAAGTTAAGTCAAATTACTATAATACGAAAGAGACAGAGTGACAAGCGCAGGGCAGTGACACGCAGTGACAAGCAGAACTTTAAAACTGGTTTGTGTGACACTGCATGGTCAGGCGTGATGCTTAAAATCAGGCAAACGACTTGATAGTCACGGGGTGACGAGCGCAGTGCAGTGCCACACAGAACCGTATGACACTGCAACTCTTATGGTCAGGCGTGCGTGACGCAACGACTTGATCTTTTCTATTCTCGTTAATAGCTGACATAAAAAAAAACAATACTGGCACAATGATTTTTTGATCGATCTTCCTCCGCGCAACCGGCGGCGCAACCCGTGGTAAGCACCCCGCCGCGCCTCTGTAATTCTGAGGAAGATGTCTGAGTTAGTTGGTTTGCCTACCATAATAATCTTGTTTCGAATGTATAAATAAACGAGCCAAATGGAATCATCGCCGCGTGCGCAGGGGAGGTTGGGGTAAGCGGAACCATCTTGCTAATGAAAGTGATTACTGCCGCACCTTTGTTATCTGTGGGGAGTTGTAAATCAAATGTAACGCGTGTCATTATACCAACTATTTGGGGAGAGAAAAAGATGAACTTGGTTTGTTTAATTTACTGACTTATTTTTTTCAGCAAATGACAAGGCAGTGAATTTTTTCGCCTGATGTAATAGCTGCAGTGTTGCTTTGGATGACACTGCTGACTTCTGTCAGATGTTACCACGAGCTCTTATAGCAATATTGAAATAACATTACGCTGTTTTTTTTGTATGCCGAAATGTCAGTGTAACATCGTTTCAATGTTGCTTTTGAGCTTGTGGTTACCCACCAGAACTGTGCTCGTCACGATACCTTTTCATAACGTCTAGTAAGGGTTTACTCTTGCGGACAGAAGCGAAACCGTGACAATTACCGTGATTCAGCTTATGTCCGTGATAAAATAAACATAATTTTGTAGAACTACAATATTTGCCATGATTATCTTATACTGCTTTCAAAAGACCCTCTGAGAAGAGTTTACTACAGTACAGACTCATTTAAACTCAGGATAGGTCACTTATTTTTTTATGGTGGTCAATTCTCTCGAATGACGTCATCGCCCTCAATAAGTTTTTTCTCATTTCCTGGCTTGCGCCTCATCCCGGGACGCGATAGGATCACACGGTGCTCGCGTGACCCGACACCGTTTGCGTAAACTTTGAACCCTACTATATGCTTCTTTTAACTCGCATTTGGATGCTCAAATTTTTTTAGGATTTTGAGATTTTTTAATGACATTTTTCAAACATTGTTTTAAAAAAAAAAAAAAAAACCCCTTTAAAAAATTAAGAAAATACATGAAGCATCTTTATGCTGGGTGTTTTTTTTTATTCTTTAGAAGATTTTTTTAATTAATGTAAACATTAGCATCATAATTTTATTATGCTAGCTAACCTAGAAAAAAAAACTACAAAAATCTTATAAAAAAAAAGAAGAAGAATCTAGTAACAACTAGCTAGGAATAATCTAGATCTTTTATAAGTGCGAGTAAGTTGCAGTGTTCACAAAATTGGTCGCCCCGTTGCACTCATTGGGGGAGACCTATAACCTAAAAAACTAGATATTAAACATTTATTTTTGAACATTCAAAATAACTGTACCGAAGAGCTATTCGAGGATGAGTTTAAAAAACGAAATCGAAAACTACTAGTAGTAACTAAAGTTCGGCGCCGTGTGTTTGTGTTTATGTAGACCAATTTACTGATTGCGTCCCGACTGGCAACACTGGCGTACTATGCAGGGTGTACAACGATACCTCAAGAAAACTGGGAGCTTAAAGCAAGAAATAAGGAAAGTAGCATCTTTACAATGACATGTTCTTTGCATGTTAGATGCGGTTTTCCTTATTTTCTAACAATGAAATACCTAATGCATTTTTTTTTCATTGTTAGAGAAATATATTGTACATGGAATAAGTTTTGCTTAGTTTGGGGCTAGATAAAACAGTGTGTATATCCGCCAATATTTATTTTATTTATGTTTAAATAAAATAAATATTAATATACCGCATTGGGTCCGCTGGATTAAGACCCAATCACCTGAGAGTAGGCCAGTGTCCAAGCTGTGGGAACATTAGAAGGCTGTCATGATGATGATGATGTTTAATCAACGGCTTCGCACGAGTGCTAAAACGTGCTTTATGTGTATAAACGTTTCGCTTGAATCACTCTATAATATAATATTGATGAAAACCGCTTAAAAATCTGTTGCGTAGTTTAAAAAATCTAAGCGAACATAATGCAAAGAAACAGACAGCGTAAAGCGACTTCGTTTATCTAAAGATTCGGCCCCTGGATATTTTTAATCGTCATCATTATATCCAATATAATATCCTATTTACGATGGATTCGACCAAACTCGAATAAGCTCTATTTTTCGAGTAAATCGTAATTTACTCGCGAGTAAACTAACTGTTTAGTTAATTTGACATTTCTTATTCCGCGGAATAGTTATTCTAGATGTTGGTCGAATCCACCCTTAATGCTTTGTTATGTTTTTGAATGTGCTTTTTGTACACCCTTTATTCTGCAGCCCTGGCAAATTGATGGGGGATCGGGAGAATATCGTGATATCATTTTAATCAGCGGTAATGAAATATTGGGGCGCACGGCTGTAAAGGTTGGAGATTCGAGATTGGAACGAATCCATCGTTTATTTTGTGATGGATTATGTTTGTTGCCAACCGGTGCCCTAATTCCAGTAATTGGTTATTTTTGCAACTGACTGTACAAAAACAAAAATTACACTTTCAAATGTTTTAAAACGTGTCAATTCTGAAACGAACTTTATTGAATTCGAGCCAAAATGAAACAGGAGCATTTTTCAGCGTCAATAATATAAAACTAAAGTCTTTAAAAGGTCGCTAATCAGTATAATATATAAATGTTTGCATTATAAATGCCTCCTCCAGCAGGCTTCCAAAGTGACCCTTATGATTTTATTGACAAAAAATCCTTTGACTATCGCGTCGCCGACTATATACCTACTTACATATAATCAAATATTACTCTTTTTTTTTAATAATTTATTTATTTATTAATTCATTTCGTGTGGGGCAGTACAAACAGATACTTGAAGACACCTTTTCAGTGCCTGACGCCTATAATAGTTGGAGGGATGAATATACACTGCATCTATCAAGCACTGGACAAAAGTGCACATTGCACATACATGACGCCATTTTTTTATACTTGTGTAATTGAGTGCGTATGTATATTTTTTTGCAAAAGATCAGACGGTAAAGTCGTTCCGCACCACGCCTGACCATAACAGCTGCCGCAGTGTCAACTTTTAGAGTTTTTAAGTTCTGCGTGGCATTGCACTGCGCTCATCGCCACAAGACGTAGTTATAAAGTCTCTTTCGCTAAGTAATTTCACTTGCTACAGTGCTCTTCAAACCTACTGATTAGAGGCAAAATATCTGGCACTGTGGTGGTACAGTCAGCAAAAAAGTAGTCTACCACACCCTAACATCATCAAGCGTAGCGTGTATTGCTAAAGAACTTGGCTCTTTATTTTTTTACTTTTTTCTACTTACCTACTTATATTCTTGGCATGAGCCTCACTAGTTCGATTGGCACCACACTGAAGCTTGCAAGCACTTTTTTTGATGATCCCTCTTCATCATAAATGAAGAGGGATCATCAAAAAAAAGCTAGGAACCCAGCCGAGTTTGTTGCCAGATTCTTCTAGGCTGGGGCGCGTGGAACTGGCGTAAATTCACCTAGCTTTAAGACGTTTCAAAATGATCCATGTAATTTTATTGAAATAAATCATTTTTGACTTTGACTTTGACTTAACATTTGAATGTTATAGGATTTCACAGAAACTTTTGTCAAAAGTGATAGACCACTTTCTTTACTGACTGTACCTACAAGCAAAACGAGCTCTTTAGGCTCTTGCTCAAGAGTCCTACCACCAGGTAAATTTTTGTGTTATTACCAAATGTTATTTTCGTGTATTAGGTTTTTTTTTTAAATTAATCATCATGACAGCCTTCTAATGTTCCCACTGTTGGGACACTGGCCTACTCTCGGGCGAGAGTAATTAGGTCTTAATCCACCATGCGGACCCAATGCGGATTGGTGGATGGCACATGTCTTTCGTTCGTTCGTTTTTGTACATACCGGTCTCCTCACGATGTTTTCTTTCACCCTATGAGAGCACTGGCATTGCGCACATACATTTTTCGAACAGAAAAATCCATTGGTGCACGACCGGGTTTGAACTCGACCGATATCTTCACCGAAATTGATATAATACTAACGTTGAACCAACCCCATCCCAAGTAGAAAACTAATAACAAAGCAAACATGTTGACATCGCGCGCGTAACGATGTTTGCCCACTCTCCCCCGAGATATGCCCTTTTTACGGGAATTAAAAATGCCCGGCCTCCCCTCGTCTGACTAGATTAATATCTGTATTAAAGTAAGTAGATTATAATAAAGGTAGCCTAAGATGGTCTTACAAATGAAAATTAAACCTTGCCCGATCCACATGCGGCATGGAAAATCAGCCAATGCGCCATGGAAAATACTTAAGAAATCGCTGTAGAACAATTAAAAAAAATATATAACGCAGCTAATTTTTAAAAATTATGTAAATCAAATCAAATGATGACATGCTATTTAAAGGTAATAGTACCAGTGGCCGTATCCGGAATAACGATTTTAACTATCGTAAACGTTACTAACGCATCGTCCAGCTGTTAATGTGTGGGAATTTTCGCAGTTCATTTTACGCACTACTCCTTAGTGCGTAAAATGAAGCTGAGCTTGAAAGAAAAATCCCATAAAATATCCCATATCAACTCGACCGCTTACGATTGTCAAAAGCTTTCTAAAAATACGGCCTCTGTATAGTTCGCACGGCGGCGGATCTAGGCTTCCGTGAAGTTTTGCCGTTTGTGATGCGCAAAGACAATTTAGTTCGAATCGAAACGGCTAACTTCACTACGGCCGAGATCCGCCGTGCGAACTATACCAAAGCAAAAGTTACCAATCATTGCTATGCCAACCTGTGAATAAAAAAAAACTAAATTTCATTTTTTAAATTAAGAAGGGTGTGCTTTGCACCTCGCTTCCTGGCCACCTGGTAATCACTGGAACAATGGAAGCCTTTCCGAACTGAATAAAAAATGATCTGTCAAACGAGCAGCTTTCCCGCCAATTTGGCGGCGGTTCACGCCCTCGCTACTCGCGGTCCCCAGGGTTGCCTTTTTGTGGAATATTTTACACAAATTAAGGAATTAAAAAACAATTATAAAAATTGGCTTTTCAAAATATGCGCGGAACACTTGGGTTTGGGAATCGGGTTCAATAGTTTGAGAAAAATAGACAATAGCAATGATAATAAAACGTATATTTTGCTACTAGGTCTCTAAAAATAACTCCTACATAAATAATAACATAATAAACTCTTACTAAAACAGTTACATTCATATGATAGTCCTTAATTAATAACCACTATTATTTTGTCCAACGAGATTGCGAATTGAACCCGCTCTCACGTCTCAACTGACCATACAAGTCGCCCAAAGAAAAATGATCGATTACAAAACTGACTTATTAACAACGCATAACTGATTTACCCGAGAAATAATAGACTCACCAGCATAATGAAATCCAAACAAACAGTAACCCTACAACACGCCCTCACTTCGAGATTAATAGGGCTCCATGTTTAGGCCGCGTCGTCATAGCAGCGGGGTGTCTGTCAACACCCCCTCGCAAATACCACATCTCGGGGGGAAAATTTCGTTATCTGGCAACCCGGGTGAGAAAAGGTCAACGGTTTATTTGGTTTTTTATGTAGATTGTTTTTTTATTATCATATCATTTTATCTCGTTATGAACAGATGTTTTGTTTTGAAGATGTGAGCTATTTTTAGTGTTCAAAATTGAGTGACGAATGTCGATTATTATATTTACGTAAAAAATATAAATTATGATATCAATAAAAAAATACAATAGGTATTCTATCGTTCGCTTGATGGTCAGTATAGTACGCTGGGCAGATCTCGGCCATCGTGAAGTTAGCCGTTTCGATGCGCAATGGAGCATTTTCGAACTAAGTCTTTGCGCATCACAAACGGCTAACTTTACGATGACCGAGATCCGTCGAGAGTTCTATTATACTCGGTACTACTACGACATTACCTGACACTACCTGACTGCCAGTCTCCCATTAGATATGATGATGATGATTATAATAAGAAATACAAGTATTTGTTTTTGATTTTTTTCTAAACCTCGACCGTTTTGCCATTAATCCGGTATGATTAAAAATTAAAAAAAAAACACAAAAGATAATGGCTGATGACTTTTCTACACAAACCTCGTTGTCGGTCTATCATAAATAATTTGACATTATAAATTAATTAACTTGACAAGAACATGTGAACAGAACTTCACCAGAATTTTTTAGAAAAAACTTGAAAAAAATCTTCTTAATCTCCATCAAAATGTCCGCAAGCCGCTCGAAGGTGTCCGCACCATCATCAGGAACACCGGTCAGCAAGAAGTTCTCCGTGCCAATCCAGATGACCGACCTCTCCGCTTATGACGACGCGTACGCCGCTATCAAGGAGCGGGTTGCTGCTGAGATGAGAAGAATAGATGCTGAGATGTCTAAGTTTAGGTATAGACAGGAGTTTTTTGGTTTCTGCCTTTGGAGGTACCTTGAGTACCTAATGATTGCACACTGTTGCTTGGGCAACAGTGCTTGGGCAACAGTGTGCAATCATTTCTGTGTTTAGATTTGTAAGTAGCAAATGAAATTACTAGGCGAAAGTGACTTGATAACTGTGACGATTGCAGTGAAATGCCACACTTTAAAACTTAAGATTTTAGGTGACACTGCAACTGCAATGGTCAGGCTTGGCGCTTAAAATCAGGCAAGCGACTTGATCGTCCGGTTATTAACTCTTTGATTAGTCATTTGGATCTCACTCACATCTCCAAGTCTTACCAATAATGAATGAAATGAATGAATGAATGAATGAAATTCTTTATTGTACTTAAAAAACTAGTACAAAGGCGAACTTAATGCTAGTAAGCATTATCTTCCAGATAACCTTTGGTGTATCATGGATAACAAAAAGTGTCGGTAGTACACAAAACAAAGAACCAATACTAATTCTACAATTATTATTTCCCAGCACGGACCTGTTACGACTCTACGGGCAGACCTCATCGGTGCAGTCTGGTCTGCCGTCATCAAAAGAGAGCCAGGCGACGAACTGGGACGTTATCACTAAGTCCCCGCTGGTGGAGGGAGAAGGAAGCGATAGAACTCTGAAGCTGCAGTTTGACCTTGGCAATTATGACCCTAATGAGGTTAGTTCACAAGTGGGTCTTGGTGATTTTCATTCACTATTGCATGGCATGACGTTTACATTCACTATTTTCAGTATTTGTCACGTATTACGAGTACGTGCCTTTTATACAGAAAATCAACCAACTTCTGCTTGTTCCATACCGTGTTCTCATAACTCACGAACGCGCGTAAACCATTCAAATACGACGATGAAATTATATAACTAAAGAAAATCTTTTTTCTCAGGTATCAGTCAAGGTCCTCAACAACATGCTGATAGTCTCAGCAGCACACCAGGAGAAGACCGCCGAAAGTACAGCGTCCAGCGAATACAGCCGGGAGTTCCTACTTCCGCTCGGCACAGACCCTGAGACGGTTCAGTCTGCTCTGTCGAAAGATGGGATTCTGACAGTTCGAGTGCCTCTACGTATTGAATCCCCCGATAGCGCTAGCGCCACTGTGAAATTGAATCAGAGTATTTTATCTGAACGTGATTAGTTTAAAAAGAAGGTAGACGCAAATCCGGGAAAACCAAGGTTTGAAATTCGAATGCATTTTTTTCTCTATAGCTGGCTAGTTCTTGATAGAGCTGTTATATCGTAAAAAATATACAGGTATAGTTCTCACAACGGATCTCGGCCGTCGTGAAATTAGCCGTTTCGATGCGCAATGGAGCTTTTTCAAACTAAATTGTCTTTGCGCATCACAAACGGCTAACTTCACGGAAGCCTAGATCCGCTGTGCGAACTATACTAAGATCGTTTTCATTTATCTTCTGAACTGAATAATAAAATACTTACACAACACACTGTCTACTACTACTACTACTACTACTACTTTATTAATATTTTCCCATTATTTACGTCGATTGTCGTTTGCTTCATTAGCTTCTTGTCCCTCTGGCACAAATCCCGCGTGCAAAATAAGTTGTGGTCCCTAAGCAGACGATTCTCTTTGGTCGATACTCGAATGTTTAAAAGTGTTAATGAAAACATATTTCAGTGTTATTAAGTTGGCAGAAGCTGTTTTGAAATTAACGCGTGCTGAAACTACAACAAGGGAACTGAAAGAATAATATAAAATAAAACATATTATTCATTATTATCTGAATAACTTCACGCCATATATTATTTTATTTATCTTTAATGAAAAATTGCTTCCAACCCCTCTAAATGTAGATAGTAGGATAATATTACTACAGAAAGTGTTTTTCTTATTTTTATGGGTTCTGTTGTAAAGTTTTCTACAATTTTGCAAATGTAGAGATTATCAAGTCTGCAGAACTAGATTTAAAAAAGTACTACTACCATTTTTGACGCCAAGCAGTACAGTCCCTATGAAGGAAGCCTTCAGGAGGCCTAACTCCGTCACCAGAGCTGGCCACTGACGATCTTACTTATCGAACGTACATACAATTTGCAAACAATAATATTTTTTTCTTACACTAAAATTACCATAGTAACATGACGAATGCAAGTCTCCGCTCCCCTAGAAGGGGTCTCGCCGGAAATGAGGTTTTTATCCCTCTCCCTCCCCGGAAGTGAGAAATCGATGTGACGCGAGCCTGTCTGTCGACAGGTACCTGAACCAAATAACTTTGTATCTATTTGTATGTTTTTTACTTACTCTAAAATTCTAAATCAAAAATGTATTATCGAAGGAAGTACTTTACTTACTCTAAAATTCTAAATCAAAAATGTATTATCGAAGGAAGTACTGGGACATGTTAGGTAGAGTAACGGGAATTCCCTATATTTTCGATATTACTCATTATAAAATTACCGAAGCATATTCCTTGTAGCCGTTAAAATGGTATGTATAAAAAAACACCACACACTTAAGAGATTATCATCATGATAAGTCTTGAATGTCTCCACTATTACACTGGCATTACATACTCGAACGAGAGTGATCAGGTCATAATAATAGAGTAACTTGTTATAAATAAATAATAAAATAAATAATGCTGGACAATCCACACAGCATCATCTAGCCCCAAGGTAAGCTGCTGTTAAACAGAGCTGTATCATGGGTACTAGATGACTGATATATATTTAATACAATACAATACATAGATAGATATTTTTTTATTATACATAGAAAATACCCAGAAAACCCGGAACAAATATTTGTAGATCGTACAAACATTTGTCCCGAGGCGGGAATCGAACCCGCAACCTCTGCGTCGCAGGCGGACCTGCGCCCGCTGCGCCACATCGGTCGTCTTTATGTTGTTATACGTCGGTATGTAGTTCTTGAACATTTCTGTTTCCTCTCGATGTTTTCCTTCATCGTTAACGTAATGTATTTTTGCACACATACAATTTTTAGTTGATGTAAGACCGATTTCGAACCCACCTGGCCACGGCTCTTAGGGTGAAGTTTGTGGATAATAATAGTAAAATTCTAGTTCATTAATAATCAACTTTTAATAACCAAACTAAAATATGTCAATTTGCAACACCAACTCAAATTAACTCCAAATTACCCTATTTTTAGGGTGTGTTTGACTTTTCCAAGCGATTCGGCATGGTGTGGGGAGCTCAGAGGTAACAAAGGCGAAATCAAACACACGCACCCTCTCTGACTATCTGATTTACCATGGCACACTATCTTGGTGGTTCTACAGTTCACTACTATTGTTGTGGCATCGGACAATGCTGATAAGTGCTGACTTCGATTTTGTTCCCATTCTAGAATTATAAATGCGAAAATAACTGTCTGACTGTTTTTACCTAAACCACTGAACTGATTTGGATGGAATTTAGCACGGATATAGTTTAAATGAGGAAGCATTGGTCTACTTTTGTGTAGACTGATTTACTGACAATACGCATACCTAAAATTAAAAAGGTGTGTTCCTTTTTGTGTGTAAATTGCTGAAATTGAATTTTTCTTATAGCAAAATCTTTTTAGTACCTAGCTTAGCAGCTATGGCGTTGCCGGCTCAAGGTACGCTCAATACGCGGATTCGAATCATGCCCATTTATCTTCTTTTATTCTCAATGTGCTACAGCATTAGCCGAGTACTGGAACACAGCTGAGAGGCCGAAACTGATGTCAGAAATCAGTCTGTTACGTTTGGGGATATATTAAAAGATGACTCAATAATAACTGATGATTAAAGAGCTGTAACGTTTTGAATAAGCTAACATCTGACCCATAACACGCAACTTGCAAATACTACAATTTTAATTTAACAGGTATAATTGAAAGATATGGAAGTAATCGTTTTTAACAATAGTATCTACCAAATCTGGCTACGAGATGGGACTAAAGTATTCCCGTTTGGTGGCCAGCTTTGAATCGTGATTATTTTTGAAGTTGGCTACCAAATCTGGCTGGGAGATGGGACTAAACTTATTTTATCTGGTTTTTTTTTTGATTACTGGTTGTATATTTCATTTGAATCGGGCTGTGAAAACGTTTATCAATCGGTCACTCGCCCAGCACACAACCGAGGTCGAAACCAAAGTTGTTAACTGTAAAATAACACTCACTTAGTACTTACACAGTGAGTTCGCAAAAACCCAAAAAAAGCTTGAAATTTCATACATTTTCTCGGTAGCGAGGCTTTTCTCTGGAAGTACATTGTGTTCCGAGAAGCGGTTGTCATGGCAACGCGCCGCATCAACACTGCACACAGCCACAAGACACAGCCGCGCACGTGTGAACACGCAGCTGACCTGGCTGGCACACCGGGAGCTGTGCTCTGCTGGACCCGACGAGGTCGTGGATTCGAAACCCGTGCCGTAGTACTAATATCTGTTCTGTGCCCGTGCACCAACGGGAATTTGAAAATTGGGTGACCAGCGCTATATAATCGGTAAAGTAAGTTCGTATGAGTCAGTGGCCATTCTGGTGATATTTTAGGCCGCCCAAACACCTCAGTCATGGCTTAACAACTTTGAAAAAGCCGGGACCGACTACATAACGTGCCCTCCAGAGCACGAGAGCGCCAGTGTCCCAACAGTGGGAACACTAGAAGGCTGTCATGATGATTAGGCCTCAAGGCAGTCCATTCCAGACTTTGTTTTTAAGTAAAGATTTCATGTGGAAACTTACTTTTAAGAGTACCTAGTAGATTTCTGATAGAGATCGCCCGGGGAAGGACTACCACCACACCTATTTCTCCCGCCAAGCAGTAATGTTCGCATTGCTGTGTTCCGGTTCGAAGGGTTATGTTTCCGGTGAAATGACAGGTATTTGATACTTTCCAACATCTCAGGGTGGTAACACGCAAGTGATATCTATGATGTTGCAGGCGTACATAGGCTACGGTAACCGCTTACCATCAAGTGGGCCGTATGCTTGGTTGCCACTTTAGTAATATTAAAAAAAAATCTCTCCCAGTGTACTACCACCTTTACCACAGTTTTGCTAGTGTGCGTGTTCTTGCTGTTTATCTGGCCACGTCACAGTCCGATGTCATACAGATAGTTATTAGATACCTATAGCAGTTATAAGTACTATAGGTGTTATAGGTACGTAATAACAGCCTTCCCGCCCTGTACTCACACGGGTGTATAATGGCTTGCAAATTGCTGTCGGATCTTTTCTAAAGAGAATTTCCTTGAATACAACCTCATTATTATCGTTTATACATCCAGACTTTTAGATAGACATAGACATAGACATATTTTTGATTTGAATTTTAATTGGTTTGGTAGAGTTTTTCCAAGTTTTTCAAACGAATACCCTTGACACTGGCAAAATTGTGGCAAATAAGCCGCAGAGTCCATAAACGAAGGAGAAGAAGAGGAGTTTTTTTTATTAAGTTTTGTATTTTTTTATTTTTTTTTATACATCTGAAGTGGCAACCAAGCGTACGGCCCACAAGATGGTAAGCGGTTACCGCAGCCTATGGACGCTTGCAATACCGGAGGTATCACTCGCGGGTTGCCACCTTGAGGCATAGATCGAAAGCCTCATGTGCCAGTAATTTCACCGGTAACCATACCCTTCACAGCAATGCGAGCATTACTGCTTTGCGGCAGAAATAGATATGGTGGTAGTACTTCCCCGGATGTGTTCTATCACAAAGAACTCTGCTACTCTTAGTCTATTCTAAAAAGACTTTCCTTGAATACGACGACCGATGTAGCGCAGCGGGCGCAGGTCCGCCTGCGACGCGGAGGTTGCGGGTTCGATTCCCGCCTCGGGTCAAATGTTTGTACGATCTACAAATATTTGTTCCGGGTGTTCTGGGTATTTTCTATATATAATAAAAAATATCTATATCTAATGTACTGTATTGTATTAAGTATATATCAGTCATCTAGTACCATAACACAGCTCTGTTTAACAGTAGCTTATCTTGGGGCTAGATGATGCTGTGTGGATTGTCCAGCATTATTAAAAAAAAAAAAAACTACCTCATTATTATCAGTTATACATCCAGACTTTTCGATTGGTTTGATCGAGTTTTATTTTTTTATTTTAGCTTTATGGTAAATTAGCAGTGCCCCAGGAACCCGAGATAAAAAGTAGTCCTGCTATTCCAGACAATAATCTATGCCTGTGCAAAATTACATATTGATCCGTTCAGTCGTTTATAACGATACAAAACTTACAAATGTTTTATTGCGTTTCCAAGAGATAGTTTACAATGTTAACAGTAGGGCTTGCATTCGAATATTCGAATAATTCGAATATTATATTAGGTCGAATATTCGAATACTTAAATTGCAATTTTCGAATATTCGATTAAAAACAAAAACATCAAACTCACTACTCAAATACTCTGATGTGTATTGTAACAAACTATATAAAACAATGTGGGTAACGTCGTTCGAGTAAACAACATGGCAAGTAAGGTTTTTATCGTGCTCTGTGAGTCGCCGTGTATGGGTAACTCGGGGAACTCCCGAATTGCTTTATTATTATAGTGGGGTCGTACTAGCGAGAAATATTGTTATCTCTGTCGCACCTGTTAAAATAAGTTGTTAAAATACCTATTCACCTAGACTTTAAAGACTGTTTTTTTTTACTAAGAATTTGTGGATGATTGTGCCTGTAAATCGTCAATGCCTCGTTACGGCTTCACAACCATCTGTTAATTTTAATTTGTTTTGGCAAATAACACATAAGAATAAAAAAAGATGTGATTATATAAAAAACATAGTTATTTTTTATTATTCGAATAATATTCGAATAATTCGAATAGTACCCGAAAAAAAATCGAATATTCGAATATCTAAATTTTCGAATATTTGCAAGCCCTAGTTAACAGTGATAAAATCTCCTTTTAAGTAATAAACAAGTACTTGTCATAGGAGATTTTGCTCTTGCTTAGGTCTATTATAGATTTAATGTAGACAGTGATGTAACTAATAAAACGAGTGTAGGATGGCTTTCATACATACAAACTTTCCCCTTTTTTAATATTATTAATGCCTTCTTAATAAATTTTATATATTATAGGTATACGGTGAAGGAAAACATCGTGAGGAAACCGGCATGTCCAAGAACTAAAAATTCGAAAGACATGTGCCATCCACCAATCCGCATTGGGTCCGCGTGGTGGATTAAGACCCAATCACTCTCGCCTGAGAGTAGGCCAGTGTCCCAGCAGTGGGAACATTAGAAGGCTGTCATGATGATGATGATAGTAACATCCAGAGTAAGTAATCCAGACCCGGAAAAAATATTTTTGCAGAACATGCAACGTTTGTCCAGAAGCGGGAATCGATCCCGGTACCTCTAGCTTCCTTCTACCGCGCCACCGAGTTTATCAATCTCAAAATCGAAATCAATCTCAAACCAGAGCAAACGAAAATAATTTTGAAATATAGATTTTTTTTATCTTATACGAGATCGAAGCGGGCGGCGACTACTCATGGATTTATGAATTTGCAAAAATTTTACCCGCAGCGGTATTCGAACCCGCAACTTCTAGCTTCCTAACCTGGCACTCGCCTACCACGCCGCGCACTTCTATACTAATATATGAAAGACAAAAGATTTTTGAACTTTTGTATATTTGTTTGTTATGAATATAAACTACTTGTCCGATTTCAAAAAATATTTTACAACTAGAATGCTACATTATCGCCGAGTAACATAGGTTATATTTATTACTAGCGACCCGCCCCGGCTTCGCATGTGCTTAAGGTTTCATTGCACCCGTGCGAAGCCGGGACTGGCCGCTAGTAAAAGTAATAAAATGATAATTTATCACTTTTTCCATTTGATCTACTGCCGAGTCACGGCACCTTCTAGGTCACGGTATCGATATAAAATATACATAATTGTAATTATTATTCTGTATGCATTGTTATTTATTATGGCTCCTTCATGTCCCTTTCTCTCTGTGTGTGTACCTTACCTACTGTGCACTAGTAATGGCCTTATTCATAATCTTACTAATATCATAATTCTTAAAGGGAAAAATATGAAGAACAAGTCAATAATACAAGTTTTGTTTATACTCGTAGTTTGGGCTAGATGCAATGCAAAAAAGTCTACATTTTTTTTTTCATTTATGACAGCCTTCATGTTCCCCAGCTAAGACACTGATCTATTTTCAAACAAGGCTGAATGGGTCTTAATCGGCGGATTGGCGGATTGGTGGATGGCATGACACATGTCTTTCGAATTTTTAGTTCTTGATGGATATGCCGGTTTCCTCACGATTCCTACACCGTATGAGAGCACTGGCATTGATCACAACAAATTTTTCGAACCAACGACCTTAGGATTAGAAGGCGGGACTAGACCACCGGTGTTTTTAAAAAAACTTAATTAAACAAAAACTGTCTCAAAAAGCATACGATAAAATAACCGATTACCTAGATGATAAAAAAGCTTGGGACGAATGTGCTCCAACTCTACTCGGCATCCATAACAATAGCAAGGATCATGCCAAAAAAGCGATAGGAACCCAGCCGGTGTTGTTGCCAGTTACTTTAGGTACGGCATGGGCGCGCATTGGAACTGTTGTAAATTTTCCTAGCTTGTAAGACGTTACAAAGTGATCCTTGTGATTCTATTGAAATAAATAATTTTTGATTTTGATTTTGATTTTGACTTATTTATTTAATTTCACCGGACACTTCAAATTTTTTCAAATCATTCATTCACTGTCTATTGGCTTATATGATGATGATGACTGAACATGCAGCCTGCTCTTACAATACAAACTACACGTATATGTATGCATGTATGTATGTATGTATGTATGTATATTAACGGTCGAACTTCGCTCCTTCACAACTGTCTCAGGAGAAAGGGATGTTATCGACGCGTGCGCAGCCAACTGTGGCGAGAACTAACATACTACTAGAGCTTCCAATTATAACTTATACTATTAGTAATAATATAATTGTCCACGCTAGATAGGGTACACTACGCCTTTCCGAAACCTATTTCAACTTGTTAATTCACCTTTTACGACTCACAAAATGATTGTTTACACAAGACTTCATTTAGCGAATTATATTACACCTTTTGGTTAATTTCACCTGAAGTTAACATTTCAACTGGATGACATCCAGACATGGAAGAAGAAGAAGAAAAAGAAGAAGAAGAAGCGGAGGAAACAGCGGGTTTTTACCACAATGTTTTCTTACACCGTTTTCAAAGCATTCGATAATTAGTGTCAATGCGTATCTTCATAAAATTAATTAGCCTATTGGGCGAGAGAGCACCGGTGGTCTAGTGGTAGTGACCCCGTCTTCCCATCCTAAGGTCGTGGGTTCAAACCCGGTCGTGCACCAATGGATTTTTCTGTTCGAAAAATTTATGTGCGCAATGCCAATGCTATCATACGGTGAAGGAAAACATCGTGAGGAAACCGGCATGTTCAAGAATTAAAAATTCGAAAGACATGTGCTATCCACCAATCCGCATTGGGTCGGCGTGGTGGATTAAGACCCAATCACTCTCGCCTGAGAGTAGGCCAGTGTCCCAGCAGTGGGAACATTAGAAGGCTGTCATGATTGGGCGAGAGAGACATACACAGCAACGTCTCGGGGTGATGAGCGCAATGCAGTGCCACGCAGCTTGGCTGGCACTACATTTGTTACGGTCAGCCGTGGGCTTACATCAGGCGGGCGACCTGACCATCTTGTCACTTGCTGAAATAAAATAAAAAACTGGCAAAACTGCCAAAGTTTATTTCAATACTTTCGCCGGCTCTATACGTTGGTAGGTGTATGTCGACAGGTGCGTAGGCGCGCGTCTACTTTAAGAAAAAACGACGTTCGCGCGAAGAGACCCTCACGTAACGAGACCATATTTTATAGAGGGGTCACTTTGTTATTACCATTTTATTTATTTTGATACTGAATCTTGTAAGTTTTTATCGGTTTTTTTTTCAATAGGTGGTTTAAACTCAATTCGCTCAAATGGAGTCGACTATGAAAACGGGTGATCAAAGGACACTAAATGGTCGCGTACTGTCTCCCAAATCAAACAGTAAGTATCTATCTGTTCTGTAATTAAGTAACAGAGCAAAAAAATAAATCTTATACATAGATAACTCAAAGACATTGGCTCTATAAGATAATTTTAAAACGTCTTCCAATCGAAATTTATGCCCGTTCCCGCGTCCAAACTTAATAATAATCTGTCAACAAAAATTACCAAGCAGGTTTTTGGCATGATCCTTGCTATTGATACTAAAGTGTGAGGCCGGCTGAATAGTGTTGTCTAAATGTGTAAAAGCTTTGTTCGGAAGATTGCTCAACACAATGGGTGACCTTGACCCCGCGACCATCAGATAGCTAGCCAACCATTTATCTGAACATCAGCGTAGTAGGTATAGTTCTCTTGGCGGATCTAGGCTTCCGTGAAAGAAAAGAAAAAGCTCCATTGCGCATCGAAACGGCTAACTTCACTTATTAATTAGCCTAGATCCGCTGAGAGAACTATACTAATATCTGTTCTGTGATCAGGGTGTAAACTCGTAAATGCTTTTCCACTTCATTAGGTACCTACGTTACTATAGTAGTAGGTATTCGAAAGAGTGGACGTTTATTTATTTTAGATAAGTATTTTCGTTGAATTAGGTAGGTAGGTACTTACTTATAGTTCTCACGGCAAATCTCTCGTGAAGTTAGTCGTGAAGGGGCTTTTTCAAACTAAATTGTCTTTGCGCATCACAAACGGCTAACTTCACGGAAGCCTAGATCCGCCGTGCGAACTATACTATTAAAAAGCAGTATCGAGCTATGGCCTGGTCAAACTAATGTCAACTTACTTAACCAAAACGTAAAATTGAAAATTATGTAAGGTTATTATCGAAGGACCACGACAAATTTTATTTAAGTCTCAAAGAAACGTTTTTTAATGACGAAAACGTTTTATAATATAAAAAAAATTATTTGCTTGTTTTGTCTCGCATCTAAATATCAATAGTAGGTACTTCGTAAACAAAGGTGGACGGGCACATTAAATTCCCGTCTTTGTCTCGTTCTGCGATTTAAAAATAAAATCACGTTCGAAGTTCAAAGTTTCAAGCTTTCGGATGAAATTATCTCTGTTGCGTCTTCAAGCGAAACAATCCTGCAGAGTCGAAGACAAGGAGAGAAATAGTGAAACCTGGTGCGTACGAGAGGGGTCGAGGATTGGATCTCGGCGGGATGCCAGAACGGCAACGCCGCGTCCACCAATCATCGGACGTTCATCTTGGCTTTTGTTTATGTTTTCTTTTTCTTTTTAATTTTGTTTTCGGTGTTAGCTAAGTGTGGAGAGGCCTGGATTATTAATATTCCGAAAACGGAAGCTTCCACAATAAAAATACTATAGCCCAAATAAAAATGTAGAGACACGTTCAGATAATAAATATTCATAATTTAACGAACTATTTGTCAAAATTTACACGAAATGAACTGTCGAGAAAACTGAGATAACAAAAGAAACATTTCACGCGATAATATAGCCTTAAATATAGTGAAGTCTATAGTGAAAAATGGTCTTGAAATAATACGGAAGGTTTGGACTTTTTAGTTCTTCAACGTGCCGGTTTCCTCATGGTGTTTTCCTACACAGGATCGGAAGTCACCATGCCATCATTACTACTGTGCTCTTATCATTAGCAGATACCCTAACACTAACGGCACTAACACCTTTATTCATAACTAGCTGTCGCCCGCGACTTCGTTCGCGTGGAACAAGTGAACCGTACTTTTTTTTGGGATAAAAAGTATCCTATTCCCGGTCATTATCTATTTATGTTTTAAATTTCAGCCAAATCGGTTCAGTGGTTGTCGAGTTATAGAGGAACAAACATCCAAACATTAGCATTTATAATATTAGTGTGATTATTTTTAAACTGCATTTTAAACGAGACTCGCTTAAAACTGACGTGACATTTTTTATAGAGCTTTTAATTTAAGATAAATAATTAATAAGAGACAAAATATTAATCTTTGGAAAAAAAAACTAGAAAGAAAAGGACTACTTTAAGTCTCTGTCCTTTTTACTCTATTTCAAACCTTTTGAAATAAGAACTGACTAGAGCTGGTTGCTGACTCTAACTACAAACTTTCTTTATAAAAAATATTTTTAAAAAGGAACACCAAACCAAGATTCAGAAGCCCATCCCTAAAGTCCCGAAAAGTGCGTGACAAAACAACTCAAGGGATAATATGCCAGACAACATATTTTAAACAGCACCGGCACAGGCTGCGTAAAATAATAAGCTTAATTAAAATGTAGGTTAATTGTCTGCATAATGCGACGTAAACGACGTAAAAATGTTTATGTGGCGAATGTTTAGGGGTCTTTAGGTTTATGGTGGAACGGTAGACTCTGTGACGGTAGGCCGGCTGCTGCGTTTGGCGTTCCATGGTGTTCTTTTCCTTTTGAGTTAAGCCATCTGAGGCGCAATTTCTATCATACTTTTATATCTAATTAAGCAAAACAAAGAACCTATTTTAAAATAACAGGTTATTTTATTACCTTTTTTGAACTCGTTCGTAGGTCATGATGTAAAATTATTGTAAATTCCAAAAAAAAATAGAACTGGTGGAAGAAAAATAGAAGTGGCGACTGTTGCGTTGTCCATGACACGAAGAAGGACGAAGTGTTCTTTCCCTTTTAGTTAGGTCAAACTTAAGCTCAATTTCTATGCATACTAAACTAAACAAAATATTAATTTTAACTAGAGATCTCAGTTATTGTCTTGCCATTATTGTATGCTGCTGTGGATATTCAATTGGAGGATGGACCAACTGATGGGAAAAGAGCCATTTGAGATTTTGGTATACACAATAAGTAGGTACTACTATTTTGAGGCAAAATATGGGAGGACCGAAGTATAAAAAGTCGTGCTTTGAGTGTGTCCACTGCATTACAAATTTAAGAACTATAAAGACTACATTTGCACGAGTGCATAAACTAGACGTACGTAGTGCTTAAGCTACATAAAAATCTTCCTCTTGAACCACTCTATCTATCAAAAAACCCTCATCAAAAGCCGTTGCGTAGTTTTAAAGATCTAAGCATTCTTAGGGACAGATTGCGAAAGCGACTTTATTTTATGCTAGGTAAAAAGATGTATTTATACATGTACCAAAACGACATCAGCGAGTACTGAACCCTTCTACCAAAAGCAAAACTCACACTTATCTAGTGTTACCAACACCACGCGATATTTGAATAATGCATACAGTTGGATGATTGCGTGTGAAATTGAAAACATACAATTAGGTATGTGAGCTTTTCTCAACAAAAACTTGTAGAAATATTCATTAGATCTGTTTGTTTGCCGCTTTATAAATGCGCATTACTGTTTTAATGGACACTTATCAATACTATTCAATATTCAAAGATATTTTATTATAACACCTTGAGTAAGTTCATTAAAGCTCATTGAAATTATTGTTATTGTTATTCCTCGACGACTTCGCTGGCGCTGGGGGCGAGTGCCCGGTTGATAATCCAGAGGTTGCGGGTTCGATCCCTGCTACGGGACAAATGTTTGCATGATCTGCAAGTTGTTGTGGGTGTTTATAATTATGTATCTTAACTATGTATTTACAAAAAAATATAATTAGAGGGGCCTTTGAACAGTTCCAATCTATCGGTATTAGACAAGTAAGTATTGGAAAATGACATTCGTACTTTTGAGTTCAAACCTAGTGCCAAATTCAACCTTGTTTTCAATATGCAAAAATTTGACAGCAATAAATTGAAATTGGGTTTGAATCGGAATCGGAAGCGACAATCAAACTAATACACTTGACACTGGCAAAATTGTGGCAAACTAGCCACAGAGGCCATAAAACAAAAGAAGAAGAAGGAATCGGAATTGTCATTGGATTCAAGATTATGGGCCTAGTTATCTGGTACAAATCATAATAGGTACAAACTTTGCTTATTTTGGCTAGATGGCTCAGCGTGAAAATTTCCGCCAACATTTATTTATATTTATTATTTAAAGTAGATTGTCTTCATCACATCGGCGTCGGTCGCGTCGCCCCGAGCGAGATGAGTGGTCACGCTCGGCTGGTCAGAGGGTCCAACGGTCCCTGCAACTTGTTCTACCCACACGCCACTATATGCATGCTTATGTAGAGGTCAGTACCCATACATAAGTAAAGAACCTGTAGGTCAATTCGGGTAAAAATGGTAAAATTTAAGTTCCAATCTTGTCTTGATCATGTCATGGGCCTCGGAGGATGAATTATCCACGTAATACCAAAATCATTCTTAAACCGAGTAAATTTCCACTTTATGCTTAACGTTGGAGACGGATTTCATAGTACTTATATAATATAAATATATTTCTGGATATTTTATGATTAGCTAATTCCTATCGCAACATAATATTATTGATTGAGTAGAAAACTTATATAACTATTTTTATGTTTTAAGAAAAATTGTTATAGCAAATAAAATACCTTATTTTATTGAATGAGAAAAAACATGTTTTTTCGTACTTACTACATTTAGTTGCAATAGGAATATGTTAAAACAATAGACTTATCAAGGGACATAAGTAGTGAAATACTATCCGTGTCCAACGTGAAGCACAATGTTATGGTGGAAATGTACTCGATTTAGGAATGATTCGTTTTTTGCACAATTCATCCTCCGTGGGACTCCTGACGTTTTATTGTATTGTGATCGAAAGAAACGAAGCTGATAATTTTCCCTTCTGATGTTCTCAACGTATTAGGTAACTAAGACCCTTATTCATAATGCTACTTTAAACCTCTGTTAACTATAGTTACGTTAAAATCTTTCGTCATCATTCTTATGTCATGCTCATTCGCGCCTCTAAAATGTCATTAGTGGGACCGCGGCACTGAATCCGCATTGTCAAACCCACTCTCGTTTGGGAATAGGCTAGAATCTACCAGCTACTAGTAACACCCGTAACGCGTTGCAAGACGTGTTATCTCAGTTACTGATCGGTTTACATAAGCTTAGAGCGCCTGTGGAAGCATTCGACCGAAAAATTTATGTATTGCTCTACGGCTATCTTGCATCTCGAATGCTCTTTCGTCGCGTCACTGGTTCTTTCTTAGTCACTTGATGGCCCCGGAGGCGTGGTGGGCGCGTGCCAGGTTGAGAAGCGAGAGGTTCGATCTCCGCTGCGGGCAAGTGTTTGCATGATATGCAAATATTTGAGTGCTTACCCGTTCAACCCATCATTTTTCTACCCAATAATATTTTTATTTAGGGTCTGGGTATTTCCGTGTAGGTACTTACAAGTACTTATGGATAAAAAAAAGTATAATTAATAGTATTCTATCCTATCTTTATCTGGATCCCATAGTACAAGCTTTGCTTAGTTTGAGGTTAGATGGTACTGTGTAAAAATGTCCGCTAGTATACTATATTTAAGTAAGCACTTGAGTATTTATTTACTTACCTTCACTTAACATAGGGTTACTGTATTTACTTACTAAACAAAGTGCCCAAATAAGAACCATCGATACGACAAAACAAGTTACCATAAAAACGAGGCCTGATGCGCAGGCGCAGACATTCTCACGAATCCTCACATAAGACTGACCGAGCACTTAAAGGTTACCAATCCTCTCGCATCCTGTTAATGGAATCTCTACCTTCAACTCTGGTATACACCGTTTATTATTGGGTGTAGGTTTTAATGGTGGTTATGTCGTTGTGGTGGTGGTTTGTAGATAATTTATTTAGTTAGGAGAAGGCAGGATACATGTCCCTCCGTCTTCACGCACCAGTGGCTCTGGTCTGAGCATGTTGAGACCAGAGAAAAAACAATGTAGTGTGGGAACTGGTGGTTAATATTCTACGACATTGAGTCAAGGTCGAGGAGCTTTGGTAAAGCTCTATCGAGGTGAATTTTGGTTGTTGGTTTTTACAGCCATATTTTATAGCAAAAAAGGTGACAGATCGAAGTTTTTTGGTACAATCTGTCACCAGGCGGACAGAGCAAGGTGACAGATGGGTAAAAATGTGAAACGCTACACTTTTTTTTTTTTTATGTACATAATTATATTACATTACAAAATATACAAAATACATATGAAACAGTTGAGCCATCTAAAGACCGTTACAAACGACCTATAGATAGCTCAACTGATCCAAATCACTACCAGTAGGAAGCGTTCCCAACATGCTGGCTGCATTGCCACGTTGAACGCTACACTTATAGTTACTGTTCCTTAAGTTGCAAAACTTGCAAGTTTGATTTCCAGATAAACATTTGCGTGATGAATTTATTACACAAATGTTTATTATAAAAGTTCTGTGTTTGGTATATAAAGTTTTTTTTTTTATACTATTGTATAAAAAACCCTAATGAAGGATGTAAAAAAGGAATGAAAGTCGAGTATTTATTAACAAATTAAAAAATATAATACATATGAAACAGTTGAGCCATCTAAGGACCTTTACAAACGATCTATAGATAGCTCAACTGATCAAAAGTATTTATTAACGTTGGAAGATTTTCTGAAACAAGCAAAATATAGAATTTTTCTCTAATTCCGGACCGCACGGTCGTCATACGTGTAAGAGATTATTTCAAGAACTATTATACATAATTTGTCGTAAGCTATGCAGCCCTGGCTCCCGCACTACAAGGCCCCCACATCTCAGTGCTTATATTATGCGAAACCGGCATCATTCCATTAAACCGAATGGAAGAAACGCGTCGTTTTATCTTATTTCCGCTGGAATAAATTAGTTATAATATCTACCTGTTCGCTTGACAATAAATGGAGGTAAATTGACTGGGACTAGACATATTGTGAAGTTTTGTGGTCTGAGGGTCTACTCTAGAAAGCTCAACTTGTGTCGGTACCAACTTAGCATTCACAGACATAAGCTGAACCACGAAAAGTGTCACGATTGATGAATCGATGGCATTTTTCTGCAAGTAGACCATCCGGTGACCTTCCGATCCTAAGATTGTGGGTTCGAAACCGGACATCCAACAGATTTTTCGTTTTGAAAAATCATGTGATGCTTTGGCGCAATGCCAGTGATCTCGTACGGTGAAGGAAATCATCGCAAGGAAACCAACATCTCCAAGAATGTAAAGAATGTAAAAATTAAAATAACATTGTGTCATCCACCAGTCCGCATTGAGTCCGCGTGGTTGATCAAAGTATAGGCTTATGTCCCAGCCGTGGGAATATTAAAAGGCTGTTATGATGAGCTCGTCCGGGGAAGTATACTTGTTACTAGCATACCTATATCTGCTGCAAAACAATAATGCATCAGCAATGTCCCATTCGCGAACCATCAAACAAGCCAATAAGGACGAGAGATGCCAAATACAGTGCTAAATAACTTGATTACTATTCAAGCGGCGTGTGTGATCTCTTGATACGCAGAATCCGCTTACAATGGCGGGTGAAACCACTTATGAGGCACATAAGTGTTCTGTAGTATGAGCTATAGGTGCGATGCTAAAGAATTTTAACTTGAATATATCTTGCAAGGGTCAAAAGAAAACGGACGTTTAATTGAAGAAATACCTGGGGCACAACTATGAACTCTTAGAGCGATTCAAATGAAGACCTAAACTAAATTGTCAAAAAATTTTATACCATGACATGATTGTCTAAATGATGGCCCCTGACATTTTTCGATTGTGGTTGGCTCTCTTCTAAGATAGTACCTACAATAAAATTGTGTGCGTGTTTAAATACATACAAATAGGGGAAATCCATGGTTCCCTTAATTCTGACATAATCCTAGCTTGTAAGACGTTTCAAAGTGATCCTTGTGATTGTAATGAATAAAGCTCTTTTGATTTGATTTGATTTAATATTTTAGATTACGATAAACTAGGGGACTTTGCCGCGCTAACTTTTGTAATGACACTTAATTTTTTTCCTGCTGCTTTCTCTAGGAGCTGAATTTCAGGTGTTCTTACTGTATCTCTACTAAAAACGTAGGTATTTAATGAATTTGTGTGTTTCTTGTTGTTTAGCTTAGTTAAACGTTTACTAATAAGGTTATTATTAATTATGAAATAAATTGAACTTTTAAAATTTAAATTGACTGCACTTCTACGCCATAAGTGGACCTTCCATGTCTCATGGTTTTAGGTTGGCCATTTCATCAAAAGGTCAATAACCAGATCAGCACATCTCCCAGTAGCTGCATGTTGCACACAGAATACGCAATTGCGAGTTAGCATGCAGTGCGCATGCGCCCACGAAGATGTAGGCTCTATATTCTCTTACAAGACCTTTTGTTACATGCTAGCTGACCCGCGCGGTTTCACTCGCGTATTTTCTCATCGTTTAAACCTTTCCTTTTAACACAAACATTTAAAACCAAAATTGGCCAAATTAGTCCAGCCGTTCTCTAGTTTTAGTAAAAGATATGTAGCTTTTAGTGTGATAAGATTTTGTAGAATGTAGCCAGCGAATATGTTTTCCGTGTATTCCCCATGTCCTCACGTCATTTTAGCATTACCATTCAATGTTATATTTGTAATATGTGTGTGTAAAACCCACCCAAAAGGCAGGTATTTCTTTAATAAAGATCTTGGTTACCCGGTGGGCAAGTGCCCAAAGACGTTGGGAACCGTATAACGGAACTAAAATGGAGTTGGGCAGGACACCTGGTAAGGCGAGGTGACGACAGGTGGAGTGAGGCGCGTCCGAGAAGTGGTTAAAGGAACGTTGGTCGTCCAGCAGCGCGATGGGCAGACAATATAACAAAAATAGCGGGCCGAACCTGGATAAAGCTAGAGGTGTGGCACAACGATTGGCAACACACTGAAGCTTTATGATGAATTGATCTTAGCTTTATGGGATCATCAAAGAAAAGCTAGGAACCCAGCCGAGTTTGTTGCCAGATTCTTCTAGGCTGGGGCGCGTGGAACTGGCGTAAATTCATCTAGCTTTATGACATTTCAAAATGATCCTTGTGATATTAATAAATAAATATATTTTTTACTTTTTACTATACTTTACTTTACTTTACTTTACATACAAAGGGAGGCCTATACCCAGCAGTGGGTGAAATCGGGCTGTGGATGATGATGAGTCTTAGTGTTGAATCCATAGAATATTTATATTATGGTTGAATCACTCGTGGTTTCTGGATACACGACACAGGTGAAGCTCTTCTTAAAAAGCTGTCGCAGAATCAATAATCGAGGCCCGTATTCAACAACCATACATCGTGACTACAGAAGCTAGATCAACTTCTGTGATCGTGACTCAAGCATCGATTTGATAAAAATATTCTACAAGTATAATGAAGAACTGTCAAAAATATTTGCTTGAGTATCGTTTTGAGCTAGTCTTGTTCTAAATAAGGACTTGAGTCTCGATCACAATAAAATGAAAGAAGAATAAGGACATAAGTCTTTCAGTCACCCATACCTATTTCTGCCGCCAAGCAGTAATGCTCGCATTGCTGTGTTCCGGGTATGGTTTCCGGTAAAATTCATGCACCTGAGGCTTTCGATCTTAGCCTCAAGGTGGCACCCGCGAGTGATACCTCTGGTATTGCAAGCGTTCATAGGCTGCGGTAACCGCTTACCATCTTGTATAAAAAAAAAAAGTCACGGCTTTTTCAAAGTTGTTAGGCCATGACGGACGGTTGTGAGTCATGTTGCTTTGGGTGTGATATGTTATGTCACATAATTTCGAAGTTTCAAACAGGCAAAACCATTGCATATTATTACTAAAGTCAGGATAAGAAAACAACTTCGTTAATGGGCATTCCTAAAATGATTTAATCGTTGTAGGTTCAAAGAAATATACAAGCGAGACCAATGAAACATTTTAAACAACTAAAGGGGTTTGTTCATGATACGGTTTGTACCCGGCACGGGCGGCTATCTCCGCCACTTGTGGTGAAACACTATGGAGCTTTGTTCACGAAGCCGCTGCTAGTACGACCGTCACCATAATAATATGTCATGTATGTATGGCAGACTTTTTTTTTCATCTTGTTTATTTTTCATAAAAATATAACTGATAAATGCTATGATAAATCCTACGTTGAATCTGTACAATAGACTGACAGAAAAGAGGCGTTGGCGCCGGCGCCGCGCCGGCCGCCCCGAAAGCCTAGTACGCTGACGCTAGTGTAGTGACGTGTGACGCAGTGAGTGATGAAGCAAAGCTCCATAGTGTTCCATGCACAACTCGTGATCGGACCGGCCAGGGCGGGCCGCGCCGTGCCCGGTGCCGGATAGAAACCGGGTCATGAACAAACACCCTAAATATTTGTTGACTTCACGATTTTAATTAATCATACCGATAGTGAAGGACTTACTCAATTTGTAATTGTGTTAAGTATTGTGGTTAAATCGTATACGGTGTATATCTACATAATAATTATGGTGAGGTGTTATTAGGTAAACCCATACCTAATTATTGTGAGAAATTATATAATAATGCGAAATACCTTAAATTAGTATGTTCCGAATGCATTGTAAGGTAAGTAGTATTCATTGTATTTTCGTCAAAATGACTCTCCTCGAACAAAGTCGTTGGCGATGTACTAGTCATAATGTGATTCGAGATACTTATCTCTGATCATACATTCTTATGAAACGATTGCCGTGATAGCGTAAAATGGCGGTGAACTAAAAAATTATTAGTTAAGATTGTAGTAAATCGAGACATGGACCAAAGGCGCCTGCGAAGTAAATGTCCAACACATTTTAAATTACATATGGTTTTTTTTATATATATTTTTTATGGATATCTTAACGTAGACACTTATCCTACAATACTTAATTCTGATATTAACTTTTTTCTGTGACTGTACAAAACAGCCGCAGCATTTCGATGGTGGCCGAAATGCTTCCTAGCTGAAATGTCAGTAAATAAATGATCTCATCTAGCCTCATCATCATCATTATCATCATCATATCTAGTTTCAAATTTAGAACTGCCTCGTTGAAAAGACATTCTACATCGAGAATTCTACAATTAAGTACCTACTACGTTAACTAAATGGTAGGTATAGGTACTATTTAGTGAGAGCTGTTTCCGTGCTTTGGACGGCACGTTAAGCAGCCGGTCCCGGCTTTTACAAAGTTGTTAGGCCATGACGGAGGCATTCGGGCAGCCTATCAACTCCGTCGCCAGATTTGGCTACTGTTTCACGAACTTACTATTACCGCTACATACCGTTCACCGCTTTATAAAGGCTTTTTTATATTCAAAACACGCTGAGCATGGGATCTATGACACATCGGAATTTGATGCGGTCCTTATGTTTTGATGAACTTTAGTTAAGATAGCTTGGACGATATTTACTAAGCTTTGATTGATGGTGCGTAGAAAATGGTTGCTGTCCTTTTCTAATCAATTGAAATACAAAGTTTAGAAAATGCTAAACAGAATCGAAACCACACCACAGTAAGTATCTTGTAAACAAAGACATTGAGAATAACAACCGCTCTAAGATTATTGTAAAAACAAGTATTTTCGTTTAGGTTAGTGGGTAGGAATGAGTACAATGTAGCTGACATCGTCGAAAAGCGACGCAAAGTTCCCAAAAAATGTGAAGAAAAAAAAGGTCAGTGGGTGAACTGCCGCAGGCCTTTGACATGCCTGTAGCATCTGAACCGATTTGGAAGAAATTTGGAATAGTTCTGAACCTGGAATAGCATTTAGGCTGCTTTTTATCTATAAGAATAAGAATAAGAAAAGGAATAATTTTATTTTGCCAAAAAATAAACCTGTGACACAATAGGTACAATAGGCTTATAATAAGTACGATAATATAATAGCACAAAGGTACCTAAGCAAAAACAATTGACGGTAGGTATATAAAGTTTAAACAAAAAAAACTTACCTCCCGCGCTAGTTAAAACTGTGTGGCGGCGAGGTAGTGATTTCCGTCCTATTTATATACGGGTCATATTTAAAACAACAAAATAGTCAGAAACTATGAAATAATATGCTCTGATAATTATAAAAATCCATAGAAACAGACCCTATACCTACTCAGGGCTCAGTTTGGAAATACCCTTAATAATCAAAATATATCCCCTGCGAAGGGGATTTCCGAACTTTTTGTCCGCAAATCCCCTTACACTCGAATTTAGCTGCGGTATCGGCAGTAACTAACCTACAATTGCAGATCAACATTTGTCCCGGACCGGGAATCCGACCCTCAACCTCTCGTTTCTCAACCAACCACAGTGCAAGGTTCTCCCTAGCTCAAGCCGCATCACGTAAGTGTATGCAAATGCGATGGGTCCTCTCACGACTGATCATTAGCATCCCAGGAGCTGTTCTCATCAGTATGGGCACCGCGCCGGAGGCAATGCCCTGAGCTTCCGCGCTCACGGATTTTTTTCACTTCCTTTCGTGAGATGTGAGTTATTACGTATTTATCGTTTTTGGCTAGTGCTTCTCAGTACTGAATAATAAGAGCGCATGCACACGGAGGTTTTGAACGCGATGTGCAGTCGTGTTTCGAATGTGCAAATTACTAATAGTAATGCAAACGCGCGTTCGTGAATTGCAAGGGGTTGACATCACAGAACTTAGATCTAGTTTTGTGGTTGACTCGGAATAATCCGTTTAACTATCGTTAACCTATATAGTTGTTAATTGGTATGAGTTTTTTGTACTTAGTTCATTTTACTATAAAAGCGCTGTAGCAAAGTCAACTTCTATTGTAGTAAGATTGTCAATTGATTTATTACGCAAAAAGGATAAAGGTCCGGTTTAAAAGTCGTCGTATACTGAGGCTTTCCATAATGATATCATACTACTGATAAGTATTAAAAAGAGGAAAATTTGATTGAATGTTTGTATACGCCCAAAGGACTGAACGGATTGAAATAAGTAATAAAATTATTCCGTGCTTCGAAGGGCACGTTAAGCAATCGGTCCCTACTTTTTCAAAGTTTTTAGGCTATGACTCAGTCACTAGAGTTGCCCATTGACTCATACTAACTTACTTTACTTATAAACCGAATAAATGGGCCTGATGATGAAACGCGGTTTTCACCTCAGGTTTTCACAGACCAATCTAAAAATAAAGTAGGTAGGTACTATGAATAATCCTGCACAATTACGACTTTTCCTCAAATATGCCATTACACATTGGAATTTCAACTACAAACGTAAAATGACACTTACCCATTCACAATGAGCGAGCCGTCCACACATCGGTTCGCAGAAGCCCTCTACGGGAGCTGAATCTAAACACGTCTTCTTGCAGCCACCAGAATAGCCAGACCTGCCTTTCCCTCTTCGTGCAACTAGACTGGAGTCACTCAAATTGGTTGCCAATGTAAATTAGGCTTTTATGCGGTGGCTGAGAGTTTAATGTGGCTTGGATGTGCACTTGTCCCATTTTTTTAGCTTTGGCTTCAAAAAGGCTTTTTAACCCAACCATGAAACTTAAACGTCCGAAGTTTCAGGCTGATATTTCGTGCAGTTCGTACCATGTTGAGTGGTATGAAACTTCATGGTACCTAGATCTTTGTTCGCGTTTCATTTGGCTCTGAACGATCAGACATTTTCATGGTAGGTATTAACGGTTCTGGCTTTTTATGACTTTTGATATCATTAGAATATCTAAAGACAATCCTGCACTTAAGTGAAACAAACTGAACTAATTTCAAAATAAGGACCTACGCGAATCAAGAGATTTCTATGAAAACTGTGGCATATTACGTCACGACAACTTCGCGCATATTTGACAAGATTCTATTGGCTCCGCTTCGTAGCTTTTGGTAGCACTCGTACTCCACTCCACTCGGTGAGTCGAACCCAACAAAGAGTTTGGAGAGACTTTCCTTTGCCAGGTGAAGGACGGTCAAATGGTTCGTCTGATGATAAGCACCACGCCCAAACTTTACAGGTATTGATTAGCAGGATAAATACCACTGTATCGGACCAAATTATTTGCCCCAAACACCATCTGGTTAACAAATCCTTGGGATATGAACGAACACACACTGGTTTAAGGATATTGCTTCACTCGATCAAAATAACTATGTCGTCATAGTGAAATTTCCGTATCACAAAACTATCATACCTTCTATGGCACTGCCTTGTTTCAAATGGAAATGGTGTGGACAGTTGAGGATCTGACTCGTTTAGCTGGTCAGGTCGATAGACCAATGTCACAGACCTCCCACACCTCTACAGCTGATGCAAGAGTCTTTACTAAAGGGGGGAGGCATGGGCCGTTGCGGGTCTGGTTGTTTTGGTCATGTGGATTGATAGACCAATATTACCGTTACGCGATGATCGGACTCGAATGAATGGAGCCATTCAACGCCTTCGGAGAAAGGCGGGGGATATTATGTTTGGAGATGGCGGTGGCGGCATACCGTTCCGATATAAGTAGACCAAGTGATATTAATTTAAAACGTTCGGATGTGCAGTAGATGTTTAGGAAATACATTCTCTTTGCTTTCAAAACATCATATTTTTGAGGTATCTTGCAGCATTTGTGTCTCGCTCAATCTGCGAAAATTTTATCCAGACTTTTGACGACTTTTAGCTATAAAAATATTAGTATATATTTATAATTGAAACTCAACCATTCAATATAAAAAATGGTTTTTAAATTATATACATACATAGGTTATGTATGGTATATTTTTATTGAAGAAAAAATTAAAAACTCACTCAAGATACTAGCGTCACTTATTTTGAATACTGATAGAGCAGCTACGTGATTAAATCAGTAGAATATTTTGATAAAGTCCCGATAAAAAAATACCAATTCAATTATTCATCTAGCAACAAGAAACATTACTCTTCATAATTCTCGTAAGCAAACTACCTCACAATCAAAACCCTATCTGTTTTCGATCCACTTGTGAAATATCTCAGAAATCCGGCGCCCGTTATCAGTTGCTCGGGATATTAGTCTGATTGTACTTATTGTGCCTATTCTGAACATATTATGACTGACACAAACTAAGCCGTGGTAAATCATTAGTAGTAGAGTTCTTTGTGATAGAGCTTGTCCGGGGAAGGACTACCACCATACCTATTTCTGCCGCCAAGCAGTAATGCTCGCATTGCTGGGTTCCGGTGTGAAGGGTATGGTTTCCGGTGAAATTTCTGGCACATGAGGCTTTCGATCTTAGCCTCAAGGTGGCAACCCGCGAGTGATACCTCTGGTATTGCAAGCGTCCATAGGCTGCGGTAACCGCTTACCATCTTGTGGGCAGTACGCTTGGTTGCCACTTCAGATGTATAAAAAAATAATATATATATAAGTCGCGATAGTTGGCCACGTCTCAGTGCCGTAAGTCATCACTGACAGTAGACTTTTATCTTGGTGGTCTGCGGTATCTGTGATATCTGTGTACATTTACCTGGTGGTAGGACTCTTCAGCAAGAGTCCGTCTTGGTGGGTACCACCGCAGTGTCAGACATTCCACCTCCAAGCAGTAGTGTGCAAGCTGCACTGTGTTTAGGTTTGAAGGGCACTGTGCAAGCAAGTGAAATAACTGCCAAAGAGACTTAACAACAATGTCGGGGTGATAAGCGCAGTACAGTGCCACGCAAACACTTAAAAACTTAAAGCTTTGGGTGGCATTGCATCTGTTAAATTCAGGCGTGGTGCTTAACATCAGGGCGCCTTGATTGTCCTGTCACGTTCGGGAAGTTACGACATAATATTTTATAATAACACATAATTAATGCAGAAAGTGCCAGAGACAATCGCATGATTAGGTCATTAATTATTAATTTAGTGCCTGATTTACCTTCCTTCCTTTAGATGACTTGGTGACTAAGTCGTAACCAAAGGTTTTTGGATTTGGTTGGGTCTGCCAGTGGCATTTTTACCTGAACTCTTCTGTGCTGTGGAGAGCACGTTAAGCTGACGGTCTTGGCTATACCAAGTGTAAAGTTATGTATGTCACGTAAATCTCCGCATCCGGTGGCTTATGAAATCCGTCACCTAAGGCCCCTGATTTGACCACTGACTTAAACAAGCTTAAATCAAAATCAAAATATGTTTTATTTAACTTATTACACTTATTAAATATTACAGGGTTTGGGGCTTTTCAGTTAAGTTTTAATGACCCGTGTGAGAAGAGCCCCCTCTTAGCTGTGGTCTCTTAGGTACATTATAATTACTAAAAAGGTTAGAACTTAGACATGAGTGTAAACTTACTTACCTTACTCTCACTTATGTGCTCTAAACGTTATCAAACGATTCAAAGTGATCCTTGTGGGCTACTAATAAAAATAATATTATTATTAGAAAAGAAAGAAAGAAGAAAAGACGTTTATTTCAATTTTTTTAACCAAAGTTTATATTATTCTTTGACTTCCACTTGAGTTTTAAACAATAAAATCACAAGAATCTCTTTGAAACGTCTTACAAGGTAGGTGAATTTATGCGTGTTCCAAAGCCAGTTGGTACTCGTACTATTTCACCAGAATAAGGGTTTACAGAACTATGTCACCTGTGGATTCGTATCGGATTTTGAAGCACATACATCAATTTAGATAAGTAGCCAGTAGCTAATCGTTCTGGGTGTGTTTGGTAAGTAAGTAACATAAACCGCTTTAAGAAAAATATCATCATCTTCATCTTGACAGCCTTCTAATGTTCACACTGTTGGGACACTGGCCTACTCTCGGGCGAGAGCGATTGGGTCTTAATCCACCACGCGGACCCTATACGGATTGGTGAATGAAGAAAAATATAAAAAGGTTTTATTATACAGGCAACGCTACAGCATTATAGTAGGCAGATCTCGGCTGTCGTGAAGTTAGCCGGTTCGATGCGCAGGATCTTTTTCGAACTAAACTGTTTTCGCATTACAAACGTCTAACTTCAGGCGACAGCAAAGATCCGCTTGCAGTTCTTTTGTTGTGGAAATTAATAGTTTCATTCGACCAGTAATTTCACTTGCTACAGTTGTAGTCTTACCGTGTTGTCTTACCAGTAAAAGTACTGGGAATTTTCTTCCCAACTTTACTGATAGTAAGACTTCGCTGGGTGTCATTTGTTTCCCATCTGGTACTGCAGTGGAACCCATCAAGACAGACTCTTGCTTGAAGAGTTCTACCACCAGGTAAAAAGCCAATCAAGCGCTGATCGTATTCTGCGTGAGGTTTTAGAAGTTGAAAACGGTATGAACCAGTCCATACCTTCAGTTTTGAAGCGGATGAAGAGGGATCATCGAAAAAAAAGCTAGAAACCCAGCCGTGTTCGTTGCCAGATTCTTCTAGTCTAGGCCGTGGTGAATGAAACTGGCGTAAATTCACCTAGTTTCACGATGTTTCAAACTTCAAAGTGATTCTTGTCATTTCATTGGCTAAAAATATTTTGAATTTTAATTTACCAACCTACACAGAACAAAATATCAGTTAGCAAAGCGTTATCCAAAACCGATTATCTTCAAAAGTAGGTTAGCTTCAGATAATAGCTCAATAATTCGAAAGATTGTGTGATGTTGACTGTTTGTAGAGCACTTGAGATGTGTTCCTGTTTGTTATCGACGCTTACTTGAAATCGTCGCTAAACTGTTTCTATATGCACTCTTATTCTAAAAGAGCATGGCTCAGAGCGACCAAAAGACCTGAGGCGACGCGCTTTACAAAGAGCTGATGGCGTAGAAGCGACCAACCGACTGACGCGATGACGCGTTTTACAACCTTACTCTTGAACGCGATCGGTATTGGACAATTATTGGAATATGACATTTCGTACTTTTGACAGCAAACCAAGAGCCAAATTCAACCTTGTTGAGTACAAAAAATTAACAGCAGAAAATAGATATTGGGATTGGATCGGAATTGTCATTAGATTCAAGAGTAAGGCACCAGATGACTTGTACTACAAAAAAAACTCAATCACGCTGTAATTATTGAATGGATTAGGGAGGTCACGTAATAATAAATAACTGTAATTAATAAAAGTTCTAGGCCTATGACAGACTGGCCCACTGCAGCAAGGGACAGAGAAAACTGGGAAAATGGGGGGAGAGATTTGCCTTGCAGTGGAAAAAAGTATAGGCCGAAAACGGAAGCGTATTAGTGATGTCAGTTCCTAAAAATAGTTTTTTTATTCTTACAGGCAGCGCAAATTGTTATACAAGGCTTCTTTTTGAATTAGGGGACTGGTTTCTAAATAGATTTAGGTGTGTCTTAGTACCATTATCATTGTTACTTATCTAAGGTAAAGTGACAAAAAACTCATTTCGCTGATTATATTAGTTCTAACACGGAGTAAATTCTGTTGAAACTGAACTAATCTAAAATTAATACTGCTCTTGTATTTTAGTTCGGTACTTTGTGACAGTAACAGAAAGATAGTTTAGTTATAATAGTCAATCATCATCATTACAGCCTTCCAATGTTCCCACTGCTGGGACACTGGCTTACTCTCAAGCGAGATTGATTGGGTCATATTCCACCACGCGGACCCATTGCGGATTGGTGGATGGCACATGTCTTTCGAATTTGTAGTTCTTGGACATGCTGGTTTCCTCACGATGTTTCCTTCACCGTTTGAGAGCACTGGCATTGCGCATATAATTTTTTCGAACAGAAAAATCCATTGGTGCACGACCGGGTTTGAACCCACGACCTTGGGATCAGAAGGCGGGGTCACCACTAGACCACCGGTGGCTCTTAGCTAAGATAGTGCTATAGTATAAACACACTGTCAGTTCGATAAGACAGGTAAAGTTTTATTGGCTATTCAGCTAACTGAGCCAACTTGACACTGACTAGAAATTCGTGAAATAGGTTAAGGTAGCTATCGTAACGATACCTACTGCGTGCCTTAGCCGTAATCCACTTAAGCCTTTATTCATTAGCAACTTGCTAATTGTGTTTTATTATCATTCTTATGTCAATCAACCATATTATGGCTAACACAGATTTACAACTCCTTTATGAATAAGGCAATTGAACAGGTCTACGACAGATGAATCAGTATGTAACATACAACAATAATATTGTAGGTATGTTTGTGTACAAGCTTCAGTCAGGAACTAAGGAACCCGCATAGGGCGTGCCCCTGAATCCAAGTAACCTTCCACTAAACACATGGGTTATTCTCATTTCTAATTGAGCTATTTATAGGTCGTTTGTAACGACCGTCTTTAGATGACTCAACTGTTTCGTATGTATTTTGTAATGTAAATAAATAAATAAATAATGCGGGACGATCCACACATCATCATCTAGCCCCAAGGTAAGCTGCTGTTAAACAGAGCTGTATTATGGGTACTAGATGACTGATATATATTTAATACAAGACAATACATAAATAGATAGTTTTCATTATAATATATAGAAAATACCCAGAACACCCGGAACAAATATTTGTAGATCGTGCAAACATTTGTCCCGAGTCGGGAATCGAACCCGCAACCTCTGCGTCGCAGGCGGGCCGGGCCCGCTGCGCCACATCGGTCGTCAATGTAATTTAATGATGTACATATTTTATTATGGTGTTAAATAAATTTTATTCTTATAGCTTCAGGGTTTTTTGTTTATATTTTATCGTGATTCTTCGTTTGCTTTTTTTTATACTACATGCCAACCAGGATCGTACCTACTCAAGTTCCAAAAACGATAGATCGATGTTTACCTCGCGATAGGTTGTTGTTACCTCGAAAGATCATCAAAACCAGGCCATAACATAGTGTACTGCCCTCGTGGTAGGCCGTATGCGTTAATTAGATGATTTTTTTTTAGAAAATAAAACACAAAAACCGAATTCAAACTAAAAAAATGTTTTGATAGATTGTGGTGATAAGCGAGGATGTAGTTATTGACACGTTTTTATGATATTTGTTTTTAAATTATTGCAGCAATTTCGATAAAATTTATACGAGGGTCTCACCTATCGAACAGAAAAAAACAATCAAAATAAATTTATAAAAACAACAAAATTGGCAGAAAAAACGCGTAATAGAAATCCAAAAAAAACATAAGTACATGCGATTTACTACGTCCTTTTTGAAGTCGGTTACAAAAAGAGAATTCCCCGACTCGTTATCAGCAGATGAGTAGGCTCAGGTCGTTTCCACGTTCCACGCCTCTCCGCTATCAGTGTGCTATATCTGCGCATGCATCACTGCATTTGTAATGTACCGGATAAGAGAGATACCGGAAATCTTAGAAATCGGTTCACAGATATAGATTACTAGCTGTCGCCCGCGACTTCGTTCGCTTGGAACTCGGGAACTGTACTTTTTTCCGGGATAAAATTTAGCCTATGTCTTATTCCCGGTCATTATTTTATGTTTTAAATTTCAGTTAAATCAGTTCAGTGGTTGTCGAGTTATAAAGGAACAAACATCCAAACTTTCGCATTTATAATATTAGTGTGATAGTGTGATGAGTGTGATGTGATAGCGTGACTATTCATGTTAGCTCTTAAATTACGTCTAGTATTACATATACCGGATATCTCAGAAAACTCAAAACAGTCACTGTTAATAAACGGCTAATATCTGTTCTGTGACATCGGTGAACCAATTTCTAAGGTTTGATTCAGGATGACAACGCGTAAGTCGAGTACGGTATAAAGAAAATGTACTCAGGCGGATTCGACCAATTTCTGGAATAACAGCTTTCTGCGGAATGTCAAAACTGTACAAGTAAACAGTTTACTCGCTAATAACTACGATTTGTTCGGAGAATAGTGTCTATTCGAGTTTGGTCTAATCCAATTATAGTATTTTTGTACCAATGCCAAACAACTTTTCAATATTAGCGGAAAAATGCCCGCCAATAATAATAATAAATTCATTTATTTCAGATTTCAGGTAATCAAACTTATGTAAAGATACAAAAAACTTAACCCATATAATAAATACGTATAAGACAATAAAATATTAAATATTAAGCGAGTCATCGACATTCCGATGACACACGCGCGGTATAGTTTGAGCTTATTAAAATAAATGTATTATTTTTAATAGCAAACAGTAGGTAGGTACTACTTTAGCGTTAAGATGCTTTATACTTATATTACTCGTACTCATGTACGTGGACACACATTAAAACATATAACAGGTGTTTCCTGTTTATGTAGACATAGAGATAGACATAGACATATTTTTATTTGCTACTAAGACACACACATACAGTACATACAAAAAAAGAAGAAAATCAGCAGTACTCGTAACAGCAACAATTGACGCTGTCATGTACACGTTTGTTCGTACGCAGGGCGGATAGGGCGCCGCCCGCCCTCGCATCTCTAATTAAATGTAAGCATGGACTAATGTAAGAACGAGTATACACTTACCGTTTTTCGTGGTATGTAGTAATATGTTTAGGTTGTCTGGAAGAGATCGCTCTTTTTATTGGTTGCCAGTGATGTCACCCAACTTAGGCCCTGGCAGAAAACCAGTGTTACATCGTTCCCTATCAGGTGCGATGTAGCTTATGCTGAGTCAGGGACCATTGACCCCTACTCACACACATCACAAATTATGTAGGATAATTTAATTTTTAATTATTTTTAGTTTTATTACTTATCTAGTTGTTATTTTTTTCTTTGTATTTTTCTTTTGTGTGAGTTAGGTGTTAATAAATGATTTTTCTTTCTTTCTTTCTTTCTTCTTTCTCTTAGCGATAAGACCGCCCATTGTACCTCCGCTATTAGTTTTATGTATTACTCTTCTGTTATTATTTCTTTATGTGTGGTGTGCGATAAAGTGTTTTCTATCTTCTATCTATAGTTCGCACAGCGGATCTAGGCTTCCGTGAAGTTAGCCGTTTGTGATGCGCATAGACAATTTAGTTTGAAAAAGCTCCATTGCGCATCGAAACGGCTAATTTCACGACGGCCGAGATCCGCTGTGAGAACTATACTTTAGTTTTGAAGTCTAATTTAAATAGACTTGGTAACTTACTTTTTAAGATTTTTAAAGCAATCTCAAAAATCGCAAAATTATAATTACCTACCTTACATTTTTACAAACGGGTGTTTTCACGTACCGGTATATCGGTGAAGAGGTACCGACACTACTCGAAATTGAGTCGAAACAGTGTCGGTACCTCTTCACCGATATACCGGTACGTGAAAACACCCGTTTGTAAAAATGTATGATATAGTTCACGATAGTTTTATGAGTAAAATTACCTACCTTATTATTATGTGATTGAATTCGTAAGAAATAACAATATTTCGTAGAAAAATGTATCGAAATCAGTGCATATATTCCTGACGAAATAAAAGAAGAAAAAAAAATTATTTAGTACTGTACCTAAACAGGTTTTATCTCACTTAGACAGAAAATTTAGAGATATCGCTTGATACAGCTAAATAAGAAGGTTAGCGTGCCCTGCGAAGCACGGAAGAAATTGCCACTGGCGGTCACCCATCCAAACTACGTGGCACAATTAGTCACTGACTCATACGAACTTACTTACTTACAGTGCTAAACATCTGCTAAGAACAACTTAGCCAGCATGCTAATTCTATCGAAGATTACCATAAAGTAAGGAAAAAATTCGTATGAGTCAGTTAGCTAACTCTGGTGACTGAGTCTAAGGCCTCCGTCATGGCCTAACAACTTTGAAAAAGTATTTCTAAAATTACCCTAAATACCTTTTATATTAAGGTTGGATTTGACCAAACTTCACATAAACTATCAAAAACATTTTCATGTAAAATGTTGCCAAGACGAGACCATTATGATTAAAACATTTTCAGATCTCATTCTACTACAAACCTTAGCTCTACTAGCCAAGCTTCTACTACACACCCTAACTCTGAAAGCTCTAACTTCACAAACTCAACAATTAGTCAAAATACTTGGCCTAAAAGGAAAGTTAAAACCTGCAATGCTCAACACAGCTATCTGACATGGCTTCTCCCTAGAGCAAATCGATCTTTTCACCTGCCCACCACCAGAACGACCTTACCACAACCACATTCACGGAATTCTCACCTTTACTACGCGCATCTACTAACGCTTTCGGGTCAGTTTTCCCTGCAGTCCACCCTTGGATTTTCCCCAGAGAACCATCTTTGCACGTTCCATATTTAAATTGGTCTATCATTTCCCAGCGCCGTTGTGCTTTGAACCGTATTTGTATGGAGCTAGGGTTATGTTTAGTTTAAAAATGCTAGTTTCAGAGAATCGATCTCGTTTTCGAGTTATACTAAAAAGGTCTTATGTAGAGCAGAATCCTTACAGAAGATAAACGGCTGTATTTTGAAGCAGTCAAGCTTTATTTTTGTTTGAAAAAAGAAAAGCAAGGAGTGCCAGCGTAGTGTTCTATCTCTGCAGAGAAAATTGTTTGAGATTCAACTGATGTGTTGAGGTCCCATTGGTTCAGAATCACAGGAAGAAATGGGGTCCAGTACATAAGGATAACTGCACAAAACCACTTTTATGTAACTGTAGCTTATGGCGTAATTCCCATGAGAAAAGTATTACTATTGGCAGCTTTCTGGCTTATTCGTCGAAGACGTGACCAAGCGATTGTGATGCGACTTTCAACCCAACGCTATGTTTACCTGGTGGTAGATATTCTACCTCCAAGCAGTAGTGAGCAAGCTGCATTATGTTTAGGTTTGAAGGGCACTGTAGCAAGTGAAATGACTTACTGGGCGAAAAAGTGAACCACTAATGCTTATTTGGCTTTTATAAATGTCATTGAAACACTATTTCTGTGCCTAATTGCTTTCAAATCGGTTCAGCACTTTAGCAGTGAAAACGTAACAAACAGACCTTACTCTAAAATAAGAACATTAGATAGTCCGGTCATATTATTAGACAAAAATAGTGGTCAAATTACAATAATTAAATCGAATTATATCGACAGAGCAAAAAACTGGTGGAAACCTTGGGTACACCTATAAAAATAAAGTGTCAAAAGTCCTCATCGATCCTATGTGTTATAAAAAAATATATATTTACAGACAAAAGAATGAAAATGACTTACTCATTTCATAGCTCGGTTTTTCCAACCCACAAAGAGACCACGGAAGTTTACAGGCGAATATTAATTATCACTCCACCCTCCATCTCCACCCCTATCTACCCCTGAGAGGGTGAGAGGGAAGCTAAGAGGCGCCTGGTACCAACACTCCTAGTATAAGAGACAGAAGCCATATTCTTACAATATAGTTTTTAGGTTATGGATTTCGATAGCCTTTGCACCGGACGGAACGCAGTGAGAAAAAGTCAGCTCTTAAAGTCAGCACTGACTTCATTTGGAGTCAGTCACTGAACCAATGTAAATGGCACTTTACTGCTCAGCGGCGAAATAGGTATGCTAGTAGTACTTCTATTTCCCTGGTTGTAAGACTCTTCAGCATGAGTCTGTCTTGGTGGGTACCACCGCAGTGTCAGATATTCTGCCTCCAAGCAGTAGTGTGCAGCATCGTGTTTAGGTTTGAAGGGCACTGTAGCAAGTAAAATGAAAAGAGACAATATGACTAAGTCTCGGGATTACGAGCGCAGTGCCACTGACACTTGACCGTGTCACCACTGTCGCCACTTCACGCAAAACTTGAAGCTTTGAGTGACACTGTAACTGTTATGGTCAGGTGGCGTTCATTAGGCGAACGAACCTTTGAACTCTGTCAGAAAGAGCTCTACTCTAAAATATATTTAGCACTTGTTTTGTCATTTTAGATTAGGATTAGATAAGGCCAGATAGCGCCATCTGTCAAAGCAATCGGAACTACTTTTTTTTTAAAATCTCGAATCGAAAACTTCTCATTTCAACTCTATAGCTCTCATATAATATCGTATGAACTAGCTTGCCATCTCCTAGACTGAAAGCGAGATTTACAAACCAAGAGACAAAGGCTTTCGTACCGAGGGCGTGACTCTGATGGATTTTGTGAGGACAATACATGTATAAAGAGTAAATATACAACACATACTTTGAATCGTATTCTGACGGTATAAGGACTGGAATCAACTGAGGGTTTGTTTTCAGTTCAAGATACATTAGCGTGGCTTTGTGATGTAGAAAGGAACCAAGGGTTGTTTCGTCTCGGTGATACAGCGACTTTATGACCTTTGACAGAAGCCTTTTCTAAGAGTAGTAGAGTTCTTTTTGATAGAGCTCGTCCGGGGGAGGACTACCACCATACCTATTTCTGCCGCCAAGCAGTAATGCTTGCATTGCTGTGTTCCGATTCGAAGGGTATGGTTTCCGGTGAAATTACAGGCACATGAGACTTTCCATCTAACGTCTCAGGGTGGTAAAATACTCAAGTGATATCTATGATGTTGCATGCGTACATAGGCTACGGTAACCTCTGACCATCAAGTGGGCCGTGCGCTTGGTTGCCACTTTAGTGGTATAAAAAAAGAAAATAAAAAAAAAGCCTTCAGGTGGCCTAAGCGGTGTGCCATGTCTCATAAAGTTCAAGAAGTCATTTCATTAATATAAATTATAGGCCTTCGGGCGGCCTAGAAACGCTGTCTCCAGAGTTGGCCACTGACTCATACGAACGAACGAACGACTATAATGTTCCTACTGCTAAAATATTGGCGACACAAACCGAGAGTAATTCATGTCCATTTTTCTCACCTAGTTTTTTTTTATACAACTGGCAAGTGGCATCCAAGTGTACGGCCCACAAGATGGTACGCGGTTATCGCAGCCTATGGACGCTCGCAATACCAGAGATATCACACACGGGTTGCCACTCTGAGACGTAGTTCGAAAGTCTCATGTGTGTCAATTTCACCGGTAACCATACCCTTCGAACCGGAACACAGCAATGCGAGCATTACTGCTTGGCGGCAGAAATAAGTATGATGTTGCATAATCAATAGATTTGAGAAAGACCAAGCAAATTACGCTACAAGCACTTTAGTAATATCTTTTTGGGTGGATTCGACCAACATCCGGAATAACTATTCTGCGGAATCATCATCATGACCAGCCTTCTAATGTTCCCACTGTTGGGACACTGGCCTACTCTCAAGCGAGAGTGATTGGGACTTAATCCACCACGCGAACCCAATGCAGATTGGTGGATGGCACATGTCTGTCGAATTTTTAGTTCTTGAACATGCCGGTTTCCTCACGATGTTTTCCTTCACCGTATGAGAGCATTTGCATTGCGTACATAAACTTTTCGAATAGAAAAATCCATTGGTGCGCGACCGGGTTTGAACCCACGACCTTAGGATCGGAAGGCGGGGTCACTACCACTAGACCACCGGTTCTGCGGAATAAGAAATGTCAAATACAAGTAAAATGTCAGTTTACTCGCGAATAACTAACGATTTATTCGGAAAATAGTGCCTATTTTAGTTTGGTCGAGGATTTCCGGACTAAGCCCTAAATTCAACCTTTACAGTATAGACCTACCAAATCTCTCATGCCCCCATTCACAGCGCCAAGCAAATACTTACCTTATCCCTTATATACAGAGCACATCCCTTCAGAAAGGTTCATCTCAAGAGAGACAAGGACACAAGATCTACAGATTAGAAGCCGTTTCAGGCGTTTCCGGCATTCTCAAAAGATAAAGTATACAGATCTCGCTACGCAAAAACCAATCTTATCGCATTAACATAGAGCTCCTAGTGTAAATGATACATGAATCTCAAGAACGAAATACAGATCTGGCCATGCGAAAAGCAATCTTACCACGTAAGTATAAAGCACATCTCTTCAGATAAAACGTTCATCTTAAGAGCGACAAGGACACAAGACCCCCCACAGATTAGAAGCCGTTTCAGGAAAATTCTTTATGCATAATACAAAACTTAGATCTCGCCACTTGAAAAGCAATCTTACTTCATTGAAATAGAGCACATTCAGATGATAGTTGCATCTCAAGAGGGCTGAAAAGATCTGTACATGCGAAAATAAATCTTACCGCATTGAAATAGAGTTTATTTAGATGAGGGTTGCATCTTAGGCGAGAGAGGGACGGCAGAGTGGACATTAGAAGCCATTTCGTCTGAAGTATTGATCGCCGCCCGCCCAGGCGCCAGGGCGGGCGGGGAAGCCGTTTCGTTAATCTCACTGTCTGCGGCGGGATTTAAGTATGCTTGATACTATGTTGCTATGCAATTTGTATACATTATAGATATAGAGCCACTTCTTTGTCTTGAATCTTCTTTACATAGTAGGTTAGGTATTTAGGGTGAGTAGGTACTCTCGACCGCCCTCTGAAGGTAAAATCTAAAGGGTTATAGTTAATGGAAAAATGTTGTTGGGAGTCACGGGCTCGATTTTGATAAAAACAAAAAAAAAATCTCATATCGTTTATTTTTGGGCAAATAGTTTTTTTTTGTTATTTTTTTTGGCATATTTTGATTTTCTATCTGTTAACAAACAAATGCTTTTATGAGCAAAATTATGCAAATCGTGGCGCCAGTGGATATCAACCACAGAAATCGGACTTATTACTTACATCTCTGTGATTTCAACTGAGATTTCCCGTGCTTCGGAGGACTCGGCTTTTTCTAAGTTGTTAGGCCATGACAGAGGCCTTCAGGCGGCCTAAAAATTCTAGTTTCCAAAGTTGCCCACTGACTTCTGTTATGGAGCGACTCTCACACAATGCATTGTATGATATGATATGGTCGCTCCATAACATTACCTATAATTAAAAATTTAAAAATTAATTTGTGCACGGCCTACAGGGTTAATATTTTAATGGTGTCGATTATGTTGTAGCATTTTCTTATCTTAGCTAACTAAAATTATCGTGGTCCTTTGTATTTTAATTCATTAGAAAAGGATGGCAACAATTTTAGTGCTGAGTTTAGTTTAGAAAATGCTACAACAGAATCGACACCATTAACTACATTATTATGGCAAATGGCAATCGTTTCAAAGTTACAAATTACCTGCAATAGTCATACCATTACGATTATTGTAACCCTCCTACGCGAAGCTCCTACGCTATTATTTTATTTGAGACGCCATTGTCATTTTGTAACAATTTGTTGATGCGACGATTGTTTAAAAAATATGTAGATTATCTATCAATTATCTAGGTCTACACAAGAGAAAGTCTATTGTGAGTCTACTGGGAATAAATTTCCCATTCTGGTAAGTCTGCTGGGGAAAAAAATCTCTATAGTCCGACTGCTACGACAACTCGGTAAAACTACTGGGGGCCCCTTTTTCACAAATAAAACTGTATTTTCAGTGGCCTGCCTTATTGTCTGTTTTTGCCACGACACATTAGCTAACAGAGGTTTGAAGTACGTTTATGAATAAGGCCCTAGATATTCTCGTTCACATTCCATTGCTAATTTCGTAATGCATCAATCAATGCTTATTAGATCGTGTTAATTGATGTTCACTCGATTCGCGCTGTAGGGATGGGAAAGAGGTTAGTCCCAGCTAATCCAAAATTCCGGTCTATTTTAAATAAATCCTATCCTATCCTACTATTATAAATGCGAAAGTCTGGGTGTGTGTATGTGTGTAAATGTTTGTTACCATGTATCTCCGTGATGGCTTAAGTCCTGCAATAACATTTAGGATACTTTTTTTTCCGGAAAAATTTACTGTCCCTGTGGGAGAGCATAAAAACTGCAGTAATGTGGGTGAAGCCGCGCGGGTAAGCTCGTACCTTATAACTAACATACATATTTCATAATATTAAAACTATTGATCAGGCACAGTGAGCCAAACGCGTTTATTTTGACGACTTCAGTCTGCGGCAGGCTGAAGTCGTCAAAATAAACGCGTTATGTTTGCATGAAAATTCAATGACTTCAAATGAAGCATACTCATATAATATCGATCGAACTTAACTATGCAAGTTCGTTTGAACACATAATATCGCGCTTACCACGCTAAAACAAATAACAGATATACTCTATTATTTATTACTAGCGGTTGCCCGCGACTTCGTTACTAAACAGCAAAAAAAAATGACGATATTCTCAAAAAAAGCTGTTTTTAAAACAATATGTCGTTGAAAAAGCAATAATGGTTGGACGATATTCTGGCAAACTAAAACATTATCCGGTTTTAACTTAAACTTTTCTCGGCCAACTAAACAATTTACTTCAACGTTATACAACACTACCCGCAGGATGTAATGCAACCGAACTCGATTCTGTTACGATTGTTTCTCGGTACAGAATATCGATTTTTTATGTCCATTAGGCAACGTATTGCGAGTATCCTAGAGTGGGGAAAAGGGGACTATTCACGACCTCATTGGCGCGGTGGGTTAGTGCCCGGATTAGAAGCGAGAGGTTGCGGGATCAATCAACGCTGCGGGACTAATACTATTTTTTAGTAGTCCATAATAAGATAACTCATTATAGTTACACCACAGAAACAATAAAAACTAAAAACCGTTAATAGCGATCTCTTCCAGGCAACCCTTAGTAAGTTTGCCGTTATGTAGCTAAGTATAGTTTGCACAGCGGATCTAGGCTTCCGTGAAGTTAGCCGTTTGTGATGCGCAAAGACAATTTAGTTTGAAAAAGCTCCATTGCGCATCGAAACGGCTAATTTTACGACGGCCGAGATCCGTTGTGAGAACTATACGAAACGATTACATAAATCCACACGATTTCCATCATACTCTTATGTGTCATTAGCAATTTTATAGATTGATGCTATATCCTCTGTATATCGATTACAGTGCGGTTGTCGGTAGTGCAGGTGGCATTGTATTTAAATGCGGGTGGGGGGGGTCACCGAGCGAGCTATAATAGGGGCAATACGTGGGGGCTTTGGGGCTACATACGTACCCCCGAACGCTCTTAATAATTATTTATTTATTCAACAAAAACCGACTACAAATATTTCTTTTGAAAAATCGTAAACCTAATTTCAAACTATAAAAAAAAAGTTTTGATAGATCGTGGTGATACGGGGATGTTGTTGACACGTTTTTATCATTTACTTATTTAAAAAGTAATGTACCTACTTTGATAAATCTTATAAAGTACCTAAAGTAAAGTAAAAAAATAAAAAATATATTTATTCAATCATATCACAAGGATCATTTTGAAACGTCTTAAAGCTAGGTGAATTTACGCCTGTTCCTTCCTCTTTTTTGGAACTGGTTAAAAATGAATGAAAAAAACGTTGGCACTATTTTCATCGCCCCGTCCTTGCTAAGTCACTGTAAAAAACAAGTACATAATGAAGAAGGCACGGTAGCAAGTTAAATTAAAACGGGGGCTTATGGATTCGCCCCGAACCCGTACCAAGTAAAATAAAGAGGCCCCTTCTTCTTCTGGATTCGCCCCCTCCTTGCTACGTCACTGCCAGCGAAGTTAATAAGTGAAGATTGGTGATTCTCATTCTTATGCAGGGTGACAAGGGTTATGTACGATGATCACATTGAATCCTGCTACTGACGGGGAAACGAAAATCATTACGAATTGCATAACATTAAACTCGTCATTAAAACGATAATATCTTATTTATAATGACGACCGATATGCCGCGGCGGGCGAAGGTGCGACGTAGGAGGTTGCGCGTTTGATTCCCGCTTTGGACAAATGTTTGTAAGACCTGCAAATATTTGTTCCGGGTGGTTCGGTTCTAGGTATTTTTGGGTATAATAAATTGCATTACGTATTATTGGTCATCTAATACCTACCAATAACACAAGCTTTGCTTGGCTTGGCTAGATTATGTCGTATGAATTTCGGCATTATATATTATTTATTAATTCATGTAAAGAATCTACAGCAGATTCAGATTTTCAGCGCAGTGTGGTCTGGGACTTACCCCCTTATTCATAAAATTCAATGTAATTTTAGCGGCTCGCTAAGTACTGTCATTCTTTATCATTATTATGTCAATGAATAAAGTCGATAAAAGAGGTTTATGAAATGGTTATGAATAACGTAACGCTTTTATATTATTTAGATAAGCCTTTATATAAGTGCCTATTATAAATTCGGGTAAAAACTTTTATCAGAAAGAGCGCCTAGTACTTATAATTTATTAAGACACATTCTTAACGCTATCTATAACTGGAGATCTAAAATTATTTTTGAATTTGTGTCGAGATAAGATACGGTGTAAACAAACATCGATTATATCGGGCAAAGTGGCTCTTATGTCAGTGCGATAAGGGTGATAATTGAGATGGTTTGATATCAAGGATCGTTGCGGCAGACGTGCAACTTGCACGTTCCACTCAATCTTAATTTATTATAAACTAATTCCTTCATTTTATATTCAGTTCATTAATTTCATACAGCTACAAGTGACCGTCCCGACTTCGCATGGATACCAAGAGGGCGAACACCGAATACGCTTAAGACCATTTTTTTTCAACCGTATATAAACGAAATTCATAAAATTCAGCGCACGCGTCCCTCTAAAACCTACATTTCAGATTGAAACTTCCAAGAATTGGATTTTGTAATTAATTGAGTAATGTTTAAATTCCTCGTAAGTTGGTATGGTGTCAATGGCCAACACTGGTGACATTTTCCTTGTAAAATTGCGTGAGATAACTGACTACACTCAATATAGTAACACAATTATTGTAAAAAGCTTCATTGCGCATCGAAAAGGCTTATTTCACGTCTGACTAGACCCACTAGAGTGTAATAACAAGGAGTACAAATTTTAATATTTGCTGATAAAAGATTGAAGCGAGATTCGAATCCGCAACCTCATTTCTCAACTGGGCACCGCCCACCGTGAAGAGCATGTCGTTCGCTATGCCACGTTATGCCTCGTGCTTCAACTGGTGCAGTAACATCTCATAATTGAAGATGGCAACACTGGCAGCACAGTGTGGCAATGTTCCGTGTGATCGGTGCCGGGTGCGTGTTGCGTGTCAACAGACGCATCCTGATTGTGAGCGCGCCACATCTTCAGTGGTGCGAGGAGTAATGTTGCCATGTGCGGTCTTAAGTGGATTTTTCGAGAGTTTTCAGAGGAAAATTTGAATTAAAAATAATTTAAAAAGCAGATACCTAGTTGCTTTTACGACTCGAAACTTAAAGTTTATAATAACTCTTGCCATTGAATAAAAAATATAAATACTTAGACTAAGTTAATTTTGTTCTTATCTATATTATAAAACACGCCTTGTGAATTTTGTCTGCGTTGAGATTTTTTTCAAACAAACTTCATATTTTCGCTGCGTTCTCTATGCGTTGAACCTCGGGAATTTATTACGTTCTGCACCCAGCCATGGTAGGTAAGGTACACATTAAAAGAAACACACCTGAAAACATCAGGTCTCTAAGATTATCCCTTTGGCTTTCATCAGGTCTCTAAGATTATCCCTTTGGCTTTCATCAGGTCTCTAAGATTATCCCTTTGGCTTTGCGTTGATTTTTTAGTAAACGTAATAATAATTATACATAATAATCATATTTTTTTAAATGTGTCTAGAAATAAATATAAAATAAAAATCTGATTAGTTTCTCTGATAATACAGTTTGACGTCTAATATTTCTGATGAATCATTCTGATTTGTCACTTTATCAAAGCCAAAGACATTATTTTGTAATTTTAAAACATTGGATTTAAATGTGGTAAAAGATTACATAAAGTACCTAACTTATCTTACAAAAACCTTATAAAGTGGTGTGTTTAGGTACTTAAGTAGGTAGGTACCTTACCTACTTAGTTATTAAAGGTAGACCTAGTTGAATAGATTCGAAATAAGTTCATAGAAATGCTATATTGTGAACATAACAAACAGACGAAAAGTCTCTAGTAAAGTAACACCCGAATCAATAAACGGATATAATTTTAAATGAAGTAGGTAAGTAATATTTCAAAAAAATCACATGCTTTTTAAACTAAATATGGGTACTTAACTAAAAGAACATGGCAATACCAATCTACAATCACCAGAATCGATGCGAAATGATTGGCCGGACGGGGTCTTACGAAAAGTTTTTTTTTATGATTTCGTGCTAGCTGCCAGTGTTTCCCAACGAGAGTCATCCAATTAGGCGTTTTTGCACAGATTATAATAATGATTGCTGTGATTGGTAACTTGATTTGAAATTAGAAGATGTGCGCTGTTTATTTGCTCCTTTGAAATGCATGCAGCCCAATATTTTTGAACCAACTGCAGAGCTTTTGTGCATGCTTACATTTTGAAGGTAGTAGCTTGCAATAATAGATATAGGTACTCGGATCTATATTATCTAATTAGGTATCTAATATTTTACATAGGTAGCATGTTCCTACTATGTAAAATATTTCACATTGGACTCTTTTAAAACTAACTCTTAAATTTTTTATATTTAAGTAAAAACTTAAAAACTTGAGCCAATTAGTTAGCTTAGCGCTGTGTCAAAGGATCGTACAGGTACAGGTGGTTTAAATATAAAATCTAACTGCTTAGTACTTATATTACAGAAGAGTTTGGTGAACGAGTGCCCGGTGAAGAAGCAAGAGGTCGCAGGTTTACTTTCCACTACGAGACAAATGTTTGCATTACCTGCAAATTATTGCTCCGAGTCTGAGTGTTGTGCTATCGTAGTTTCTGATACCCACGAAACAGGAAATTCTAGTGTGGGGTCCACAGAAGTATACTGTGGTGGAATCAGGACATTATAATATGTGGTAAAAGTAAGTAAGTTCGTCAGTGGCCAACTTTGGTGACAGAGTTTCAAGGCCGCCCAAAGGCCTCTGTCATGGCCTAATAACTTAGAAAAAGCCAGCTGCTTAACGTGCCCTCCGAAGCACGGGAGCACTCAGTTGAAATTGCCACTGGCGGTCACCCATCCAAATAGTGACTACGAACATGCTTAACTTCGCTGATCTGTTGAGAACAACTTGGCCAGCTACGTCACATGTGGTAGCAACCAGAAACAAGCTTCTATAAGTTGTTTTTTTTTAACTTTCGCTATTAGAACAGAACAGAGATTTTATAATATTTAGCGGGAATTAATCGCGTAATTTTACCGCGCAATCTTTTTATTGATTTCTGTCGACGTAAATTAAGGTACTTATGTACTTAGCTTATAAAATTATGCGATACATTTTATAAATTGTTTCAATCCAGCTATTTTCACAGAGTTATTCAATCAAATCTTTGCACAACCATTACCTCACATACATAAAGATCGTCATGCTTGCTGTATCGAGATAGAAAATAACAGTTTTTACTATAATATTATTTGCTAAGCGGCTGTACGGAGTGTTTGAACGTATTATTTCACGCTGCTGGTTTTATTGTGAGTAAAGTAGAAAGCGACAGTCTGTAATACACATCGTACAAATTGATATTGATAATACCATTTCAATTTTGCGTTTGAGTTACGAGCTTTTTCTTGCAATTTGTAAACCCTGTCAAATATAAATAAAATTATAGTCTCTGTCTTTGTTATTTTTATGGCAATCAGTACAAAAATATGGCAGTGGATTTATTTATGTACAGTCGGGGTAGGAAAACCTTCGTCAGTTATCTTTTTCATTCATTTGTCAAGTCGTAAACTCTTAGTACCTTTTGAAACTAAAGCATTACGCAGACAACCGCACATAAAATTATACTGACATAGTATGATAACAAGGGTCAAATTAGTGCACACCTTTGACCTACGTCTAGTTTCATATCAACATCAAACCTTTTTAATGGCCTATTTAGTTATACAAACTTTTTATTAGTTACGATATTTTCTGTTTAATTGTCAATATCTGTCACTGTCACATATTTTTGCAATACCTAATAATTTATTGCTACGTCGTGTGAAATTTGATAATGCCGAGGAATTTAAGCGTCGAGGAAAGAGCTGCCATTATTGCAGATCATGAAACTGGGTATAATATTAGCGAAATTTCGTCAAATCTAACAAGAGATACTGTAAGGTTCTGGATCATCAGACACGCGGAAGAGGGTAATCTTACTGATCATCGCCATACTAGTTCTGGACGCCGCCCTACCCTCCCCCATGAACAATTAAATTTTATGAGGCAAAAATATAAAGAAAATGGTTTTGAGAAAACTAGTTTTTTTGCTGAAATGTTTGACGTGCCTCCAAGAATAATAAGAAATGCATTGCACTCAATGGGATTACATCACCGCCGTTCTGCCAAAAAAGTGGCTTTAACTTGTGCTCATAAAGCTCGACGTTTAAGTTTTGCCCGATCATATTTAAATTTCGATTGGTGTCTACAAGCTGTGATTGATGCGAATGGCGAATATACTCGGTTTTAGTTATGTTTTGTTTATTTAAATAAATTTACCATAGTTGCAAATTATGTTTACTATTTTATTTCATAAGATACAAAGCAACCTAATCGCCGATATTACACGAGCAATCACGAAGCATAGTCCTTCGTGAATGCTTTGTAGTCTAAAAAGTTGGTAACTTTTAATTGTAACTGTCATCCCGACTTGCGGCGAGTGACAGTCGACCACCGACTGCAATATGTCATACTCAATCGGTAAAGCAGAGTATCGTTCATTCCGAGCAAACGAAAATAGATCTTAAGGTGACGAACCTTTTCTTACCCCGACTGTACCTAGATCTGTCTGGTTAACACGAGCACCGTAGACAACTTGGTACGTGATAACTATTTAAAGGTTTAGTTTACCTTTCTTAAATGTCGAACAGTTGATTACCTTAGAGTAAAAAAAGATTTTAGAATATCGTTCGTATGAAACAGATTTAAGATAAACTCACTATAAACCGATGCAACTAACTGATTAATTTACGCTTCTAACACCGTAAAATGTAAACAAATAAACAAAGGAACAATTATATCTCAGGTGAAGTAACGCGCATGCGTCGTTGAGCGGTAGTGCACACAACTAAATTATAACATGCACACCGGCAAGCAGTAAGCAACCTTATTCAATATAAAATTAGAGTTGTCGTTGATGTGTTAGAAATGTTTGTGCGCGTGCTTAGATGCGCACGCAGCATGTTCCACGACCAATGACCGCACTTTCTCTGTCGTCCATCTTGTGAATTAATTTTGATTTTCAAATTTGGAACGCCTAACGGATTGTGCAGAATGTCAATTAAAATTGGCAACACCAAATCGAACCGGGAAAAGAAATCTTCTAGGTAATTACCTACCTACCTAGTACCTACTTTACGAATGCAGATTTTTGTCACGCTCATTTTATAGAATTTTCTTTTAGTTTTTAAAGAACATGTATTTCTGTATCTGTAGCTTATAAAGTACAAGTTTATGCTGCATATTATTTATGAAACTATCTAAAGAGTTGGTGACCTAAGTCGATAACAAGCGATGTTCATTGTTATTTCCCACGGTACTATGATATTTACCGGAACATGCAGATCTTGTTTAGGGTTGGCAACATTGTGTCTATCCTACAAAATATTTTTTCATGCTTATCTCTAAGAACATGATTAATAAATCTGAAAATTATAAATGTTGATTCGTAGCATTTAGCGCGTTGAAGTCTTCTAGACTTATAAAACTTTCAAAGAGTATTTTATTGATTTAAAAAATAAAACGATGTCAGTATCAATTTGGAAATAAATTGGCATGTAGCATGCTTGCATGACATTACATGACACATAATCAACAATGTAAGAGTTTGATATATTTAAAACACGCAATAAAGTGAAATGACAAGAGCATGTCAAAAATTTGCATAACCATAATTAAAATTACCAGGATTATTGATCAATATTTTCACCCTGAAGCACTTTTTCTGAATTAGTTGGCAACCCTAGCAAAATGCATAATCAACAAGCGGCACCGCGGTAGAGGAAGGGAGGAACACCTGATACCTCCACATAAACATCCTTTGAGAATCTCGTGAATTCGCTCAGACTAGTGAACTAGTGTTCTTATTCGTAGTTTTACTTGAGCACGTACGTTTACCAGTGATGTTCAAAGTAATTATACTTTGAGCATCACTGGAAAACGTAGCACCTACCTACCTACCTTTAGACAAACCAAACTGTTGAACTTGCGTTCGCTAGCTGCTTTACTTGAACTTGACCTGTGGAAAACATAGTGGGGTAATAATAGACATATTAAATAAATAAACACCTTTTGAGAATATTGTGAATTCAGATAATAAATCCAATAATACTCGTTTGGCATCTGCCGGCCATTTCCCGAACAGCGGTTATCGGTTCTGCGAGCTATATGGCCTGCCCACTGCCATTTCAAATCACTTATTTTAAGAGCTATGTATATTTATGATTTTCTTTATTTACTAGGTATTATTATATAATACGAGCTGACCCGCGCGGCTTCAACCGCGTTTTTGCAGTTTTTAAGCTATCCCTCAGGAACTGTACATTTCCCGGGATAACAAGTAACCTATGTGTTATTCCAAACCTTAAGCCATCTACATTCCAAGTTTCATCACAATCGGTTGAGTCGTCACGGAGATACGTGGTAATAAACTTACACAGACACACAGACTTTCGCGTTTATAACATTAGTAGGATGAACTTATCGCTATTGCCTCTCATTTCCAGTCTCCGTAAGACGAATCTACCGGAGCAATACTTCTAAGAAGCAGTGCCGGAGTCATTGTACTGTTTTATTAGAACTGCGGACATGAGATTGCGGAGTAATGGCGTTCCCACGATACTTCTGGGACTGATCGCCACAAACATCATACATACTAGAAACGAAGATGGAGCGCTCGTGACGTAGCTGGCTAAGTTGTTCTTAACAGATCAGCGAAGTTAAGCACTGTTCCGCGCAGTCACCATTTGGATGGGGGCATGTTAAGCAGTCTGTCCCGGCTTTTTCAAAGTTGTTAGGCCATGCCAGAGCTTAGAAACTTTGTCACCAGAGTTGGCCACTGACACCATACGAACTTACGAGTACTTACTTTTACTAAAAACGAAAGAAAATATTGGACATACATTTATTTTGGAATGACAGAAACATCACACAACTTATTTTTTAAATTTTTTGATATTTATTTATTGCAAGCGTGTACAGGCTTTTCTTATAGCAACCGTACAGCCACTTGATGGTAAGCGTTACCTTAGCATATGCACGTTTGCAACATCAGAAACATCACTATTCTCGTGTGCATCCGGAAACCATACCCTTCGAACCGAAACACAGCAATGAGAGCATTACTGCTTGGCGGCAGAAATCGGTATGGTGGTAGTTCTTCCCCGGACGAGCTATATCACATAGAACTCTACTACTATTTATAACTGAAGCTAAGGTGGTAAGAAAGTTTCATGACATGAAAAAAAAACATTATTTTTAGATTTTGCATCTGTTTTTTATCTTCTAATGGATTTCCGCAAAGTAACGCCTGAATCTATCAATTGTCGTCTTTATTCTCAACTCTACTCGGCATGCATACCAATAGCAAGGACCATGCCTAAAATGCGATAGGAACCCAGCCGGCGTTGTTGCCAGTTCTTTTACGGCTTGGGCGCGTTTAATTTGTCGTAAATAAGTGATCCTTGTGATTTATTAAATAAAACTCTTTGGACTTTTGTTTTGACTTTTTTATTGACTTATGACGGTTAGTCCCAGCCAATCGAAAATTTCAATGAAAAGAAAAACAATACTTAGCGAGCTGGTTATACAGATTCTTTTATGAATAAGGGGGTAAGTGTTTGTGTATAAAACCATGCTCGATGTTGTGTATTCATTCGCCAGCGGACGCGGTGTCAAGAGGTGACGAGGCGGTACGGGTCGCATTAATATGTATGAGAGTTGATCTTTATTACGTCTTCAATGCGCAGATCTCCACAGACTGTCCGGAAAGTCGCCGCACCTATTCCAATATTTTTTTAATATACTACTAAAGTGGTAACCAAGCGTACCACTTGATACGCTTGCCATCAGGCGAGATGTAGCCAAACGCTGACCAATTTTTTATTTAAAAAAAAACGTCTTACTCATTCATAATCATACTTTTTAAAACCTCGGTGGCACATAAACAAGTGCTCGGTTGAGAAGAGACAGGTTGCGGGTTAGATTACCGTGACGCTAAAAATGATCTACAAGTATCTCTGTGTACCTTTAGGTATTGTGAATTATTTTATTAGTGGAATCGGACCGCGGTCCAAATTCGCAGGAAGACATTCTGATCGTCCCTTGTTATAGAGTAATTACAACAGTTATTATTATTTGCTAGGAAACGATAGTACAAAATTAATAATTGCTAGTCTAAATTATTCAAGTAAACCGACTTATTGGACAGCCACAGGTACTTTGCATATTAATTGTACTGAATACGTATAAACATGTTTACGATAACCGTATACTTAATGTTACTGAAAACGATTCCGATTTGGTTCATTAAATCTTATTTACGCAAATGTATTCTTACTTTTTGAGTGTCTTCTAACTTGATGTTATCACTCCCGTTCGAGAGTAGCCCGGTATAGAGTATTAGAGTTCTTGTAATTGAGCTCGTCCAGGGAAGAACTACCACCATACCTATTTTTTAAGGTGTGCAATAAAGAAATATCTATCTATCTATTTCTACGGCAAGCAGTAAAGGCCTATTTACATGATACAAGTATATTGCCTGTTGCATACAATTCAATTGAAGTAATAAAATAACTTGCATGGTATATACAAGAAAATGGCATCATGTAAATGAGCCTGTCATTCATTGCTTCAATTAAATTGTATGCAACAGGCAAGAAACTTGTATCATGTAAATGGGTCTTTATGCTCGCATTGTGTTCCGGTTCGAAGGGTATGGTTTCAGATGAAATTACAGGCACATAAGACTATCTAAATCTACGTCTGACGGTGGCAACGCGCAAGTAATATCTCTGATCTCTGCACTGCGCTACCCTTGTAATCCGTAAAACCCTTAAATAAACGTCTTTATTAATAAAGTAAAGTACCTAAAGTAAAAAATATAATCAATCATATCACAAGGATAATTTTTGAATTTACGCCAGTTCTACACGCAGTGACGCGCCCCAGCCTAGAAGAATCTGGCAACAATATGTTTACCATTATGAAATTAGGCATGATGACAGTAACCAATAATCATTAAAATAACGTCTTCACCTTATGAAAAAGGGTTTAAAATATTTAAAAACTATATTTCTTTTTACATTAGATGCGAGATTGATAATATTTTTAATATAATAAAACTACAAAATACAACAATCCGCCATAAAAGGTTGAACACCGATCAGGAGCATCTAGGTTCTCTGATAGGTGGTGTCAAAAATATTGCAGAATTTTGAACCTTATTGCTAAAATTTTAATTTGAAAACTGACATAATGACGTCACCGCTGTCACTCCGCGACTCGGCGCGTTTTAGCGTGAATTTTAAAATTCAAATTTCAATCGCATTTTTTTACTACTAAACCACTAATTTCTGAAATAATAAGTTATTTTTTGCCTAAAGTCGATACTTCTGAATACAATAGAACAGTTTTTCAAAATCAGTAATCATGCGTATTAAAAAGTCTGGATTGAGGGTGGGCATTTCTCAACTGAGCGCTAGCTACCGTGGGTCGGATGACGCAATTTTTAGGCTAGATAAACACTAACTTACTTTGTTTGATTTAATAATTTTTTTAAGAAACGTCCGGGGAATTACTACTACCATACCTATTTCTGCCGCAAAGCAGTAATGCTCGCATTGCTGTGTTCCGATGTGAAGAGTATGGTTTCCGGTGAAATTACTGGCACATGAGGCTTTCGATCTATGCCTCAAGGTGGCAACCCGCGAGTGATACCTCTAGTACTGCAAGCGTCCATAGGCTGCGATAACCGCTTACCATCTTGTGGGCCGTACGCTTGGTTGCCACTTCAGTTGTATAAAAAAAAAGACTTTTTGTTCACAAATCTCCTGCCGCAGCTAAATTCGATTAAGAATATGATTTATGTATAACTAGCGACCCACCCCGGTTTTGCACGAGTGCTTAAACTGTATATTATATATCCTTTCTCTAGAATAGCTCTGCATCTTTTGAAAACCGCATTCAAATCCGTTGAGTAGTTTTAAAAGAAGAAGATTTAGAGATACAGAAGGACAGATGGCGGGAAGGCACGTTTTTCTAAAATAAGGCATGTAAAAATATCTAGAAAAAAAGGGTAACTCCCATTTGTTCTACAGGACTTAAAGAGTAGTAGAGTTCTCTGTGATAGAGCTCGTCCGGGGAAGGACTACCACCATACCTATTTCTGCCGCCAAGCAGTTATGCTCGCATAGCTGTGTTCCGGTGTGAAGGGTATGGTTTCCGGTGAAATTACTGGCACATGAGGCTTTCGATCTTAGCCTCAAGGTGGCAACCCGCGAGTGATACCTCTGGTATTGCAAGCGTCCATAGGCTGCGGTAACCGCTTACCATCTTGTGGGCTGTACGCTTAGTTGCCACTTCAGTTGTATAAAAAAAAAAAAAAAAAAAAAAAGGACTGTGACGTAATAACACTGTTAAAACTTTTTTTCAACACACTTGCTTATAAAGTGGCTCTATGGTCATCGCAATTAGGCACAGAATGACACCCATAATCAAACTATGACTTTTTCATTGCTATAACTCACTAGTGAGTTATAGATTTTATTTTATTATTTTATTTGTGAGTTTTTTTTGTTATTTTATTCACAAGTGTGTTGAAAAACGTCTTATGATACACGTGTGTATTGATGAATACCGCCCTCGTCTATCTCAATGGCGCCTCAGCGGTAATCACCAATGTTACACACTAGTACCATAATGTACTATAATATTGTCTAAGTAGTTCTATGGTAGAACTGTTAATACAAAAACTGTCCTATTTTTTCTATAGAAGTAATAATACCTTGTCAATAGAACTGTTAATAAATGTTTTTTTATGATAAATGCTTCAGTTTTATGGGTTAAACCACTAACCTCGGTTTAACATACGGTTTAAGTTGCCTTGTTGCAAGATTGTACGCAGTCGTAGGTACATTACTTAACATTGCACAAGGTACAGATCTAGTACTAGATGAGGAGAAAGTGAATCACTTAGGTAATTGTCAATGGGCTTGCCACCGGGAGGCATGCTAATGTGCTTGCGTAATTAGATCATTATCTAATGCTAATAGCACTACTCATTAGTCTATGACGGATCTTGAAAAAAGGATCTACTTCTTAGAACAAAAAAAATGCTGGACAATCCACACAGCATCATCTCGCGCCAAACTGCAGAGCTTGTGTTATGGGTGACTGATATACACAAATTACACAATACAAAAAAGTTGTTTTTTTTTTTATTATACATAGAAAATACCCAGAACACCCGGAACAAATGTTAGCAGATCGTACAAACCTTTGTCCTAAGGCGGAAAACGAACCCACAACCTCCTGCGTCGCAGGCGGACCTTCGCCCGCCATCCCACAACGGTCTTCTCTTTCTAAAGACTCTACCAAAAGATGTCTGCCCAAAATTCATATGGAAAAGTTAATGCATTACGCATGCGCGGCGAGATTCGTACGCGCAAGTATCCGCCGGCTTTCGCGCACACACCACACGAGTAAATAGTTAACAGAAATACATGTTATGAAAATAAAAATAAAATTATTATTGTAGAACCAGATAACTCATACTTTTTAGATTTTTTTTTTGTCAATACATACTTTTTATGGTTATGCTACGAAACTTTCACACTTTTATCACAGCATTAAGGATGTCTGGAAGAGACCGCTTTTAGCGATAGGACCGCCCATTATACTTACACTATTTTGAAGTTATGACAAAACAAAACACAACTTCAAATAAGACACATCTGCATGTAAGCTACCCGCTCATACTAGCCTGAGAGAATAACTAGTTTTAATCAAGCATGTCCTGCAATAGGAATCGAACCCGCATCCGCGCAGGTCGCTTACTCAGCTCAGTATGATAGGTAAATATCTGTATCGTCACGCGTAGGTCAACCACAGAATACTCAATAGTAGTTCTATGCCACCCCTCTACGCCGTAGCTGCTACGAAGCTAGCAATCTGTTGGTAATTTACTCTTGTGCCTTGCGCACGCGCCGTCTTTCTTGACACATTTCAAAGTGTTTCGGTGAATGGTGAGTACAAATATGAATAGGTAGTGTTGCTAAGCAAATAGTAATGTGTAAGGAATAATAAAATTACCCTAAACAATGAGATTACTGGTGGTATAGTGGTAGTGAAAATGCCTTCCGACGCGAAGGTCATGAGTTCTAAATTAATTCAAGAAAAAAAATATCTGCTAAAAGTATGTACTATATAAAAATTGTGCAATGCTAGTGCTCTCAAATGGTGAAGGAAAAACATTGTGAGGAAACTGCTATGTCCAAGAACGTCTAAAAGCATGTTCATCCGCTAATCAGCATTTAGTCTGCGCTGTGGATTATGATGACCCAATCAATATCGCTTGAGAGTAGTGTCCCAGCAGTGGGAACATTAGACAAACCATGACACTGATCTTCTTCTTATTCTTCTTCTTTTATGGACGTGTGGCTTATTTGCCACAATTTTGCCAGTGTGTATTAGTTTGGTTGTCGCTTAGTAACGTAAACAAACGAAATTTGGAATGAAATGATGACTTTTCTTTCAAAATTCCCTGGAAAGTCTTTGACTAAATAACCAACCAACATTACCTCTCCATTTCAATTACTTACACTTGTGCTAAGTAAACAAGTTAAATTGCATAAACTGCCACCAAACGCAATAAAACTTAGAATAACACGAGAAAAATAATTAAAATGGGAGGACCCATGTCGTTTTGACAAGATAGCCAAAGCCAATCCGACACTGATCATTGCTTATGTATAAATGCCACTTAATTTAACTCAATTGGTTTATATCCAATTCTACAGATTTCCATTACAGATTTACAGTCCCACAGATTACCAGTACCACAGATTTCCACCTTTAACAGATTCTTAACTGTACAGATTTGTATTGTATTTTAGACAACATTGGAATTGCCACGCTCTGCAGTTTTTTTAAGGTCTCAGAAAGATAACTGGTTACCAAAGCTTGACAGAACCTTACTCTATAGACTATAGACTCTCTGGTGAATGTAAAAAGAGTCCCAACTAACGACTTTAGATACAAGTGTTCTGTCAGCCATTTCAGGTTGTAACATTTCTTATACAAAAATTACGCAGAGCTACAACTATACCTTCAAGATCTAATACAAATATTAGCCAAGAATAATTATAATAAATATAATAACGAAACGAAACCAGTAAACAGGTCATACAACATTCAGTGTCGCAATTACTCACCGAGATGAGTTCAAAAATACTTTTAATTTAATACATTCGCGTAGACCTTGCTCCTACTTAACGGAGGTTTGAACACGACACAGATGTTTACTATACGGAAATGGTAGGTAATGCTGTCTTTTAGGAAGGCGAATACGCTTAAGTTCTAGCCCATTTTTATATAAATCTTAAAAGCAGAGAGATAAGTTTCCAATTCATAATGGCCGAAACAAGAATTAGTTTTCGTTTAAGGAAATGTTTTTGTCACACATCTAAAAATTACAACTTATTTCTCAAATATATTCCTTTCAAGGATTATCTTTACGATATTCTACATTTTTATTATTCTAACATTATGAATTTATTTCATAATCCCAGCATAAACCATAATTTTAAGAAAAGCTGTTTATATTAAAATGTACATTTTTATGTAAAATAATTTAAGAGTAATCTTTTACCACATGTCTAATCAAGACTGGTGGGACACACCCAAATACTCAGCTTTAGTAATAAGTTCGTATGAGTCATTGGTCAACTTTGGTGACAAAGTTTAAAAGTCGCTTAAAAGCCTCCATCTTGACCTAACTCTGAAAAAGCCGAGACTAACGGCTTAACGTGCTCTGAAGCACTGAAGCACTTAATTGGAATTTCTACTGGTCACCCATCCAAATGGTGACTAAGCACATTGCTTAACTTCGTTGATCTGTTTTAAATAACTCCAAGAGACGCTGTAAAAAATCCAAAACAAAATGACTGGTGGACGATACGTTAACGTTTACGATTGTCAAAAGCCTTATTCTAAATGTCAATTAAAATACAATAGGTATAGGTAGACAACCTAATCATTTGAAACCCTTCTTGCCAAAACTAGGTATGTCAAAAATACTCTTGTCTTATCCAGTATCTGTAAATCTCTGCTAGGCGAGTTTAAGTAAATAATATGCAAAACTATGAAGCATAAAGTGCAATTCAGAATAAAGATTACAATTATTTAGGCATTTCATCATAATTCATAATAAGCTTATCAGAATTCTCCGCTTATCTTCGCAACTATCGTTACTTTGTTTGGTAATTTTAGTTTTCTGCGTACAATACTATTGGTAAATTTCCGCTGGTACATACTCGTACTGTTATAATGACGTAGTGTTATAGTGCAGTACTAAATGCGGATCTCGGCGCTCGTAGCCGTTAGTGATGCGCAAAGACAATTTAGTTCGGCAGTCAATATCTGGAAGCACGGTAGAGGCCCCGCTAAGACTAGCCAAGCGCCGAGAAACGGCAAATTACGCCAATGTGACGGTAGCGAAACGGTCAAGCCACATAATATTGACTAAGGTGTAGAACTTGTGAAGGGCTCGTAGGGCGTGTAAAGTTAGAAGCTTGGCTCTACATGAGATCTGCAAGCGTTTATTTTTTTATGTGGACCCCCTTTTCCGCATTTGGGTGCACATTTGGTCCGTTATGCGTGGGGAGCTGGCTATATGTGAAGCCAGCCTAACTCCTCCCAGAAGCACAGAAGCTTCCTGGGGTCGTCCTGCAGGGGTATTTTGAAACTGTCGAAAAGCCAATTTCTTCGGTATCGGATTCTTCCCGACGGAGATTCCGTAGAATGCTATTTTGATTTCCGAAAACGAAAGCTTTTGACATTAGGTATCGACCGTGTGTTTGACGACCAACTTTCCGATATTTATTTAGTGTCAGGAACGTTTCCAACCCAACACCTTTCCTACAGTTTCAAAATACCCCTGCTGCTCGGTTTCAATCTGATTTCAATCAGCGAACTGTCACAAGCTGTCACATTCATACAAAATACGTCAGTTTTTCATTGAACCAAGTGTAATCGCTTGCAATCAAATTACGCAATTGTCTGATAACTTTTTGACATTGCGAGTCATAAATGATGGTCTCACAGAACAGATATTAGGTACTACGGTCTTGTCTTGGCAACATTTTACATGAAAATGTTCATGGTGGAATTTATATTTATTTATTTAATTTCATATCTCACCAATACGGTATTCTAAACGACCTTCTAAAAACCGTTTATAATACTTACCTATATAAATAAAGTTGAACCAGACCAGCTGAGATATAGCTTAAGATAATTTGATATTTGCTCAGTTGGTAATATTGGATTCAATTGGTTTATTAAGTAGGCAAAAGGTATCCAAATAGTTGGTTGGATTTAATTTATTTCTGTTCCAACTGATTCATCTAGGGCATTTCCTGGGATTATTCCCATCTGTCACCTAATTTTGTCCCCTCAAGGTGACAGATCGCAAACCTGTGCTGACATAACATTTTTCAATTCAATTTACTATAATCGTCTGTGTATATAAAACCGTGTAATATAGAGTTCTCAAGAGCATCAAGAGTATCCAGCGGAATGTTGTGGGTTCAAGTCCCGCTTGAGTCAAAAAAAAATTTTATAAGTGAAGTGAATTTTCAATGCGAAACCCACACAAAAAGTCGGATCGCCACAGTAACATTTTTGTAGTAGGATTTCACAATGAAAAATTCGTTTCTCAACTGTGTACCCAGTCATTGTATTTAGGAAATCGCGGAATGTCAACATCACAGCCACCTACCGTTGCCATAGATAGGTGTATTTCAAATATTTTTGTAATTTTACCTAAAGCTACTCGAAATAAACTGATTTTATTCTTAAATAAAACTTTATAAGTAAAACAAATAATAAAATAGTTGAACTCAACCTTCCTTGGACACCTTGTACTATGACCTCATTTGTAGTTTATGTCGTTCGTTCAATGACGTAATTGTATTCGTTTTAATTTTTGTCGCAAAGAAGTACCTTAGGCAACGAAAAAGAGTTTTTTTCTTCTTTCAGTACTCTCGCGCTCGCCCTGTCTTGGTCTATCTCATCTATATCTTGGTTAGTATGAAAAAAAGACACATGGCACTTGGAACATCATGTTGAGAAGTAGCATTTTAGTATTTGGGCGTTGCGCATAAGGTCACAGTAAGGTCTCGTAAGTGTTACTTAAACGTAGAACACTCGTGAAATTGATTAACAAAGACTCCTCGTCGACTAAAGTAAGATCCAAGTCGTTTTGGAGCACTTATTATTTTTTCAGCTAAGGAATATATTCTCTTTCTTTATTCATATTACTTACTTACCAAGTATTACCTTACCTAAGTACCTTAAATCTACATTACCAGTTGTATTTAGTAGGTAATTATTGAGATCATTCGTTGCTCGATACTAACAGAGGTCAATACCCCGACTGACAATATTGATTCTAGCCAGAGGAACCGATATCTCGTTAACAAATATTGTGTCCAAACACGATACGTGATGCTCGCGCAGGATTCTCAATCTCAAATAAATAGTTATGGATTTGAGCCGTTACCATCCTGTTTGTATTGACACCATTTACAAGCAACTGATATTTCGACAGGGTTGTCTTATCTGTGGTTTCAAAGATGGAAAGATGGTGAAAACTAAACGCTTTCACATAACGACGCGACCGTCTCGAAATTCCGATATTTATCTCGTAGGCAGGTTTTATTATACGAATTTTAATTCGCACTCTTTTCCTTTTTTTTGTTCACTTTCCGTGGGTATACAAAACCAATCTGTTCTGTGCCTATAGGTACTTAGATAGGTAGTATCCGGAAAACTTTTCACTCCGCTCTTTGATAAAAACCCAGTGGGTAACGTGACTACAAAGCCTGCATTCCCAACAACATGCACAAGCGTGTAACGTAATCCTACAAAACAAATAAGGAAGACAACGACACGGATGAAACATCTTCAGTTCTGAAAAATGAAAGTAAAAGAAAGTCACTTGACCAATACATCATTTTCATCACGCAAACAAAATGGCGGAAGCGTTGGCGCGAAAATGAATCTTAACTTTTTTCTTGGCATGGCTATTAACGCGAGACATTTCTACCGGCCAGTGTCAGTTACCGCTTGTTGGTGGCCAAACGTCTTTTGTAATTGGAGAATCCTATTTATTTATGCCATTTTTAACCTGCGAATAATTCTTAGTTTTGGGTGGGCCCATAGTTAGTAGTTCTGCGGACGTGCGAGGGCTGCGTTCGGCGTTTGCTGTCTACAAACGCCGAATAGACTCACCGGGCTGAAACTTTAAAAAATTAGTAATTTACTAATTTTGAGGAGTTATTCTTCTCAGCACGCCAAAGATCCTAATCCTCTTTTTGCCCCTTTTTTGTTCTGCCTCAGCTTTTTGGATTTTTTTCGCAACATCTTGTGTAGAATAATAAAAATAAAAAAATAGAGTTAGATAACGCTACAGCAAACTTCCCCTCTTTCCCCCCAATCAAAAATCGCGATCGACTAAAAAATTAAATAAATCAAGGAACTTGTGTGCCAATTTCGATTGTGTGCAAAAATCGGTTGAAAATGGGACCTGTAGGTAGGTAATGGGACAGATAGACGGACATTCCCGAAAACCATTTTTTTACCATTCTCGAAACTGAGACACTTCGCTAGCTCGGCATAAAATGTATCAGTCCCCAAACTGCCATATTATTACGACAGGCATTTACCGCATTAACAGGCATTTTTGGTTTAAGCATGCATGGAGACAGTTTTTAGATAAAAATTTGGAAAGCTGCGGAAGATCTATCGCGCTTGCGCTTGCTTGTTGATACAAAATTTTTGGAGCTTGCTACGCTCACCGATTTTCAGTTGGGCTAGATTCAAATTTAAAAAAATTGTGCCTTTGTGATTTTAATGTCAATATTTTATTTATAATTAAACATTGCACCCTTCCACAGAGACCCTTCTAAACATACTGTTGGTGCAATTAAATGGCATTTAATTAGAGGCCTATACCCAGCAGCGGGTGATACCGGGCTGAAATGATGACGATGATGATGAAATGGCATTTCATACACATGTCTGCAGTGACTACATGAGTCTCACATTAAGGAACCAGACTGGCCACCCGAGCGAACTGCATTGAAAAACAACGTAACATCATGCAATTACGCAGTAACTGCCCGCGACAACGATTGATTAGCTCGCACGGATTCTGTTATGAAAAATATGCTTGCCTAGCTAATCATCATTTAATAAGTAAGTAATTTAAGACTAGACACTTGAGCAGAAAGATTGAAATCGCCACGAATCTCTCGCTGGAACTCGTATCTATCGCTTGGGCAAGATTAGGACCTCGAAATCAAATTCGCCTCGGTCTGAGCAAGGTTTAGATTAAGTACATCATAAATTACATATATACCTAGTTCCAACTAAATTGATAGATGAACGAATTTTTTTGGATTGTTTATTTAGTTTTTTGGCGGTGGAACCCTTATATTATAACGCTTTTCCTTCTTATGTTTTATCAAAGCTCAAAGTATGGAAGCGGACTCTCTCTTTGTAATACCACTAGACGCGCTTAACGTGTTGTTTGGAAAAAATACCGTATCTACATGCATCTACCACGAACCAGCTTAATGTGCGTTCTGAATCACGAAAGCAATCAGATTTAAAAATATTAAATTTGATAATAAATGATGAATCATTTATGTTATATTAATTTAATATACCAGACACCTGTAGGCAAATCGATGCAAGACAAGTACTCTACTGTCCGCACGTTTGGCAAGCTAATGAATCCTATACACTTTGGCGCTTGCCTTGACTCTGCCAGCTAGGCGAGCGACAACGAGCGAAGGCAAGGCAAAGCAAATAATATTATGCTGTCCATTCGTTGGTAATTGCGTTCACTCGGTAAGGCAGGGCCAACATGTATTGGCGACTTTAGGAAAAGCCAGCTTTGCCACGAGCGCTTCGAATTTCATAGACAAACATGTTTTAGTAAATCTCCCGCCAAATCGCGGAAACGCGCGAATTTCATTCACCAACCGGCGCGAATTTACAAACAATATGGCGGACAACGGAAAAAATAGACAGACGGGATGTCAAGCGCTTAGTTTACAAAACATTGAATAGGGTGGCTGCAGAAATAGAACTAGTTATACGATAAAGCTATCGTATATAAATATATACGATTAGTTATGTAAGTATTCATTATCCGTATAATCGGCTTTTTAGAAGACCTAGTATCTACATAGGTAAAACAAAAATACTAAGAATTATTTATAAGTAATTTGTATTTTTTTTTCAATAATATAGCTATGGTAATTTTGGAATGAGTAGCAAATATGACGAAAAAACTTAAAAAACAGTTTACAGACGCTGATAATTTTATGGTATGGTGTTTCTGTGCTATTTTTTTTTCTTACTTTATAACTTAATAGGCTACATAAATAAATAAATATTAGCAGATATTTGTAGAACTGATAGAATATTAGGTATTATGCCATAGCAACTGATATAGAAATTAAGCTTAGGTGTTTTGTAATAATATGAGGACATGCTTCGAATGAACTAAGTCTAAAATCAATCTAGTTATAAAAATAGTTTTCCTCCTTAAATCTTCTTTTTGCGGTTCGTCTCCCTGACAACAGTAGGTATATCAACGAGCTATTTCATGATTTAATAAAATGACTCATATGCTTAAACGTATGTTCATTCATACATAAAAGGACAAAATCTGCTTTTATTTAACTGCCTGCGTCATCGAATTAGATACGCGATTATTCAACTAATTTTAATGCCCAGTTAGCAGTGTGCATACATATTTTCATTAATCATAGGTATTGAGCATATAAAATCCATGGTTATGTCCTTTCATGTTTCTTTTTTTTACCCAAAGAGTCTAGAACCTCGGCGGCGCGGTGGGCAGTACCCGAATGAGAAGCGAGAGGTTCCAGGGCAATGATATTGTGGTATGTAAGGTACACCAAGTTAGTGGGAAAATAAATCCGAGTGTGATTCCACTGTGTGGGTGTGTGTGTGTGTGTGTGTGTGTGTGTGTGTGTGTGTGTGTGTGTGTGTGGGTGTGTGTGTGTGTGTGTGTGTGTGTGTGTGTGTGTGTGTGAACCCAAGCAGGACTATGTATAATGTATATGACCGTTGTGGCATAGGTGTTATGTTAGTTTTTTTTCTCAAGTCAAATTTTTATTTTAGTTTATTAGTTGTTGGCTTACATTTACATACTTAGGTGAATTCAAGTTATAGAGAAACGGTTTTGATTTCAGAACATTCAGAAGCTGTGGTTACATTGTAAACTAGTTTTAACATTTTTTAAGGTTATTTTGTTATCGTTCGTTCGTTCGTTCGTATGAGTCAGTGGCCAACTCTGGTGACAGAGTTTCTAGGCCTAGTTTAGAGTTTCTAGTTTTTTTATTTTGTTATCATATCCACTTGTATAAAAATGCGCAAATTTTCTAATTTTTTGATGTGAATAGCCCCTTTTATTGGTAAGTATTACCTACTCTGTGGCTACCTTTAGTAGGTTCTATACCACAATGTGTTTTCTTGAGTAAATCTAAAACCCTAATGGATAGATGATAAGATTCCTTTCTATCTATCCTATGTATTGACTCAATCGGCCGTATCAGATAATTGTCGTTTCCTACAAGAGCACACCTTACTGGCATATCTTAGCCGTTATACTCGCTTGGAGGATTTAGGACGTAGTTTAGGGGCTTGTTAGGATATATTTTTTTTTGCATCAAAAATTAATTTACGAAAATTATACGACGGATACACTTACCTATCTTCATGATTAATTCATTCATTTAAAATGTAATCTATCGCAATAAATAAAAAAATATGAACTACTATTATTTTTCTTTTTTTCATTTATGCTGACGTTTAAAGCTACATTTTAATGGACATAGGTATGCAAATGTTTGCAAAAATGACAAAAACAAGTAATAAATAACCGTAATAACTATTATTGTTATAATTTTAAACTCAATTAAAAGCTTTACAGTCACAGATGGACCAACTACTTAAGTAGTAAAACTGCAAGCATAGTCTTGAACTGTTTTGCAAACGGTTCTCTGAATATAGTATTGTAACTATAGGTACGATTAAAGTATGTTTATGGCTACTTGCACACAATATAGCCAATATTATGGTTTTGTATTGTTGGCCCAATATATTTCTCTATAGTCCATCCCTGCCTCAAATGAGTACATCTTTTCGTGTCGCGCCGATAAACAATACGTCCTTCTTCGCACTAAAAGATAATAATAATTTTCTTACGATTAGTAATACCTTGAGTTTCTTAAAAACATGTTTATTAAGTTTATTCCCTATAAGATCGTCTTAACAGATATCGATTAGTGTCAGGGCACAGATAATAATTACTTATTTTGTTTAAGCAGTATTATTTACCGAATAACCTTCCTAGTTTATTAAGGATTATCTTTATTCTATTGCCTTTGGATAACATATTATGCTCTCGCATCATAACTTTAATTATATAAACTTTATTTGTCAGGTTCATCATTTTTGTTTGCAATAAAGCTAAGTTTATCAAAATTAAAGCAGAGCTGTCACGTAGAACTTTGCTTTGTTAAATTTGTATTAATACCCTTTGAGCGTTCGAGTTTGGTCATATCAAACTCCGTTAAGCAGTGCTTCAGGGTTTATGTTTAAAACAACTATAATATCACTGATATAATACCTACTGCAACAACATAAAGTGCAATAAATGATTTTGTGTTTGACAGACGCAACCACCTTATCTAAAGCTCACAAAATCTCACCTCGATCCCCCAAGCTCAAACAAACTGTATCACAACGGTCCCTCTGAGTGACCTCAGCAATCGGTCACGCTAGCTGTACAAACACAGCGCCCTCCGATCTGTCAACTGTTTGTATCTGACTTCTTCGTATTTGCATACAGGAAGTCAATATTCAAAATTATCCATGTGATTTCAATGAATAAAAATGTAAGTACCTACCTACTTATCTGCTTTTTTATTTACCCTTTGCTGTAATTTATTCTTGACTGATGTTTTGAAAAACATATATAAAAAAGGTTATTTGATACACAAAAGCGCTAAGCAGATGTAAATGCCGCTAGCTGCATAGCGGTCACATCTAAATATTAACAAGAAATGCTCGTATTCGTAAAAATACACTTAGCTTTTCAAAACTCAAGTGTTAGATTAAATATAATATCATATTTTAGTTTGTAGTAGTAGTACATTCGAATAAAAGGAGGTACCAATTTTATTCGAGATTAGTAAATAAATAGGTGAGATTGTAACACAAAGAGCTCAAGAATATTTTACCGATAAGAAGGTAGGAGGTACTTAATGTACCTAAGCATCGTAGGTATTCAGCATTATCGGAAATATTTATTCTTTAATAAAGATAATATTTAATTATTTTTCAACGTGATGCGATATCCGAGGTAAAGCTGTAAATTTGAGATTGTAAACGGTTTATTTACTTGTGTAAAAATAAATAGGAAAAAATTCTAAATACCTAAGTAGGTCCAGGTACCTAATCCTTTTCTGGGCAGTCGTGATTATTAGCTCGGTATTCTTTAGAAACTTTGACACCTCATGGAGGCAGATTTATGGGGTAAAAACTAGTCTATGTGTTATTTCAGGCCATTTATTTATTTATTTATTTTATTTTATTTACTACATATAAACTTTACTTTTGCCGAATATAAAAAGTCACATTAACTTTGCCTTTGCATTTGAAGTTAAAATATGAATACTACGATGAAGTCACTAGATCAGATTTTACTTTGAGTTAATTAGAACGTGATCCGTTTCACGTAACCAATGGCCCCCCCCCTCCCTCCCACCCCTTCCCCCCACCTGGGCTGGGTAAAAGACCACTGATATATTTTTGAAAGGTATGATTAGGATATGCATTGGAACTGGCGTGAATTCACCTACCCTGTAAGATGTTTCATAGTACCTAATCATTTTGATTTTGACTTTGATCTATCAAGTTGGGTCCATGACTAATTGCAGTTTTTGCGGCTTGCTACACTCGCTGATATAGGATCCTACCTACCATAACAATCTTCAAATACAATAATACGAGACAGGTGAGTGCACCGATATAGTTTTTCTATGTTTTGCGGTTTAACAAGTTCAACACTTTTTTTCGCAGCTCGCTGCGCTCGCCATTAAACAATCTGATTCTGATCTGATCTAATTTTATACAACATGTTCTTTTGCCATATCCATAAGTTACATCTTGGGGAATCAACTGTCTTTCTGAAACACAGTGAAAACTAACTCAGAAACCAGTGAATCACTACTGTGTCAACATTTGTATTTGTGGTTAATAAAATATTTGTATTTGTATATACATATTACTAGCCCTGCATTATCTATTACTATAAGTTATTATTAAGCACATTACAAAAATACAAATCTTTTCTCTTTAAATTAGCACGTAGATACTTATAGATAATGTATAATACAGATGCATATTAATTATGTATGCACCCCCCTGAAATAAATCACAATCGTTAATATTGTAGGTAAGTAGATAAGATAACTGTTTGCTTTCTGTAAATCAATATAAACTTTTACGCAAAAAAATAATATTAAAATATGAATCAGCCCTGCAAGCATAGATCAATTAGTTTACTACGGAATATACACATTATCCAACGTTGATTAGCACCTCGGCATCACGTATTAGTCGAACCTTACCTACCACCTTTAGCACCTGCACTATCTATTTCTATCAAATGAAAAGACTTATCACAATTAATAATTAAACAACAATACATCATCTATCACCTCTTCCTGATATCCCATTATGAAACATTAGAAACACCAAGCAACGAATTCCTAGAAATCTATCAGAAACAACGACAAGTAATCTCAAAAAATCTTGAGCAACGCAACACTACGATACACTTCTTAGAACTTTATCGAAAAATTAACTCGCTACATTATCATACAATTAGCAAATCATCGCCTATTGTAACGTGTTAATGTACTTTACCCACCTAATGACGTAAATGGATGCAGCCATTTTAAATTCTATATTTTAAGAGTTCTATTCAAATAATAAACAGATTAATTCACAAGGACTGATAAAATATTGCCAAATGTAATCAATAACATACGGAACCAACCAACACGGCATCTCCATACTATCATAGCTCTCAATCCACCTGAGCTCGCATCGTACAATCTGTAGCACGACGAAACAACCATCGCTATCTGTCCCGCTCGTTCGCGTCCCGCGTGAGATGCGCTCTCTCCTTTTCCCCGCGCGCCCGACGACCGCTCTCGACCAATGGCAAGCCGTATCTTGCTCCCCCGAGAGCAGAGCGACAGTGCGTACTCTCATCACCACAACGAGACGACATCTCGTGGCGCGAGGTTGTCGCTCGCTCGAGATGCGAGACATTACGCGCGAAGAACCTTAGTGCCTTAAAACAAAAATAGTGAAATTATATTAAAAAACTGTGATTGTGATTTTTCTGTGACTGAAACGTGTGTGGACAATTAATAATTTAATTTGGGCTGCGGCTGATAGCTGTAATAATCCACAATTGGGTGAGTTTTGATAAGATTAGGATGCTAATTTTTATCGTTTTCCGATGGTGAGGGCGACGTCCTTTGTTTCGACTGTCGTCGCCTAGCCTAGGTCGGAAATCAGGTTGGCTTTATGAGCTTTGAGCGGCCCTTTACCTTTTGGCTGGGCTGGATTTATTAAAAAAGAATTTCCCCAGGGATTACTGGACAAAATAATATTTTATATTTTAACCTTTGATTTTAACATGCGTTTTTGATAATCAGGTAGGTACCCAATAGTTATTTTTAATCATATTAATAATAACTATTACTACTACTAATGCACGAAGGTATTAGTAGTATTACTACACTAGGTTAGTACTTAGGTACTAACCTACCTTAGTATTACTTACTTACAAATTATAACATAGTAGGTAGATACCTATACCTATTTAGTGCATTATTTAAAAATTAATCAAATTAGAACTGACATTTTAAAACCTAGTCTAAAATAATATAGGTAGTTATTAGGTATTCTAATACAGTAAGTAATTATCGATAATAATATTTACTTTTGTTATTGTGTAACTACCTACATTGTATTTTTTGGTGAATAAACGTTATTATTATTATTATTAACTAATAAATTGACTTGCTAAGTAGGTAAGTACCTATATTACTTTATATTTCTTGTTTATTTATAATAAATTAATAAATAACTAAGTTACCTCGGTACAATATTTATTTTTAAGTAGGTATAGGTAGGTACATTAATTTCCTAACTAAACAAATATGTAGATAGGTACATAATCGTTATTTAACACAGGTAGTCTATTTATTTAAATTAGGTGTGTTAGTAATTACTAAATATAGGTTTAATGTAGATAGTCAGTTACCTTTTATGAAAGATTTTAATTAGGTAGGTAGGTACCTACAACAAATTTTATTTGAAACAGGAAGCCAGTAGTAATTCAAACCTTTAATAATGCATTATTTTTTTTTCTACATAAAATAAATAAAGGCATTTTCTTTTTATTACTAATTTATTTTATTATTATTAGACTTAAATTCTTGTTAGCATTCAAAAAGCCGTCGGCTACCGCGAGCTCGACCAATTGGTTTCCATTAAAGTTTCTTTTGTTAAACTTACAAGATTTAAAACTTACAAAACTTATTAGATATTAAAGTCACAAAGTACATACAACATAGTGTTTTACCTGCCTATCCTAGGTATTTGCCTATACATAATAAAGTAATGTGCTCAATTAGGTAACAATATTAAAATTTTAAATTACAATATTAATTGCAAGAATTTGGCAATATTTAAAATTAATAGTTAAGTACACTGATAAATTTTCCAACACTGAATCTACACCAAAGTACCTACCTACCTAACTAACAATACGTTAGCATTCTGATCATAATTTTTTTTATAAGACTGATTCTACTAACAATAGACGAAATTCTACTAACAATATTATCAAACGAATCGTAGTTTACTTATTCTACTATTAAACAGCGATCCAGCTGCGGTTACGTTCAGCTTGGTTCCAAAATCCTTTTAGATAATTTCTGCAAAGGGGATTTCGCCAGTTTTTGTTCACAAATCCTTACAATATAATTTAGCTGCGGTAGGAGATTTGTGAACAAGAGTGGCGAAATCTCCTTACCATTTACTTTATGTTGGTAGAATTACGTTCAGCCAACGATCGATCGTTTTGTTTAATTTGCACATTAGTCTAACTAAATAAAGAAAGCTTTTATCCTAGCTCTGTAATGCTCTAGCTAATGTGTCTTTCAAATGTATCATCGTTTTGACTGAGGAATGTCAAGGAAAGTGCTGCTAAAATAACAGTATATTATGAATAAGGGCATTTGTCTAACTAGAGGCCACTAAATAGAGTAGACAAACCGGGCCGCCCCAGGCGATCTACTCCCTGCACTTTACTTACACGTTTTTAATTAAACATAAGTACCTCTACAAGTGGATCTCGGCTGTCTTGAACTTAGCCGTTTATGATGCGCATAGCCTAAATTGGCTTTGCGCATCACAAACGGCTAACTTCACGACAGCCGAGATAGCTGGCAGATAACGGCCCAACTGCGAGTCCAACCGCGGATGAGAGTTTCCCCCCAAAAAAAACCTAAAGAAATTGGTTTTTTTTAAGTCAAGAAACACAAAGAATCCCTATTTCTCCACTTTAGTCCATATCGACCCATTTCAAAAAGTTCTTCAGCGCGGTCCGAATTGGCCCCTATCAAAAAGTTCTTTTGGCGATTCGCACCGTGGTTCGAATCGATCGCGTTGCGAATCGCCTAATGACCCGCAGTATCAACTATAAATCAGAATGCAACTAAATCAACTTGCAACTTGACAAGATATCCAATCCAATCTCATCTCCTTCAAGAAATTATCGTAATGGCCCTTATCTTGAGTGGATGATACAAGATTTGTTCTTCAGTTTTGTCCTATCAGCAGAAAAACATCTTGTGACCACCGATTACCGTCACAAATCACAATAGAGATGAACAGATATTCTAGTTGTTGCCCGCGACTTCGTTCACGTAGAAAACGGGACCCGTTCCTTTTCCGGGTAAAAAATAACTTGATGTGAAATTCCAGACTAAGTAGGTACGTACCTATTATTAAAATCAATCTCTGTGCCAAGTTTCAATCCAGATACCTAGCCTATATTATACTATCTCAGGTCCAGGGTGATCAGTATTAGAAGTTTCATCCAAATCAGCTTAGCCGTTACACCGTGATACAGATCATTCAATGACAAATTATTGTATATGTCAAAATGATTTAACAATCGTCAATTATTATTTTCGGTTTTTTCTGCTGAACTGATTTTGATGATATAACAAATTTATTTTTATAGTGTATACCATAACAAACTATATTTCTATATTATGTATAATTATTATTAATATTATAGAAGAAGGTATTAGATTTTCTAAAAAAAAAATAGCTAGGAGATTTTAGGTTTTTTTACCATAGTCATCTTATCTTACAGTTAAATAAATATAAGTAATAATATATAAATGAAAAAAAGAAGTTAACAAAGGATAAAAAAACTTGACACGCTTACGAGAAGCTTATTAGTTGATAATCTACATTATTAGAACAAAATTGTTTATAATTACTATTCATAACATGCTACAGAAATACTTTTAAAGGCTTATTGTATTAAATTTATAGAACACAATACAAAATGTATTCTAAAATTTATATTAAAAAATGTATAAGCGTATCATTGTCTTCAACACATAATTCTCATTCACCATCACTGTATATAAACTATTATCTAAGTAGTATGCCTTTATTTATTGAATCCAATTTACATTTTCTGTAAAAAGAAATCGGTGACCACAAACTGCCGGTTTTAAAAGATAAATTCTGTCTGACGTCATTCATATCAGTGTGCAGTGCAGTGCGGCTGTCATTTTACTATAACAATAGCTGTTGTTCGCGACATCGTTCGCGAAATATACTTAACCTTTCACTTGAATCATTTTATCTATTGAGGCAAACCGTACACAACCGTACAGAGGGACAGAGGGCGAGAATCGACTTTTTTATACTATTACCACAGATAACATAATACTAGTCTATTACTATGTAAGGATTAATTTTATAACGTTTCTACCAGAGATGTGCGAGGATGTGTAGCGAGGAAAGTGTTTTTAGGAAGCTGTCAGAGCGAGGTTAGGAAAATGAAGTGATTCTATTGGTTCTTAACAAACACATTCCTCGCATATCTCTAGTGGAAACGCAGCCTTATAGGGAAACCGAATAACTCGCACATTTCTCTGCGAATCTACATAGACACGAGGACTACCTGGACTTACTTAAACCAACAAAAATACGGTTTGGAAAAATGCCGATCTATAAATCAGAATGCCCCGATGTAACAGTCTTCTTCTGAACTGCGCATGTAGAGTTGTATGGAAGTGAACCAATTAACTTATTACTCAAATATTTAGTTCATTAAAATTGCTGTTCATATTGTTCACTTCAGTATTATTTTTTTGTAAAAAAATTGGCAGCACCCTAACTGTCAAAAAGATTTTTAAATTATATTTGTCAGAGTACAGAACGCAGTAAGTCACGTTTTTTATTTGACTGATTTGATTCAGAACGAAAACACAAAAAATAGAAGATAAAGTAAATAAAGTTAATAGGTTTTATAAGTAATAATTAGGTAATCTACTGTGTGTGAATTGTGATTGTGATGCCACGGGACCTTTGCTCAGTAGATTCAAGACACAAATTGATAAAAAACTGTGTGCATTCAGATTTGACAGTGACCCACTACTATGTGACTATACAGAGTAGATTATTGAGACGGGGTATTTATAATTACCCATGCCAACGGATCTTGGCCGTCGCGGAATTAGTCCTTTGACTTTTGGATGCGCAATGGAGCTTTATCGAACTAAATTGTGCTTTGCGCATCACAAACGGCTAACTTCATGAATATTCACGATGACCGAGATCATAACATATTTAGGACCCCTAAGGGTTGTTTAAATGTTTATAATTTTATATTAGGTATATATAGTATATAATAAACGCTAAAAAACTGTTGTAGCTACAGGAAAACGTTTGTATGAATAACCTTAGCTTTTAAATATATTTTGACCTGCATTCACAAATGGTAAAAAAATACAGTTATCGAGAAAATGTGTAATTTACGAGTATACAAAAGCTTTTTTGATGATAATGTTATTAATAGACTGAGATTAGTTAATGCAGTAGGTAAGGCACCGTCATCCGATCACGTCGCAGTTGATAACGGTAGAACCTTGGGTTCGTGATAAACCAATCAATAGCCACTTTAGCTTTATTACTGCACAGGTGAGAGGTATCACTTACTAAATATATGTATAAGTACCTATTGTACAGCCGTGCACATAATCATGGAGTATATAAGATTCATGATCATGACAGCTTTTAGAGGTTCCCATTGCTGGGACATTGGCGTTCTTGAGCTCTTGACTCTCTCGAGCGAGAGTGATAGGTATTGTGGGTTTTTGGATAGCACAATACATCTTTAGCTCCTGTAGTTCTTGAACACGCCGGTTTTCTCTTGATGTTCTTCTAAGCACTGACTTTGCTTCAATAAAGGTTTTTAAATGGAAAAATCTATTGGTGCAAGACTGTTAAAATCAAGGTCAAATCATTCTTCGAAGCAGACAACGCGGCAACTATGTTCTTGATAGCGCATGTCAAAAAACTACCAAATAGCTCATGTAAGGTCAATCTGCCTTTACAATTCAAGTATATCTTTTATACATCACTATCTGGTTCTATAGAAGAGATCTACATACAGAGATATATATAAAGAGATCATGCTAAGGCCGCAACATGATCGGTCACACTGAGATTTATGATAAAGAAGGATCATTGAAAAAAGCTAGGAACCCAGCCGACTTTGTTGCCATTTTTCTAGGCTGGGGCGAGTGGAACTGGCAGAATTGTCTTTGTGATTTTATTAAAAAATATTTAGAATTTATATATGCATTTGACTCATCTATGAGGGTACGATGAACACAGAGAGTAGGTACCTTCCTACAAAACACGACACAAAGATTAAATAAAGAACAACCTTTTATTGAATCAAATTACCTAAAAAAATAAAACCATGACTCCACCATCTAAAGAACATGATTTACTTATACAGCATCTAGTCGCATAGCAAGTTGGTTACACTTGTTGACCACACTAGATGTGTGAAGTGCAGATGCTGTGATGCCTGGGACAGGTTTTAGATGAAGTAGGCAAATCAAATAAGGTTATTTATAATGAAATCTCCATTTCAAGTTACGTATTCAACTTTCGCACGCTTCGCAAATCTAAACAAAAGCATCGGTGTCCTTTGATTACCAGGATTACACCTTACTCGGAAAGTAATACAATATTTATTACTTATCTTCTGTGTTTGATAAGCGGCGGTGTTTGAAGAGCTATGCATAGCATGGCTAATCTGTAGTTTCTATTTTCCATGTAAATTAATGTGATTGAAAATCTCTATCTTTGAGACTGAGTAAGCTTAGTTTTTTTCTGAATTTCATCAACATTATAGTGCAAAAGTTTTGCGGTTTGTTTGTTACTTCTTCACGCGCAAACAGCTTAATGGATTTCAATTATATTTAACTTAAAATAGCTTATACCTTGGTACCTAGGATACTTTTTTATTCCTGAAAAACCGAATGCTTCCGTGGGATAACCTAAGACTACTCAACCGCGGCTAACATCGCGAAGCGCATTATAGTCACACTAATATTATAAATTAAGTTAATAAAATATTGATTTATTAAGATTTACACAAACATCTAGTTATTTAGTTATTAAAAGCAGAGCGTATGGATAGCTATAGAACTCGACATACAAACATGACAGGCCTCACCTAGTTCAATTGGCACCACACTGAAGCTTTATGATGAAGAGGGATCATCAAAAAAAAGCTTCTAGGATGGCGTGTGGAAATTGCGTAAATTCACCTAGCTTTAAGACGTTTCAAAATGATCCTTGTGATTTGATTGAATAAAGATATTTTTGATATGATTTGATTACTACTCATAGATTTAAAAAAATAGAAGTGAACTTACGAATGTAATCCCCTAATTTTTTAAAGCTTGGCCTTTTGTGAACACCTAAGTAGGTAAAATATTTTTATGAGACAATAACCCTATAGGTCAGATGCGTTTGAGTCATTGCCTTAGTACCTCCTACTCTTTCAAACTTTATGCAGGTACTTGGCCACAACGGATTGTCTAAGTATTATGTGGTACTCGGACACTAATAAGTATTCTATAACAGTCACTTGCATACCAGCCGGCAGGTTATTAGCACGCATTGTCTGCTAATGACGAATAAGGGCGCGCGCGCGCATCACTTCGACTAAGGTGACCATCTTTTAATGTTTTTTTGAACCATTAACTTTGTGAAAACCTTTCTTCAATTACAAAAACTTAAATAAAAATTGGCTCAATCTTAATAAAAAGTTATAGCTGATTAGGGGTCATGTAGAACACACTTACTAATAACAACGCGTTACGACTGAAACTAAGTAAATCCTTCATTCATTTTTGATAATAATAATTAATTTCTAGAAAAAACAAAAACCAAAGGCAAGTCTAAAAAAAATTTCGATAGATTATGGTGACGAGGCGATGTATAGTTCGCACGGTGGATCTCGGCCGTAGTGAAGTTAGCCGTTTCTATGCGCAATGGAGCTTATTCGAACAAAATTGTCTTTGCGCGTCACAAACGGCTAACTTCACGGAAGCCTAGATCCGCCGTGCGAACTATACCTAGTTATTGACACGTTTTTATGATTTATTCAAATAGTAGGTACTGAACCAATTTTGATAAAGTTTATATTGGATCCCTCTGAAGTATAAGCTTATCAAATAAAAAGAAATCGTTTAATCGTCCCACCAAGCAGACTAACAAAAACAAGTAGGTAATTACAGTCTGTCGTTCGAAAATAAAATTACCTCAGGACAAGACTTTCAGCCTCATTTCGATCATTGATTGCCGGCACAGGAAACAGTGCTGATAACATGACGTTTGTGAGTCAACTTCTTTTGTTCTGTTTAATTGTCACTTGGATAGTGTTTTTAAGAGTTTGAGCAACCGTGACTGAGATAAGAAATAGAGCACTTAATTTCCGTTCGTTCGTCAATAATGACTTTATTTCCGAGAAAATAAAAATGCTTAAAAATTTAGACTAGACAGTCATGTAAAAAGAGCCTTATCTATTGGTTGATTGTTTGTAATTCTTATAACAATAAACAATCATGCAAAAAGAACTATCTACTGGATTTTCGTATTTTTATAGTGATGACCACACCACTAAAGGTTACTTATATGTACTAACTTAGAATAAGGTACTAAAGTTTAAAAGAGCTATTGGCGCTTAAGGCGGGCCCTACACCTACAATAACATTGCGCAATATCATGAATTGCGCAATACAATTGATCGTCTAGGGTTAGTATTGTAGAAGTATTGAAGTTTGCGCAATGATTGAACGAAAGTTTGAGCGAGTTTAATTTTTATTGCACCATATTTATCATTGCACCGTGTTGGATCTGTATTGCGCAATATTTTTTAGTCTGTGCGTCGCCTTGGCGGGGATCGGACCATGCTCGTGGGTATATTTTTGCCTTTTTCATGTACCAGTTTTTCGACCAGCGACGTATTTTATTTTCATTTTTAGGCACAAGTAGCAACACTATAGCTGCAGCCAAATCTTGGTCTGACATCTTGTTCACGGAAGTTCCGTTTGCTCCTGCTCACGCGAAAAAACTGACGCTTATGAGTCGTCAATGATTGCGTCAAAATAATAATTGATCGTTTGAGGGAGAAGGGCTATTCAATCATATTGCGCAAAAAAATATTGTGCAAACTTATTGTAGGTGTAGGGTCTGCCTAAAACATCCAAGACAAGGAATATGCGGTCGCTAGATGATAAGGACTCAAGATCAGTCGTCATAACTCTTTCGAGGTGGTCTATGGCTGTGGACGTCTATTTCTATTGTCTAAATGATGGATGATGAATCCAAAACTAAACCGATACATAACGAACTGTTTTTCCTTCATAACTTTAGATAGGAAATAATAATTCTACGTTACATAAGTGACGTTATCAAAACCAGATCCAGACTTGTAGTACGTAATAGATACGTACGTCAGTACCTACATGATGCGTAAATTTAATCATCATGACGGAGTTAATAAGCACAGAAACTTCCTCTTACATAATTTAATCAAATAAAATTCACATATTATCCTTTTTGGTAAGCGACTCCACACCGATATTTTTACCTCTAGGAGTTACCACACTAATTTATTTATTTTAGTTTATTAAAATTATTTGGTGTTGCCACGTATTGATTAAACTGAAAACAGACAAACAGTTATTTTCGATTATATATTATTTTCCTATACCCTTATTCGTAAAATAAACTGTTATTTCAGTGGCTTGCTTAGTTTAACCGAGGTATTCCCGAGAACTGCACAGTTTCCTAGGCTTGTGCACACTTTTTAGTGCACTGCACACTTTTTATTTCTATAACTGCACACAATTCTTACCTTGTCATTCTTATGTCAATGAACAAAGACGATGATAGATTTGAAAGACACATTTTATAGAAAGATTTAAAGTACGTGGCTCTTAGTATTTTTATATACTAATATTATAAAGAAGAAATATTTGTATTTTTATTTGTTACGAATAAACTCAAAAACTACTGGTCCGATTTTAAAAAATTCTTTCACCATTAAAATGCTACATTATCCCATTAGGCTATATTACATCCGTGCGAAGCCGGGACAGGCCGCTAATATCTAATAAAGTGCATCTTGCGCAGGCGACGCCGCGGATTCCCGTCGCGGGCCATGCAGGGTGCTGCAGGTGTGGCCGCGACCCCCGCAGCCGACCCATCGCCTTCGCAACGTGAGTACTAATACAAGTAAATTTACCATGAGTGTTGAGTGTTGATGTTAATGTCTGACTGTCATTATGAAGGACAACTGTCATTACATAATAACATTCAATCAAGACAATCAAGACAAATTCAAGACGAAAAAGATATATCGTTTGTCGCTTTTAAGTAGATCTTCCAGGCATAGACAACGACATAAAAATCAAAAAATATATTTTAGTAGCTGTGCCAGTTTAACAGTTTATTATCCCACGCGAACCCGGGATAAAAAGTAGCTTAAAAAATGCTATCCCATAAATTATGCTATTCCAGAACATAATCTATGCCTGTGCCAAATTTAATATACTTATATCCGTTTATTCGTTTAGACGTGACGTGCGTGATACTCCCACAAACATACAATACAAACATCCATGAGTAATGCTCGCACTGCTGTGTTCCGGTGTGAAGGGTATGATTTCCGGTGAAATTATGGCACATGAGGCTTTCGATCTTAGCCTCAAGGTGGCAACCCGCAAGTGATACCTCTGGTATTGCAAGCGTCCATAGGCTGCGGTAACCGCTTACCATTGTGGGCCGTATGCTTGGTTGCCATTTCAGTTGTACAAAAAAAAAACATACTTTCCTCTTTATAATTAGGATAAAGAAACATAAAAACCACCAGAGTTGGCCACTGATTCAATTACTTTTAAATAATCTTTGCAGATACTTAAGATGGCTGATCTCATTAGCAACGTGAGTGTAATTATGCGCACGAGCAAATCCGACACCCGAGCCTTATAACTACCCTCATTCCATTGCGTCATTTCAGAACAGCTGATAATTTTTACGAGCTGGCATCCGGTGTATGCTGGTACCATTAGAAATACCTTTCAAATAGTCAAGATGCACATAAAGACATCCACACAATTTCTTGATAACATAAAACTTGGATACGTCACAGTCACAGCATAATAATTCTATACTATAAACTCAATAGTATACAGTATACTTTGTACATACAGTAATGTATAGAGAAAATAATAAACAAGAAGTCAATAATCTTGTGTCCTCTACATCTGTGCAGACTTAATCTTGTTATCATTATTGATTTCTTGGGACAAAGGCAATCTAATACAAATACTTACTTAGTAATTATTATTCTAGGCTAAGACTGAGCAATATTACCACAGAAATATACTTGTCTATGGTACCTTATCAATAAGGAGTTTTCAATTCGAGATTTTAAAAAAAAGTAGTTCCGATTGCTTTGACAGATGGCGCTAGCTGCCCTACTGCCATACTGTGAAAGGTTATCAAAACAAGAAAAAAGTTGGTAACTCCGTTTTTGTTTCGTCTCGTGTCAAGCGATTTTTTTTCTTTTCGTTTGTATTTGATTTCCACTACAGTACGACCAAAGATAATGTACTACGTAGTACGTACTATGACTTTGACACCAGCCAGAGGTATGGCAGACAGTGACAGCAGGAGCAACCAATGTTAAATTCCCTACACATTCACCATAACTCGCCAAACGTAGTACTTACATTCACTTGGGCTCGCCAGTTGAGCTACCGCCATCTAAATAGACAGCTTTTCTTTAAAATAATTTGAGACGAAAACATCTCATTGTCGAATTGAAAATCTATGGAAATAATCAAAAACCTTTTTTTTTATTATTGCCATAGATTTTCGAAATCATAGACCCAAGTTACCCAAACCAGTAACAACCTTTTTGAAGAGCAACACGCGCCAAAGCAACTATTTCGTTATCCAAACAGAACGTTCAAAGCGTCATTACAGGACTCATTAAGACAATCGCTTTCGGAATTTAGTTTGCTCAGATGATCTCCGGAGAGCAGGTACCCACATCCTTTTGTGTTAAAAACACCTGTCCATATAGATTATACTAGATCTTTAAGGTCGTTTGTACCGCGGCGAAACAAACATCGGCTTTCGGTGTTTGCTTTGTTTCTCATGAAATCCAATATATTGGTGTTAATAATACCTATAGGTATGTTTGTTAAAGTATTTCATATACCCAGTTAGCATCTATAGGCTACGGTAACCGCTTACCATCAGGTGAGCCATATATGTTATTTGCAACATATGTGTTGTAAAAAAATATTGTTATTGTTAATTTTGAACTATGATACGAGTATCATCAAATTACGATAGTTTATACAAAAACTGAATATCTTTATAGAGATTGATTTTACCAATCGACGTGTTTTGCAAAGATTTGAGATCACTTTGAGACAGACAATATTTGCAATACACGTGTTTATTCTTTTTTTGGTCTAACTACCTGAATTAGATCATAAGCTAATACGAGTATATTCGGTATGAAAGTCATCGATTTAACCTGTGAGGAAATATAAATGCGATTAGATTCTTAGAACGTGACACATTATTACCTCTTCTCTATGTGATCTGATAAAATTATTTTTAGCATAGGTAGTTCTTAAATTTTATAAATTTTGCGTAAACCTCGGATAATTTGCAACGCATAGTATATTTACAATTCTAGTATTTAGTAAGCTACTTTATGTACACAACTAATCTGTTTATTAGAATCATCAATCGCCATAGTTTCTTTTGCAAGCAAACCGTCTATTTACTTCATCTGTCTTTGTTTTCTTATGTTTAGTCCTTGGTTCAGTCTTAGGCCATTGGCATATCTGTCAAAGGTGTACCCTAACGGCACTTCTTATCAGATAACCCATTTGGAGTCTCTTCCGGTCGTAATTGCTGTTTGCTGTTAGGCAACCTGGCAAATTTGGACAATTAGAGCAGTGATAGTAGAAATGACTAATTCCAAAAGCTTCTTTGAAAAAATACGTCTGCTTTTATCTTGCCAATAATTCATCCATTCACAATACAAATGTTTCAACTTTTGAATGTTCATGTATCTCTGTATTAGCTGTAAAAACTTTTCATATAAAAATCTAAATGTTTATTAACTCACAAGTTAGGTATCATATTATCGCTTCTAAACTCTGTCATTTTGTCTACATCTACCGTTTGGTATTATGTATTACCAAGCAATACGCTGGCATCAGTTCTATTCATCAACTTTACTATCTCCTCGCCACCCAAGAACATTACAGAAACAAGTGTAATTAACATTTTAGTACCCAGACAGTGATGCGGCAGTGGCTCTTTAGCAGCCACATCACGGGCGCAGTTCGTCGATCCTGTTACCGACATCTCCAGCCCTTCACTTGATATTCAATCATCTCGTACCTGTGCCTAATTGGTAAGCCTTCCGTCCGGTGAAAGCCGCCATTTGTAACTGTTTTTGGTGCGACTTCACACGTAAGATCGATCGATCGCTTTCTGCTGATACGTAAGGATCGCTGTAAAGCGAGTAACATTCTTGATATCAAGTCTCGATATATTGATTTTTACGAATTCGTTTCACTTATAAATAACTTTTCAAAGTAAAAACAAAACATCAATTTAAATTCAAAGTCATAAGTTGAGTTTGTAGTCTTATGATGGTAAAGCAATCAATTTTATTACTAAGTACTTGATACCTACCTACCTACTGGAAAAAACCACACCCAATTGGAGAAAAAGACACAAACGTATCTTTTTCTAGCGTTTTATAGGTCTTTAAAACGCTCTGACCTTTCGACTGAACACAAGCTTAAAAATCTATTCCTAAGTAGCATATAGGTACATGTCATATATACCTACCTAGGTACTTGTAAGATAGGTTGCTCCTTTCATGCATTCAATGATAAAACGTGAATGATGTCGTAGCGAATCCTTCAGAATTTTCAAAGAAAACGAACAACAAGTCAATATTGAAACAAGACACTTGACGTAAGCATGAAATACGAGCGTCATCATCCACAGAGTTCATTCATAAATCGGAGAACTACATTCCTAGAATATCAGATTAACAGCCAAGTAGGTAATATTCATATTTTATAAACGCGCGTTTTAAATTCATTCAAAAGTGTTACAGACTGCACGACTGAGCTTGCCCTACTTTTTGTTTCCTGCAGTTCGTCTTTTTGCGTAATTTTGATAATGAATTTGGTTTTTGAACAATATTTTATTTACCTACCCACCTACGTACCACGCGTAGGTAGATTTAAATCTTCGTTTTGCAACACAGTTTATTTATCTTCAAGTTTAAAATATTCGGAATTCGAATCATGTTCTACAATAATTTTTTTAGTTGTGTTTTGTTTATCTACTCAGCTAAACTAATTCGTAATTTGGCCACTATAAATTGGAAACTTATGTCTGACTTTTAAATAAGATTTAAAAAAAATGGGACTATGTTACATTACAATGACGTGAAAATTCCGCACGCGTTATGTTCCGTGGCTTTTGTATTCAGGCTTGTTTCTTTTCTATCTTCTTGATCATTAACTTTATTAACATCTTCTATAGCTAAATTAGAATATATGTACCCTAACTACCCTTTTGACTTGTTTACTAGGTATAACCTGTAAAAGTTCCCATACAAACGTAATACTAGCGCCAAGCTAATAAATTTATTAAACATGTAAGAAATATTATTTACTTGCTTTGTACATTATGAGTAGAATAAGTTTGTATACTCCATAAAGAACCGTTATATTGCCACGGAAAGCGATTTCCTGACGTGCATTAATGAAGTCCAAGAGTCCAGGTAAGATAGCCGCGGCTGCCTGATGAATTTATGATCACAGACATTTATTTTGTTTGTTTAGTATGCCTTGGGAGGTTTTTGTAACGGGGAATTTTTAGTGATGAAGAAATGTTGATAATAATTATAGACAATAGTTAGTATTTTTTATTACAGTCTTACCAAAGTTACAGGCATGTAAATTATAAAAAAAAAAAAAAAAAAAACTTGTTTATTTTAAATTTAATACCTAACAAAAATTACAAAATTAATAAAAATTGTAGCTATAGGTAGAGGTAAGGTACCTTTGTTAGTAAAAACATCTAGGAATGCAAAACTTTCCCAGAAAATACAAATAGTTAGTCACCCTACATGTGAAATGCAATTTAATTTTTATACATATTTTGTAATTGTATATAACAATAATTATTATTCCTTTGGGTATGTAGATCAGCACACATGTTTTTTGTCAAAATCCAGATAGATTTAAGTACTACTTAGGTACCTACCTAAGTACAGTTTTCTATTGATGTCCAAAAAAACAAATTGGTTGCAATTCCTGTACCTACCTACTTACTTACATAATCAAGATGCATTTATCAACCACGAGAATAAAAAATATAGGTCTTTGACTTCCTGGCTTCGTAACATCAGACAGTGGACAGGAATTGTGAAAGTGTTTAGACTAGCTCTAGACAAAGAAAATTTTAAAAGGATGACTGCCAACCTTCAGTAATGGAGAGGCACTTTAAGAAGAAGAAGAAGGTCTTTGACATACTGCGTCGTATAATTAAGTTTCTCCAAAGATTCGAAACGAGTCCAGTCGAAATGACGGTTCGGACTACATACATTATCAATTTCTAGACAACAATCGTTTCTCAAACACTTCTCAAACACAGCTTTATCTCCACTGTGTACGAGTTAAAATCGAACGTAACTTGAAAGCGGTAAGAGGTATGGCCAGGTAATTGGCAATGGCGACACTGCAAATTAAGGCTTAGGGTACATGGTGTAATTCAGTACCGTTCGGCTCATTGGAGTGAAGAAAGCACCGGTCGCGCGCGACGTCCTACAAATATCAATCACAAGTGATATGCGTTCCGTTACACGTGACCTATAAAAATAGAGCTGATATTGTTTGACGGATGCGTTGAACTACGAATATTTTTGCTGAATTATCACAAGGACAGCAGTTTTTAATAGATTCATGCATGGGAAACATAAACTGTGAAACGAAGTGTAAGACGGCTTATTACATCATAGCAGTGCGTGGATGGTGCCGGCCTGTACCGGCTCAAGATCTTTCATTGTGAAAGTCATGTGTCCAGCAATGGACGTCTACTGTCTGATGATGATGACCTGCAACGTAAGATTCCCAGTCAGGGAAAAATCATTGCAGGAACCAGCTCTCCCATAGTTTAGTTTTTTATTAGGTGCTGCATTTATATGGCAACACTGCGCGGGATGGTGATAGGTCGATTTAAATTCCGAATAAGCGGGAAGGAGGAAGTCACGATCCTTGCCGCATCTATGTCACACCTTTTCTCCATAAATGAACTTGAGTGAACCCGATGAACGATGAATTCAAAGGATATTATTCCATCATTGTACCGTTTGAACGTTCTTTTTGTTTTATAATCTGTGCAATACTCACTATTGAGTGCTATAGATTATCTATAAAGTTGGATTGAATCTCAGAATTATAATAGACTGCACCACGATTGAATACCTAGTTATTCTGTTTTTAAATCTATGCATGCACCACTTTTATCAGTATCTTTAAATTTATTTTTGTTTCATAAATTTAATAAGCAATGCAATGCGTACTAAGTAGATTATCTATAATGTTAGATTGAACAGTTCGGTCCGTTTAAAATCTATGCATCCAGCACCACCTAAAAGATTACAAATACTAGGTAGGTACCTACCTACTTAGTAGGATTGAATTAAATGCGTAGTTGTGTTTGTACCAATAAGAGTAAGTAAGTAAGTTCGTATGAGTCAGTGGCCAACTCTGGTGACAGAGTTTTTAGGACGTCCGAAGGCCTCTGTCATGGTTTAACAACTTTGAAGAAGCCGGGACCGACTGCTTAACCCTCCGAAGCACGGGAGCGCTTAGTTGAAATTACCACTGGCGGTCACCCATCCTAATGGTGACGCGGAACAATGCTTAACTTTGTTGATCTGTTATGAACACAGACATCGGAATAATGCCTTATTATTTACATTTCTGTGGTTATGAACAACTTATCCAGCTACGTCACGATCGCAATTTTTTTTTATAATAGGTATGTAAGCAAGATTTTTTTATGAATATATATACATAATTATTTAGTGATTTATCAAAGTAAGTATACTTAGATAATATTATATTAAAATTTTCCTGAAAGATTTAGATTTACTAAAAAAAATGAATAATTGCCTTCCCTAAGTTCCATAATATTGTACCTACCTACACTAAACTACCTATTAAACGTCTAAAAATAATTTTAACAAAACGTATCGCAAATCTGGCAACTAAAATTGTACTTATTTATATTTTTTGGAATAACAAAACAATCGTTATGCCTCGTCAACATAAACGAAATGCTTTAAATTCAGCGCACGCGTCTCTCTAAAACCTGCATTTCAGATTGGAACTTCCGAGAATTTGATTTCGTAATTATTAATTGAATAAGTACTTTTTTTGTGTCTAAATTTTCTTCGTAATATTGCGTAAGCAATTGCACTCAATATTATTTAAAAGCTACAACACCCATAATTATTATAATAAGTAGTAAGTAATTGTATGTAATGATTAGTCATTTGTCTCATGTCCTTTCCTTACAACAAATTTTTAGGTTGGGTTTTCATGTACCTACCTAACCTAACCTGCTTATGTAGGTACACTAGGTAGCTACTAATAACTTTAAAATAATTTTAAGTGTGTAAGTAGGTATTAATTATTAACTTATCACAATAAAATATGTGATAGGTAGGTATACTTACTTACCTACATTTCTATAGGTAGGTAGAGTTACTACGATTATTTTTGAGTTACAAAACCATCCAAAGCAAGTTATTACCACTTGTCATGTTACTTCATTCATTGCGTACAATAAAACCCTGTTGAAGTTTCAAGTTTTTGCAGAACATTAATCCAAAACCTGACTTCATGCGTGATATTAAAGTTACGCTTCATGCGATAAAAAAAAATTACGCACCTCTTGACGTTACCACAGAACAGATAACAGACGTCACTTGTTTCAAATATAGAACAAGTCGAAACGTCAATATTTGTTGCTGTTTATATTTTTATCCTAAAATTGTGGTTACCTTACAGATTTCGTGATGTTGTGCTAAAAACTTCTTACCTACTTAGGTAATTCGATCAAAACGGATGTTTTTATCTAAATAATCTGCATTTCAGTGTAAAACGATATCACATTACTAATAATACCTAGGTAAGTAGGTAAACAGGTAGGTACATTAACCAAACATAGGTAATCAGGTACAATAATACCCATAAAATCTATGCGTACACCCAACAGGCACATAATATGGTAGGTACCTACTACCTACCTACATATTCTAATCTCCAAGGAAGTACTTAGACTTCCTTGCTAATCTCACATTAGGAATCGGTAGGAAAAATCCGGGTATCAGGCGAAATTATCTAGGTACTGACCTAATTTTCAACCAGTAGTGTGCAAGCGTTACTTTGTTTAGGTTTGAAGGGCACTGTAGCAAGCAAGTGAAATTACTGGGCGAAGGCGCCTCGGGGTGATGAGCGCAGTGTAGTGCCACGCAGAACTTTAAAACTTAAAGGTTTGTGTGACACTGCAACTCTTATGGTCTCAATCTTAATCCGCCACGTTCACCCAATACAGATTGGTAGATGGCACTTCAAAATTTTGTTTACGATGTTTTCCTCCACCGTTTGAAAGCATTAATTAGCACAGGGTTAGTGTCAAAATCCCCTTTGAAAATCCTCTTTGAAGGGGATTTTGGGAGTTTTAGTGTCAAAATCCCCTTTGAAAGGTACTTAATTCTTATTTACTATTCTATAAAATATTTCAATAAAATACCTAAATTATTGAATAGAATAACTGAATAGAAGAATTTCCCTTTGATGGGAAAATCATTATTTTGTAAATACAGTTTTCGAATAAAAAAATTAAACAGTTGGTTTCGAAGATCAGAAGGCGTGGTCACTACCACTAGACCACCAGTGCGTAAACCTTCCCTAACCAAATCCCTATACAAATAGATAATTATATCTATTTGCGTATAGGAGGCCGTCAGACTTATTGATTTGAGCGAAAGTAGGCTTTAGCGGGTCAAAATAAACGATGCATTGCAACAAAAGATGGAGCAATGATTTATAGATTCTTTCGTATCGAATCTAAGCTTTAAAATTGAGAAATTGTGTCACATAAAACGGCATTTATGCTGCAAACTTAGAACGATCTTGAATTATTTTTGTTGTAAAGTGTAAATAAAAATGATGCTACCGCCATCTCGTATTGAGTAGCGGTAACAAAGACATTCGTCAGAGTTCCACATCCAAATCTATTAGCTGATTACAAACCGATACGATTCTATGAAAATAATCTCATTGTATAATTTCAATATAAATTTCAATACAACGCAAGTGAATCGCTTGACTCATCTATTGTCGGGTTTTCTTGGAATTATAAAATGAAAGCGCCTTGCGTTATTTAAACACATTCGCAATCAATTGTAACGAGTTTTCTTTTGTTACAGAAATCAAAACAGAGGAGGTCTGCGAGGCTAAAACCGAGGCCGAGGAAATGGAAAGGATGATTATCGAACGCCAGGAGTTGAGAGGCACTCGGACTACGAGCATCGACAGCGACAACTGCTCCGATAGAAGCGAGGATGACTGCCGGAGGGCCAGAAAACGGGCAGCGTCCACCTCCCCTTCACCTATCCCCATGGATAAGAGAATAGCGCGGTTCGAATGTCCCAAATGCCACCACCGATTTGACTCGGTCAACGCTTTCGACATGCATCGCTTCACCGTCCACGGAGATGACTCTCGCTCTGGCTACGATGAGCTCGTTGATTTCTCTAACAAAAAATTCCCTGAAATAACCCGCGGACTCCGCAACTTCAGATGCGATCTGTGCATGAGAGATTTCGGCAACGCACAAGTCTTGGATATCCACAGAAAAACTTGCTCTCCTTCGAACCGAATACCCACTCCTGACCGCGATCGCAGAGAAGACTTCTTCGCGAAACTCGACCTTAGGAACAGGTCGTTTGGAATTCCGGGCACGTTGACTCCCCCTATGGAAAGGTTCACGCCAAAGTTCGACGATGGACATATCGGTAACGGCTTACGGCACATGGACGCCGCCCGAGACTTGGCAGATATTCAATCGATACTCAACGTCACGTCAACGGGAAGCCTTTTAGAGAGACTTACTGGCACCAGAGTCAATTTAGAAAGTACCGTGCTGACGCCACCGGATACCATTGCGAAAGATCGTGACCAGGAAGAGACGCAAGATAACTTTGCCGCTGAGTTTAGACGAATGAAACTACGTGGTGAATTCCCTTGTAGGTTGTGCCCTGCTAAATTTCCAAATCTACGAGCCTTGAAGGGGCATAACAGAGTGCATCTTAGCGGTACCGGACCAGGCCCTTATCAATGCAACATGTGCCCTCATGCTTCATTGGACAAGGCAGCTTTGGTTAGGCACATGAGAACTCACAACGGTGACCGTCCTTACGAATGCGCTGTTTGCAACTACGCTTTTACTACCAAAGCAAACTGCGAGCGACACTTGAGAAACAGACACGCTAAAGTTACCCGAGAGGATGTAAAGCGCTCTATCATTTATCATCCTTCAGAAGATCCTAACAACGACGAAGTAAACTCTAAACTCGCTCGAGATGAGGTCAAAAGATCACTTGCTTTCCACTCTCCTCCTGAAATTGATAGACGCAATGAAAGCACTGGCCGCGATACCCCTGTTACGCATCATTATCCACCTAGCTACATCACCGAAAGACACCCCGTGGCTTGTTTGACATCAAAGCCAATACCTGACCTTGCCCCAATTCCACCTAGGGAACCAGAACCACCAGTGCCAAGAATCAATGTCAAAAGCATCGGCCAGCTGACGCAAATCCCAGAATTCAGAGTTCCAGATCTTTCGTTCAAAAACAACGATATCAAACCAGAAGTCTACGAAGAAGATACTCCAGTAGATCTAAGTACGAGCGATAATAATAACTGTGATGTTCTCGATCTCAGCAAGAAGAAGCGTGATAGTGACAACGAAGAACCGAAAGCTCTAGCACCTTTGCGGCCAGTTTTTGAACCCGATGCAGCAACCGTTACAGCTACAGCTTTTGAAAAGACGAAGTTACTGCTTGCCCAGCAGAGACTTTTTGGAAACTCTCTCCCAAAGATAGACCCGGCTTACTATGCCACTCAATTTTCTCAACTTTACGGTGGTGCAATACCTGGTCTGCACGGCCTACCTCTACCGCCTTCTTTTCCTTACTTTCTCCAGCCTTCTTTTTTTCCCCACCCTACCGACTCCCCCGAGATAACAGAAATAAAACAACGTATCCAGAAGGAAATCATTCGAGGTCTAAGCATGTCTGGTGGCGGACTAGTTCCTAGTGAGCAAGAAATTCAGCCTAAACAAGAACCAGAACCAGAGATTGAAGAAAAACCAACACCACTCGTGATCTCCCCTGTACCATCACCCCATCCAGAATCTCCAAGACCAATATCCAATAACAATAGTATGGTAACACAAACAGATTCAGTTAAAATGGTGATCAAGAACGGTGTTCTCATGCCTAAGCAGAAGCAAAGACGCTATCGCACTGAGCGACCTTTTTCCTGCTCGCAATGCTCGGCTAGATTCACTCTTCGATCCAACATGGAACGTCATGTGAAGCAGCAACACCCTCAGCACTGGAGCGTAAGACGACCAGCCCCAAGGGCCCCTCCGCCATATCCATCCTCTGACGCTTTAGCCGATCGCGTGAAGTTTGCATTACTGGCGCGACACCTTGAAAGGCCTATGCAGCAATCCGATCACTCCCCAATCCGCCGCGATTCTGACGAAGTTGCTGATAACGAGGAAGACGAAGACGATGCCTTGGTTATTGATGAAGAACCAGAATTAGAACCTGAAGAGCATTCAGCTGCCAAACGCGCCGCAGCAGAGATCCTAATGGCTACTTGCCAGCAGGAGTTGAATAAAGATTTTGATCTCAAAATTGCTGGTAATCTTATCAACAAGCCAGTTGATAAGACTGATGCAGGGACGGAACCTATTTCACTGATGCAAGAGCCCTTGCCTGTCCCAGTAGTGCCAACGCGAAGTGATGAGGAAGAAGATGAAGAAGGTTTGGTGGCCTCTACCAGTGAAGGCAACAATTCCGGAAGCGATGAGAACAAGTAAGTTCAAACTTTTATTTGAAATTTTTGTGCATTTGCTTCTTTTATATATTTTATAAACCACACCCAATAGTTACATACTTAGTCCCTGATCCAACACTAAAACTCCATGTGTCGTGGATATCAGAAACTACAAGTATCCCAGTACTACATCATCCAGACCCAGAACATAATAATATTTGTCTTGCAGCGGGCTTGAATTGACCCCGCACCTTTCGCGCATAAGCATGTTATTCGCCCGCCACGTCAACGAGATCGTCACTATTAAAGAAATAGTTGCTAATGTGTTTGTTTTCTTCTAGATCTGATGCCGACACTGGAACTCAGCCTCCTAAAAAGCGCTCTGCATACAGTCTAGCCCCAAACCGCGTCTCATGCCCGTACTGCCACCGGAAATTCCCATGGTCTTCATCACTACGCCGCCATGAGCTCACCCACACTGGACAGAAGCCTTTCAAGTGCCCGCATTGCCCTTTACTGTTCACGACCAAGTCTAATTGCGACAGACATTTGCTAAGAAAGCATGGTGGCTCAGCAAGGGCTATACTAGCCGAGCCCGTTTCTGAAGCTATATCACCACCGCAGCCTGTTAACGACATCCGAACAGTGCCAGAAAGACCTTTCAAATGCGGGACTTGCCCTACCAGCACCTTCTCATCCATGGAGACTTTGAAGAAGCACATATCATCTCGCCACGGTTCAGTAGAGTCCCGACCCAGCTCGCCCAACCCAGACAATCATGATGATGCCCTGGATGGTCTGGTCTTCAAGTGCCATCTCTGTGAAGCGGCTTACCATGACCGAAGTGGAGCTTTGAATCACCTAGCCAATGTGCACGCCACAGAGTACGAGCAGCTAGTCAGCAAGGGAGCCCTGGACGGTACGAGTGATAAAAGCGAGAACACTGATGATGACGACAGAGGGAAGTTCCCAGATCATGCTAATAGGAAGGTAAGAATTGAACTTTCTTCACTACTAGGTATTGTTGACTAACACTACCATATACCGATCGTAGTACCATGATAACCACAGTTGAGTAACGTAATGACGTCTGCAACCAAAAATTATAAAGTATATTTTCCCACTTTTCTATAAACCAAACTCAATGACTAACCTTCGTTCTTGAATCATGATCTTCAAACACCGGTGAGAGCTGGGATTTCCCCAACTAAAACAATGATGACACAACTTAGCTGAACAATTTTGTTTAGATAATCTTTCCAAACAACTTCTTGTCTGTCCACCTGGCTCTTTGTAAATACAAACCTGACTTTCAGCTATTTCGGGGACGATTAAAAAAAAACACTTAATTAAGGTAATTAAGAACCGTACAACTCTAGCTCAGGCTAGTAGTCTCAGGCTCTCAGCAGCAGTATGAATGAATATTAGAGACTATTATTATTACTAAATACACAAATACATACATATAGCTACAATGGGTTTATTTTAAAATTACGACCTCGGTGGCGCATTGGTCGAGTACACGCCAGAGAAGCGAGAGATTGCGTGATCGATTCCCGTTGCGGGACATATGTTTGGAAGATAGACAAATATTTGATAATGCTCTTTCTAATACCCGACACAGTAGTACCTATGGGGTCAAAGCTAGGCTATGATTGTATGTAACATTTTATTAAAATCCCACTGGAACTAACGGGGACACGGTTAATGAGGACATCGGTAATGCACGTACCTAACTGTTGAGTGTTATTTTGTACTTTCTATAATTACCATTTTCTTCCATCACCAGGTCGTCTGCGCGTTTTGCGTGCGACGTTTCTGGTCGGCAGAAGACCTGCGTCGCCACATGCGAACGCATTCCGGGGAGCGTCCATTCGCCTGCGACCTGTGCCGTCGCCGTTTCACACTGAAGCACAGCATGCTACGGCATCGCAAGAAGCACCGCGAGGAGATCACTGATGATGATGAAGCATCGCCGCCGAACACGCCCGAGGAGAAAATCAATGGGTTAATATTTTTCATAAAAATCCTATTTATTTGCCTCATTAAATGCATTGAAATTATATGTTAACAGAGCTGAAATGTACTTACTAAAATCCCTTTAATAACTCTCTGGTGTAGGTACTTAGACCAGCTGTTTTTTAGACTACTTGCTAATTAGACCATTTGTGCTTTAGACCAGTTTGTACTTTGACCAGTTGCTTTTTAGACCACTTGCTAATAAGACCAGCTGCTTTTTAGAGAAAATGATACTAACCCAAATTATCCTCCAATCTCATTACATTTTTGACGTCCCGTCCCGACGCTCAGCATTTGACGCATTTGACTTTGTCTGACATTAATGATCCATTGTGACGTCATTATTCCACATTATTTGGTGAGCGGGGTGCTTTTGTATCTCTCTCGTAGTTACTGATTATGATGTCCTAGGAAATTGGGAACTTGGATTTTAAAATTTGGGTTTTCTAACATAAACTCTATTGTTTTAGATACCGCTTCCAAGACGACGATTCCGGCAACGAGATACCAAACAACGTGAACAATAACAACTCTCCCCCCGCCGTGCCTTACGAGAAGAAACTCAGACTAGACATGACCTCACGCAAATACTCCTCAGAAGAAAACGACGGAGAGAATGGCAGCGACCTAATCGGAAAACTCCTCGGAATTCCTGACAAGACGATCAATAAGCTTCTGTCGTCCGCAGACGAGGCAGCCAAAATACTGGGGGTGAATAAATGAGAGTACGCTTTAGTCCTCGTTACGCCGGCCAGGCTCATTCTGGCACCGCGAGGACTAAACATGTTCCCAACAACGAAGGTTACAACGACATCTACCAACGAGTAGCTGTAACCAAATGTTTTTTTGGACCTTTTATGCCTTTTCGCTAGAATGAGGGTTAAGTTCGGTTTTGATTATAATTATTAGCTTTTGGTTATTTTTGCAATGGCAGTTTTAGCAAAAATTTGAAACTGTAAATAATTAAACAAATAGGTGCCTTTAGATGCCTTAACGAAAAGTACGAACCGTCCTAAATGTGTTTTAGTAATAATATTAAATGCTTAATGTGGGTAGGTACTATACAACGAAATATACCTTTGTGCCTTAAAGTACATTTAATTTTTGTGTATAAATTTTGGTTATATATAAAATGGAATTGCTAATTTTAACGTATTAGGTTTTAGGTAGGTAGGTACAGCAAAAACCAGTAGGTACCTATAGATATAACGCACCATTTTTACCTTTAACACTGTCCAGAGCTCCAGAGCTATAATGTTATAGCCATACATTTTGCATTTTTCCATCTAGTCGTGATACTATTTTCATCTTTCACTCAAAACGCACGGTCTAGTAGTGAAATTCCGCCAAAAACATTTTGCAAATCCAAAATTATCTAGTCAATTTTTTACGATTTCTTAACCTAAGCTAAAATACCAAACGTCAGTAAAATTAGTGACTTTTACAGTAGGTTTATTTTGTGTAGATTTAGTAAATTAAAGTAGCTCATCTTATCTACCAATGAATATATAAAATAGGATATAACTTTAAATGTCATATGACTTTTAAACTAAACTCTTTTATAAATAATGATTCTTTTACATTACTGCTTCATAATAAAAATATTAGAAAAGTCTATGTAAGTTAGTTTTAAAATGTAGATAAGTAAGTAGTTAAGAGGTTTAAAATTAAGTGTGTTTTTCTTACCTAATTCTATTCTTCTGAGCTTACCGTTTTCTGCACTTTAAAACACGCACCTAATTTTAAAATTTCGTACTTTATATAAATAATGTGTCTTAGCAAATCTAATATGACAGTAGGAATAGGTTATTCGTATTTTTATTTTGCTCAAATAATGGCATTTCTTTCCAACAAAGACTAGTTAAATTAAAAGTAAGGGAAGGTTAGGATCTCTTGTATTTTTAGGATTTAATATTAATCTTATTAAATTACATATTTAGTATAATGTAACTTTAAATAAGTATGTAATTTTTATGTGTAATTGACACCTATTACATATTATTATTTATTTGATTATCTACCCAAAGCTTTTTGGTGGACCTTCTTAACTATCAATCTGGGATGTTTTTAAAGAATTTTATTTCGTTGCAAGATAAGCAAACATTATTTTATGTAGGTATGGCAGAATGTTTATTTTTTACTTTGTTTTTTTTTTCTATCAGCAATATTTATAAAGGGTTATAAACTCCTTAGTTATTAATAGATATTATTCAAATGATTTATGTAATTTAAATAAGGTAATCAGTTTCCTTAGATAGGACAACGATTCATACATTCGCTAGAATATACCTAAGTCTGATTTTGCTTTGTATATTTAAAATGGCTAAATATACCAAAATAATAAATTAGAATAAAAAATATTATTTCCATCTAAGTTATTTTTAGCATACGTACTTTCTTTCCCTGTCATATTTCAATTCTTATAAATCAATATTTTTTCTTCTGAGTCGTAATTCACAAGTTTGCTTGTAGGTAGGTACTAGGTAGGTATTTACCAAAGTAATTTAAAATATCTATTTTTTAATTAAAGACGAAATCCTGCTTTATGTCAATTATAGTTAAGGAAAACGAATAATATGATATTGTAATTATTGTGTAAGTAATTTAATATTATTATATTTTGCTGAGATGCTTGCTGCCTTCAGGTATGAATAAGTTGCTTTATATGTTATTTTGGTGAAGACGTACCTATTGAATACAGTAGATTAAACTTAATAATGTTAGTCGTACATTTTACATTTTAAACCTTTATCTCGTACTTTTTATTAATAAATTAACATAAATTGTACTTAATAAATAGGATAATATTAATTTAAGAAATTGTGGCAACACCGCTTGGCCTTCAAAACATAGTGTCGTTTTTAAATATCTGTATTACTAAGTAATTATCGAAATATTGCTAATAAAATTATTAACTTACGAAAATTACGCATGACTTAATAATTGGTAGGTATTAGATATTTTGAGAATATTTTCCGTATGATGTTAAATATTCACCCTTTGCCTCTCTTATTTTATTATGCAATAATATGAGTGTCGTTTTAAAAACGTTTTTTTGTGAATAAATGATGTGTTTTAAATAAAAAAACTTGTTTTTTTTGGTAAGAAGTAAACTAGGTAAATTCGCAAATAAAACTGCATGTTTGCAACCAAACTTTACATACCTAGGTACCTACCTACCTGCTTACTTATTAGTATAATCTACCCGTTAACATTTATCATTAATTGTTATGTAGCTAAACCATTCGGCCATGTCCCAGTAGTGGGACATAAATGACTAAATTATTAGGTAGGTACCTAATTAAAAATAAAGCTATATTTACCGACATTACAATAGATAGATAGATAACGCTTTATTGATCACCACACAGAAATAATACAAAACAATCCTTGTCTTCAAAAAATCTATGCATGTTAGTGACGCGTCTGTCTCATTTTAATAATAATAATAAACAGGCTGCTGTGTGCTGTGTAGCACAGATAATGAGATAAGCGACATCTTTGAACACATCAAGTGAAGTATGAAAAATTTTAATGGTACTACTCCACGATAGATGACGCTACATATGCCAGTGTTTTTCATCTGTGTAAGATTTACTGACATGACTGACAGTGACAGCAAAAAAGATTGAATGAATGAATTAAGTAATTTTCGACAATTCGACGTTTTTAACTTTTTCAAGCAAATCAAGTCAAGAAAGAATGAAGAATTAAAGAGAAAGAAGTCGCTAATTTATGCGAGACGGTGTCTTTTTGAGATTAAATTGCCTAACTATCTATACGTGTGTTTCAAAATAAAACGCTGTGCCCTTGGTTTATGTATTTGTATTCGCTAAGTTGTGAATCCTAATTTTGTACTAAACTGTAACCAAGTGTGTTTGGAAGGTAAGCATCTTTTTTTTCTTTTCTATTAATGACGTAGAAAGGAATCTAAACTATGTAAACTACAACAAACACTGTATTAGAGTAATCATTACGAAAAAAATGCTGAAAACACACTCAGAATGTAAGAAATCGTTTCCGTTTAGCAAGTGTAGAAAAATAATCAATTTCATATTTTCTAAATTTTTCAGTGGATTAGCATCCATCATGGGTGACCAACAGTTTTTTCTAAAATGGAACGACTTCCAAACAAATATGGTTACGTCCTTCAGGCATCTGAGGGATGAGAAAAGTTTTACAGATGTAAGTATGCAAAGATATCTTATTTGTAAACAAACAGTTTTTAGAACTTTGAATAACCTTACCCACTTAGTTCTAGCTAGAGAGGCTCTTGAGTTTTCCAATGTCTATTGCTTGGAACATTCCTTAGCATTATTTTGATTATGATAATTTAATATATCAATTAAATTTAGATGAACAATTACATTTTACAAAAATCATACCCACTGAAACCTTATCATTAAATATTTTTAAAAATGATGGTCATCTTTTAGGTAACCCTGGCTTGTGAAGGGCAGACATGTAAAGCACATAAAATGGTGCTTTCTGCATGTAGTCCATACTTCAAAAGTTTACTAGAGGTAAGTGGTATACTGTAATAATATCACAAAAGAAAATAAAAACTCTGTCACCAGAGTTGTCCACTGACTCATACGAACTAACTAAAAAGACACAATAGTAAAAGTATGAGAATAGTTGTGTGTAGTATTTAGCTGTGCAAATGTTTGATGAGGCTAACATGCTCTAACGATCCATACACATACTATTAAAAAGACAAGAAATATTGTGTGAATTGTAGTAACATTGAACTGACACAATCCACAGGAAAGTCCTTGGAAAAATAAAATATAGCTCCAACCCAAGTTTCATTTAAATTATTTCCAAATTGAAGTATCTATATCAAACTTATATCCAATTATTGGTTACAAATAAGTAAATCACTCATATGAGTCAGTGGCCAACTTTGGTGATTGAGTCAATAGGTCGTCTGAGGCCTCCATCATGACCTAACAAGACAGAGACCGAGTTTAACATATTGAAATGTATGTAACTTTTGTTTTGGGCGATTCTCGTGCATAGATAAATGGTTACATGTGATATATATCATCAAAAATTTCAAAATCTCTATACATTTTTGACAGTTTCGAATATATCACATGTGACCATTTATCTATGGCATGAGAATCACCCTCCAGCTATGACTATAAAGATGTTTTCACCAATAATAGATCTAAAGCAGTCTAAATGTTCCCAAATAAAGCTGGAATTGTTTACATAATAATGATAGAGCAGGCAGGATGTTTGATTTGATTGTTTTCTTAAATATGACACAATGAGGGTAACAATAATACTATTTGCTGAGTGAACTGCAAATGCTTTTTGACGACCGATGTGGCGCTGCGGGGTCCGCCTGCGACGCGGAGGTTGCGGTATCGATTCCCGCCTCGTGTCAAATGTTTGTACGATCTACAAATATTTGCCCCAGGTGCTCTGGGTATTTTCTATATATAATAAAAAATATCTATTTATGTATTGTACAGCAGCTTACCCTGGGGCTAGATGATGCTGTGTGGATTGTCCAGCATTATTTATTTATTTATTTATTATTTTATTTCTCTGTGATATACCTACTAGGTTACTACAACTCAGTTGGTAGTCCTTCCCCGGGCGAGCTCTATCACAGAGAACTCTACTACTCTTAAAAAAATATATATATATATATAAAATATTTTTATTTATAAAAAAAGTAATTCAATTTAAATATTTGCAGGAGAACCCATCAAAGCACCCGATAATAATCCTGAAGGATGTGTCTTACCTGCACCTGCAAGCGATCCTTGAGTTCATGTACGCGGGCGAGGTGAACGTGTCTCAGGAGCAGCTGCCGGCCTTCCTCAAAACTGCTGCCAGGCTGAAGGTATACTTTATTATATAAGACGACCGATGTGGCGCAGCGGGCGCAGGTCCGCCTGCGACGCGGAGGTTGCGGGTACGATTCCCGCCTCGGGTCAAATGTTTGTACGATCTACAAATATTTGTTCCGGGTGTTCTGGGTATTTTCTATATATAATAAAAAATATATATCTATGTATTGTATTGTATTAAGTATATATCAGTCATCTAGTACGATAATACAGCTCTGTTTAACAGCAGCTTATCCTGGGGCTAGATGATGCTGTGTGGATTGTCCAGCATTATTTATTTATTTATTTATTTATTGTATTAATTAAGTATAACGATCATCTTAGTACCCATAACACAAGCTGTGCTTAGCTTGGGGCTAGATGATGCTGTGTGGATTTTCCAGCATTATTTATTTCTTTATTTTATATTATTTTGATCTTGTTGTATCCAATCTTTTTTTCTTGTCCATAATTTTTTCTGGTTCATCCCACCTCGCCTCTGTTTTGGTCTGCCTAGTTGCCTTTTTGTTGTTGCCTGGGTCAGAACCTTTTTGGGCCTTGAGCGCTTCTGTGCTTTGGAGGGCACGTTAATTAGTCAGTCTCGGCTTTTTTAAAAGTTAGGTCATAACGGAGTCCTATTAACCCCATCACCAGAGATGGCCACTGACTGACTCATACTTACTGGTCATGATATGAGTAAGTATGAAACTACGAAAAAAAATCTAGGAACCCAGCTGAGTTTGTTGCGAGATTCTTCTAGGCCGGGGCGCGTGGAACTGGCGTAAATTCACCTAGGTTTATGACGTTTTAAAATGTTCCTTGAGATTTTATTGATAAAGATATTTTGACTTTGAAAGTAATAATGTCTTTATTTTCCAGGTTAAGGGTTTGGCTGAACCACCCCCACAGATGCCTAATATCAAGAGGGAAGGCTAAGTGCAATGTGATTAAAGACTATAGTGCGGTAACACCACAGTAACATACTCATACATAACTACACCAATTACAGTTCAACACTCACAGAAATATAAACCTTATTTACAGTCGTTTTTTAAGCCTCGTATCAGAAGGCAAACATACTGAGGCTGAGTAAAGGTCCTTATTCATAAGCATACTTTAAACATTAGTTAGCTAACATGGCGTTAAAAATTTGTTAATTGACATAAGAATGACAATAAAAGAATAATTTAGTGAGTCGCTAAATTCACAATGTTTTTATGAATAAGGGCCTTCTTTACCAACTTTATTATTTGTACAATGTGTATCAGAAACTACAGTAGGCTTGGAACAAATATTTGCAGATTATGCAATTTCCAGAAAAGTATATTATATTTTTGTACAGGATGAAATTTGTGGCGCGCGGGACGGATTGAGGCGCAGGAGGTGCGGATTCGATTCCCGCTGCGAGACTAATGTTTCACCATCTGCAATATATTTGTTTTAGATCTGGATATTCTACTAACATTCTGAAATATTTTATTCTTCATCTTTATTTATTTCTACTCCAGCCTCAGTATTATAATAATACGATCCCTAACGCCACATAACAAAGTTGATTTTCCATCGGCATCTATGCCAGTTATGCTGTAGCCCCACATAAGGCAGCAACTAGATTCTAATCACAGTAAATTGCACTCTATGGATTCTAGACAAACTATATAGAAAAATAATAGTGATAGATTGTCTGTGTTAATCGCAAAGTTGATTTTGACTTGTATTTTGCGTGTGCATAAAATATAAGACACCTCGCTGCCTTATTTCATTCTGTAGTGTATAAATAATGCTTTTTAGGTATAGTAATAACTTTGAACCTTTTAAGCTGGAATTCACCAACATAAAACACAATAACAACAGTCTAATGGTAGCCATATACGCTAATGGTTCTACCTGTCATTCATAACTGACGAACAAAACCACGCTAAAGGATATGACTGAAAGCACGTTGGAGAGGTTGAATAAAAGTAAATAAAACTCCATAATGACATGAGCGTTAATGGTTAAAATTACCAGTTTTGTGTTGGTGAAAATTGGCATTTAGTATGTTAATGGTTTAATGTTAACATGGTTTTGACTCTGCTAGGATCTCATAGTATTGAGTAATAATTTGGATTTTTTTTTCTAAACATTTATATTTAATTATATGCTTATAATTTTATTCGGTTTTGATTGTAATATTAATTGAGATGAGTTTAATGTATACATAACGCTAGTTCCAAACTAACGCCAAAATTTATAGAAGGTCTACAGTAGTAGTTTTCAATGCGTGAGTGATTGCAAGCGACCAAAGGCTACGGTAACTACTTAACAAGGGAGCATGCCACTAAAACAATGACAACTTGCTTTTTTTTCACTGCCACTTTCAGTATGGAGGAATTACGCAATTTAAAATAGCTCCGTTGCCCTTGTAATTAGCTGGCTCCGTTGATGCCTGTTTTTCACCTAAATATTGGACCCAGCTTAACATGTCGATATAACAATAATGTAATGTAAATAAATTGGCATGAGTTTGGAACTGTCACAACTTTACAGTAAAAAAAACCCATAGATATGTCAGCTTACAAGAATTCTGAGTCGCAAACCAATATTTCAACCTCCTTATCTCCATAAGTTACCCAACACACCAAAGTTAAAAGTTAGTAATGTTTTTACACTCTAAACTCTTACTGCCTTACTTATAAATGCTATTTTAATTCGCATGCAGCTTAAAATTTGCTCTTTCTTTGTATCACATTATCCAATGGAAAGAGACAGCGCTAAATTTTTAAACAATGTTATTTAAATAGGATTTATAAGTGAAGCCATTCATGTTTAATGGGACTAGCAGAACGGCCATAACGGAGGCCTTTGGGTGGCCTAAAGTCACCAAAGCTGGCCACTGACTCATGCGAACCTGCTTTGGCAAGAAGTCTATTAAGGGTGTGGTCTTCGTTCGTCTAGTTTGAGGCTGACTGACAGTTTAAATAAGTTAGTAAAATGCTAGCAAACTGCGCAATTCACTTCGCTTAAAATATAATATACTATAGTATTTATGAATAGCCAACTCAAGCAAACCGTTACAAGTCAGACGCAAACTAGACATTAGGTAAATATTTTCCTGTGCGTCCTATTTAACAGAAGCGTAAACTTAGAATTCTATCTACGCTTACATATCAATGCTTCTATCTATGTATGGCGGAACTGTAACAACCAATAGAAACTTGTCATCATCACGTCATTTCGCGCAATTTTGACATGATGACTCCGCTTCAATGACTGTATTAATACTGCCCGTCAATAGCCATGTATTTTATTTCGATACTCGGAGATGTCTGATTTCAATCCATTTGACCGCGATTCCACTACTACGCGCACGTTTTCATACGTACTATTGGTAGAAATGACAATGACATGTGCGTAGTGAATCTGGGCTTGTGGTTTCGTAAAGTCTGTTTTGTATTTTATAATTAGGCGTAATCTGAGGTTACTTTTAGTTTGTTTGTGGGCTCTGGGTGCGGCCATTAGTGTCTTTACATAATCAATGTTAATCGTAATATTATAGTGATGTTTTTGACTCGTAATTGTCTGTGTTCCAGATATTAATTGATTCAAGTGTAGGTTTTTTGTCAGTTTGGAAGTATATAAAGCTAGAAGTATTTCACAGCAATGCGAATTTTTTTTGAATTTTGTCAGCCCATTTTATTTTCTGAACTATCACCATTACTAAAACAGTTTTACATAGAATTGAAGTACCAGCTCTAGCTAATAATAGCGTTTTTCCATAAAAAAACATTAGTATTATGTGCTTGCATTGCCGTGTTCTACGTCCTGATTCAATCCCAATTTCAATATGATTCTAATTTGCTTCTGTTTGTGTTTGCTGTGTTTACAATTTTGATTCGTAACGGCAATACGTTTTTTCGATTCTGACAATTTCAATTCAAATTTACATTATATTTAAATGACGTCAGGTTTGCACTCAAGAGTACGAAATGTCAATTTCAATACCGAGCGATATATTTGGATTGGGATTGCGTTGAAGAGTAGGGTCTGTTCCATTGACCCCACAGTCCCATATTCACCCGGCCCGTTCTCTCTCGATTTCAATAAAGTTCATATCAATATTTTTTGGCCCTCATTCATTCATTCATTATTTCATCAAAAAAATCTACACTAGAGTCTATTCACAATATTTTAGTTTTGCATCTAGGCGTAAGCAATTCAATATTGTTCATAACTCTTTTTTTTAATAAGACTTAATAAGATTAATAATAAAAATATGTATTATCCGATGTTTATGTATGTTATATTAGTTATATATATGTCTATATACATTATATACATTATATTTATGTCTCTGACTAATATGTAAATGGCATAATAAATACTTGTATGTATGTAATATGTAATTAAGCAATAATATTATCTATACCTGGATTAATATTATATCATAGATACGCTTTTCTGCATGTATGTAGAAATAAGCAACATTACGACTGTAAGAACGAATGACTGTTTTGATGTTGTTGCATTGTATTTAGTCATTTTATCAAAAATCTCCTTTAAAACATCAAAAATATAATAATTTATGTATGTAATTATTTTAAGATTATTAGAAGGTTTTATATTGCGTTTAAACAAACGCTTTACTCGTGGCGTTTTTAGTAATTGGTTCAAAATTGCGAAATTTAGTGCAATTTTTTCCAATATTTTGATATTTCTTCTAGGTTAAGTTTATAGTGTAACTTAACAGCACACGTTTTTTCATGCATACTGACTTATTTTCTACAGAAATATAAAACACCACTTAGTTCCACAAATAATGTAATGTTACAACAACAATTTTAGCGAAATATTGTAAAAATGTAAATCAGATATTTTAAGATAACAGTGGTAGGTATGCGTGCTGCATTACTTGAAACCTAGTTGTAACTTGTAATGATGGAAATTATAAAAGATTTGTAATTTTAGAATACAGATTAATTAAATTTTATTTGTGTTTTATTTCATTTTATCCCAAATTTTTCAAGGTTTTCTTATATTGTAATTTATGGTGACTAGAATACTACACATTTTAAAACTAACAGGAACTATTATCAAAACACCATCATATACATTCAGATACTTTATTACACTACAAAAATAATATAAGTTAAACTTTACATAAAATATACTATTTCTTTGGATAAATTAGCACCAATTAAAATTAAAAAGGCAATTAAAATAAATTCGTAAAGAATACAGCGAAGGAATGATAAGTTTACGATATAAAGACGAAATAATCTTTTAAAGCTAGTGTTCTGTTTACCAACCTAACAACATTGAAACGAAAAGGAGTAAGGACTGCTTTTGTGGTATATTAAGGGTCACGCTATTTTAGACATTGGAACGAGATTTCCCATAATTATATTACACAGATTGTTTACAAATAAAAAGTAATTAAACTGAACGAGTAGATAATGGTGTTGATTCTGTTGCAACGTTTTCTAAACAAAAATTGTTGCCGTCCTTTTTTTAATTAATCAAAATACAAAGACTGCGACAATTTTGGTTAAAAAATGCTACAACAGAATCGACACCAATTGTGTTGGTAAACTATGCCAGCTAACGATAATAATTTTAATATTAGTACTAGTTAGAGCGTTTTTACACTTTCCGGCACGTTATCGTCTCGTCCACAACATAGCGCACATGTCGAAACTGCAATGTCGTTCAAAAAAATCGGTTGCAAATTTACAATGCAACAGCTAAACCTAATCTAGTTCAGCTTATATCGGTGATTGCTCTGAACTAAGTTTATCACCGACATAATCTGAAACATTTATAGTGTTTATTTTATGTTAAATGACGATGCGAATAAGTCGTTCGCCTGATGTTAAGCGCCACACCTGACGTGGCGTGTTGTCAGAGGCCGTATCCGGAATGATGCTTTGGAAATCGTAAACATTTAACGTATTAGCCAATTGTCAATTTGCATTGGATTTTTGGCGCCTCTAGTGCGTAAACATGACATAAAATCACTTACAAACTAATTTCATGTGAACCTACATCAATCATTTTTGGTTATTTTAGCTTCACTGTTAAATGCTTATGTATATTGCTTCTAATATAATAAATAACAATTAAAAATATATGGCAATAATTAGGAACGTCAACGAAATATTTGGTCATTAATAAAATAACATGTTTACATAAAAATGCAAAGTAATAATAATAATTATAACATTTGGTAATGGCACTAACTGCTTATTTATCATACAGCGTATTTTAAAATAAATAATATTAACATAAAATAATTTTGATAAAACAATAAAAAATATAAAACCACTGGTTTTTTTAAACAAAACAAATTTATAAAACATTAATAATAAATTAAACCATATACATGGTTGTAACTGTTTTTGGAGTTCATCTAAGCTGTAAATATTTACTTACTCTCAAATCTTAAATATTTTTGGCTTTTGCGACTGGATTCTATCTTATTTAAGAACTTTATAAATTTCATCTCATAAATTTAAATTTACTCAAATCGGCATGGCGTATTTTTTATTTGGTGCCTACTTTTTCAAACCTATGCAATAGAGGAATGCGTTTATGCGAGCGCTTACGTAATTACCCCACGGTTAAGTCGTTATGTCGTGATTGAATAACAAACAAAATAACCTCCCAAAATGCCGTTCCGATGGTCACTAAACATCGAGACACCCAAACTAAGGCAAATATAACCAATAGAATCATATCGATCATGCAGTCAGTTCTGGCTTTTTCTAACTTGTAAGTAAGTTTAGTAGTTAATAGTAGGTAATCTTGCTTAAATGTCATGTTGTTTATCCTATGTACTATCAGCAACACTCAGGCTTTACCACTTTTGAAACTGTTTCGCTTGCAAGCAGATAGCTAGCTGATCCCGCCTTTTTCTTTTGTCCTGTTATTTTGACCAATCGGGGACTAAACATCTGTTTATTTTTGTGACTTCACTACGTAGGTACCTACGTAGTGAAGTTAGCCATTTCGATGCGCAATGGAGCTTATTCGAACTAAATTGTCTTTGCGCATCACAAACGGCTAACTTCACGGAAGCCTAGATCCGCCGTGCGAACTATACCTACCAATTATTTTTTTTTATTACTCATGTCTCTTGTTTTATATTTTTTGTTTTCTTTCTGTGTGTTTGTCAAATGAACGAATATCATTTCATTTTAAAGTTTCTAACTGACTTGTCACAAACTTACTGGTCAATATTACGCGAAATTGATGCGCAATTTCGATACGATTCTATTGGTTTACTTCGCTCGACTCCACTGCGATGGATTGGATAATAAAGTTATTTTATTGATGGTACAGTCTTGTCTCCCCTAACCCTGAAAACCGTCAGGGTTCTCGCTCTGCCATTTCCAGGTATCCTTACACATGTCGTCTACCGTCCTTGTCGCGCGCCAGCCGAGTAGGCGGTGTGCGAGCGAGACGTCAGCATAGTTCGCAGCTATGTCTCCCGCGCGGCGCGCTACAACGCGGTAAGGGATGGTGCGACCGCTTGCGGCTTCGAATGCGGAAATCATTTGGAGGACGGAATATCCGGTTCCGGTGCCTGTAAGATGGTAAACTTAAAGGATGCTTTCAAACCCTAAGGCTGTGTTCCACCAGAGCTAAGCGGGTGATGTGTTTGTTGGAACTTAATATGTTTTACTTATAAAATGTTGCAACTTAATCAGAACGAACAGAAACCTGTTCAATCGCCACTGTTTCCATCGAAATTTTGTTTATCCACTTCCTAACGTACGCGATCATCTCAGTGCCAAAGTCATCACTGGCAACACTCACCAAGATTGATGGCATGGAACCCCTGGAAGCCCTTGTTGTTGAAGAGTTGCAGCGCCTTGGAGTGCCCCTCAGCCAGGTCCACGACGTGGATGTAGTCGCGCACGCCGGTGCCGTCGGCCGTGGAGTAGTCGTTGCCGTATACCTTCAGCTCGGGGAGACGACCCGCCGCTACCTGGAATACACGTTATTGCTTGATAAATGATTGCTGGATCTGCAAATAATTGCTCCGAGTATGGGTGTTTTATGTATTATCCATCATCATCATCATCATCATCATGGCAGCCTTCTAATGTTCCCACTGCTGGGACACTGGCTTACTCTCGAGCGAAAGTGATTGGGTCATAATCCACCAAGTGGTGAACCCAATGCGGATTGGTAGATAGTATTTTAGATTTATTTTTTTAGTTCTGGAACATGCCGGTTACTTCACATTATTTGTCATCACCTTAATTTTTTCGAATAGAAATATCTTTTATCTACGAATAGAACTTACTCAATTTTTGTATTTATTTTTAATAACACACATAATCTGTGCATAAATGTGCGTTATTTTTAATTTATTATTTTATATGTACGAGACAACTACCTGAGCAATATAGGGCATCAAGTTGTTGGGTATTCCGTTGGGGTTCTCTCCGATGCGCCCGCTGCGGTGCGCGCCCACCGGGTTGAAGTACCGCAGCGATACCACTTGCCATTTCTGCAAATATAATCAATTATTTATATAATATACAAAAAAAAACTATTTAATAAAAAAGAGGTAGTTTCAGGTAGTACCTGCATACTGCATCTTTTCATCATGATCATGACAGCCTTCTAATGTTCCCACAGCTGGGACACTGGCCTACTCTCAGGCGAAAGTGATTGGGTCTTAATCCACAACGCGGACCCAATGCGGATTGGTGGATGGCACATGTCTTTCGAATTTTTAGTTCTTAGACATGTCGGTTTCCTCACGATGTTTTCCTTCACCGTATGAGAGCACTGGCATTGCGCACATAAATTTTCTAAATAGAAAAATTCATTGGTGCACGACCGAATTCGAACCCACGACCTTAGGATCGGAAGGCGGGGTCACTACCACTAGACCATCAGTGCTCTCTGTAATAATTTTTTATAATATAATAATTATAATATAATATATTTAATAATTTTCTTTCTTACCTTCTTCAATTAAAAAACTAAAAAAGATTCCGTAAGTATAGTTCGCACAGCGGATCTAGGCTTCCGTGAAGTTAGTTAGTTTGTGATGCGCAAAGACTATTTAGTTTGCGCATCGAAACGGCTAATTTCACTACGGCGTAGATCCGTTGTGAGAACTATAACAATGTTTCACGTGTGATTTCTGATGTGGCAACCTATATAGTTTATATCCTAACCAGTTAACTTAAAACCGATTTTTATCGGTCATTAACCGGTTTTAAATTTATCCGGTTCCAAGTCACGTACTACTCTTTGCAGAAGTATTGGCGACGACCGATGTGGCGCTGCGGGCGCAGGTCCGCCTGCGACGCGGAGGTTGCGGGTTCGATTCCCGCCTCTGGTCAAATGTTTGTACGATCTACAAATATTTGTTCCGGGTGTTCTGGGTATTTTCTATATAAAAAAAATTTAAATCTGTCTATGTATTGTAATGCATTAAGTAGTTATATATGAGTCATCTAGTACCCATAACACTGCTCTGTTTTACAGCAGCTTACCTTAGGGGTAGATGATGCTGTGTGGGTTGTCCAGCATTATTTATTTATTATTTAGACTTGCTGTAGTAAAGGCAATTGACCATGTAGTAGAGATACGTACGTCATATCTTGGTATGATCATTGTCAATCCCAAACCGATTAAAATTTTAACCGGTTAACTTTAAACCAGCGTATATCGGTTATTGTTCGACTGGTTTAAAACCGGTTTCAAATTGACTAATTTGAAACGGTCATTGACATTTAAATTCCAAACCAGTTTAACGGTTATTGACAGTTCAGCCACGTACCTTATCACTAGTGCATAGATCCTTCATGATCTCCTCGCAGAAGTACTTGGACTTGCCGTAGGGGCAGGTCATGCCGAGCCCGGTCACATGTCCCTCGTGGATGGGCAGAGTCTCCGGCTCGCCGTAAACGGTGCACGACGAACTGTATACTATTCTGTATACGCCGAATTTTTTCATCACCTGTCGAATTCAAAAATCTTATTTAGAAAAACTATTGCTGTGCGTTAGTCTCGCTAAAACTCGACAAAGGCTGGACCGATTTGGCTAATTTGTAAAAATGTTCGTACGAGTCCAGGTAATGTTTAAGCAGTGAAATAACAAACATTACGACAAAAAATAACAAAGAAAGCAATTTGTAGATCATTTAAAAGTACCTAAATTTGTAACCGACACGGGAATCGAACGCACAACCTCATACTTCTGAACCGTGCACTCCGTCCGTCGTGCCACTGTGAGTGGATTAGAGATTAAGTAGGTAATAAGCGGAAATTTAGGCAACAAAGGTACCGACAACACATATCGTACGTACATTGTACAGCGACAAATTGATAAAACCCTTGTAGCAATTAGATAAACATTACAATGACTTAAACTTTGACGACCGATGTGTAGCGGAAATAAAATAAATAATGCTGGATAATCCACACGGCCCCAAGCTAAGCAGAGCTTGTGTTATGAGTACTAGATATATATTTATTAACATAGAAAATACTCAGAACACCCGAAACAAATATTTGCAGATCGTACAAACATTTGTTCCAAGACGGGAATCGATACCCGTAACCTTAGAATAACAACACGTAGAATGATAGTTTCATTCAAAATTATTTTCACAAAACGTGTGTTCACAAAACAGTTGATGTTTGCGTGAGCGGCTTAGGTATTATACGTGATTAATAATTATATACGTGGTGTTACGGAAGCCTTTCACTACACAATACACCATTTTTAAATTATAATTAAGAGAGACGTGCCTTCACATGAATGAATGGCGAACCGCTTGAACAAGTGAGACTAACAAGTCTCACTAAAAATGATCTCAATTTGAGTGCGCGTTTCCGCGCCGCGCCACATTGGTTGTCGAAGAAACTATGATCTAGGAACCATCATAGTTTAAAAACAATTAACCCACTGTCATAATGTACAAGTGTTTACAAGTACAACGCACTTACCTCAAAGAGATTACACGTCCCAGATATGTTTGTCTGATAGTATTCGAGAGGTTTTTCCACAGACTCCCCAACAGCTTTCAGCGCTGCGAAGTGAATCACGCAGAATATGTCATGCTGGAAGTTAAGTAAGTAAGTAAGTTTGTGTGAGTCAGTGCGGCCAATTCTGGTTTTTTTTTTACTACTTAGGCCCGTATTCAAGAACAATACTTGAGTGTGAATCGTGACATAGCATCTATTTTTGAAAGTTCTATAGAAAGATTACTTCAAATATTAATTAATATTGAAATATTGGTTCTCGAATACGGGACTTTAGATTGGATTATAATAAACTTGGAACTATCGTAGCGAATAAGAAATGTCAAGTAAAAACAGTTTATTCTTGAATACTACGATTTTTTCGGAGAATAATGCTTATTTGAGTGTAGTCGCAATCAAGCGTACGGGACACTTGATGGTAAGCGGTCACCGTAGCCTATGTACGCTTGCAACATCAGAGATAATATTCTTGCAACCCTGAGACGCAGATCTAAAGACTAATGTAAAAATTATAATTGAAAGTCATCATGGTCTTACTTCCACTGTTGGGACTTCTAGGACACTGGCTTTATCTTCGAACGAAAGTGATTGCGTATTATCATAATTCACTACGCGGACCCGATGTGGATTACAATTTTTACATGTTTATAAATTTTTCAGTAAGGAAACCGGTATGTGCAAGAACTAAAAATCATCCTAATTATTCTTATCTTGCAAATGTGTACCTTGCAAAAAGGTCTTCAAATGTTTCTTAGTTTCTTTGAAAATTACAACTTTCCTATTACAACGCTCATGTGTCCTCATAAATTATCCATTTGAGCCATTGTGCGGCCTTTTCGGAGTAGCCATTCGAATCGTGTTACCGCGCTGAACGATGCTTAACATAAACAGTTAGGAGCTGTTAATAAATATACCTATTTTGTCTTAATAAAAGGTACTAAAAACCACTTACATTCTCAAAAACCTTAGTCAACCCAGCCACATCTTTAATATCAACCTCGTAGAAGTGAATTTTCTTATCGGTCAACTCTTCTATGATCTTTATAGAAGCTGGTTTCTTCTCGCCGACAGCTCTGTAAGCGTTGCTGAGGTTGTCCACGACCACGACTTCAAGATCGTTGGCCTCCTTTTCGAGGATATTGGCCACGGTGTGGGACCCTATGAAGCCAGCGCCACCTGTTACTAGTACTGCTGGCATTGTGGTGCTGGAACAAACAGGTTCAGGTTAGCAAGTGGTTGCTCGAATGGTGATGGAAAACACTGCGGAAACTTATGCAAGAACCAAAAACGAGTTGTTTCACACAGTATGGAGCCAGGCCCTGGTCTATGTAGGGGTCTAGATAATTAGATAATCATTAAAGAAACCATTTTTCACTGTTTATTTATTTTATTTTGGCTTCTTTCATAATCTAAAGTAAGTTTATCTTTGTGAAGGAGTGCAACACAATGCAAAACAACATGGCGGGTTTAACGAACAACTGGGGTTAATAAGTACTGTCAAAGTCAAGATGCGTCACGATCATTGGCTGATAATAGCTGTCATGGCGGACCTCTCTAGTGTTTTCATTTTTAGGAAACTCAACACAGTAAACATTTGTGCTTTAGAACTTTGTTTGTCTACTTAAAAATAAAATTATTTGTTATTCGTTTTTTCGAATATTTTTTCTAATTTTTCTATGGTGTTACAAAGACCTAGGCCACTATGAAATTGGTTCTTTTACGAATTCTACATATGGGTCTTGTGTTTTTTACCTTTGTAAGTGTTTGTGTGTGTCAAATAAACAAATTGTTCTTCTTATTCTTAACGACACTCAATAGTTATATTGTCATCAGTCATCACATTGGTACATAGGATGAAAATAAAATTCAAGGATCACAAAGTGCACCCATTAGGGCAAATGGCTCTCAAATGGTGATGGAAAATATCCAAAGAAACTGACTCAAAAATTGAAATTTATTGATTGAAAGCATTAGTATTGGGCACAACTCATTTTTAGACTGGAAAAATCCATTGGCGAATGATTACAATCTTTTTTTGTTTTTGAATTGGAAGTTGGAAAGTTTAGACATAGCAGTAGACCTACTGGTCATATTCTTCAAAGAACACCATGACAACTGAGCCTTCACCATCCACCGACTTCCTGCGACCGCTGTCATCGATCCATCGAGTGGGAGGCCGTCTAATACTCCTTTTTCCCGTTCGCGGTCGGTCACAAAATAAGCAGTGAACAAATGGATGAAAATAACAGGTTTTTTTTTACATTATCTATTTAATTATCTTAGCGCATTCCATGAAGGGTTATCTGAGTAACTGCCCTTTCAAGCGATACAACTTTTATTTTACTATCATTATTGTAAGCCTTATTATCAAGAGCATAGAAATTATAATAATATGAACAGCAGATTAATTAAATAATATAAAGTTCCACAGGATATCGCCAGAAAGATAACTTTTATTTAGAAGCCTTGTTTAGTTTGGGGATGTGTTTGGGGCTAGATGGTGAAATAACCACCATATTCATAATATTCATTTATGTATTTATATGAATTTTCCGAAAAACATAAATACTTAAATGAATGATGTTTCATATTTGAAAAATTAAGGACTGAAAGTTGTGACGATAAATTAATATGCTTGCTTAGTATACAGGATGTCCTACATTTTAGTTAAAATTTTAATAAATAATTTTTATAAAAATAATTTTGTTAAATTAAATATTAGTAGATAAACATTTACCATTTACCAAACATTTTTTTATCTATTTTATAGTCAGTAAATGTAAATACTTCCAGCTCAAACCCAGAGGTGCCTTAGAGTTTAAGAGACCGTATTATTATTTGGTAGTTATTTATGTGAGAAATTTCCCGAATTCAAACTATCACGATGTAAACACTCCACAATCCACTAAGACTCCACATTCATTTCTGTTCACTTGCTTATTATTGTTTATGTAATTGAGGAAACTTCACTGGTTTATGTAAAATGCAAAGATGTTAAAATAACTGTGTAATAGTAATGTTTGTTTTCCAAATAAAATAAAAGTAAAACGAAGGTGTAAAAAGCAAAACTCATTGTTTGCGTTTCCGTTAAGTAGTTTATAACATACTTACAGGGTTTTTTTGCAAGCCGCGCCCCGGCTCAAAGCAAACACATGGTTTCAAATTACGTCTGGTTCGAAATGTTTGGATCGCATTTGAATTTGTAAAATAATAACTATAGCAAGACGCGGGGAATTCCACAAATCTCGTAGTTTTATAAGATAACAAAATAGGGAACCTGTTTCTTGTGTCAGTTGATCTTATTTATAATGCACTGGCCTGCAAAAAAGACCGATCCACCCCGACTTTATGGAGTGGGTCAATTTTTCGCCTAAAAATTGAGGTCGGTCGATTTTTTTGCGGGCCTGTATATTTACATCGGATTAAAAGCACTCACCCTAATTTAAAAAAAACAATGAGAAGAAGTAGGGACGCGGTGATCGCTCTAATTGTCAATAACTAACTGAAGAAAAAAGGATTTTACGATAATTTATATAGAGGGCATTGAAAAGGGGGGAAAGGAAACCACTGATAGCAAAAAGGGTCAAAAAATAAAGGATTTTTAATTCCCATCGAACAGGGAAACCACTTTTATCGCTCACCGCAGAATGCCCTAGGAACCCTGAAAAACTTATATATTGAATCAAAACACTGTGCAGTTAATTTAAATGACACTATTTGAATCGAAATACACGGCAATTTAATAATTATTGCTTGGCGATACAATAAATAGTTTATTTTATGGCTATTAAACAAAAAGATAAATGATAATGGTTGGCAAAAGGTGATTGATGAATGGCAACAATAATCACTTTTATTTATTTTATCATATGAGGTACCTCATGGTACAGTACCTTACTACCTTGGTACAATACATAGATAGATATTTTTTATTATAATATATAGAAAATACCCAGAACACCCGGAACAAATATTTGTACAAACATTTGACCCGAGGCGGGAATCGAACCCGCAACCTCCGCGTCGCAGGCGGACCTGCGCCCGCTGCGCCACATCGGTCGTCAAGTAAGTGTAGGATGTCGCTTCATATGATAGATCGTTGACATTAGCAGTCGCATGGATAGTGTGGAGTTTGCCGATTAATTGTATGCGTACGACGCGTCATCGAGTTGTTTCGCTCGTGACGGCGATTCATTCGGTCGGGGCCGAGCAAGCTAGACGGTCGAGTGCACGTGTTTAAAACAATAACAATCGTTTATATTGAAGCCCCATATTTCCCTATCCTATAGGATACTAGATCGGGCTCAAGATGGGATAGAAAAGAATAGTTTTTTTTATGATGGCACTTTATGGGAGAGTCTAAGTTCAAGAGTGGTCTATTGGCTGGTATGATGATAAGCCACAGTAGTAATTAAGTGCTCTGTTTTAAAGTCAATAATATATTTTATGAGTTAGAAAGTGTCTATTGCTGATAAAAAACTTGTTGTTTTATAATTTGGAGGCACGCTGATAAGCCTTTTTTTGTAATTTGGAGCCACGTAATTTTTCTATCAAGACTATAAACCTCACATTCTGTTGCAAATAATAATATTTTATTTAACTAGATAGGTGAAGAAACAGAATTCTCTGGGTACGTACCTGTACCGAAACAGATTAGCATCGTGTTAACTTTCATACTGATCATATTAGACATTATTTATTTGAATATACGAGGTTATTATTGTTTACAGGGTCTTTAGTGCGCGATATTCAAGGAACAGGTTCGTAACCAAAGAACAGAAAATGTTTTTTTCTGTTCTGTGGGTTCAACACATGAATAAAAAAAATGTTTTTTTTTCTGTATGTTTTCTCTTAACTACATAGTAATATTTATGTAGGTACTTATAGTAAACTTTACTGAGGCTACAGATACAGATAACTTCGCAGAGTAGGTAAGTGCCACTTATTAAGAAGAGTTGAGTTGATTGAGTTTCATTCGCCTTCATTCTTCATTGAACCAATTATTATATGGACAAAATGCTATAATAGGTACGTCACGAATAATATTATATATTTCGATTTAAAACACATGGTTGTTGCGTTACTATGTACTAGGTTTTGTCATATTTTATTACCCCAAGTGTGTATTAATGTACCTACATACAAGATTGTAATGTAAGCAGGTATGTAGGTAGGTACTATAGGTAATTCACTTACCTTTCAAAGCAAATGTCGTGCGTGCGTCAACTCGTATTGCAAAATACCTATTCCTATTAGTAGAGGTCACGAGGAGTTTATTCAAAACATGCTGTAAATATTGAAAACTATAAGATTACACTTTATCATGTGAAGGTTAGATGTCCGATCTTCGTACCATTAAATTTTAATAAAAAATGAGCACAATATTATAAACTAACAGCCAAATAAGATAACAATAATTCCCGCCATAATTTCGTAAAAAGAATGCACTAACTTTTTAAATTCCAAGTGGCAAGTGTAATCCTCGTGCGTCAGCTAACGCGGCCGTCAGGTCACCCACTACGGAGTAACCGGAGAGCCGTTATCAGGAGAGCCACAGAAAAAATAATAGTACAAAAGTACTCAGACCACTGAAAATTACTGCTTTTTTTGGAAATGGCTGCGCCCAACCGTGTTTTTTTTTTGTCAGCTTACAGGAACATTTTGTTTTTTCCGGGATAAAAAGTTAAATTAATTCATAAAAAAGTATAATATGTATTAAGTAATTGTGTTAACATAGAGTATGAGTTTTATTCTAATCGTCCAGCTGTTTGAGCATGAAGATGTTACAAACTAACAGATGCTTATACTATCGCATTTTATATTACATTGGTGTTAATGAACTTGTGTTGTGGTAAACACAAAGGCGGTATAAAAGTCATTCCACCGTTTGTCTTGGTTTCTGTGTTGTTTTTTATATTTGCCACAATTATGCCATTTTGAATGCATATAATCTAACAGTTTTCTAAAATTTAATCAGAGACAATGATAAGTCAAATTGGGAATTCAATCATATTAGAACTGACTGAATTACCTACGTCACATCAGTTAGTGACATAGGTTTAACATACATAACTTTATAAGAATGGATTAGTTTTATCAGTATTGTATCGTAAATGCTGAACGCGCGGTATTTTGTAATAATGCGATAGCGGCGATATAATTTCTAAGACATGATGGATAATATTAAAATGTTTGTATAACACTTGCGATCCATTCTCATTGAAATTGAATTGACCGATTGATAATACTAGACCCGAAATCATAATTATTTCTATATAAGGAGTTGTTTCACGCAGTATGGAGCCGGGCCCTAGTCCTTTGTAGGGGTCTAGATAATTAGTTATTCATTAAAGAAACCGTTTATCACTGTTTATTTACTTTATTTTGGCTTCTTTCATAATCTAAAGTAAGTTTATCTTTGTGAAGGAGTGCAACACAATCCAAAGCAACATGGCGGGTTTAACGAACAACTGGGTTATTAGATACCTACTGTCAAAGTCAAGATGCGTCACGTGATCATTGCCAATACAGTCATGGCGGACCTCAAGTGTTCCCGGTTTAAAAAACTTGACACAATAAACATTTTTCCTTTGCTTGTCTACTTAAAAATAAAATTGTTTGCTACTGTTAGTCTTAAATTTTTTTTCCAATTGTTCTATAGTGTTACAAAGATCTAGGCCACTATGTTAAATTGGTCCTTTAAAGCCTTATATTAAAAAACTTATTATTTTATTTTATACTTTTACTTTTATACTTTATTAGAAAAATATTAGCAAGACCATTCTGTCAATTAATATACACCTGCCTTAAAAGATCTAAAAAGGCTCCAGTCTTGTCTGTTTTGTGATTTTAGGCTGTTTTAAGAGTAAGTGGTACCTCTACTGGTATGATAATTCATTTATGTTAGGAAATTCCATTTAGAAAGGAAATGAGAAGCTATAGTAGTAGTACTAAGTTTGTAATTATTATAGCTTGTACCTACTTATTTTCTTGAAAAAATACTTGTCCAGTAAGCTGTCTATAGGACATTGTAATTGTAAAAAATTTATTAAAAATATTATTATATATTATATTTAAATTCATTAAATTGTAAAAATACATATCAATTTGTACAAACTTACAGAAACTTTATATAAACTCTTCTAAACTAATTCATTAGTTATTTTTTTAAATAATATCCTGGGACACCCTGTAATAAAGTAGTTTTTTTTTTGTGAAATAAATAGTACCACATAAAGTAAGTTTATGTAAGTAACAAGTTTTTTAGTAACCTACTTACTGAAAAACTTGCTACTTACTGACCACATTTTTTGCTGACTGTACTTCATAAAAACTTAATAAAGTTATTATATCAACTAAACTACATATAAAAACACATTAACCATCAAGTTTCCTTAACAGTTCAGTTATACATACAGTAGAGGGCCAGGGGGGTAACCACAAAGCTCATAAAGTATTGCCGTTTTTTTGTAATTATGCCAAAATGTCAATCTAACATTGTTACAATATTGCTTTTATGCTTGTGGTTATCCACCTGAACAGTAGTGTTTAGTAACTTGAGAATGGCTGGACCGATGATGACCATGATTTTTGATTTGTTGGATTTGTCTTTTTGGTTTAAGAGCTTTATTCCCATAAAAATATTTGCCTTTGCTTCAAATAGCAGTACATAAAACTATAAAAAAAAACTGCAAAACCCCAGGCATAATATCAGTGCATAGCTAATTAAATACTACAAATTAATAAAGAGACAAGTGACATTTTTACAAATACAAATGTAATAAAATTTACAATACTTTACCATGATCCAATGGTACCTGAGAATGGGGAGTGAAAATAAGGCGGGCCTACAAGGTATTGAATCTAGAACCTTACAAAGAAGACTGTTGATTGCAAGATATAGGAAACCTTTGCGTGCAGCAGTGGGACATGGTAGGTTAAATCAAGTTTATGGTATAAGTAAATTAGTAGGTACTACTTACTTAATTCCTTATCAAGAAAGGTGAAATGGAGATTGGGAGATTCGCCAAACACAGACTAATAATATTATAAATAAATAGTTTCAGGTTTAATAAATGAACAGTGTCTAACTAGTATTATAAAAATCAGTCCACTTCTGCTTCAAACTAATACAGTAGGTAGGTACCTTAAATAGAGTTAATTATGTCCGTGCCTCAACATCTATTTAATATAATAACTGCACTATCTATATAAATAATTATACCTAAAAACCACAAACCAATGGGTAAATTTGAAACTTACCCATTGAGATACGCCTTCATTGTTGTTTCAGCACTTGCTGCATGTAGTGTTATTCAAGGTCTGTTTATAAAATTTTCAGTAATGTAAACATATAGATTCATACTGAAAAAGACTTCCATAGTCAAATAACGTATGAAGGTACTAGTGTAGGTACCTACCATACAAAGTTATACCTATAAACTGAGTAAGTACAATGTACATAAGCGAACTGCAGCTGATAAAACACAAGAACTTAGTGAGAACATATAGATTGTAGAGTTTTAATACACTTAATGAATAAAAACCTCTACCCAAGATAATTTTAGGAGATCGAAAATTTCATAATTTTTTTCTTCGAACAATATTTTTGATCTGATTAGTTGATTGATCGCCGATCGCCGATACTGGTTAAATTATATTATATAATAAATTCTCTTGGTTTGAGGATTGCCGATCACCGGTTTTCTAGACTTTTTAGTTTATTTATTTATTTTTATTTTTTTCCTACAATGAAATGCGTTCAGAAACTGATGAATTTACAATACTTTGTTTAGGAATGCAAAGTTAAATAAGTTTTTTTGCTGTGTATTATTTAATTATATGATAGACTTGATAACTTCTTGTTATGAAAATAACAAAACTGTGTATAACTGTCCGCCAATATTTAAAATGTAAAAACAACTTTAAGATTTTTGGTTCTCGAACACATCTCGCACCTTGGCAGTTTTTAATTCGTTCAAAAACAAAGAATAAATAAATAAATAAATAAAATAAAATCTGTTTATTTCGAGTAACTTGTAGACTCATAGAAGTAGGTAACATAATTAAATATTTGTCTTTAAAGTAAACTAGAAAGTAATAAAAGAAGAAAGTAAGTATTAAAAATTAAACAATTTTAGAAAATAATAAGGCACAAAATAAAATTAAAATCAAATTACAACAACTGCAGGGTATTGGCCCAATCATGTAAAATCAGTCTGCATCCTAGATTATCAACTAAACGTAAGAGCAGCATGCAGCAGCAGCCAGTAGCAGCAGCAGCACAGAAGCAGCATGGGTGAAATGAAAAACAATCATTTCACCCATGAGAGACCCGAACTAGGCACTATTTGCATAATCCGGTAGTAAATATTATTAGTTCCAATCAATGGCATAGTTACATCAAGTGATGTGACATAATCAGACATAGGCAGAAATAATCAGTTACTGTACTAACTTTTCAACGAAATTTAATTATGTATTGCCAGAATCTAAAAAGTACCAATAAAATGAGAAGTTTCTGTGCCTCAAATAAACAAAGGCCTAAAAGGTTTAGAATAGAATAGAATAGAAAAATATTTATTTAACGCCACACAATTAACATAAAAATAAAAAGAACAATACAAATTTCAAAACGATTTTTTAATTTTGTATGATTTTCCAAAAGTCCAAAAGTCTATATTTATGCTACAGTGCCTGCTGTTCCAAAAATATGGACAAAGTTTTATTTATGTATCTATCGTTTATTTTATTCAGGAATAGGTAAATTTTAGAAAAAGTTGTGATCATTTTTAATATTTTTCAAATTATTAAAAAAATCCATGCGGTAAAGGGACACTTACTTTACTTACTTTGGGGAGAATTAATGAAGCTAATTATCTGTAATAATAGCATTGGCCTCATTGGGTCATCGTCATCGTAAGTCAAAACAAAAGTTGTGGGTTGGGTACTCCAATGGTTTTACGCTGACAACACTTAATATCCATCTATCTCTTTCGCTCCCGTACGGTTCTCAAGGTAGCTGATCTCGTGAATTTTCACGAGATTTTTCAAGTTTTTTAATGAAATTACTTCATAAATAATATATTCTACGCGTGAATAAATATCTGTACCGCTCATTTTAGTCAGTTCCAAGTTACTAACGGTAAAGATCCTTCAGATAATGTGTGATGACAAATCCGCTCTCCCAGTATTCAACGTTGTTTTGGTATTTTAAATTGGCGTAAAAGTTAATTTTATTCGCTAAGCGATAGAACCACTTAGGATCTGTGTGACCCTGAAGCCTATCTAGTGATTTTTAGTGAAAACTTGTTTATACTAGTAAAACAAGCGGGTAAAGTTTTCTAACCTCCAAGCGATGTGTTGTGTGTAAAAATTGGTGCTTCGCCTTTGCAGATGAGTACGAAAATCATCAAGGCTAGCGCCGCTGAGCCCGATGTGTTCGAGACTTCGATCTCGCAAGCCCTAGTCGAGTTGGAAACCAACTCTGACTTGAAGGCCCAACTTAGGGAGCTATACATTACTAAGGCTAAGGAAATTGAACTTCACAATAAAAAGGTAAGTGCAAGTGTCGAATTGCCTTGTCTTACAGCATAGGCAATGCCACGTACAACAAAGTAAATACAACAGTCACACAATTGTTTATCTGTGAATGTCTTCTCAGGACTCTCAGGTTCCTAAAAGCAAACCTTATTGTTATGTTTTGATGATGGTCTCACTTGATATGATTTCATGTGAGAGCTGCTTTGTTTATGGTGCTTGGTCCTGATGATGGTTACATACTATTTGCTTAGGCTTACAAAGGCTGTAGATTTCCAGAGTTAATTCAGTTTAACAATGGACTAACAATGCAGTAATATACATTTAGCATTCATTGAAACTTCAAAAGTAATTCAAAGATTTAGTCTACTGTTCTCCTTGTATAAAATGCATATGGGTCTACTAAATATTGTCATATTTTAATTACTATTATGTTCTCATAAATATTATCAACATCAATCTTTTATTGTTTCCACTGTTTGATTTTTATTTAAATTACTACTAACCTGTGTACCATTGGGTAGTTTAAACTCAGTCAGCCATTACATTTTTGTGCCAGTTGCATCCAAAAGCAATTGAAAGTGTTGATATAGTTTCATTGTATCCCATCATAACTTCGATGCTCTCCCAGGGTATGTTGAGCTGATGGTCCCGACTATTAACTATTGTTAGGCCATGATAAATGCCTTAAGTCTATCACTAGCACTCACCACTAAAAATTTGAATTAGTCAATTCAAATTTTTAAAACTTAATCTTGAGTTCTAGTCTAGACCAAAAAAACAAATGTCTGCTAGATTATACAATAATTTTAATTAAATACTGCAAAACATGACTGTTTAACGAAACCAAGTGTTCCTAAGGTCCATAAGGTTAATAAATAATATGAATATGAATGAATAAAACTACAATCCAGGATCAAATCTTATTAAATAATTAAAGCCAAATACAATCTGCCCCCTGATTATGTAATTTAGTTGATAATTCTTGGTTTCAATCAAAAACTAACGTATTTTGTATAAATGTGACAGCTTATTGACAGTTCGCTGATTGAAATCTGATTAAAACTGAGTTCAGCAATCAGCCCCCTGGTTACGTAAAACAGTTATTGCAATCGATTTCACTTGTTTTCAATCAAAAACTGATGTATTTTGTATGAATGAGACAGCTTATTGACATATTGAAATTGGACTGAAACCGAGTTCGCAATCGGGGGGCAGGGGGCTGGTTCCCTTAGCTTAGCTTTGCTTGACCTAGATGGCGCTGTGTAAAAATGTTTTTAGATTTGTTTATTTATTTACCAAAAAAACTGTTATTTTCCAGTCAATCATCATCTACGTTCCCATGCCCAAACTGAAGCAGTTCCAGAAGATACAGATCCGTCTAGTCCGTGAGCTGGAGAAGAAGTTCAGTGGAAAGCATGTTGTCTTTGTTGGTGACCGTAAAATCCTACCCAAGCCCAGCCATAAGACACGCGTCGCCAACAAACAGAAGAGGCCGCGCTCCAGGTGCGATGGTCGATTCATTTTAATCTTTATTGCTTGTACGAGGACCAATGTAGCGCGGCGGGCGAAGGTCCGCCTGCAACGCAGGGGGTTGCGGGTTCTATTCCTGCCTTGGGACAAATTTTTGTACAACCTGCAAATATTTGTTCCAGGTGTTCTGGGTGCTTTCTATGAATAATTAAAAATACCTAAAAATACTGTATTGTATTAAGTATATCAGTCATCTAATACCATATACATACAAGCTCTGCTTAACTTAGGGCTAGATGATGCTGTGTGGATTGTCCAGCAGTTATAGTTTTAGGAATTGTATGCATTGTCCTATAACTGTGTTTAAGTAGAGTTCTTTGTGATAGAGCTTGTCCAAAAGAAGAACCACCATAACCATTTCTGCAGCCACACAAGCTGTAATGCTCGCATTGCTGTGACTTTGTTTGAAGGGTATGGTTTCTGTTTTGTTCATAGACATTGCGAGTCCACTAGATATGTCTATATCCTATAAATCTTCCTCTTGAATTACAAATACAAATACAATTTTATTAACCACAAATACAAATGTTGACACTGGGTAGTGATTCACTGGTTTCTGAGTTAGTTTTCACTGTGTTTCAGAAAGACAGTTGATTCCCCAATATGTAACTTATGGATATGGCAAAAGAACATTTTGTATCCTAATTTATATAAAAACTAGTATAATTATTCTATCTGTGTAAATAATTTTAACCATATTTTAAAAAATAAGTACAAAAATATAATTTAAAAAAAAAATGTACAACACCAAAACCCACTATATTATTTAAATACCTAACTAACAGTTAATTAATAAATGGAGGTTTAGTGAGAGAGTGTGAATTACTCCATCTATTCCTGAAAACCGCATTAAAATCTGTTGCATAGTCTCTGTGTACATACATACATACATAGACACAGGTTTGTGATGAAAAATGATGAAGATGAATGAAGTATAAAATGAAGACTATGACAAACAAAGACCATACTTAGCAAGCTGCTAAAATAACAGTTTTATTTATGAATATGGGTATAACAATAAAATTAGAGATAGAGATACTTTCTTACTATAGAGGTATATAATGATAGTTTAATTTAGGGAATAGGTTTACCTTACAAGGAAAACTTTCAGTCAAAAACTAGTTAGTCAGATAGTAATACAACAATATTTGGTTTCTAATTATCTACTTCCTCTCTTTCCAGGACACTAACGTCAGTGTACGACGCTATCCTTGAAGACCTAGTCTTCCCCGCTGAGATTGTAGGCAAGCGCATCCGGGTAAAGCTGGACGGCTCACAGCTTATCAAGGTCCACTTAGACAAGAACCAGCAGACCACAATTGAGCACAAGGTAATATACCTACCGATCTTATTTATTCAAATGAATTGCTTATTGTTAGTCGCGCTAAAACTCTAGAATGGCTGGACCTATTGGCTAATTTTGGTCTTAAAATATTTGCAGAAGTCCAGGTAATATATTGAAAAATAACGCGAGTAAAATCAGGTCAGCTAATATACCAACAGCTGAAGTGATAAATGATTTACAAGGAGAGTGATTGGGTAATGTTCCTACAGGTTCCTAAGAGTAGTAGAGTTTTCTGTGATAGAGCTTGTCCGGGGAAGGACTACTACCATACCTATTTCTGCCGCCAAACAGTAATGCTCGCATTGCTGTGTTCCGGTGTGAAGGGTATGGTTTCCGGTGAAATTACTGGCACAATGAGGCTTTCGATCTTAGCCTCAAGGTGGCAACCCGCGAGTGATACCTCTGGTATTGCAAGCGTCCATAGGCTGCGGTAACCGCTTACCATCTTGTGGGCAGTACGCTTGGTTGCCACTTTAGTTGTATAAAATAAAAAGGTGGGACACTGGTCTACTCTCGGCCGAGAGTGTATGACTCAAACCATTACGCAAAGTCAAAGCCGATTTTTAGATGGAACTTCGAATTTTTAGTTTTATGATATGCCGATTTCCTCACGATGTTTTTCGTCACCGTTTCAGAGCACTGGCATTTGCGCACATATTTTTTTCGAGCTAAAAGCCATTTGGTGCGCAACCTGTTATGAACCCACGCCCTTGGAAGGCGGAGTCACTGCTACTCTACCACACATGCTGTTTTTGCGTATCCAAACTAAATATACGACCAATATATAAATAATATATCTAAACTGAATATAGGAAGACCAATGTGGCGCGGTGGGCGCCAGTTGCCAACTCTGTCGCTACAGTTGGCAACTGGCTCATACGAACTAACCTATTTATTGAAGGTTGTCCAGGATTGGCAGATAAATAATGAATCTTATTTTTGTTCTCAGGTCGACACCTTCCAGTCTGTATACAAGAAATTGACGGGCCGCGAAGTTACCTTCGAATTCCCGGAACCTTACTTGTAAATATAGGGCAATGACTTTACAATAAAACAAAAATCCTAAGTACATCTTTCATTTACTCAACTTGCACTAAAATTTCACTTCATTCAATTTGTTAGTACAATGGAGATAATTTAGGGGTACTCAAAGGCAAGTCCTATTAAGATTATCATAAGAGATTTTCAGAACATCTTAGATTGCCATGGTTACGTTTGCACCTTTGTGTTGCCTCATTAATGGAACTTTACTGATTAGTTACGTTTGTATTGCACCATTCAAGTGCCAAACCAGGGCACGTTAAATGATTTCTAATTTCGAATTTAATCAACAAATGAAATGTCAAAATCGAAGCTTTGGGCGCACTCATATGTTTCAAGAAGTTCATTTTTAGCAAACTAGTTGCCGCCCGCGGCTTGGCTCGAGTGGTACATAACATACACAAAGAGCCTACTACTGAGAATTAATGTTAACAACCTTTTTTATTTATCTATTTAATTTATCAACTTACTTATTTAAACTTCGGCCTATCTCCATGTTGTCATACCCTTTTACAGGCTTCATATGTGAAACTACCACCTATTATATAACAACTGTAAATGAACCAACCATATTATGAGAGCAATAAATGAATTGAGTTGAGTATTGGCATTCAATGGTATAGATTCTAAGGAACTTATTATGGAGTAAGCACTTCTTGCAATGAAAAGCTTCAGTTACTATAAAGATTTGTTATAAAAGTTCTTTTCTGGTCCCAAATAATACAATGAAGATATAAGTTAGCAGTGTTTATTTCATATGCTTATCCTAAAAAAATTTTGATTATAAATTTTTTCAAACAGTAATCTTCGTTTATGTCTGAACATAGAACCTTAAAACTAATATTTGTGATGTGTCCAACAACATTGACATTAATTTATGAGGGTAACATAATATTTTAAAGTAAGTAATTGATAGATACAATAAAATGAGAATAAGATTAATAAATAGATGCACTGCGACGTAATAATAAATAAAACAGACAAAAGCGAGCAAGACTCACGCTCTGAGTGTTCCGTACTGTATAAAATAGAACTCTGCTTTGACCGCAAAAACATTAAAAACGTTAATTATTTCAAAATCGTTGAAACCTTTCCAGAGTTTCAACCAGGTACAGGAAACAGGGTCTTGACAGACAGACGGACAACAAACAGTTCCGTTTTTCCCTCTTGAGGTACCCTACCGAACCTACAGAAGTCTAAAAATGCAGATGACAATTCATAATATCAATTTAAAAATAATAAAACCCGTCTTAATACCCACTAAACAAAAGTTAAGAAACACTTTAATAGCCGTTGTTTAAGATTACCGACATGTCGGTAATCTGTTATAAATAACCGGAGAACTAAGAATAAGATTAGCCCACCATGTCATAAAGAAAAAGTAAAATGCTCGCCTGTTTTAGATCCCCTTTAAAATAACCAATACGGAGAAAGGAATGTCATAAGTGAAGAGTGAAGAATTGTGTAAAGTTGTAAACCAATGCTATTGCGCGAATATGACGTGATACAGTTGTGTTAAGATTCTATTTGTTGATTTTAGGTGTTCTCTGTTCATTTCTACGTATTTGTGACCTAAATAATGCTTATTATATTTACTGTATAAATTATACCAATGCCAGTATTGTGTTATCTGTGCCAATGCATTGTTCGAGACTGCATTTTAATAACCTTGTTAGGTCTTAAAACCAATTCATGTTTTATTTAATTTAGCAGGCAAGAAAAATACAACAATGGGTAATAACTAATTACTTATTATTTAATTTCATGATCATACCGCACCGTAATGTTGATGCTACAATCAATTGCCCAAATTCCCTGTATTATTTTGGTCTATCCCAAAAACATCACTTGGAACTTAAATATTTGCTGATTACAAACATTGTTCCTTTGGTTGAATTCCATTTGATCGTTCCCTCATTTTCACTGTTAAAAGAGTCAAAAGCCTTTATGACAATATTTCCTAGCGGATTGCGTGAAACATCCTTATTCATAAAAAAAAAACATTTTAGCAGCTTGTTTGTCATTCTTCGTCATTTTTATGTCAATTATCAAAGACTATATAGATTTGAGACACATTAGCTAACAGAGGTTTACAGTGCGTTATGAATAAGGCCTTTAGGATTTACGCTGTTGCAAACCTACTGTGTTGCGATACGTAACGTAAAGCGGGCCGGTTATATTGAAATGTTGGTTAAGTTCTAACCATGTCAAATAGGGATACAGTACTACGATATAATTTAAATGCCTCGCCAAATATCGTCTAATACCGGAAATATGACCGCCCGATAGAAATATTTATCTAGAGCGGATACAACAATTATGTATAATTTTTTTCGTGAAGTTATAGAGTTCGAAAAAAGGGTTTCAAATTGCAAAGTTTCTGAGGGTGGATTCGACCATCATCTGGAATAACTATTCTGCGGAATAAGAAATGTCAAATACAACGAAACTGTCAGTTTACTTGCTAATAACTACGATTTACTTGGAGAATAGCGCCTATTCGAGTTTGGTGGAATCCAACCTGAATGACACAAAAATACTAATTTGATAACTGAAGGGGGGCTAATACCCCCCGTATTAGCAGCTCTGTTATCCTTCTAAATAGTGAACTCGCTCCCGACTCGTCACATCAGTCAGGAGTCCTGACTGATGTGACGAGCCGCGGGACGACCGGAAATCGGTCGTATAATCGTTCTAATTCGGAAACGCAACGATACCGAGAGAGATAATCCAACCTAAAACTGCACGCGTTTGTCATAGATTGACTACAATAGCAATGTTTAGAAGAGTTGTTCGTCAACTCACACCATAAATCTTGTCCCAACTGGTGTGAGTTGACGAATCGTAAAAAAGCTAATGGGGCGTAAAGTTTTAAACTGGTTTATTTTTACATTGTTTAACCGGCAATTAGCCTACTTGAAAATTGTGAATTAGGTCCTAAAAAAACCCGGTGGTGTCTACGTCGACAGTGAACAATGTGCATCCTGATTCTGCGCTTCCTCCGGTTTGGTCTCCGTCTTAGCGTTGTCTTTGGCGTCAGGCACGATGATCTTTATGTATGTGACCGGCACTAAGCCTGGGGCGACGCCGTCAGCTGACGCCACCAGCCATCCCGAGTTCCATAGGCTACCTTGGAGAACCTGTGAAGTCATGATAACCATAAATTAGTAAGTATTTATGTAGTAGACGTAGACTCCTTTGTGCTCGTCCGGGGAAGAACTACCACCATACATATTTCTGCCGCCAAGTAGTAATGCTCGCATTGCCGTGTTCCGGTGAAATTACAGGCACATGAGACTTTCGATCTACGTCTTAGAGTGGCAACGCGGAAGTGATATTTCTGATGTTGCAAGCGTACATAGGCTACCGATTTTAGGGTCATGGGTTCGATATCCGTCGGGTAAATATTTATTTTTCGTATCACTGGAGTAGCAAACAAGCATCCGAGGCACATCAATAATAATCCAGTGGCGCAACAATAACATTTCAGTGCAGCAACAATAAAAAACTGTGCCGTAACAATATCATTTCTGTCGCGCAACAATAACATTTCTCTATCGTAACATTAACGTACCTGTGGCGCAACCTTGAGCACTTGGTTCTGGTTGAAGCTGAGTTCCTGCGGCGAGCTCGCCTGGAACGAGTGCTGAGCGACCGCCCTGAGGGGGTTCTTCCACGTTTGTGGATCGTTCACTGTTGGACATATTTATAAAATAACAATACAGCTAAACAAATACAAAACTCAACTACATACAACACAAGACAAGATAAAATAACTATTTTTAGAAAAATAATATAAACTGACTTCAAACTAAAAAAAAAATCACCAGATTGTGACGATACGTGGCGATTTTTTATTTTTATTTTCGTTAGGTAGTTGATGACGACGTTTTTTATGATTTATTCAAAAAGTACTGAACATCTTTTGATCAAAATCAATTCATAATTTAAAAAAACATACAGTCCAATTGATAACCTCCTTTTTTCCTCCGGTTAATAATAAAAATAACAAGCATGTAAGCAGAACTTTAGAAAGTGTCAATCAGTCTTTGTTCGGGCGTCGTCGGTTGTATAGTTCTAACGGCGGATCTTAGCCGACGTGAAATTAGCCATTTGTGATGTGCAAAAACAAATTAGTGTGAAAAAGCTCCATTGCGCATCGAAACGGCTAACTCTGGGCTAAATTCACTCTCAGCCGAGATCGGCAAATTTGCCTAAGTATAGGTCTCACGACGGATCTCTGCCGTAGTGAAATTAGCCGTTGCGCAATGGAGCTTTTTCAAACTATATTGTCTTTGCGCATCACAAACGGCTAACTTCTCGGAAGCCTAGATCCGGTCTCACGACGGATCTCGGCCGTAGTAAAATTAGCCGTTTCGATGCGCAATGGAGCTTTTTCAAACTAAATTGTCTTTGCGCATCACAAACGGCTAACTTCACGGAAGCCTAGATCCGCTGTGCGAACTATACCTACTTAGATAGATCGACGTTTGTGAAATATGCACCAAAGCTTTTTTCACCATCATCGAGTGAGTAGGTTGATGACATCCATCTCCATTGATCTCCATCTCAAACTGTGACCATAGCTCTGCTGTCATAATAGAGAGTTAGAGATAGAGATCAACGGAGATTGGTCGCTAACGGAGTTATGTGATCAATCCTCAGTTAATTACCACCTTAATGTACTTACATTCGCATAAGAAAACTTAAAAAATATAGCGGTGGCGTGATGATTTTATGTTTTCAAAAAATGGCAGGCAAGACAGGAATTAGCACAGGTCCGAGTAAAGTTGAGAGAAGGCGGGAGCAGCAGTAGATTATAGTAATATTAAGTAAGTAAATATTGCTTCAATCGTAACCTACCATGCAAACAAATTATAATATAAAGCATTACTCATTAGAGTAGTTAAGGTCCTTACAAAACTAAACGATAAAACTTTGACCTATAATTTCAGAGCATCTAGTCTATGAACATGTAGCGGACATTACTCAAAAATCGATCAAAAGCATATATTTAGTAACTGTTTTTTTATAAGCGGCGATGGTGTTTTTCTACGCGTGATAATCAAAATGAGATAGGTACTAATAAACGAAATTAACATAGCCTTATAAATAACTGCCTGAATTCAGCCTCGACATGCATATGTAAATTATGCAATAAGAATAACTGTACCGCAAAAAAATAAGCAGACATCGTAAGCCGCATAGTAAAAACGCTCTACGTGATCAAACGCTACATACTTGTAAAAACTAATTCATCAACACAACAAAATACATGCTGTTTATTGGCTGTTTAGTTATGCTAAAACCGCACCTGCGGTCGCACGCTTAGCGGCAAAGACTGGGCATGTATTGTGGAAAAGGCCACATCGGCTGCTTAGTAGGCTTAACGATAATGATCTTATTCATAAAAACATTCTCATTTTATAGGCTCACTAAAGTAATATTTTCTTGTCATTCTTATGTTAATGAACAAGGATGATAACAATTTATATACTTAGCTAACCGAAGTTTAAAGCATGATATGAATAAAGAGTCCTTTAGACTATTCAGCCTGCAGCCTAGCGAACCTCTAAGAATGCCACCGCATTTGTGGCCTTTGTCTTAAGGTTCCACCGAAGAGCTAAGCGAACTCAGTTACTCAGAGAGTTTAACTAAGAAAGCTAGCTAGCTAACGCCCAAATACGGAAAGGCTTTACATCTAATTCTAATGCTGCGTACAGACTGATGAAAGGTAGGTAACATGCAATTTAACGAAAAAGGAGCATTTCATTAGTGTGGACGCAGCACGAACCGAGTGCTGTTCGATGAAACTCGTCAGAGATCGTCAGAGTCGAGATGTCAGTTTTTAACATTTCTCCGTACGAATTTGACTGTTAACGACGATAAACGCCGATCAATGACGACTAGACCATTCAATATTTAAATTACGTTTCACTATTTGGGCGTAAGTATCTCTATTTCCGTGAGTTTAAGTTGGCATGAAGATAAGGATATATGCGGGGATAAGAGAAAGGGATGGTCAGTTCAGTTAGCTCACCTACCGCAGCTTTGTTAACTCGCATTTAAATAAATGTATGAAATTAACCCGTTGCTACGTTGACCTAACTTATTATGGCTCGCTTAGCACTTCGGTGGAGTACCATTACCAATGGTTACATTAACCGCATGTTTGTGTTGATGAGCAGTGGCTTTTTTTACCATTCTGACGTTTTGTCTGTAGTCGCCCGTGCGCGCACAAGCTGTTCGCGTATTTGGCCGCTTGTTGTCTAGCGAGGTATTCTATCCGCTTAGCGTGAGCGGCCTCCGCTATCGATACATATGATTAGCTATCTTTATATAATATAAAATAAAGTCTCTTTATGTATGGTACGCTTAGATCTCTTTAACTACGCAACGGATTTGTAATGCGGTTTTCAGCAATAGATATAATAATTCAAGAGGAAGGTATAGCCCCCGTGCGAGGCCGGGGCGGTTCCGCTAGTCTGCTATAAAAACGTATCAAAACTGTGTAAGTTAGTATCAGTCAGTGTTAAATTATTTAATTTTACAGTAAGTTAAACAGGAATTACTTTTCCATGATTGAAAAAGCGTGAAGCAGGCAGGAAACGAAAGAGCGTTGTTAATGGATGAATAGTTATGATTATGAAGTCTACGTCTAAGTCTACTGCCAATGGACACTGGACGGACACCTTCTGGTTAATTCGGAATTCTTAATGATACCAAGAGCACCGGTGGTCTAGTGGTAGTGACCCCGCCTTCCAATCCTAAGGTCGTGGGTTCAAACCCGGTCGTGCACCTACGGATTTTTCTGTTCGAAAAATTTATGTGCGCAATGCCAGTGCTCTCATACGGTGAAGGAAAACATCGCGAGGAAACCGGCATGTCCAAGAACTAAAAATTCGAAAGACATGTGCCATCCACCAATCCGCATTGGGTCCGCGTGGTGGATTAAGACCTAATCACTCTCGCCTTTAAGTAGGCCAGTGTCCCAACAGTGGGAACATTAGAAGGCTGTCATGATGATGATGAATGATACCAGAACTAGCCAGATACAAATAGTATAGCCAAAGAGATTTTATTACAAGTTCATACATACTATAATGCGAAAAGGTTTTTTCCCCAACCTTATATATCGTCAAAAATGTATAGAAATTTTGACGGTTTTGACGATATAATATATCACATGTAACCATTTATCTATGCAACTATTTTATTATTCTTACAGATATTGTCAAGTGACCTGTAAATATTTTTACCAATGACTTGACTTATGACATCCGACTTTCGCATATGAAGATAAACTTACAGGATTCAGCAGGGGCGGTGACGGTGTTCATCATCTTGAGTAAGATGTAGGGCGCGGCTGCGATGAGACCGAAGAACAGAAGCACGGGCCAGCTGGAGCCGCGCGCGCGCTGCTCCGCCGTGCCGGACCCCGCCTGGGTGGCCGCCACCGCTTCCGACCACGCCTGGGGAAACATTTACTTGCATTTCATGTAACGAATAAATAAATAAATAAATAATACTGGACTATCCACACAGCATCATCTAGCCCCAAGGTAAGCTGCTGTTAAACAGAGCTGTGTTATGGGTACTAGATGACTGATACATACTTAATACAATACAATACAATACATAGATAGATATTTTTTTATTTTATGTAAAAAATACTCAGAACACCCGGAACAAATATTTGTAGATAGTACAAACATTTGACCCGAGGCGGGAATCGAACCCGCAACCTCCGCGTCGCAGGCGGACCTGCGCCCGCTGCGCCACATCGGTCGTAGGAAGGAACGCCGCTAAATGGCGGTGTGCTATCTATACCACGCGCGCGCAAAAAAGAAAGAAAAAATGTCGGTATAATTCTCTCGACGGACCTCGGTTATCGTGTAGTTAGCCGTTTCGATGCGCAATGGAGCTTTTTTAAACTAAATTGTCTTCATCACAAACAGTTAACTTCACAATGGCCGATAACCGTTGAGAGAACAACACATAAATCTTTTAATTATATACACAAACTAGTTTTTTGTGGTGCGCGAGCTGCAGGCAGCTCGCGTGTGGGTTTGAGGCTGGGACTTGGACATTAAATATTTTCAAATTGAAAAAAGGGTATAAAATGTTTACATTTGGACTCCTACAAAAGATGTAAGGAAAAAAATTATAAATAGAATTAAAAAGAATTAAAAGTTGGTTATTACTTGGACGGATAATATATATAGGTCGCCCGGTGCGCTCGCTGCAAGCAGCTCGCGAGGGGTTAAAGTTTCTATAGAGGTTGCGTGGTGCGCTCGCTGCAAGCAGCTCGCGATGGGTTAAGTTTCTATAGAGGCCGCGTGGTGCGCTCGCTGCAAGCAGCTCGCGAGAGGATTAAGTTTCTGTAGAGGTCGCGTGGTGCGATCGCTGCAAGCAGCTCGCGACCGGGGTGTGCTCCTGTAGAGGTAGAGTGGTGCGCTCGCTGCAAGCAGCTCGCGAACGGGGTGTGCTCCTGTAGAGGTGGCGTGGTGCGCTCGCTGCAAGCAGCTCGCGAACGGGGTGTGCTCCTGTAGAGGTTGCGTGGTGCGCTCGCTGCAAGCAGCTCGCGAACGGGGTGTGCTCCTGTAAAGGTTGCGTGGTGCGCTCGCTGCAAGCAGCTCACGAAGGTAAAAAGTGCTCTCCATAACAGGGGCAATAATATAAAAAAAAATTAAAAAAAAAACATTCCAAAAAAAAAACCAAAAAAAAAAAAATTGGTCATGGTCGATTCGAAGTTGGTCTGGGGTATATTCGACATTCAGTTGTACTGCCATGGACAAAAACCTACACGAAACTTGAAAAAAATTTCCAATCCCCTCAATAGTTTCCGAGATAATACGAAAAAAAAAAAAACGGGGGGATTTAGGGGGGATTCAAAAATTGATTTCTACCAATCAGGACACCCTCTACACGAATCTAAAAAAAAAACGCGACTTTTCCAACGGCAAGTAGAAAATCCCCACAAAGACCCCCTCAAGGGAGGGGAAAATGGGGATTTTGGGATTTTTCTAGAAAGTTTCAAAAGACCCTCTATACGAATCCGTAATCGGTTTTACCCCACCCCTAGCGCAAGTGCCTCAACTCACATGTCAATGAGTGAATCAGTGAGTGAGTGAGTGAGTGGTAGTTTAGCTTTATATAGTATAACTAGTTTTTTGTGGTGCGCGAGCTGCAGGCAGCTCGCGTGTGGGTTTGAGGCTGGGACTTGGACATTAAATATTTTCAAATTGAAAAAAGGTATAAAATATTACCAGTTTGACTCTTACAAAAGATATAAGTAAAACAAAGTTATAATAGAAAAAAAAGAATTAAAAGTTGGTTATTACTTGCACGGATAAAAAATATAGGTCGCCTGGTGCGCTCGCTGCAAGCAGCTCGCGAAGGGTTAAGTTTCTGTAGAGGTTGCGTGGTGCGCTCGCTGCAAGCAGCTCGCGAACGGGGTGTGCTCCTGTAGAGGTAGCGTGGTGCGCTCGCTGCAAGCAGCTCGCGAACGGGATGTGCTCCTGTAGAGGTTGCGCGGTGCGCTCGCTGCAAGCAGCTCGCGAACGGGGTGTGCTCCTGTAGAGGTAGCGTGGTGCGCTCGCTGCAAGCAGCTCGCGAACGGGGTGTGCTCCTGTAGAGGTTGCGTGGTGCGCTCGCTGCAAGCAGCTCGCGAACGTGGTGTGCTCCTGTAGAGGTTGCGTGGTGCGCTCGCTGCAAGCAGCTCGCGAACGGGGTGTGCTCCTGTAGAGGTTGCGTGGTGCGCTCGCTGCAAGCAGCTCGCGAACGGGGTGTGCTCCTGTAGAGGTTGCGTGGTGCGCTCGCTGCAAGCAGCTCGCGAACGGGGTGTCCTCCTGTAGAGGTTGCGTGGTGCGCTCGCTGCAAGCAGCTCGCGAACGGGGTGTCTTCCTGTAGAGGTTGCGTGGTGCGCTCGCTGCAAGCAGCTCGCGAACGGGGTGTCCTTCTGTAGAGGTTGCGCGGTGCGCTCGCTGCAAGCAGCTCGCGAACGGGGTGTGCTCCTGTAGAGGTTGCGTGGTGCGCTCGCTGCAAGCAGCTCGCGAGGGGGTTAACTCCTGTAGAGGTTGCGTGGTGCGCTCGCTGCAAGCAGCTCGCGAGGGTAAAAAGTGCTCTCCATAACAGGGGCAATAATATAAAAAAATTGAAAAAAAAAAAAAAAAATTCATTCCGAAAAAAAAATCCCAAAAAAAAAAAAAAAATTTTTCATGGTCGATTCAAAGTTAGTCTGGGGTATATTCGACATTCAGTTGTACTTCCATGGACAAATCCTACACGAATCTTGAAAAAAATTTCAAATCCCCTCAGTAGATTCGGAGATATGATGAAAAATAAAAAAACGGGGGTATTTAGGGGGTATTTAAAAATTGATTTCTACCAATCAGGACACCCTCTACACGAATCTCAAAAAAAAACTCGACTTTTACAACGGCAAGTAGAAAATCCCCACAAAGACCCCCTCAAGGGAGGGGAAAATGGGGATTTTGGGATTTTTCTAGAAAGTTTCAAAACACCCTCTATACGAATCCGTAATCAGTTTTACCCCACCCCTACCGCAAGTGCCTCAACTCACATGTCAGTCAGTGAGTCAGTGAGTGGTAGTTTAGCTATATATAGTATAATAACTAGTTTTTTGTGGTGCGCGAGCTGCAGGCAGCTCGCGTGTGGATACGAGTCTTAGACATGGACATGAAATATTTTCAAATTGAAAAAAGGGTATAAAATGTTTACATTTGGACTCCTACAAAAGATGTAAGGAAAAAAATGCTAAATAGAATTAAAAAGAATTAAAAGTTGGTTATTACTTGCACGGATAAAAAATATAGGTCGCCCGGTGCGCTCGCTGCAAGCAGCTCGCGAGGGGTTAAAGTTTCTATAGAGGTCGCTTGGTGCGCTCGCTGCAAGCAGCTCGCGAGGGGTTAAAGTTTCTATAGAGGTTGCGTGGTGCGCTCGCTGCAAGCAGCTCGCGAACGGAGTGTGCTCCTATAGAGGTCGCGTGGTGCGCTCGCTGCAAGCAGCTCGCGAGGGGTTAAAGTTTCTATAGAGGTCGCGTGGTACGCTCGCTGCAAGCAGCTCGCGAGGGGTTAAAGTTTCTACAGAGGCCGCGTGGTGCGCTCGCTGCAAGCAGCTCGCGAGAGGGTTAAGTTTCTGTAGAGGTAGCGTGGTGCGCTCGCTGCAAGCAGCTCGCGAGGGGGTTAAGTTTCTGTAGAGGTCGCGTGGTGCGCTCGCTGCAAGCAGCTCGCGAACGGGGTGTGCTCCTGTAGAGGTTGCGTGGTGCGCTCGCTGCAAGCAGCTCGCGAACGGGGTGTGCTCCTGTAGAGGTTGCGTGGTGCGCTCGCTGCAAGCAGCTCGCGAACGGTGAGTGCTCCTGTAGAGGTTGCGTGGTGCGCTCGCTGCAAGCAGCTCGCGAACGGGGTGTGCTCCTGTAGAGGTTGCGTGGTGCGCTCGCTGCAAGCAGCTCGCGAACGGGGTGTGCTCCTGTAGAGGTTGCGTGGGGCGCTCGCTGCAAGCAGCTCGCGAACGGGGTGTGCTCCTGTTGAGGTTGCGTGGTGCGCTCGCTGCAAGCAGCTCGCGAACGGGGTGTGCTCCTGTAGAGGTTGCGTGGTGCGCTCGCTGCAAGCAGCTCGCGAACGGGGTGTGCTCCTGTAGAGGTTGCGTGGTGCGCTCGCTGCAAGCAGCTCGCGAACGGTGAGTGCTCCTGTAGAGGTTGCGTGGTGCGCTCGCTGCAAGCAGCTCGCGAACGGGGTGTGCTCCTGTAGAGGTTGCGTGGTGCGCTCGCTGCAAGCAGCTCGCGAACGGGGTGTGCTCCTGTAGAGGTTGCGTGGGGCGCTCGCTGCAAGCAGCTCGCGAACGGGGTGTGCTCCTGTTGAGGTTGCGTGGTGCGCTCGCTGCAAGCAGCTCGCGAACGGGGTGTGCTCCTGTAGAGGTTGCGTGGTGCGCTCGCTGCAAGCAGCTCGCGAACGGGTGTGCTCCTGTAGAGGTTGCGTGGTGCGCTCGCTGCAAGCAGCTCGCGAACGGGGTGTGCTCCTTTAGAGGTAGCGTGGTGCGCTCGCTGCAAGCAGCTCGCGAACGGGGTGTGCTCCTGTAGAGGTTGCGTGGTGCGCTCGCTACAAGCAGCTCGCGAAGGTAAAAAGTGCTCTCCATAACAGGGGCAATAATATAAAAAAAAAAAATTTTTTTCATTCTTATAAAAATTCAAAAAAAAAAAAAAAAAAAAAATATGGTCGATTCGAAGTTGGTCTGGGGTATATTCGACATTCAGTTGTACTTCCATGGACAAAAACCTACACGAATCTTGAAAAAAATTTCCAATCCCCTCAATAGTTTCGGAGATAATACGAAAAAAAAAAAAACGGGGGGATTTAGGGGGGATTCAAAAATTGATTTCTACCAATCAGGACACCCTCTATACGAATCTCAAAAAAAAACGCGACTTTTCCAACGACAAGTAGAAAATCCCCACAAAGACCCCCTCAAGGGAGGGGAAAATGGGGATTTTGGGATTTTTCTAGAAAGTTTCAAAACACCCTCTATACGAATCCGTAATCGGTTTTACCCCACCCCTAGCGCAAGTGCCTCAACTCACATGTCAATGAGTGAGTGGTAGTTTAGCTTTATATAGTATAACTAGTTTTTTGTGGTGCGCGAGCTGCAGGCAGCTCGCGTGTGGGTTTGAGGCTGGGACTTGGACATTAAATATTTTCAAATTGAAAAAAGGTATAAAATGTTTACATTTGGACTCCTACAAAAGATGTAAGGAAAAAAAAGATAAATAAAATTAAAAAGAATTAAAAGTTGGTTATTACTTGCACGGATAAAAAATATAGGTCGCCAGGTGCGCTCGCTGCAAGCAGCTCGCGAGGGGTTAAAGTTTCTATAGAGGTTGCGTGGTGCGCTCGCTGCAAGCAGCTCGCGAGAGGGTTAAGTTTCTGTAGAGGTAGCGTGGTGCGCTCGCTGCAAGCAGCTCGCGAGGGGTTAAGTTTCTATAGAGGCCGCGTGGTGCGCTCGCTGCAAGCAGCTCGCGAGAGGATTAAGTTTCTGTAGAGGTTGCGTGGTGCGCTCGCTGCAAGCAGCTCGCGAACGGGGTGTGCTGCTGTAGAGGTTGGGCGGCACGCTCGCTGCAAGCAGCTCGCGAACGGTGTTCTACTATAGAGGTTGCGCGGTGCGCTCGCTGCAAGCAGCTCGCGAACGGAGTGTGCTCCTGTAGAGGTTGCGCGGTGCGCTCGCTGCAAGCTGCTCGCGAACGGTGTGTGCTCCTGTAGAGGTCGCGTGGTGCGCTCGCTGCAAGCAGCTCGCGAACGGGGTGTGCTCCTGTAGAAGTTGCGTGGTGCGCTCGCTGCAAGCAGCTCGCGAACGGGGTGTGCTCCTGTAGAGGTTGCGTGGTGCGCTCGCTGCAAGCAGCTCGCGAACGGGGTGTGCTTCTGTAGAGGTTGCGCGGTGCGCTCGCTGCAAGCAGCTCGCGAACGGGGTGTGCTCCTGTAGAGGTTGGGCGGCGCGCTCGCTGCAAGCAGCTCGCGAACGGTGTTCTCCTATAGAGGTTGCGCGGTGCGCTCGCTGCAAGCAGCTCGCGAACGGGGTGTGCTCCTGTAGAGGTTGCGTGGTGCGCTCGCTGCAAGCAGCTCGCGAACGGGGTGTGCTCCTGTAGAGGTTGCGTGGTGCGCTCGCTGCAAGCAGCTCGCGAACGGAGTGTGCTCCTGTAGAGGTTGCGCGGTGCGCTCGCTGCAAGCAGCTTCGCGAGAAGATTGGTTGCTGTAGAGGTTGCGTGGTGCGCTCGCTGCAAGCAGCTCGCGAGGGTAAAAAGTGCTCTCCATAACAGGGGCAATAATAAAAAAAAATTGAAAAAAAAAAAAAAAACTTTCATTCCGAAAAAAAAAAACCCAAAAAAAAAAAAAAATTTTCATGGTCGATTCGAAGTTAGTCTGGGGTAAGTTCGACATTCAGTTGTACTTCCATGGACAAAACCTACACGAATCTTGAAAAAAATTTCCAATCCCCTCAATAGTTTCAGAGATAATACGAAAAAAAAAAAAACGGGGGGATTTAGGGGGGATTCAAAAATTGATTTCTACCAATCAGGACACCCTCTACACGAATCTCAAAAAAAAACGCGACTTTTCCAACGGCAAGTAGAAAATCCCCACAAAGACCCCCTCAAGGGAGGGGAAAATGGGGATTTTGGGATTTTTCTAGAAAGTTTCAAAACACCCTCTATACGAATCCGTAATCGGTTTTACCCCACCCCTAGCGCAAGTGCCTCAACTCACATGTCAGTGAGTGAGTGAGTGAGTGGTAATTAAGCTTTATATAGTATAACTAGTTTTTTGTGGTGCGCGAGCTGCAGGCAGCTCGCGTGTGGGTTTGGGTCCTGGACATTGACATAAAATATTTTCAAATTGAAAAAAGGGTATAAAATGTTTACATTTGGACTCCTACAAAAGATGTAAGAAAAAAAAAGTAAAATACAATTAAAAAGAATTAAAAGTTGGTTATTACTTGCACGGATAAAAAATATAGGTCGCCTGATGCGCTCGCTGCAAGCAGCTCGCGAACGGGGTGTGCTCCTGTAGAGGTAGCGTGGTGCGCTCGCTGCAAGCAGCTCGCGAACGGGATGTGCTCCTGTAGAGGTTGCGCGGTGCGCTCGCTGCAAGCAGCTCGCGAACGGGGTGTGCTCCTGTAGAGGTAGCGTGGTGCACTCGCTGCAAGCAGCTCGCGAGGGGTTAAAGTTTCTATAGAGGTTGCGTGGTGCGCTCGCTGCAAGCAGCTCGCGAACGGGGTGTGCTTCTGTAGAGGTTGCGTGGTGCGCTCGCTGCAAGCAGCTCGCGAACGGGGTGTGCTCCTGTAGAGGTTGCGTGGTGCGCTCGCTGCAAGCAGCTCGCGAACGGGGTGTGCTCCTGTAGAGGTTGCGTGGTGCGCTCGCTGCAAGCAGCTCGCGAACGGGGTGTGCTCCTGTAGAGGTTGCGTGGTGCGCTCGCTGCAAGCAGCTCGCGAACGGGGTGTGCTCCTGTAGAGGTTGCGTGGTGCGCTCGCTGCAAGCAGCTCGCGAACGGAGTGAGCTCCTGCAGAGGTTGCGCGGTGCGCTCGCTGCAAGCAGCTCGCGAACGGTGTGTGCTCCTATAGAGGTTGCGCGGTGCGCTCGCTGCAAGCAGCTCGCGAACGGGGTGTGCTCCTGTAGAGGTTGGGCGGCGCGCTCGCTGCAAGCAGCTCGCGAACGGTGTTCTCCTATAGAGGTTGCGCGGTGCGCTCGCTGCAAGCAGCTCGCGAACGGAGTGTGCTCCTGTAGAGGTTGCGTGGTGCGCTCGCTGCAAGCAGCTCGCGAACGGGGTGTGCTCCTGTAGAGGTTGCGTGGTGCGCTCGCTGCAAGCAGCTCGCGAACGAGGTGTGCTCCTGTAGAGGTTGCGTGGTGCGCTCGCTGCAAGCAGCTCGCGAACGGAGTGTGCTCCTGTAGAGGTTGCGCGGTGCGCTCGCTGCAAGCAGCTCGCGAACGGGGTGTGCTCCTGTAGAGGTTGCGCGGTGCGCTCGCTGCAAGCAGCTCGCGAACGGGGTGTGCTCCTGTAGAGGTTGCGCGGTGCGCTCGCTGCAAGCAGCTCGCGAACGGGGTGTGCTCCTGTAGAGGTTGCGCGGTGCGCTCGCTGCAAGCAGCTCGCGAACGGGGTGTGCTCCTGTAGAGGTTGCGTGGTGCACTCGCTGCAAGCAGCTCGCGAGGGGGTTAACTCCTGTAGAGGTTGCGTGGTGCGCTCGCTGCAAGCAGCTCGCGAGGGTAAAAAGTGCTTTCCATAACAGGGGCAAAAATATAAAAAAATTGAAAAAAAAAAAAAAAAAAATCATTCCGAAAAAAAAATCCCAAAAAAAAAAAAAAAATTTTTCATGGTCGATTCAAAGTTAGTCTGGGGTATATTCGACATTCAGTTGTACTTCCATGGACAAAACCTACACGAATCTTGAAAAAAATTTCCAATCCCCTCAATAGTTTCAGAGATAATACGAAAAAAAAAAAAACGGGGGGATTTAGGGGGGATTCAAAAATTGATTTCTACCAATCAGGACACCCTCTACACGAATCTCAAAAAAAAACGCGACTTTTCCAACGGCAAGTAGAAAATCCCCACAAAGACCCCCTCAAGGGAGGGGAAAATGGGGATTTTGGGATTTTTCTAGAAAGTTTCAAAACACCCTCTATACGAATCCGTAATCGGTTTTACCCCACCCCTAGCGCAAGTGCCTCAACTCACATGTCAATGAGTGAGTGGTAGTTTAGCTTTATATAATATAACTAGTTTTTTGTGGTGCGCGAGCTGCAGGCAGCTCGCGTGTGGGTTTGAGGCTGGGACTTGGACATTAAATATTTTCAAATTGAAAAAAGGTATAAAATATTACCAGTTTGACTCTTACAAAAGATATAAGTAAAACAAAGTTATAATAGAAAAAAAAGAATTAAAAGTTGGTTATTACTTGCACGGATAAAAAATATAGGTCGCCTGGTGCGCTCGCTGCAAGCAGCTCGCGAAGGGTTAAGTTTCTGTAGAGGTTGCGTGGTGCGCTCGCTGCAAGCAGCTCGCGAACGGGGTGTGCTCCTGTAGAGGTAGCGTGGTGCGCTCGCTGCAAGCAGCTCGCGAACGGGATGTGCTCCTGTAGAGGTTGCGCGGTGCGCTCGCTGCAAGCAGCTCGCGAACGGGGTGTGCTCCTGTAGAGGTAGCGTGGTGCGCTCGCTGCAAGCAGCTCGCGAACGGGGTGTGCTCCTGTAGAGGTTGCGTGGTGCGCTCGCTGCAAGCAGCTCGCGAACGTGGTGTGCTCCTGTAGAGGTTGCGTGGTGCGCTCGCTGCAAGCAGCTCGCGAACGGGGTGTGCTCCTGTAGAGGTTGCGTGGTGCGCTCGCTGCAAGCAGCTCGCGAACGGGGTGTGCTCCTGTAGAGGTTGCGTGGTGCGCTCGCTGCAAGCAGCTCGCGAACGGGGTGTCCTCCTGTAGAGGTTGCGTGGTGCGCTCGCTGCAAGCAGCTCGCGAACGGGGTGTCTTCCTGTAGAGGTTGCGTGGTGCGCTCGCTGCAAGCAGCTCGCGAACGGGGTGTCCTTCTGTAGAGGTTGCGCGGTGCGCTCGCTGCAAGCAGCTCGCGAACGGGGTGTGCTCCTGTAGAGGTTGCGTGGTGCGCTCGCTGCAAGCAGCTCGCGAGGGGGTTAACTCCTGTAGAGGTTGCGTGGTGCGCTCGCTGCAAGCAGCTCGCGAGGGTAAAAAGTGCTCTCCATAACAGGGGCAATAATATAAAAAAATTGAAAAAAAAAAAAAAAAATTCCGAAAAAAAAATCCCAAAAAAAAAAAAAAAATTTTCATGGTCGATTCAAAGTTAGTCTGGGGTATATTCGACATTCAGTTGTACTTCCATGGACAAATCCTACACGAATCTTGAAAAAAATTTCAAATCCCCTCAGTAGATTCGGAGATATGATGAAAAATAAAAAAACGGGGGTATTTAGGGGGTATTTAAAAATTGATTTCTACCAATCAGGACACCCTCTACACGAATCTCAAAAAAAAACTCGACTTTTACAACGGCAAGTAGAAAATCCCCACAAAGACCCCCTCAAGGGAGGGGAAAATGGGGATTTTGGGATTTTTCTAGAAAGTTTCAAAACACCCTCTATACGAATCCGTAATCAGTTTTACCCCACCCCTACCGCAAGTGCCTCAACTCACATGTCAGTCAGTGAGTCAGTGAGTGGTAGTTTAGCTATATATAGTATAATAACTAGTTTTTTGTGGTGCGCGAGCTGCAGGCAGCTCGCGTGTGGGTTTGGGTCGTAGACATTGACATGAAATATTTTCAAATTGAAAAAAGGGTATAAAATGTTTACATTTGGACTCCTACAAAAGATGTAAGGAAAAAAAAGATAAATAGAATTAAAAAGAATTAAAAGTTGGTTATTACTTGCACGGATAAAAAATATAGGTCGCCCGGTGCGCTCGCTGCAAGCAGCTCGCGAGGGGTTAAAGTTTCTATAGAGGTTGCGTGGTGCGCTCGCTGCAAGCAGCTCGCGATCGGAGTGTGCTCCTATAGAGGTCGTGTGGTGCGCTCGCTGCAAGCAGCTCGCGAGGGGTTAAAGTTTCTATAGAGGTTGCGTGGTGCGCTCGCTGCAAGCAGCTCGCGAACGGAGTGTGCTCCTATAGAGGTCGCGTGGTGCGCTCGCTGCAAGCAGCTCGCGAGAGGGTTAAATTTCTGTAGAGGTAGCGTGGTGCGCTCGCTGCAAGCAGCTCGCGAGGGGTTAAGTTTCTATAGAGGCCGCGTGGTGCGCTCGCTGCAAGCAGCTCGCGAGAAGATTAAGTTTCTGTAGAGGTTGCGTGGTGCGCTCGCTGCAAGCAGCTCGCGAACGGGGTGTGCTGCTGTAGAGGTTGGGCGGCACGCTCGCTGCAAGCAGCTCGCGAACGATGTTCTCCTATAGAGGTTGCGCGGTGCGCTCGCTGCAAGCAGCTCGCGAACGGAGTGTGCTCCTGTAGAGGTTGCGCGGTGCGCTCGCTGCAAGCAGCTCGCGAACGGGCTGTGCTCCTGTAGAGGTCGCGTGGTGTGCTCGCTGCAAGCAGCTCGCGAACGGGGTGTGCTCCTGTAGAGGTTGCGTGGTGCGCTCGCTGCAAGCAGCTCGCGAACGGGGTGTGCTCCTTTAGAGGTTGCGTGGTGCGCTCGCTGCAAGCAGCTCGCGATGGTAAAAAGTGCTCTCCATAACAGGGGCAATAATATAAAAAAATTGTAAAAAAAAAAAAACTTTTTTCATTCCGAAATAAAAAACCCAAAAAAAAAAAAAAAAAAAGCGATTCGAAGTTGGTCTGGGGTATATTCGACATTCAGTTGTACTTCCATGGACAAATCCTACACGAATCTTGAAAAAATTTTCAAATCCCCTCAGTAGATTCGGAGATATGATAAAAAATAAAAAAACGGGGGTATTTAGGGGGTATTTAAAAAATGATTTCTACCAATCAGGACACCCTCTACACGAATCTCAAAAAAAAACACGACTTTTCCAACGGCAAGTGGAAAATACCCCCTACGACCCCTTTAAGGGGGTCAAAAATGGGGGTTTTTGGATTTTTCTGGAAAGTTTCAAAACACCCCCTATACGAATCCGTAATCGGTTTTACCCCACCCCTACTGCAAGTGCCTTAACTCACATGTCAATGAGTGAATCAGTGAGTGAGTCAGTGGTAGTTTAGCTATATATAGTATAATATTTGATCAAAATTTACGAAACGGCGGAGTAGTTAAGACTTTCTAGAATTAGATTTGAGTAATATTCCCTATTTTTATTATTTTTTGTTTATGTGCCTTAGCATAATATAAACTATACAAAAAAGAATAAGTAAGTATCTTGAGTTTATCATACAAAAATCTCTGAAGTAATGAGTCAGTGGCCAACTCCGGTGAAAAAACGACGTTGTTTTCCCCGAATTTGCTAACTTTCCGGGAAACTTTTTCAATTTCTCTTGCCATAAAAAACACTTAGGTATATCATCATCAAATGATTTGCAAATTTCAAATCAGCATTTTATAATATTATCATGCAATGATAAACCACTATAGCAAGATGCTGATATGATACCTAATATGTTAGATTTTATCTCAATTTAGATGTTTCGAGTATGTTCGTAATATTGTGAAAGATACCTAGGACGATTTTAATGCTTGGTCTTTGATAAATTCTGAGGCAGCCTATCAACTCCATCACCGGAGTTTGCTACGGACTCAAACGGACTCTTACAAACTTACTCAGGTAGCTATAGTACTGCTGACGGGTGTCGACCATCGTGAAGCTAGCCGTTTGTGATGCGCTAAGACAATTTAGTTCGAAAAGCTCCATTGCGCATCGAAACAGCTAACTTCAAGCCAAGATCCACCAACAGAACTATACATGCTTTACTCTGACAGAAGTAAGACAGTTAAGTACCTTGAATTCCGCCTCCGTTCTGATGCCAAGCATGACTGACAGTTTCCTGATGAGCCAGTTTAAACTCCTGATCATGCCAAATGTGGTCCAGAACTGTGAGAACAAGGACCGGAGCCTGCCAAAGTTTTCTGCAACTCCTGTTAAAACGAGACAACAAAAAGTGTTATATTATAATAAAACAGGTATGGTTTTCGGTGAAATTATAGGCACATGAGACTTTCAAACTACATCTTAGAGTGGTAATGCGCAAGTGATGTCTCTGATGTTGTAAGTGTAGGTACCTACTTACATAGGCTATAGTACCGCTTACCATCAAGTGGACCGTATGTTGGGTTGCCACTTTATTAGTATAAAAAAACTTACTGCCTTAAGGAACTTAAGTATTTAAGAAGTACTGTACCTAGAGCACCGGTGGTCTAGAGCACTGGTGGTCTAGTAGAAGTGACCCCGCCTTCCGATCCTAAGGTCATGGGTTCAAACCCGGTCGTGCACCAATGGATTTTTCTGTTCGAAAAATTTATGTGCGCAATGCCAGTGCTCTCATACGGTGAAGGAAATCACATCGTGAAGAAACCGGCGTGTCCAAGAACTAATAATTTGAAAGACATATGCCATCCACCAATCCGCATTGGGTCCGCGTGGTAGATTAAGACCCAATCACTTTCGCCCGAGAGTAGGCCAGTGTCCCAACAGTGGGAACTAGAAGGTAACCAATTAGAAGGCTGTCATGATGATGATGACTGTACCTAGAATAGCTCTAAAAGAACTGGTTAATGCAAAGAATGTATTTTCCAGCATCATTGAAACTCCTCCCACTGCATACACAAGGCTCTGTATTGATTCAAACGCAGGCCGTGAATTCTCTTCTGCCATTTGGATGAACCTGAAATCAAATCAAATTGGTTATTAGTTAACTAAAATGCTGTAAGCGTACTAAGTTTTATCCTCGTAGTGTCCAGACATTTTTAAGCCTTGTTGTCATTACCCAAAAGTCTCTTTAAAAAAAGACATAATTGTTATAGTCCTCACGGTCAAAGGTTTTAATTATGATTTTTTTAATGTTAGTGTTACCAGTTCGAAGTGAGACTTTCAGGGCTAAGTTGTGATTTTTAACTTTCAACTGGCAGTTGCATGTCATAAGGAAGATTGCCGGTTCAAATCTTTTTACTGAGTCAAATCATATTTGAAATACCATAGCATAGATTGTAAATATTGGATTATTCCTATAAAAACTTGTCATTTTAGCTGTTTGCATTTTATTGCAGTTTAATTGTCAGTCAGTCAGCAGTAATGCAACTAACTTATATATTTAGATAAATTTGTACTCTTACACTATTACATGGTTTTAATGACATAATTATCTTTGCAGTGGCTAATAAAATATACTTGATAAACATGAACTAAGGTTAATTTTTAAATAAAACAACTGATAATGGATCAGACTGCTATACAAAAAGAATGGCAATGTATTTTGTTGATACATAGTTAAAATGGCATTTTAGGTATAAAGTGATCAATGTACATATTTTTTTTATACCTACTTAAGCCTATTTTCTTTATACTACTAGTTACTAGAACAGATTAAACTATAAGTACCACAAATGGCACAGGATTCATGAACAGAATTCAAAATTGAGTCGTATACCGTCATCGGTATTAAAAGATTTAATAACAAGGTCATTTTTTAATTAGGGTAAAAAGCAATAATTATGCAGACCCTTCATTGCACTCAAGCTGGGCAAAGGTCTAGTTTTCCCCACATCCAGTAATCAATTGTATACTTTCATTTTATTTACTATTCTTTCATTCATGAATGTTCGTAAATTCAAACACCTGGTATTTAACAATGTAGGTAATACAATAAAAAGTATATGAACTTTACCTGCTTTCAATATTTCCGTATCCATAAGGGTTTTGGCCATTCATTCCCATACCCATACCTCCCATGCCATAGCCGCCACTGTATCCTCCATACCCTCCCATACCTCCATATCCACCATACCCTCCCATGGCTCCCATGCCACTTATACCGTAGGACCCCATACCACCCATACCGTAGGATCCCATCCCACCCATACCCCCATAAGAGTAGCCCTGATTCATTCCTGAGTAGCTCTGATTCATTCCTGAGTAGGCACTTTGAGTAGGCATGTATTCAGGTCTGGGAGGTAAAGCTGGCACTGTAACTGCAGATGGAATATATCCTGTAGTAGCCGAGGGTACAGCATTTCTATACGACGCAATACTCGCTGGTGCCACTCCAGCATTTGCCAAAATCGGGGCAGATTCACCGATGTTGTTTGATTCACTCATCTTGCGCAACAAAGAGAACTAGTATCTTTGAGTGTGATCAAGTGCGTAAATTTACTGATAAGCGTTATGCGCCATTCGAGTTATTGATTTTATTACAAAAGGGAAAGAAACTAACGCCAAAATTAATAAAAATTAATGAACCTTGCACCAGCTGACAGTCCAGTATAGTTCGTCTAAACCACAAACTTTAGAGGGATACTAACGTATGTCTAAACTAAAAGTAGCAGAGAGAATATAAGCACTACGTTACGTAGTGCTTACATTCTCTTGGGTCTAGTCAACCATACATAGCCACAGACCAAGAAGAGAATGTAAGCACGCCACAGAATAGATAGATATTAGGGTAAAAGCACCAGTTATTGGCTACCTAAGCACCTTGGTCAATTTAAATTGCTATAGTTTCTTAAGGCGTCATCCAAATGATGTTTTTATGGTGTTAATGGAGACGGAAAAAGTTCTAATATCATTTCAATAACAATAAAAATAATTAAACGTGTTTATAAAGTTTTTATATTCATTCAAATAAAAATTGTGTTACTGGCACCCCAGAATTAGTTACTGGCATGTTTGGTTTCAGTTATTGGCTGTAGCATTTTTTACAAAACACAGCAGATTGTAGTCATTTTTTTTAAGAAATACAAGGAGCATAATTATCGAGTTCTTAGCTCTGATATAAACGAACTTTTCGAAGCCCTTGTATAAATAATTACAGTATAAAGTTCACCAGACAAAATGAATTAGTATCGGTTTCGGCACAAGTTTATTTCAGGCATTCGGATCTTGAACTGATCTCTGCATGCGGTGGTTACTCAACTGGCCATCTATGCTGTGCTCTTCAGCAAACGTCAGATTGGCGGAAGAAGGCCATTTTCGCCAAATTTGACATATTATAAATTGAATTCGTAGGTGACTGGCGGTAATGTACATGTATGGTCAGTAACTTAAAACTTAGTTTTTTTCGTTTCTGTTATTGGCTATACCATAATTTATTGTTTTAAAGTAAAAAAATAATAAAATACATTTAAATTAAGATAAAATAACTTAAATAGTAACGAAATATGGATCAACTACAGAGATATGAGGTATGAGACAAGTTTCATTCGAATTGTAGTCAAACGCAATCCTTACCGTTTTCACAACAAAACCCCACCATAGTAGCCGGATTGCCGATTGTCAATAATTTATGATTTTTTTTATACGAAATTATTCGAAAGGTGGTACAAATCGGCACAAATATTAAAGCTAAATATGTAAACTATTCTCTAGAATGAAGGGAGATATTGTACTTAGCATCAGTAGCTTTAAAGAAGTGTTTGACTACTGCTTTAACTTAACTACTGCCAGCCAATAACTCATTCATTTACCCCTAGTATGCTTAAAAAAATGAGCTGTTTTCGATTCGAGAAAAGTAGTTCCGATTGCTTTGACGGATGGTGCTATCTGCCCTACTGCCTTACTGGGAAAGGTTATTAGAACAAGAAAAAAGTTGTTAACTCCGTTTTTGTTTCGTCTCGTGTCAAGCGGAAAGTTCATGTCCTGTTTGAGGCAAAATAATTTAACTATGACCAAAGTTAATCTATTAAGTAGTATGTACTATGACTTTGACACCAGCCAGAGGTATGACAGACAGTGACAATGAATTCCATAACTATACATTCACCATAGGTCGCCAAACGTAGTGCTTACATTCTCTTGGGCTCGCCAGTTGAGCTACCGCCATCTAAATAGACCGTTTTTTATTTTTAATAACTTAAGACGAATACTTCTAAATTGATCAAGGTACTTAGGGGGCCTATAACTGGTGCTTTTACCCTAGCTGTACGACTTCATGACATTCATGTCATTGACAAGATGAGTGAGGATAGGTGGATGATTTCTTCTTCTTTTATGGACTCTGTGGCTTATTAGCCGCAATTTTACCAGTGTCAAGTGTATTAGTTTGATTATCAACGTAACCAAACGAAAACAACCTTCCGCTTGACACGAGACGAAACAAAAACGGAGTTACCAACTTTTTTCTTATTTTGATAATCTTTCCCAGTATGGCAGTAGAGCAGATAGCGCCATCTGTCAAAGCAATCGGAACTACTTATTTTTATAAATCTCGAATCGAAAATCCATCATTTAAATTGCTCTAATTTCTAATAATAAATAACTCATTAAACCGAACTAAGTTGTTTTTTTTATATTGCAGAGTAAGGTTCCACTGTTGGTATTACTTGGAAGAAAGCCATTTCACCTTACAGGTGTATTTTCGCTAAATTTCACAAAATATAAATTGGATTCGTAGGTGACTGGCGGTGATGTGTATGTATGGCCAGTAACCTAAAATTTGTTTTTCCCCACCCCACCATAGAAGCCGGATTGCCGATTGTCAATAAATTATGTTTTTTTATACGAAATTATTCGAAAATTGGTACAAATCGGCACAAATATTAAAGCTAAATATGTAAACTGTTCTCTTGAATGAAAGGAAATATCGTACCTAGCATCAGTAGCTTTGAAGTGTTTGAGTATGAAGTGGCCATTAACTACTGCCGGCCAATAACACATGCATTTAGAAAATTCTACGTTAGTACCTAATAGTTCTATGCTCGTGACGTAGCTGGCTAAGTTGTTATTAACAGATCAACGAAATTAAGCATTGTTCCGCGGGGTCATAATTTGGATGGGTGACCGCCAGTGGCAATTTCAACTGAGCGCTCCCGTGCTTCGGAGGGCACGTTAAGCAGTCGGTCCCAGCTTTTTCAAAGTTGTTAGTTAGGCCATGACAGAGGCCTTCGGGCGGCCTCACCAGAGTTGGCCACTGACTCATACGAACGAACGAGTTCTATGCTCTATAGTTTTTCTGTAGTCTTGTCATTGTCACTTTTGTCTATGGATTGGTTTGATTGATTGATTGGATTGATTGAGTGAAATTGTCAATATTTCGTTCGAAGCAATAAAATAATTTTCTCTAAAATAATTCAGTGTTTTAACTGTGTTTTATGTATTAATACTACGTAAATTCAGTGGTAAAAGGTGGCAAACAGGCTTGTTACTATACCCGTAAGTATTATTAATTATCTTCATTATATTACGTTAAATTCTGAGTATTATTGTGGCTGAAAGTGCTAGTCAAAATTTCGCCCCATATTTTGGATGTTATAAAATAATACGAACGAATAAATCGCGTAAGTTTAGATTATTGGATTAACCCTTTACTTTCCGCTACATTTATGTACTTTATTGTCTAAATTATCACAAGTTTAGCAGGGTAAAGAAATTCTAATGTGAATTATTATTAGTAGGTATGCAATCTCGACCGGTTCTTATGTGAATAGGTAGGTAGCGGAATGTCTAAATCGGAGTCAATTACTCCAGAATTAGTGTTAAGTGTCTGAAGTGACTATAATATTCTTCGTTCTATTTTGGCTCTTGAGTGATGTGCATTGCTGCAAGTTTTTGATATGTTTAGTAAAAGCAGAATACATACTATCTGTAGATAAAACAATATGTTTGTGTTACATTTTATCCTGGTTTTAAAAATATAAACACAAAGGCACAAAGCAGATATACAAAGATAATTAAATAACATCCCACAGAAGAATAGCTATAACTTCCTAAAAAAAAAAATATATCCTCATTGTTCATAGTATCTATCTGACTGAATGTGTTTGTACATGTTCATTTGTTTGAACTAATTTTTCCTGTATTTTTTTATATATATTTTTTTTTTATAATAGATGAGCAGCTTTCGCTGATGTGTCTATGTCACAGTGTTAAAAATATGTAAGTGAAATTATATTTCTTAATGAGAATAAATATCTTAAACCACACATATCACAGTGTTATCTGAGTTAATATTGTGAAATTGAGTTAAGTGTCCTTAAAAATCTTTGGTATTTTTTTAATACTTTTATTAGTGTTACTTAGCTGCTTTAAATTAGCTAGAAATAATTATTTTATTGTTATCAAGCTAAATGTCAATAACCTTTTTTCATTAAAACTGAAAGTGATATGTTATCACTTTCGTTAAACTAAATATTTTTTCTCTATTACGTTGCTTATTAAAAGTAAAATAAACATTTAATTTTAAGGTTCAAATTTTGAATGCAATATAGACGCTTACTTACTTTGATGAATATTTACCAACACAATACCTATACTGAAATGGTACTTTAACCAATTGGTTAAAGTTACCACAAGCTGCATTATCCGAAATCTGTGGCGAATGAGTCAGTTGGACCACAATATACTGATGCAGACCTGATAACCGCAACTAGAGATTTTAGTACTGACTGAATATACTCAGTTCCTTTTCTATCCTTCTTGTTTACAACACAAGCATCTATAGACATATAAACTGTCCTATAATATAAAAATATAAAGAGCTAATAATGGTAGTAAAGTGGGTTCAAATCCAGGTTGTGCACCTAAAGATTTTTCTATTTGAAAATTGATGTGCTCAATGCCATATGGTGAAGGAAAACATTTTAAGGATACCACATTCAAGAACTAAAAACTCGAAAGACGTGCCATCTATCAACCCGGGTTAGGTCCGCGCGTGAAAGACTCAATCTCTCGCTCGGAGAGTAGAAAAAGGCTGATCATGATAATGATAGAAAAAATAACACAAGATTCCGACAATAGTGTTGGGCCGACAGGAAAATCAGACAACGGAAAACACCCGCCACTCTCTATCGGAACAAAGGCGTGTCACCTTCACGGTTTTCCCATTTCTGCTTTGAATGGTCCTATCCTCAGAGCGAGGAAATGGTATAGAGCGCATACAACAGAGCTGGTAAGAGCAGCTAAGAGTAACCATGAGCGACGTGGTAAACAATTTCTACCAGAGATGTGCGAGGATGTGTAGCGAGAGATTAGTTTGTAAGGAACCAACAGAATCACTTCATTAAAGCTAGGCAGAGCAAGGCTAGGCTAGGCACTTCATTTCTAATGGTTCCTAACAAACACATCCCTCGCTACACATCCTCTCATATCTGTGGTGGAAACGCAGCCCAAAAGGTGTCAAACTTAAAGGCGCGTTTACATTATTTAATTATCTGGAGTTATTTTTTTTTGCTTTGGATAGTTATGTTTATTGTTTTGTGATGTACTTACTTGCCAGTCTGTTTCTGCTCTGTGTTTTTTGTTTGTGCTGTCGAATAAATACTTTTCTTTCTTTCTTTCTTTCTTTTATTTAATTATCTGGTTACAGGAAGTGCAGCAGCTGTAATACAGGTTTTACCCAACACAACTGCTAAAATACTCTTAATCGCTCCTTGTAATTCCATTGTTTTCATATTTAAATTAAAATGTATTTGTGTGTTTCATGTTAAAAAAAAAAACTGTCGTAGCGTGTCGTGACGCGTCCTAAGCATATCGTGTCCATACATTTTGTATGGGTGTTATTATATTACTAAAGCGCAGTCTGTTGTGATGAATTCTGTAGTTAAATGTATGGATACGATATACTTTGACGCGTCACGACACTCCACGACAGAATAATGTAACCCTGGATTTATTCTGCATTTGTAAACGTAACGACGCATTGTATTGTATGCCACATCTAAATCCGGACCATTGAGTTGGATTCCCATTAAGTTAGATTCCCCGAAAGTTGAATTCCCATTATATTGATTCCCATTATGTCTGTGTTGCGACGACGACGCACGACGTCGCAACGCAATATGGCGGTAGTACTTTCCTGCACGAGCTCTGTCATAAATACACTTTTCTACTACTCTTTATCTATTCGATATCTTAGATAAAAAACAAAATAACAAACGACATTAGCTTCGAAGAATCGAAATCCGGATGTATGATCACGTGGTCGTTCATATCTCTGCCTCCCTACTCCCTCTGACTCTAAAGTGGGTCTAGTACTTCCCAGTTTCCTTGGAAACCAGGCCATCGGACACTACGCGACACCTATTGTCCCGACGTCTGGCTGTGAATCTGGGTTCTGCGGACAGATGTCCCGGACGTGAAAAGTTTTTTTATTAAAGCCAGCCTCAGAGGAAATAAACAAATTCTCAATTTCTTTAAAGCGGTGTGTATTATAAAAAACTAGCGACCCGCCCTGCCTTCGAACGGGTGCTTAAACTACACGTATAAATCATCCTCCTGAATCACTACATCTATTGATAAAAACCGCATTAAAATTAGTACTAAGCGTTACATACACATTCTTATAACCTGGGTGTCGTGAATAGGTTGCTTTTAGGCAAGCGGCAAGCGTGCTTCACCGTAGATCAAAATCATCGCATCAGGCGAAATAGTTGTCGAACGCAAGCCTATTGTGAATAAAAAAAAAACATTCAGAAGGAAGGACAGATAGCGGGAAACGATTTAGTTTTATACTTACTATCTATAGATAAACTGTACTGCTTGAATTATAATCACGACTATTTTCTGAATCGTATTTGATATTCATATACTGAAATGTGAATCGAAATTTCAGTCCTTGTATTTATTTTCAGGTGACCTACTTGTTTTCTCTTCCGTTCCTGTTGGTAAGTCATACTTTTATATTAAGACATAGTATAGCTATCAAATTAACGTGTTTATGGTCTTACTATAAAGCTTTACGATTACGATGTGTTAATATGATTTACTGTATTTTGGCGTCTACTTTAGAGTGTATTTCGAAATAGTTTTATAATTAACACCTCAGTTTTTATTATATGTACGGTTTAAAATTACTATGTAGAAAGAAAAATTTATGAGCGCAATGCCAGTGCTCTCATACGGTGAAGGAAAATATCGTGAGGAAACCGGCATGTCCAAGAACACACAATAGGCTAGGTTTAAAGTTTGTTTATGAATTACGACCCTTCAGTTATTAGTTAAGAACGACTTAGCCAGCTACGTCACAATCATTCTATTTCAATAAAATTATATATTCTCTTTTCCAGATCCTATTCTACCTTTCCTATGAAATCGTTCCCATATCCTGAAATCTGAACCTCCATAAAGTTCCAACAAAACCTACCTTGAAGATCAAATCCAAAGATACGAAGACTGTTAGTTACCTACTTTACTGCCTTCCTTCCTACCCCCTTAGATCCTTCTGTTCCTTTCAATCACTTTACTTAACTCCGTTTATTCACCGTTGTTATTATCTTTTAGTATATTTTAGCCGCCAAGCAGTAATGCTCGCAATGCTGTGTTCCGGTTCTAAGGGTACGGCTCCCGGTAAACTACAGGCACATAGACTTTCGATGTACGTCTCAGGGTGGCAACGCGCGCATGGTATCTCAGATATTGCTAGCGTATATATGCTACGGTAACCAGTTACCATCAAGTAGACCAAAATCCACCAATCCGCATTAGGCCCGCGGCTATCACTATCACTCATCCGCATTAGGAATTTCTGAAGAAGAGGGCTTTCGTGATGGTTTTGATGATACGAGAATGTCGACCTACACACGTAACATAAAGTTTAATAATAGTAGCACAGACATGGATCTAGATATAGTAGCAATGATTTTAAAAGCAATGTATATTTTAAAAGATTTTCCAAAATTTTTAAGCAAAAGTTATTGCTGTGTTCGTACGTACAGTCAAAGACATTGAGAATTTATTTCCTCTAAGTTTACAGTAAGGCTGCGTTTCGACCAGAGATGTGCAAGGGTATGTAGCGAGGGATGTTTTGGTTAGGAACCAAAAGAATCACTTAATTTACCTTGTTTTGCTTTGAAGTGATTCTATTGGTTCCAAACACATCCCTACACATCCTCGCTTAGCACTGGTGGAAACGCAGCCAAAGATGTGATGGAATCCTGTAGCATACACTACTATATTTTATTCTGTGCCTGTAGATGTAGGTAAATCCGCATTTTAGAACGAGTCTGGTGAATTCGAGCGTAGAAACGACCTAAATTCGAGATGCTATCTGCAGTGGACAATATACTAGCACAGAGTAATAATACTAGGCTGTTGCGTCCCAGTTTTCAGTTTGGCTATTGATCTAACGTTCATTTAATTCGCTTTTAGACTTCAACATCATATGTATAATGTTACTCATTTTAATTTTAATTAATCTCATAACATGTCGTCTTTACCTATAATTGTTGTAGCATTTAGCTAATTAGCATGTTGAATGTTTATTTTATAAATTGTTATAATGTACACACCGTTGGTGATCAAATAAATAAAATAAATCATAAAGCTTGATGTAGAAAAGCCGTTCATGTAGAAAAGTTAAGTTGATAGGTTTGGGTTTGTTAACCGACTTCAAAAAAAGAGAAGGTTATATTATATATTTGAAACTATGACCTACGCTTTTCACTCGCGTTATTTTTCTGGCAAGTTTTCCATATTTTCTAACCTTCCCTAAAAAAACTCAAGACCAAAATTTGCCAAATCGGTCCAGCCGTTGTCGAGTTCCTTTTAGCGAGACTAACGCTGTGCTAACGCACAGCATTTCATTTTTATATACAGGGTGGTTCAAACAGACGTCAATAAGGAAAAAAATATTTTCAGATCCAGGGGTATCCGAAAATACTCCATGTATGTGTACCGATTTCTTGTATTTTACGTTATAGTTATGATTTTTTAAATGTTTTTTTTTGAGAATGTTTAGGCGGAACGTTTGAAACTGATAAAAAAAAATGTCTGGGGTTTTTTTGTAAAATATTCTTAATGAGTTATACAAATTATGCATAAAATAATCAATTTCACAGCATTAGCATGAACGCAAGTTACAACATTTTTTATCAAAAGTGAAGAATTTGTGTGTTGAGAGAATCAAAGTTGAAATTAACCTAAAACCCTAGTCCATAGTTTGTAAGTATTCTTAAAAACTTTTAAGGAATCTAAGCTTTCATAATTTCACAAAATTAAATGTTTTTATTTGAGTGCTATTTACATACTATTTTAGGGTATTTAATATCTTTAGCCTTGGAAATAACAAAATAGGCAATAATCATTTACTTAGATCAAGTTGTTAATTTTAGGACTCCCTGAAATCGGAATATCCTAGAGTCGACCGTAGTTACGAATACTAGCGAAGTACCTAAATGCGATTAGCGATGTCAAACTGTTTGGACTCGATTCGCAGAGTAGATAACTAGTTGGCGGTTATGTGATTGGCGGCATTGGTGTATCCCTGTGGGGACTCGCTTTGGGAGATACGTTCAATATTCAAAGTTCATTATGGGATGTGTATTCAGTGTTTGTTTATTGGTACTAGTTTCGGAATGGGAGTAGTATAGTTCTCTCGGCGGATCTAGGCTTCCGTGAAGTTAGCCGTTTGTGATGCGCAAAGACAATTTATTTAGAGAAAGCTTAATTGCGCATCGAAACGGCTAACTTCACGGAAGCCTATATCCGCCGAGAGAACTATACCTATTCTGTTTATTTTGGAATGGTTTAAAAACCCCGACTTCGCTTGTGAAAATATCTGCTCGGAAAGTGACTTCATGCATTGCTTCACGCTAGTTGTTGAGTAGATTTAGTGGTAGATTTGCCACTGACTCATACGAACTTACTTACTTCACGCTACAACGTATTAAGTAGACAGTCTGCATACATATTTTGCAATAGGTACCAGTCCTACAAACGGGTGTTTTCACGTACCGGTATATCGGTGAAGAGATACCGACACTGTTTCGACTCAATTTCGAGAGTCTTCATCAGGGATCATCAGGAGTCAACACCCGTTTGTAAAATGTATGATATAGTTCACGATAGTTTTATGAGTAAACAGATACCAGTCCCCTTGAACTGCGAAGAATAACATCATGAAGAACCGGCATGTCCAAGCACCAAAAAAATCGAAAGAGACCATGATCCACCAATCCGCTTTTGATCCACTTTGTGGTTTATGACCAATCACTCTCAGTTGTCGCTTGAAAGTAGGCCAGTATCCCAGCAGCAGAAAGAAGGTTGTAATGATGATATTTTATAAACGAACGAACAATTAAATTAACAAAACATGTCGTGTTTTTACTGAGATTTTTCTAACAAGCTCTCTGTCAGTCAGTCTAGCCTAGTCACGGCTGACTCGGCCTGCTAACCTGCTTTAGTCTAACCTAGAAACAGTGGCCACTCGAGCACGAGCAGTACTGCAGTATTTTTCTCGTCTGAGTTTATTTCAGACGAGATTTGTTTGTGCTTCCGCGAATATACACTGGAAATTAGATTATTAAGGCATCATCATCCATGACAGCCTTCTATTGTTCCCGCTGCTTGGATACTGGCCTACTCTCGAGCGAGAGTGATTGTGCCTTAATCAACCACGCGGACCCAATGCGGTTTGGTGAATGACAATGTCTTTCGAATTTTAGTTCTTGGAAGTGCCGGTTTCCTCACAATGTTTACCGTATGAAAGCACTGGCTTTGCGCATGTGAATCTCTCTAATAGAACATCAAAGAGGTAAAGATTAGCAGATAAAACTACAAAGTTAAAGAATGTCTAGTAGGTAAGTATTGCAGATAAACTAACACGACCCACGTCACGGTAGGTACCTGTCTTATGTAGGACAAAATAATGTCTTCTTGCCTGCGAGAAAATCGATTGCTAGGTATCTAGTTGCCTACCTCAGAAAATGTCTCCCGAATTCTCTGCTATCGAGGCTTGGTTTTTGTATGTTTCCCAAAAACCCTACGTAGGTACTATGATCGTTTTGTGGCATAGCTTAAACTAGGGATCGCCCCGGCTTCGGACGGGTGTCTAAACTATACTATAAACCTCGGTTCCTTCCTCTTGAATCCCTCTATCTATTGATGAAAACCGCATTGAAATCCGTTGCATAATTTAAAAGATCTAAGCATACTACAGAGGTAAGGGACAAACGGCGCCGGAAGAAGGACTCTGTTTTATACCATGTAGAGAAGGTTCGATAAAGAGTAAAGCAATTTGTAATTTGAAAGTTGAAAATTCTGAGCATGTAAGCAATCATGCAAAAGCTACCATAATTATCTGTCACGATAGTCACGACCTAGCTGATGTTGACGTTCAGACCGACATAAGTCACGCATAATCCTTGTAGATAATCGATTAGTCACTTCGACTCGCTCGGATTAACAGTGTCGCCGTTATTTTCGATTGCGCAGTAAACCCGGGCCAGTAATCGGATACGCGAATCGATTTCATTCAAATTCGTTTGTATTAACTACTGGATTTTATTTGAGCGTGCGTGAAAAACTGTAGCGAATTGTTTTTAATCGATTTTTTTGCAGAAGTCTTAATCGGTTCTTTGTAAAAATAACCGGTTTTAGAATGACCCGTGAGTATCATCTCGTTCCAGACAAGTCATCCGTATAAAATTCTAGTTATTATAGCTATGTAAAACTCGACGAGTGACTGATATTATCAGCGTACAGACAAAACGGTAAATCCTAGACCTATAATTTTCTGGTTCCTTTTATCGTGAACTAAGAAATATTTTTTCAAAATTTGATTCTTGCTTGCAGCGGGGATAAATGTGAAAATCGATAAAAATTAAAAATGTTTAGGTAGGTACTTATTTCAATAACTTCACATGATTTCCTTCTGTAAGAACCTGGTGATCGATGATGGTGCAAGGACCAGTTTAGTAAATAGCTTCGGCTATCTGCGAAGCGCACTAAATGCACATTTTCCTTTGAATGCCAGTTCCATAATAATGCTCCTGATAATGCTTTATCAGATTACTTAGACAATCCAGTGGCATGACCCGCGGCAACTCGCTATAACAAACTAATAGAAACCACCGCTATCTTTCAGCGATCTTAGATGGCAGACTTCAGCGATTCGCAGACTGTGTTGGTCGTTTAGTAGATTTAATAGAACCCCTTGATCTTTACCTTTGGTAATTACCCTCGGTTAACGGCTTATAAAATTCGCAATCAACATTTACTGGGCCATCTACACAGTATATAAAATGTATACAGTAGTAGTAGAGATAAACCAGTCTAAAACTGCACGCCTCATTCCAAAAAAGGCTATTGTTGTCACATTCAAATCTATGACAAACGCGGTGGAGGGGCATGCATTTTTAGTTTGGTTTATCTCTACCATATTGAGAGATATTTTTGTTAATATTATGTTACAAAAGAGGATCAGGTCATCTCTCACCTCACCAGGACAAGGTCACATATTAGTAAGGGAGGACAGCATCAGGTATATTTTCGGGCTCTACTTTCTGGGGTAAGTATCTAAATGACATTTACTTGTAGGTAACGTTATTCTAGAGCTTGTATGCCTACGGACCGGACATGCTGCTAACGCGTAAATAGATAGTTTATACAGCTCAATTAAGAGCAAATCTTTGAATTAAACTATCGATCTGTGAGTTATTTATGTCTGTACAGTAGGGCAGCAGTTGACGAGACAATTGTTTGGACGGACACTGACATTGGGTCAGATGAATATAAACATGATAGCGAGCGATTCAAATCTTGTTTGTTTATCGAGCGTCTTGAACGGCTGAATAATAAAACAGAATATTCAACTTTATTAGCTGAAACTTTATGGCATTACAAATAGAAAATGGGAGAGCTTAGACTTCAAATCAGCTAACTTTACATTAGACTAACTGTTACAAAAGTGTAGAGCTATTGATAGCTGCAGTTTCATTTAAGATTCTAGAAGATTCGGTGCCCTGCTGTCCTGCTCGCAATCACAAAGCTTTACCTTTCCCACGGCGACGCGGCAGACGGCGCAATGCTTTGAGCGGAACGAAGCTCTTTCAAACGGTTTAAACTACACACATTCTTCTGTATTCCCAACTGTTAGATGTTTTGTTGTTCCCGGATGACACCGTTTTACTTCACAACGTAATTTACAAAAGCCATTTTGCTATTGGAAAATTCAATTCAACTGCAAATTATGCCATCATTTTGGTGGTGAACTCCAAACTGTAAACTTAGTATTTACATTCTCTTGGGTGAACTCTTTGAAAGTAGCATTAATAATTGCATGGTTGCCCTAGTTTTTAAAATCGTTGATGGTTGTTTATTTAGATGACGTGTTATCGGCGCGCTTGGTAGTATTTTGAACTATTGAAAGTAATGATATAAATGACATACATATGTAAATGTTTTGTAGATTATTTAGTACGTTTCTAAAGCTCGCCTCGGTGACCTATAGAAAGAGTAAAAACCAATTAGAACTGATATGACGTCGTTCTCAGTAAGTACCTATATGCGTTGATGTATTCATCTCGGTCGGAGATTTTTTGTTTCTTAACATTACAGTATGAAATGTATTGCGAAGGGGATTTCTGTAGGTACTTTTTGTTCACAAACTCCCTTACAATCGAATCGAATCGAATATGAACAGCTTCAAAAAAAATATAAAAAAGGTCCTACAAGGCAGGCAACGCTCCAGCAGTACCTCTGGTATTGCTGAGGTCAATAGGCGGCGGTAACTGCTTACCATCAGGCAGGCCGTCAGCCTGTTTGTCTCCAAATTATATATAAAAAAAAAAAAAAAAAAAAAATTTAGCTTCGGCAGGATTTCTCTTTTTTGTCTCTCATTTCTACGTCCACCCACATTAGAATTATGTTCATAGCATAGTTAGTGTTTGAATTTAAAACCGTAATAGTCATTTAAGTAGTACCTACTAAATATAATTGTTCCAATATTCAATACAATAACGGAAAACCGGCATACTCTAAAAAACAACTAAAAATCGAAAGGAAGTGTGACTGATATTGATATTTATATTTGTGTGATCATAAAACCACTCTAAATAGTAAAGTTAATCTTCTTTACCACTTTGTAATCGTATCATATTTTTCAGCTACTTAAGTAGCTAAAGTTTCAGTAATATATGACGCTTTGTTTCATTGATTTAACTTAACGGCTCCTCCCTATTTGCCAAAGCTCCACACAAATAACAAACGCAAATAGTTTTGCATGTCGCAATCTCGGTATCAGTAATCCGAAACGGACCGTATCGAGTTTAGCTTGCAACAGGATCGTTTCGATCGAATGAAATCGTCGATTTTCTTGTATTTCACGTAAGTTTATATTCGTTTGATTTGTCAAAATATATTTTTGTTTATCTTTTTTGAAACCTACATAACATTATGAATTCAGCAAAATTTGCAAATTAATGTTATGTCGTGTCGTGTCATTAGTAATTACTTATTTTAATTTTATTTTATATAGTTACTATCACTAGTTTATTATTAAAGTTTTTACTGCTATCTGTCACATTATAAACAGAATTATTGTTATATCTCTCGCTGTAATGTAAGGTTACAATAAATCTAAGTTCTTTCCTCCTCATTACGGCTCGTTCAATTTGTGCAAAATAAAAATAACCCACTCTTCGCATTCTCGAAGACCGCAATATAAACGCAGAACTTACGGTCGAAGGAATCCATATTTTTACAAGTTATAGCCTGTTTATTACACTCGACTGGTAAGGTATTCGCATCCAGCACCTTCCTAATGAAATTCGAGATGCATTATATCGATTCGCTTATTAAAATTTGTTTGGAAATCGACTAAATTGGCGAGAATTTGTATCGGTGACGACTCGGGAGCGGAGGCGGAAGATGTGTTGTCCTGTTTCAGGAGCATCGATTGGCGTTTTTGTGGTTCAGGGTGCGAAAATAGCGTTAGTGTCAGGGGTTTAAGGTCGCGAATGCGGTGATACTTCAGAGTGTTTAGGTCTTCAGGGTTCTGAAGAGGGGATAGCACGCGGCCGGCCGGCACCGCAGTGCCTCGCCGCTCGTCGGCTAAACCACCCGCATTGCCGTATCCCTCATTTGGGAATATTCGGTAACAGTAGTCGCGTTGCGGTAGGTTTGATGACGATCGTTGGCCGATTCGGCTTCGTGCGAATTGTTTTGCCGAAAATGATGATGAGTGAAGTGATGTTTTATAAAGCTTGTTAGCAGTGTTTTGCAGTTTAGTAGTAGTGAAGTGAAGATTTTTTAAAGTTTTCCTCCGTACTGGTTAGTAATTGTTTTGAAGTTTCCGGTTCGTTTCGTTTAATGGCTTATGTTTCCACAATTTGAAGTAGTTTCCGTAGAGAGTCTTAAAGATGCTTTCTTGAGTTCTTGTATATTATACTCTGATTTACTACCTATAGTCGGCTTTGTATTTAAAATATTTCTTCAGCATCCAGTATGTTGACAACCACTGCTGAACATAGTTCTCCTCCAAAGAATGTCACGATGAACGATCTTTCAGCCACTAGTCGTCTACAGAATTCCTGCGATTTAACTTATGTCATAATATTAAATTATTATTTATGTAGGTAGGTACTTTTAACTTCATGAAATAAAAAGATGAATAGGTAGGTATGTCTGCTGTCACTTATGTGATTATCCCACTTCTTTACTGCTTGATGCCTTTATGCAATAAATGATATAAATGAAAACTTAGTGTAAGTATCTAGGTTGATACATTTAATTACAAAATTTTACCTACTTATGATGTAGTATGCACCGAAACCCTTAGGTGATTAAAGGTTTATATTATATGTTTGTTACATCTTCCTTATTTGCAGTATTGATCTTTGCCTCTACCTACGTTACCAGCATGGTATTACCTACTTGCATCTACATTAGCATTGTACGGACTGTATAGACTATCTATACAGTCTGTAAGTACGTAGTTGTGGTCAACCACACGGAAAAAATATAAAAAAGAACATGCATGCATTGAACTGAATAGATTTAATAAGGAAGTTCATAATCATAAGGCATTACAAATAATATTGTGTTAAAAATACGTTCTACAACTGGTATATGACCATTATGTTGTATTTAATAAAAAAAGTAGTTTTGTAAAATAAAGAAAGGCTCAACTGTTCGGTGAACACGCAAACCATAGAAAATGTGTGATTGTCAGCTACTGAATTAAACTTGAATGGTAAAGATTGATCGAAAGTTCTATAGAAAATTATCAAGATTGCTTCAAGCAAAGATGACAAATCATTTCGCTGATAAGCTCAAATCTTATATAAAACCCTGTTCGATCGACAGACCATTTCTATAGTTTTATCGGAATTATGGTAGGTCTCTACCTATGCTGCGAAATATTTGCAAATACTTTGGGCCCAAAGCACCAAAGAGATCGTTATCCAGTCATGCAGATTGGATTTGAAATGTTGCTATCCTTGATGCCTATGTAAATACTTTTAGGGCGATTTGGCAGAATTGATTGCGGAGGTGCTAGGCAGGACCACAGAGTATTTTCTTAATTAATTTGGCCGTATTTACCTGGATGTTAACAATATTTGAATTTGGACATACTTATATATTTATTTAGCATAAAAAGAATAGAAGCATTGATTGAAAGTATTTGAAGGAACGGGAATATTCATTATAAAATTTCAGGATATAGTACTTTCTATTCTTAAAATGCAAATTATTAATCAAATTCTAGAAAGCCCGAACCTAGAAATATTATGTTCTTTTTGAGTTTTTTATTGCAAACTTAACTGCGTGTAAATTTAATTATCTCGTGCTGCAAAGTGCATAAAATAAGGCATTCAAATTACCCCAGGCACCTGCATTTCCGGCAACAAAACCTAGACAAAGATTCAATTTAGAGAGTTGGCAGGCTTGGAGCGTTTGAAATTTTAACCAATGCCGCTGGGGCATGATTGGCTTTCAGGCTGTGTACTTGCCGCTTGGCAATACTGTGCTGGGGGCAAATACTAATTAAGGTACAACTGCAATTTCGATGTCCGAGTTACATTACGTACGACGCGACGTAATCATTGCAACTACCTATTGAATCTCAATAGGTCTAAATGAAATGAGTAGATTTTTACGGCAGTCTGAGCAAGAAATTGGTCTGAAAATAAATCAGGATTGTGGCGTTTGCCGATTAAATGTATACGTACGACGCGTCATCGCCTAGCAGAACCTCGCAAGGATGAATACAAAAAACATAATTAAATAGATAAATGAATGAGCCTGAACTCATGAATATGGTAAAAACCAGGACGATCAGTACCTTTCATGCAGTAAACAAAGTGTGTCGTGTGATTGCTGAGTTAAGCTAGTAAATTGGTGCGCTACGCTACGTGGAATAAAAACTTGACATTTAGACCTACCGAATGAAGCGCACCTTAACGGGTGCGCTATGTGGAAGTACAGTGTGCTTCGTCTTGGTGCGCTTCAGCTAAGTGCGCCACAAGGAATACCTCGTTTTTATAGGTTTCCCCGTGACAATATCAAAATGAGGACAAATTGCTTCATTAAAATGTTATTCTGTGGCTATGTTGTTAATTACTTTGCTTTACATAACTTAACTTATCTAACACACCAAACCCAACAGCCACATACATGGTCCCCCGATCTCTTAATAAGATTACCTGTGTCGAGGGTATCAAAAACTACGAGTAGACCAAGGTACCGCAACCAGACATTTGCAGATCATGAAAAAGTTTGTCCCTCGGGAACCGAACCCGCAATCTCTCTTCTCGATCACTGTTCTACCGACATCGTCAACATATAAATACCTACCTCGCATCGTATTATGTAGTTAACTTGTGTCACTTATTGTGGGTCAAGCATTCTAAATATAGACCAATTGCAATTTATACTAACTGTACCTACTTGCGACCCAGTTTGTTATTGAGACCGATATAATGACAATGACGAATCAAAGCATTCGTTTTTTGTCCATTCGTTTTACAACACGAGTCGGAACGGAAGTGAATTCATGTTTACGTTTGACACTCCTTGTGTGACTCTGTATCATCAGTGTCTGCGAATTTATAGCCAGTAGTCATAGCCAGCCACAGAACAGATGGTACCTACTACCTACTTGTAGCTAGAGTTGAGTGAAAAGTTTATTTGTGAAAAGGTTCGTACTAGGTGGAAAGTCCTTGGTTTATCTGTATGGCCGATAATACTCTAAAGTATTATTTAGCTATTACTGTCCCACTGCACGACAAAGTATTCGCTTCAATTCTTCCACTCTTCGCTATCCAACTTTGTGCTGTGTTGATGTATGGTCTCTCTCTCGTATCTGCATTATTATTCTAATCTGGTGGTGGAATCTGCTTACTCTTCCCATTTCGGATTATGCTCTATCTTGTCGGTTTTCTTATTTTGTTTATTAGGTTACTTAGAAACGGTTTTTTATTTATTTATTCATTCATTCATTCGCTCGATCCGACACGTTTCGTCTTGGGAAGCATAACATAAAGGACTTTGTTGATCACACACAATAACTGTCCATTGCATTTTCGGTTTCTTCCTCTATGACTCGGAAATGTCCCAGTGTGATAATTGTATCTCCTAGGTGCTATGGTAGTTTCCTCCTAGTGTCTGTTGATGTTAATATTATTACTACTGCTACATTGTTGCATTCTGGTTTGAAAGGTTATATGCTAAGCTTAAAGTTATCTAGTGTCTATTTAATAGGTAGGTACTCAAACTTTCGAAAACCATCACTGTAAAAAGTCTTTTCTGGTTTGATTTTTTTTTAAATTCATTTACTGAATCTGTCCACCGCTACTCTCAAGCGAGACTGATTGGGACTTAAGAGGCCTTTCCAAGATTTAGCGATAAAATTCATGAAGTTCGCCTGAATGTATCTTTATATAGTATAAGCGCACGCGACGAGGAGCAATACGTCCTCCCTCCATAAGCGCTCAGCGCGGTTTGAGAGTAGTCATTGGTCGATATGATTATAAGTGCGCTAAGGTATGATTTAAAAAAAATCGTATTAAAAAAAGTCAATGCTATTAGACTATTTTCTTTGTTGTATTTATTTAATAAAAACTTAAACTTTAACCTAGGTGTATGTTTATTGTAAACTCCTTACTTTAGCAGAAATAACAAGCATAAAATTGAAAAAAAAACGCGTTTTTAGATCGTCTTTTTTATGTGGTCTGGGATTATTATAATTGCATTTTTGGAAATATGTTAGACGTTGTTATTTCATAGAAAACATGATCGAAAGTTGACTGGAATTGCTCATTTTACGAAACGTGGGTTACTAATTATTTTTATAATCAGTTGTGTCTTGAGTTAATTAATATTTGTTCTGTTGACTTAAATTTCAAGAGATAAAGCTTTTATTTGTATTTATTTTCGTTAAAAATATCTTCAACACACGAGCCACAATAGTGTTCGATTCTTCACGGGCTACAAGAAAATTAAAGGATTGTCAAGGATAGGGCTCTTAACCCACCACAAGGACTTATGCATATTGGTGGATAGTATTTATGAAATTAGTTAGTCCAGCTAATCTAGCTAACAAGGTACAGCTTGTTAATCAGTTAATTTTGTACTTTAACGAAGTACTTGCTATAGCCATGGCTACGTAAACATTTGTTTCAATTACAACATAATTAACATGTGCGAGTCCCCCGGAGTGGGTCGTTGACTGCAGCCGATAGATATAGGTAGGTATTATACGTGATATAGATAGGTACGTGTTTACTTCCTCGGTAAGCATGTTTGTATGGATAATTTTGCATGCAAAACTTGTAGGTAGAGGAGAAGGTAGTAACGTGGCCCCTGCAGATATATTGGCCCCCCTTGATATTTCATATATAGAAAAACGCTATCTGGCAAAATTTTGCGGTAACAGATAGCACGAGTGACCTGTCATATACAGGGTCATTCATTATCAACCTGACAAACTTAAGGGATAGGTTCCACACATAAAAAAAAATACTTACCTTATATAATTAATCAACAGTTTTCGGATTTTTACTTTTTTGAGCTAATAATTTATGAAACTTCAATATTGAATCTGCCAGACTAGTGGTAGTGGTGTAGTGGTAAGTAACCCTGCCTTCCGATCCTAAGGTCGTGGGTTTTTCTTTTCGAAAAACGAATGTGCGCAATGCCACTCTAATCAATCGATGAAATAATCGTCATGTCGAAAAACTAAAAATAAAAAAATACAATGTGTCATTCAATCCACCTATGAATTGGGTCCATGTGGTGAACTATGACCTTATTATTAGGTACTCTCCATCCTGTCCTGTCCATGATGATTGTCTTTGCTAGCTCTTTTTCATTCAGCTATCATATTGAAGCAGTAGTGTGAACTAGTTTAGTTTAGCGCGTGACTAGAAGATATCAATCATTACTTATTTGCTGACTCCAATGAATCATTCATGATTGTATGTATGACAGTACCTATATTTGTATGTGGGATCTGGGATCACGGGTCCACCTGATGCATTGTATATGTATCATATTTTAGTCATATCACGTAGGTACCTACCTATATCAATTTCCTTAGCAAAACACAGTAGGTATTTAAATAAACCGTTAAAATTTGCATCTTGTAGTTTCAGACGACCTTGAGCTTTTTGCTTCTTGTTGGGACTAGATTTCGAGATTAACGAACCCATCCATCATTCTGAAGCCTTACCTGCCCGCATTATCCTTGAGAAGGTCGAAGTAATATATTACCTACATAATATAAAACAAATTCGCTTTCCCCCGTCTCACCCTATGTATGTACGTATGTATACACGCTTGCATCTTGTAAACTATGTAACGGGTTTTTATCAATATATAGAGTGGTTCAAGGGGATAGTTTAAACAATAGTTTAACACCCGTGCGAAGCTGGGGCGGGTCGCTAGTACAATGTATAATTATGTAACAGCCAAGTTGTAAAGGTAGAGCAAATTAAGGGGGTAGTATAATATTCGCATGTCTTAGTAGGATAACATCACTTGTATGAAATATGCTTTTCTATTTGAAATTGAAATTAGAATCTTTACCAGTTTTTTTTTGTCATTGTCATTTGGATCCAAACAGGCCCCGTCGTCTATTATTGACATTACCGTGGCATATTGACATCAACAACTCCAGTGGGTTGATCACATAAGTTAGCGACCAATCTCCATCGATCTCCATCTCAAACTGTGTAAGTCTTATTACACAGTGTAGTTTGACCATAGCTCTTCTCTCCTAATAGACAGTTTGAGATGGAGATCAATAGAGATTGGTCGCTAACAGAGTTATGTGATCATGGGGCAGAAGGTAGAGTAGATGCGTTGCCTGCCCTGGATGACTCTTTTTATATTTCTCTTGAAGGTACTCATGTTATAGCTCAGCAGAAAGACAGAAAAGTGTAATTTCCAATACGAATTTCGAATCTTTACTTGAATAAATAGAATTCGGAACACAAAGACTTATTCCCAAGGTTAGGCTCTGCTTTCATCGTAGTTTAATACGATTTGAATGGATTATGTTTCCTCTTTATATTGAAAAGGTGGTTGTATCTTATGGCACGTGTCATCATCATCATATCAGCAAATAGACGTCCTCCGCTGGGGATAAGCCTAAGTATGTTGTTAAAAGTCAGTGGTCAACTCTGATGACTAATTTCATAGGCTCAAAAGCCTCTGTGATGGCACTGCAGCTGTTATCGTCAGGCGTGGCGCAGATCAGGCAAACTTTCGTCTCGTCAATAGCTGGCAAAAAAACAGCTAAGTTGTGTGTCCCAACTTTTTCATTGTTAGCTTTCAGGCGGCTTATTAACTCCATCACCAGATACTGACTCATACTCTGTGCTCGCTCATACTTATAGTAGGTACTGCCAGCGGATCTCGGCTGTCGTGAAATTAGCTAAAACAGTTCGAAAAAGCTCCATTGCGCATCGAAACGCCTAACTTCACGACAGCGCTCGTGACGTAGCTGGCTAAGTTGTTCTTAACAGATCAACGAAGTTAAGCACAGTTCCGCGTAGTCATCATTTGGATGAGTGACCGCCAGTGGCAATTTCAACTGAGCGCTCCCGTCCTTCGGAGGACACGTTAAGCAGTCTGTCTGCTTTTTCAAAGTTAGGCTATGACAAAGGCCTTAAAGCGGCCTAGAAACTTACGAACATGCGAACTTACATATTTACTTTACGACAGCTGAGATCCGCTAGCAGCATTATACCATAGAATATTAAAAAAGGAAACTATACTAACATTTACAGCCACATTGAATATGACCGCATCTCGCAATGCCCCAAGCCTGTAATGTTATAGATAGCCTATTACTCGTAGGTTTATAGCCCATTAAAAGAGTAAACACTCAACAGAAGCCCTGGGGCCTACGGCGAGTAACTAGTACGATTAGCAAGCCTGTATGCGCAAGCGCATCAATCGCCTCACTTTCTCTGATGAGTCATATGTTTACAAGATGATTTTGCGATGAGTTTTTTAACCTGTGCTAGGATTTTAAAACGTGATCGATTATCGAACTAACTGCTTTGTTTGAATTTGCTTGTGAGGCAATATTTTAGAAGTTTTAGCAACTGCTTCGAGGACGACGAAGTCTAGCTATTTCATGACATTCATTCAGGGGTGTTAAAAAGTAATGTAATGTTAGATTGGCATTCATAGATCACAGTTAGTAACGCAAAGATCTTACTTATATTTAGTTAAGCAAATACTGGAAAAAGCAGCCTACCGTATTTCACACAATGACGCTAAAATATAAATAACTTTCCTACCTACCTAGGTATTGTGTTCTCGATTTGCATGACAAGGGGTCGACTTTGAATGGCAGCGTCTCGGATGGAAATTGCAAATTCGGCCTTCGTTCATGGCAGTTGCATATGAGCAACGAAGTAGATTTGTGTAGTGGGTATATAAATAACTAAAGCAAAAGCAAGTTCCTATGAGTCAGTGGCCAACTTTGGTGACAGAGTTTTATAGGCCGCCCGAAGGCCATAATCATGGCTTAACAACTTTGAAAAAGCCGGGACCGACTGATTAAGTATTATTCTACTTGTTTATATATAGATATAGGAATAAGATCGTATTCGAAAACTGTATTGTACTTTTAGCTAAGTATGACTATAATAAAAACTGTATAAGGCACGTTGGTCAAAATTCTAAAACAAATAATATACCTAACTAAAGTAACTCAAATAAAAAACAAAAAGAATGTTTCGTTGGAGAGAACAAAATGGAGGAAAAAACATCAATACACCGACAAGAGCTAAGCTCTGTTTGATCATGATGGTGAAACTTTTTAAACCTGGAGTATCGTGGCTACGGTATACGTTTAGCAATCTCCCTTCCCGATAATTTTTGGATTACTTTATTTTTTGTTCGTTGACCAAACCAGGAGGGTGACATCATCGAATGCGATGCCAAATGCGGTTATTTACGTTTTTTAATGCTGCGTGTTTAAAATCGGTATGCATTGCAAAGCCGGTACCTAGCCAAATATGTCATCTAATAAAATTAAAGTTTGAACTTCTTACCTCTGTACTGTCTACTCTATGCAAAGAATATAGAATTTATAGTTATTTAGGCTTTGCCATTCAATCAGCGCATTTTGCGGTAAGTGGCCATCGTCATGGGAGTCAGTCTTCGTCTGTGGTCAGTGGTTCTCGTCACGGTTGAAAGAGTGACGGCTGATCAAATCCTAAATTTTAATGAGAAGAATCTTATGCCTTGTATAAATACGAATTAAATGCTGTATAGGATAAAACATATAACCAGTAATTTTACAATGCAGATTTTTTTTAATACTAAACCCTTGTGGTACAAATAAAAGTTAAAATTGAGAAGTTTTACTTTTTGAATCGTAAAATGTATGGGAGATTTTGAGTAAAATATGATTTTTTTTATTTAAAATCTTGAATTGGAATTTATTGCTGTCAAGAAGTCTGTCCAGTCTCAGAGTCTTTACCTTCTACGACTTCTACCGTCTACGGTACGAAGTGTTCGTACCGTAAAAGGCGGGGCAAGTCCAACTCTCATTTGTCTGTTTTATTCTCAACTGAGTTCACAATAATGTAGTATCATCTACATAGTTACATCGCTGAAAGATGTCAAACGTTACTCAAACAAATAGCAAACGAAGTTTAACCACAGAATGATATAACTAAGAATAGGAGCAAGCAGCTCGCGAGTACTCGGAAGTGGGAGTATCCTGGAGGCTGAGGTTTGAAGCACCCTTGTAAACCTATCACTTTAAGGAGGTCGGTAGTCGACTATTGCAAGTATAGAGTCAAGTCAAGAGCTCTCAAGTCACCGCATAGTTCTGCGGATCGCATTGCGTTTGTAGCATTCCTTTCCTACTATTGCAACGGTTTTGAAAACAAGGTAATAACATAGTATTAGGTAGAGCACTGGTGGTCCAGTGGCTATCGGATTCTAATGTCGTGGGTTCGAAACCGGTCGTGCACCGTTAAACAATCTGTGTGTGAGTAAACGGCATGTAATTTTACGGTCGCATACATGCAATTGCAAATAACCATACGAATAATTAAGCCATCCACCAATTTATTATTAATGATTAAGATTAACCACTCTTGCTTGAGAGTAGGCCAGTGTCCTAGCAGTGGGAACATTAGAAGGCTTTCATGATGATGATACGAATAATGCTGCAAGTGAACATTTGTCCACTTAAAGGCAGGCAGTAAAATCTTGCGCTGTCAAGCCAAAACCTGAACTGAGTTGTTTCTGACTTCCCCAATAAAACTAAGACCCTTGCGAATACTGCGGGTCTATCCGTTCTTGGTAGAGGCCAGCACCAGTGCGAGGCGATCCACTCGTGTAAAATTAAGGCCAAACAAAAATAACAAAAGCAAATAGAGGGCTCTCACGGACGTGACCCCGCAACGGAACCACAATAAATAAATGTACAAAACCGTACGCTAATTACGGTAGCCAATTTCTCCGGGTGTAGTGTAGGTCGCTACCAGTTTAGGCACGTGGCTGACCGCAGACCCGTCACTAGCAGTGGCTGTGGTTCTGTAGGTAATATTGTGTTGTTTATAATTAAGCGAGTATTTATTCTTTACTAGTCTTCTCTCCATGGTTACTATTTTTATTTTTTTTTATTTTTTATACAACTAAAGTGGCAACCAAGCGTACGACCCACAAGATGGTAAGCGGTAACCGCAGCCTATGGGCGCTTGTAATCCCAGAGGTATCACTCACGGGTTGCCACCCTGAAACGTTAGATGGAAAGTCTCATGTGCCTGTAATTTCACCGGAAACCATACCCTTCGAACCGGAACACAGCAATGCTCACATTACTGCTTGGCGGCAGAAATAGGTATGGTGGTAGTCCTTCCCCGGACGAGCTCTATCACAAAGAACTCTACTACTCTTAACTACTACTACTCTTAACTATGTTACTAACAAAGTCATTTCCCCAGTTCTGTGCGCCTCCCGTTGTCTGTCCCTCTGTATACATGTATGGATGTACGCTTAGATCTTCTAAACTACCCAACGGCTTTTAATGCGGTTATCTTAATGGTAAAAACCACATTAACATTTACCTTCTTGAATCACTCTTATCTATCAGTGATTCAGTTTTGATATATTTTTATTCGGTACAACTGTCAAAACTTGCCCCACTGATATATACAACTCTATCGACTTGTAGCTTAGACCTTCCTCGGTCACGCTCTTCTGGGGTTACTTCGCTAACTCTTTGATGTATGGCAAATGTCGCGAGAGCTTGAACGAGGACTGTTTATAGTCCAACTTTTTAACTTCAATCTGGTTGGGAAGAGACTGAAAGTTTTCTTGGAGGTGTAAAGCACGGTAGCCATAAAAAGATAGGACAGAGAGTAGTTCCTATTTAAGTACTACATATTAAATTAAATTCTTAATGAAATCGACCTCACAAAAATCTTTGCATTAGAAGACCATGTTTTCGCAAACTATGTTTTTTTTAAAAGCAATTCAAAACCTTTTAAAGCGCCATCGTTTCCTACTGTTTATTCTTTCGCATTATTTTTCTAAAACTCCGAGGCGGCAAAATTGCTTTTATTAGGGTTGACCACATTAAAAGTAGGTTTATTTTATATGATATTAATTTTAACTGAATCTCTTTTCTTGGACTAAATCTGCCTATATTTAAGGTTGATTAACAAGGTAGGTAGAGCTTTATTAGATTATCAGTTAGGTACACACTACATACTACTTTAGTCCGTCCGATCTCTTCCATTTTCTGTATTACGTAATACGACAAAAAGTATCTTGTTTTAATAAATTTTAGTCTTACGCTATCTTTATTTAGCAACCCTAATCCCAGAGCAATGCACTCACTGCCGGCACCCATTTTATAAAATTACACTGCCTCGTTTAAAATTGAATAATGTGACAGGAACTTAGAACATTTTTGCTGAAAGTAGTTACGATGTTGTAAAACATTTTAGCAAAAACGTTGTCTAGTCTCACCTAAAAATAAGTAAGTAAGTACTTACCTAATTTGTTCATAAGTTGACAGGAAAACAAAATAAAAGAAGTCACAAATAAACACACAATATTACCTAGTTACTTACTATATCCCGAAGCAAACAGAATTATTATCTTTTTTGATTATACAAAAGGAAATATTGAATGTAAATAGGATTGATATAAAACAATTGCAAACAAATAGGTAAATCGGCGCGGTGGTATTGGAAAATTATAATATTTCATTTTGCAAATAATCTGAAATTAGGGTTGCTATGATCTGGTGGCCCAATACCGGTAAAAAGCATAGTTAATTAGGTAGTTAGATAAACTCAAAACAGTTTAGAAATTTACTGATCCCAGTAGTATTTTTACTATTTTTATCCGATTTGACTCCTAGCTCTATCCGCCTGGATGAAATTAAAGCATTTGCTTTTAAATTTCATAAATTATTGGCAGTATTTCTGACCCCGACTGTTGTTCGTACTCATGGCAACCCTAGTCGGAAACGTTCGTGAAAAGTTCGACAAAACTCGGGATTGCTAGGTTGTCTTGGTAATTCGAAACGCGGTTTCAACTCAGCAGTAATTACTGCAAATTACCGCCATTGTTCCATGCAGAAAACTTAGACTCAGGTAAATGAAGCCTTCATTTTGTCTTCGTCGAACGCTGATTTAGCTCTTTGTAAATCGACGATTGACTTGAAAATGTACCATAAAATCTTACTAAAATAAATTACTGTACGTAAATCAAATGTAAGATTGCTGTTATGAGAATAAAATTATGTGCAATTTCATTATCTTGAAGACTAGGTACATAATCTCTACTTAGTGGTGACATAACTGGGTAAGTCGTTGTTAACAGATTAACGAAGTTAATCAACGTTCTGCAAGATGATCATTTGGACCAGCGGCAATTTTAGCGTAAAACTTCCGAGCTTCACAGGTCTCGACTTTAGCCAGTGGTTAGGTCACGCACAGCACAGAGGCCTTCGGGCGGCCTATAAACTCCGTCATTAGAGTTGACCACACTCACACAAAATTACTTTAAGTACATGCTAATAATTAAAAACAGGACCATCAAAAGTGGACCTCTGAAATTAGCTAAAAATTCAGCCACTCAAGAAAAGTTTTTAACATACCTCTACTTACATAAAATCGTTATATTACCACTTTACTGGCTGTCTCACAAGTAATTTCAGTTTCTTACAGTGCTCTTCATACCTAAACACAGTAATACTTGCACACCATTGCTTAGAGGCAGAATACCTGGTTTTACCGTAGTACCCACCCACCAAAACTGACTTTTGCTGAAGGTTTCTACCACCAGGTTGCCATACAGTCCTCAGACTCAGCTTGTGCTGTCATTTATATTATCTGTTCTTAAATGTACCTAATACTAAAACAGTTTCTGAAATTTAATTCCTGAGTGCATTGGTTGTCTAGTGGTAGAGACCCCGCCTTCGGATCCTAAGGTTGTGCGTCACCAGACGTGCACGAATTATTTTTTCCGTTTGGAAAATGGCTGTGTAAAAGGCGAAGGAAAACATCGAGAGAAAACCGGCATGTGCAAGAACTAAAAATTCAAAAGACATTAACCACCAATTGGGTAATAAGATTCAATCTTGCTCTAGAGTATGCCAGTTTCACAGCAGAGTGTACCTATTACTATTTCTTTCTAATGTTCTAGAAAGAAATAATAATAGGTACAGAAGAAGCCGCGCGAAGTTATAGCGTGTTTCATACTTTGAGGGTTACTTTTTGCTTCGTCGTTGGCTTGGCACAGAGCATATTTCGGATTAAGTTCATATTTTCTCGCAAGCGTGCCGTATCTCGACATTTTTATATAACTTTGCAGTTTGCCGTTTCAATGTGTAAGCTGCGTATATTCTCTGTAACTTTTCATCATTCAGACTCGCAGTTAAAGTTAATTTTAGAAATGTTTTGATAATTTGAAAAGCTCCGACTTATTTTAAAGGCACCATGTTGACTGGAACTGGACTTTGCCCTGCAGTGGAACACTGCAGGCTCTAATAATAATGTAGGTAATTTGACATACTTACCCACAATTAGATTAGATCATTAGGACCCATTAGAAGTGATGTACCTCAATCGCTTACTAATTACTTCACGTAGGTATTGGACCTTTGAACTTGGGTACCTATGTGAAACGTGATTTGAAAATCAAAAGGAGAATACATCCTCGGTGGCGCGGTAGCCGAGTGCCCGGACAGAAGCAAGAGGTTGCGGGTTCAATCCCCGCTGCGGGACAAATGTTTGCATGATCTGCAATTATTTGTCTAGCTGTTTCTATGGTATCTATTGTAAGTAAGTAAGCATGTATTAAAAAAATAATATTAGTAGGTGTACTTTCAATTATCTGGTTTACATAGGTACAATACTATGGAAACCAGCTGGTTTAGATTGGACACAGAAAAAAAAACAGATGAGGCTAGCTTAATGGCGTCGTATAAAAAATGTCCGCCAATATTGAGTTATTTATTATTATTATTGTTTATTTAACACATTAAATACCTCTACCATGTTATTACGTTCCTTCTACGTTCCTCGTCAATAAACCATTGGCGCTAGCACCTCTTTTTCTACGAGAATGATTGATGAGCTTTATAGGAAATTAATGCTTCAATATTTTTCCTGTTGTGTTTGAAGCCACTCAGTTTTACCTCCATAACGACCTCTGAAGTTCAGACACCATTACCATTGAAGTATTTCGCTTATTGTCATAGAGACCACGAGGCGTTTGGAATAAACACACACATAGAGTGAACAGGTTCTTTCTAGGCAAGCGTGCTCCATCATCAACCACACCATCACTTACCATCAGATGAGGTGGTGGTCAAACGCTTGTCTATAAACAATAAAAATAAAAAAAACTTATTCGTACGCAATGTTTTCGAATTATTTCTGCCGGAATTAATGTCTCAGGGCTACAATGCGCGAGTAATATTTACCACTGGTACCGCAAGCGTCCATAGATTACGGTAACCGCTTACGATCACTAAAAGCCACCCAATCACCCAATTCAAATTGGTTCTTAGGCATGCCGCGTGCTAGTTTCTTTACGATGTTTTCCTTCACAGTTTAATACTGCGTATGTGGTTGCAAAATATATTTTTTTGCAACCAGCTCGGTCCGCGACGTTGAATTCGGAAGGCTGGGGTGCTACCACTTACCACCGTGCTATCTCTCTCCTCACTCTCCTGCTTTGTAATGCAGTCCATTTATTACTAGTATTTCTGCGAACATTTCAGTATTTCTGGACCTCGTGAGCACATACTTTTAAGGACTCTAAAATGCATGAAATAAGTGAGCAATATACTGCATTTTAGGAAAAACTATACTGCTTTTATCACTTCAAAGATCCTCATTTTACCATATTTTTATGAGACTAACATTTTGCCAGACTTGAAGCAGAGAAACTGTTCGCTCGCTCGATCAATTACATTACATTATTCATACGCTGTGCCGGAAATAACAGTGCATTTTGAAAATGTGTCAACTCCCGATATGACGCAACGACAAAAAGCTCTACATTCGCGAAGCACCGTTATAATTCACGACAAAAATTCCTGCGCGATTTCCGAGTAGACAACCTGTTTTTGGCGAATCTCGAATGTTAAGCAGATGCTACTGGTAAACAAATTGGGTTTTCACATGCGATGTGATCATGTGAGACCGCTGGCAGTGTAGGGTGCGACCTTGCATTTTATAGACTAAAATGCAAAATGGTTACCGCGGAAGTTTGAGTTCCCTCAGCCCCGACTACGCGATTCGAAGGACACCGTGTGGTTTTGCCGTTATAGTAAGTTCGTATGAGTCAGTGGCCAACTCTGGTGACAGAGTTTCTAGGCCGCCCGAAGGCCTTTATCATGGCCTAACAACTTTGAAAAAGCCGGCACCGACTGCTTAACGTGCCCTCCGAAGCACGGGAGTTAGTTTAGCCGGTAAGTAGGTAAGTTCGTATAAGGCAAATAAGACTTTAGATCTAGGCTCAAGATAGCAACGCGCAAGTGTTATCTCTGATGTTTTAAGCGTAAATAGACTTCGGTAACCGCTTACCATCATGTGGGCCGTGTACGCTTGGTTTTAACAAAAAAAAATGTTGTCCTGTCCCCTGATACTGTCAGTATTACATACAACCTCGATCCCTCGAAACTTTATGAAGTAGGTATTCAATTCAGTCAGTTTGAAATTAAAACTAAAACTAAAATTTAAATTAAGAATAAGCACACTTTTTGTTAGTGTTGCTGCGTTTTCAAGCATTATATTTTCAAATAAAAATAGCTTGAAGCCAATTAGCCCAGCTCATCTATCTAGCAGCTAGGTATATGCTATCCTGTGACGTCATGTAATGAAAGACCGCGTCTAGGGATTGTCCGAGGTCGACGCTCGGTAATGACACGGTGGAATAGCTTGTTGGACGGCACATGTATTGCATTGTCTATGATTCTATAGCCTACAACGTTAATTACACAATTACGCTGCGTAGGTAAACGTAATAATCAATATTATAGGTAAGTTAGTAGGCAGCTAAAGAAAGGTCATCATCATCATCATCCACAGCCTGAGTTTATCCACTGCTGGGTATTAGCCTCCCTTATTTGTTCCACCTACCGCGTTCCTGCGCTAACCAGGGGCCTGGATAAATGTTTCTATGTTATATTAGTACCTGACCTGCCCATGTAAATATTTACAAAAAAATGCATATAAATTCTAGTAGTCATCTGGTTTTTCTAGTACAAAGCTTTTGCTTAGTTTAAGGCTTGATGGCGTCTAAAATTAATGTTTATTTTATTATTATTTATGGCCCGCGACTTAAGACTATATCGTCTAACCAATTTGCCATTAGACGACTAACAAACGTTTCTATACCCACTTGCCACATAATATTAATTAGCGTTGTACAACATCTGAAGTAATAGAACACAATAAGCTTAAAAACAATCCTTTTAAAATCCTCATTATTTCGAGTGCCGTTGAAAACAAATCGAGATGGCATAAAGCAAGCAAATTAACTCAACCTCTCGATTACTCTGTGAAATATCTGCAGCGTTTCGAACAATACCTATCGTCTCCAGTGACTGGTATCGACATAGCTACAGCTCATAACGTTTAGGCTAGAGCATTTCCCATACCTATTTCTGCCGCCAAGCAGTTATGCTCGTTGTTTTTTAAACACTACAGTGGCAACCTAGCGTACCCTCTTGATGGTAAACGGTTACCCTGGCATATGTACATTTGTACGTTGCCGGGTAGTGAGTGAAACGTAGATAAAAGCCTTGTTTGCTGGCCAGATTAGCCTTAGGCAGATTCGCTCTAGGGCAGAAATTATACAGTCAATGGCAGATTCGTTAAGAGTTTTGTATTTTCTTTCGTTTTATGAGTGAATTTCATATATTTTGTATCTACAGTAATAACTGTATGTAATATTTTCATATTATGTAAGTATATTATCTTCTGTCAATAAAACGTGTCTGATAGGTAGGTACTAGGTACAAACATAATAGGGGACCCCCTAAACAATTATTGGGTTTCCTTGTCATTTTTATGTCAGTGAATGAACAAAGATGATGACAGATTAGAAATACATTATAGCTGACATATAGTTTTTTTTTTTTTTTTTATGTCAGCAAGTGACAAGGCGCCCACCTGATGTTAAGCACCACGCCTGACTATTACAGATGCAGTGCCACCCAAAGCTTAAGGTTTTTAAGTGTTTGCGTGGCACTGCACTGCGCTTATCACCCCGAGACATTGTTGTTAAGTCTCTTTCGCCCAGTAATTTCACTTGCTACAGTGCCCTTCAAACCTAAACACAGTAATGCTTGCACACTACTGCTTGGAGGTAGAATATCTGAAACTGCGGTGGTACCCACCAAGGCGGACTCTTGCTGAAGAGTCCTACCACCAGGTAAAGTACGGTTTTGAATACGACCCTACGACTGTAGTGCCTGTTGATACAGTGGAGTCACAGTGAGCTGTGAACTCTCTTTGTTATCAGGTTATTATAAAATCTGTGGAGTCCCGACTGACCTAGCGGTTTGTTGATTAGCTGTGGCACTATTCAGTACTTTTCCTATCTCACAGTAATAGCACATTCCTTCGCATCTGCACTGATGCTACGAGCCAAGTGCTGGAACAATAGCCCTGGTTTAAGGAGCGATTGGAATTATGATATCATATCACGAGCGCGGCTTCACCCGTTTTTATACTATCCCACAGAACAGTCATTTTTTTCGGGATAAAAAGCTTATGTGTTCTTCCAGGACTTAAGCCATCTTCATTCCAAATTTCATTACAATCGGTTAAGCCGTCACGAAGATACGTGGTAACAAACATACAAACACATCCACACACAGACTTTCGCATTTATAATATTAGTAGGTACCTATCGATCATCGTTAGTCCTGCTTGGCACTGCATTGCGCTGTCATACCTATTTCTGCCGCCAAGCAGTAATGCTCGCATTGCTGTGTTCCGGTTCGAAGGGTATGGTTTTCGGTGAAATTACAGGCACATGAGACTTACCATCTAACGTCTCAGGGTGGTAACACTCAAATGATATCTATGATATTGCATGCGTACATAGGCTACGGTAACCGCTGACCATCAAGTGGGCCGTACGCTTGGTTACCACTTAAGTAGTATAAAAAAAAATACCCATCAGTTCACTTGCTATAGTGCACTTCAAACCTAAACACAGTAATGCTTGCTCAATACTGCTTGAAGGTAGAATATCTGGCACTGCGATGCTACCCACCCACCAAGACTCTTGCTGAAGAGTCCTACCACCAGGTAAATTAGTTTGGCTCCCGAAGTTTTAGGCCGAAACTTTCATGGTACTAGCTAGGCTACTAGCATATACTTTAGGTAGCTGTGTATATGTTTGGTTATTAAGTTGAACCGTCGGTTATAAAGTTGAACCATTGGTTATAAAGTTGAACCATTGGTTATAAAGTTGAACCATTGGTTAAAAAGTTCCACGAGTACCAATCCAATATTTGTGAGATCCATTCTACGAGTAATCCTTATCCATTTTAAAACCTCTGTGTATAACACAGCATCAACCTACTCTAAAAATCTCAATTCTTCTTTCTCTTAAGGTAGCTCTGTCTGTATATACCTACGTTTATGCTATGCATAAGTATTCATTCTTGCTTCTACACAACACAGAATAACATAAACCTACTTTAATAAATCCAGACTGTTCCAGAACATTCCAGACTGCAGTTCAAGTCGCGTCTCAAATAAATTTGTTTCCTCTCGGAACTATCTCTGCAACTTTATGAAGTTTCATATTTTTAGACGAAATCCGTGTTATGTTTGCTTAATTTGATTTGAAAACCAACTTAGCAAGTGTTGCTTTATAAAAAAATTGTTATTGCTGGAATATTCTATTTTTCATATTTTGGTTCGTGCGCAAATAATAACACATACAAAGACATTGAGAATTTTCTCTGAGAACAGTGTTGAACACAGGTATGTATGCCGCATTCCGGCGGATCTCGGCCATCGTGAAGTTAGCCGTTACGATGCGCAATGAAGCTTTTTCAAACTAAATTGTCTTTGCGCATCACAAACGGCTACCTTGACGATTCACGAGGTCGTCAATTAAGGTGTATTCGACCAAACTTGAATAAGCACTATTCTCCGAATAAATCGTAGTTTTTTTTAGTAACTGACAGTTTACTTTTTTAGGCATTTCATATTCAGCAGAATAGTTATTTTAGATGTCGGTAGAATCCACACAAAATTTAATTACTCAGGTACATCGAGTATAAAACCACAGAGTAATATATAAGGTAATTCATTATCAACCTGACAAACTTAAGGGATAGGTTCCACACATAAAAAAAATACCTATATTTTTTTATGTATATTTTGTCTTAAAAATCCCAAGTAAACAAAAAAAAATCGATTACGTTTTTCTGCTCAATTATTATTCATCATTGTTGGGAATCGAGTTAAGCGGCGTAATAATGAAATATTCGAGTGTGCGCGCCTCGTAGCGGGTCATACACAACACTTAAAAGTTTAAATATTTAAATAAAAAATTACGTAATTCTGCTTAATAATTAGTTATCCATGTTAGAAATCGAAAAGGCAGCGCTCGGCACGTGTCAGATTTTTTTTTGTTTACTTGGGATTTTTAAGACATAATACATAAAAAAATAAATATAGGTACATATATTTTTTTTTATGTGTGGAACCTATCCCTTAAGTTTGTCAGGTTGATAATGTATGATCCTGTATAATATATATACAGGAGTTGTTTATTAGAACTCTTCAATGGCTGATAGTAAATCTCTTGAGTTTATCTAGTATAACATTTACCTACCTTTTCAATAAAATTTATTTTTTTGTGACAGCCCTACAAGAAAAGGCTATTATAAATGACGTTCTTAGGGAGATGTTTCTCTGTATTACTCTGTGATAAAACCAACAGATAGGTCGGTGCAAAACGTGATGGTATGTACCTACTACAGTCATTTTATCATCACCGTCATTCTTAGCATCAAATCCATGGTTTGAAATTAATTTACGATGGTTGAGCCGTAGTGTGTAATTATTTTAGCACGTAACCTAGGTACGATTTACAATAGACTCATTAAACTCCTTTGATAATGGCTCTATACCTTTGTCCATGTGAGTCACAGATTATGACTGGTCCATAGTCTAAATACTCCGCGGTGACCTTTTATAGTAATTTATTTCCACGTTTGAAATAGCAAAAAAGAAAAACCGGGTTACTACCAGTAACCTCACAAATTTTATACGTTCAATAAATATAACACACTAGTGGCCTGTCCCGGCTTTGCACGGGTGGACATAAAATTTGCCTATTTTCTTCAGGGATAATGTACCTAACATTATAATAGTGAAATAATTTTTGAAATCAGATCACATAGTTTTAGAGTTTATACCTTACATACAAAAAAACAAATCTTTCCTCTTTAAAATATTAATAAGTAACTATAAGATCTAGCTGTGTCTATCTTTTAGAACGAAATTTTTGGTTTTGAATTTTCATTTTATAACAGCATTGTTTTTTGATAGAAATATGAATAATGATGTGAGTTTATCTGGGGTACTTCCCCAGATAAACTCACATGTAAACATAACAAACTCTTTCTAACCTTAGTAAGCCTGTGTGGGGATGTTTTATGGTGATGATGTGCTTAGATTTCATACTATTCCAAAGATTTTTCGGCTCAAAATTCAATACCACCCCTATGATCCCCTAACCTGCGCCTGCGCTACTGAGACCTTGCCTGTTCGAATGAATGAACGACAGATGAATGAATGAATGGACACTTAATTATACCAACACCAAAATTAACTTACGACTAAACTTATTGACAAAGTAACAAAGATCGGAATTACCGCAAAGGTGAAGAAGAGAATTTCTTCCAGGCAACCTCGAAATATTGTTGCCAATGACTCTGCAACAGCTGGATAGTTTTAGGTGAATTGTCTGTGCATTGCTTAAAATGCCCACTCGCTACCTATTCTACTCGCATTTCCAAAAGGGAATGAGTTTTCAATAACAACACGTGTACGAGTTAAATTTGTGTGAGTTTGAAAAGATCTAATTACTTGCATGTCTGATGAGTGTCCAGCCAGACGGTAGGTAAGGTTAGTGTTGTGTATGAACACTGAAATTTAACCGAGTTTTTTCCGTTCGGCTAATCGTGTAATCTATATCTATCTATACTATAATATTATAAAGAGAGAAGATTTGTATTTTTGTTTGTTACGAATAAACTCAAAAACTACTGGTCCGATTTCAAAAATTCATTCACCGTTAGAATGCTACATTATACCTGAGTAACATAGGCTATATTTATGACTAGCGACCCGCCCCAGCTTCACACGGGTGCGGTTTCATTGCACCCGTGCGAAGCTGGGGCAGATCGGCTAGTAATAAATATTGGCGGACATTTTTCCACAACGCCATCTTGCTACAAACTAAGCTATTGGAGTTTTGCAAGTAAATATTTTTATGAGTATTATCACAGATCAAAGGAAATAGTGTAATACTTAGTTATTTACCTGCATAATATTATTATCTTAATAGGATTTTCGCAAAGTAACGCATCAACTATTTCATGTGTGCACAAAACGGTTTTTATTTACCTACCTTTCTGGGCAGAGCAATTTTTTTTTGGTTTTAAAGTCTTGTGGCCTCGAGAAAACTATCGTTAGGCAGTTAACTTACAACGACAAAATATAGTTTATTCGGTATTCAACATCATTTATTGCATAATAGTAATAATAATTATAAGGGTAAATGCTATCATATCAGGTCTTATTATAAGTAATAATTAATTATAATAAGAGCAACCAAATCAACCAATACATATTATTATGTACCCATTTAGGTTGTAGCACTATAGAATAGACTAGGAGCTAGCTTATAATATTCATGTTTTTTGCTACGTCATTAATTAGCCACTTAACGAATGGGCTTTCGGAAGGAAGTTCGGAAATCCCCTTGTAAGGGGATTTGTAGACAAAAAGTCTAAGAATCCCCTTCGCAGGGGAATCTTTAAGGGGATTATTAGACCAAGCCAAATATTTCAGTGCAAAGGGGATTTCTGAGCGAATATAAATTAACTGTTATAGTCCGGTTATTTTTCCGACTTTTTTTCTTACGTCCGAGACTGCAGGTCATTGTTCTTGCCGTTTGGTATTCGCGACAGGTGTCGTGTCCGCGGCACCTGCTTCCTGCGCACGCGCATTTAGGATATTGAGCACACCATTATTGGTCACTCACATTGTCACATGTGTGGGTCACACACCTCACGCAGCGGAATAAATGCATTCTGCGGCCAGTTTTCATAAACGGTATTTGGGCGACCAATAATTTTTTTTATAGGTACTATTAAAGTGGCCTTTGTAGAGAGGACCACAATTTCGCCAATTTCGCCAATGTCACGTTGCAAGTTCCTCTGAGTTAAGGTTTCAGATACTATCAATTTTTGGTAGTTTTTATCGAAACCTTTTTTTAGACACCTCATTTGTTCAGCTACATAAGGCCAGTTGGACTTACTCAATACATAAAACAACGGAACTTCATTACCTCTTATTAAGAGTAGTAGAGTTCTCTGTGATAGAGCTCGTCCGGGGAAGGACCGCCAAGCAGTAATGCTCGCATTGCTGTGTTCCGGTGTGAAGAGTATGGTTTCCGGTGAAATTACTGGCACATGAGGCTTCATAGGCTGCGGTAACCGCTTACCGTCTTGTGGGGCGTACGCTTGGTTGCCACTTCAGATGTATAAAAAAAAAAATACTACAAAATAATTTTTTTATTTGAGCATACATTGTGCCAAGGTCACCGACGTAGCTCTTGTAAGTACGTGGTAGCTGGTGTGGTAGGCTAATTGTTTATCTGTGTGCAGCCGCTCTCATCCTGTGACCATTGCATTCTTCCGCCACAGATAACACGACTATCAGGCATTAGCGAAATCATTGTTTTATTAATATTAAAATCATTACCTAATACTGTTATTTTTTTCATGTTATTTACATTATTTATCATCCACTCGATGGAACGATGATATTGTAGCATTCTTGTTAAGAGTAGTAGAATTATTTGTGAGAGAGCTCGTCCGGGGAAGGGATTACCACCATACCTATTTCTGCCGCCAAGCAGTAATGCTCGCATTGCTGTGTTCCGGTTCGAAGGGTATGGTTTCCGGTGAAATTACAGGCACATGAGACTTTCCATCCAACGTCTCAGGGTGGTAACACGCAAGTGATATCTATGATGTTGCATGCGTACATAGGCTACGGTAATCGCTGACCATCAAGTGGGCCGTACGCTTGGTCACTTTAATGGTATAAAAAAAATCGTAAGAAGCCTGTGGATGGTGACTGCTCAAAACAGTTCGTCGTGGCACTTGACGTCTTCTGATGATGATAATGAAGCACTTATCATCATTGTTTATTTGGCAAATACATTTTATAAACAACAAAAAACATTACAAACAATTGCTCATTGAAACACAATAGACATCAACTCTAATCAACCGTAATAATGTAACCTACATTCGCGTAAAAACCCATCACCAAGATATAAAGCTAGAATGAAAGGGGAATGATGCTTAAAGTGTCATTTTCGACGTAAGCGCCAATCGTGTGGAAGCGCCTTGTGAAATCCGAGCGGCATTGACGAGGGTAAAGCATCTTAAAGACTCTCTGTTCACATAACTCCGACTAGATGGGCTATAATGTATATGTATAAATCATCATATGTTATTTACCTATAATAATTACCTCACAGAATACCCATAGATACTACCGACATAATATAAAAAGGAATCAATCTATAGTTCACCTCTAAATCAAGTATTTAATAAGGACGGGGATTTTTAACGCGTGCTTCAAATAACACCAAATTTAGTCAAAATAATCTTTAAAGAACCCGGGAATAAGCTTCAGGTTAGTTGGTAAAATGACATTATCTATATAACAGACCAAAGACAAGTTGAAATTGCTAAGTAGTACTTAAACAACGGCACACCAGCAGCATTAAAAGCAAATGCGCCCAAAGTCGGTTATGTTTGTGGGTATTGTGGAAACTGAAGCCATTGTTCCCACATTCTACAGCTGTTGTTTACTTCCAGGTCCCAGAAACCACACGTTAAAAACGTAGTGTTATTTGCTTCTACCAAATATAATGAAAATAACGTATAACCAATAATCCAGCCTTAGAGACCTTGAAGGACCAACGTTTTTACCGTTTTAACATAGGGTACAGCGCCTTAATTTTTTTACCGTGTAGTTTAAGTGTAGTGCTTTACCCGTAACAGTTTTTGTAATAGTCACTTTTGTAAAAAAGAGTTTTGTAAAAGCAGTTTTTTGTAGTGAAAAACAAAATGTTGAATGAAGTGTGGTGCGATGTTGTGATGATGTGAGGTTCCTGTGATCCTGGTATAGGATTACTGCATCATGGAGCGCTGTGATGGGTTCCTGGTCTACCGCAAGCCCGTGTACAGGGTGTTCCAGTATTTGGACACGTAAGTTTTCACATCTTTACATTTATTATTGTGCATATGATAACTTATTCAGTGCAAACTGATTACACAAGGTTTTTCAGGTATACACTGTATTTAAACTTCTTTTATACTACCTAACATATGTATAACAGTAAACTTGGTTCCTAATAAGGTGCAAAATTCTCAAAATGTGCAAAGATCTCATTATTTGGTCGCCGATCAACTTGGAAGGGTGTATGAGCATGACTACTATACTGAATCCTAATCACAAAAATAAACAAATAAATACTTATCTTGCATGTCACTGACCCTACGAAGGCTGCATAGGGTTCGTGGTTCAGTTCAGACATCGTTTAATATTTGATGCCGATCGCTAATGTCTTCATTAACTATGCAGGTTTGTAGAATAGTGAGATCATTCAATGCAACTGCAGCTCAGAGTAAAATAGTTTTAGCTGGCCGAGTGATAACTGCAAGTGTATTTGAAATTGAAACAAGAGATTGGACCGAGAGACGTGAATGAAAGATTTGCCCAGCTGTGGGACAACATAAAAAAGTAAGATCAGACGTGAAATTAACAATGTTTCTTTACTCTGATAGGATATATTCTATAATTACCTATAATAAAAATCTCAACAGTCGCTTACATCCTGACCTAACAGGATACCGTGTGTCGTGGGTATCAGAAACTACGATTAGTACCACATACCACAATACCCAGACCCAGAACAAATATTTGCAGCTCCTGCAAACATTGATGCCTCGCTTCTTAACTCGCCCATCGTGCCATTCAGTTCGTTGAAAGAACCAAAACAGACTTGCAAAAATAGAAAGCATAAACGAAGATCCACAAAGCTAATTAGTAATATTGAAGATAGAGTTTCAGAGTCCATTAACTAAATTAGTGAACTGCCGTCAGCAGGGGTTGGTTTAAAAATGTTTGCGCTTAGGGGCTGGCTGGTGGTACCCTGACGTAATGACTCGTTCACAATAGAACAAGATACGATGTATTTTGACGGGATGCTTTGCTGTTGTTGTAATCAATTGTGAATCCAAAGATTATTGTAAATGTGAAGACATCTCCAGGCTTTCTGAATCCTTTCACCATAGGTCACATTGCCCTTTACAGATCTACCATTATCTCAATCTGGTCACGGATCTACAAAGGTTCCGAGATAACATTTGTAACTTTTTGCAACAACATCAAAATTTAGTATTAAGTACCTAGGGTAAATAATCTTGTCTATCCTATAGATAAATACAGGTATAGGAGACTTTTGATCTATGTCTTAGATTCTTTAACCACTTACCGTGTTCCGGTTCGAAGGGTATGTTTTCCGGTGAAATTACATGAGACTTTCGATCTACGTCTTAGGGTGGCAACCCGTGAGTGATCAGGTGGGCCGTACCGTAACCTCTGCTAATATACAAAACAGGGAAGTTTGGTTGTTTGTTTGTTGTACCGTGATGGTCAAACCAATTTATGAGGCACATGGAATAAATCTAACCAGATAGAGGCTACTTTTTATTTAAGCAAGTAGTTTGGTAAGTAAGTTTATATTTGTACCACGCCAGTGACGCCAGTACAGCCGCAAACAGAAGCTTGTCTCAAATCAGTACATTCATTCATATCATTCGTGCCCGGTGCGATATTATAGTTTGAACACTGGCTAAGAGGGATGGCGACCCTTCTAACAGTTCAAAGGGTGCTCGCTTACGTTGATATCATCAGAGGGGTTGCTCAGGGTCGATCGACCGACGTAAAAAGTGGTTCAAAATGTCCCTAACAGGAAGTATAATCTGATAGGATTGAGCTCGTTTTATGACGTTTGCATGAAAGGGCAGATGTCGATAAGCGGGTTCTTCTGATGGAAAGTGCACCGTAAAATGGCCTGTTCTTATAGTACTGCCAGCGGATCTCGGCTGTCGTGAAGTTAGCCGTTTCGATGCGTAATGGAGCTTTCTCGAACTAAATTCAAGAGTAGTAGAGTTCTTGTGATATAGCTCGTCCGGGGAAGGACTACCACCATACCTATTTCTGCCGCTAAGTAGTAATGCTCGCATTGCTGTGTTCCGGTTCGAAGGGTATGTTTTCCGGTGAAATTACATGAGACTTCGATCTACGTCTTAGGGTGGCAACCCGTGAGTGATACTTCTGGTATTGCAATCGCCCATAGGCTACGGTAACCGCTTACCATCTTGTGGGCCGTACGCTTGGTTGCCACTTTAGTAGTATAAAAAAAATGTCTCCGCATTACAAACGGCTAACTTCACGACAGCCGAAATCAGCTGGCTTTTTTTTTTTTTTTTACGTACTATACTCTCGGTAGATGGCGCTATAAAATGAGGTAATTGTTCTAAATATAGTTCCAACAGTTTGCTTGTGTTTATGTGAGGAACCAACTGGTACACAAGCGTAACTGTCCTACTCTTTTATGCCTGTCACTTGGAGCAGCCCAGCTATATTTTATGCAATGCATTCCACTTAAAATTCCACCAAGTAAAATTCCACCAAGCCGCGTGAAATATGGCGCTGTTTGGCACATCCAGTAGTTATCGATTACGCGCTCCGCCATATTTCACTGCGATATTACAGAGCACCTCACCATCTTCTCACGTAATCAGCACATGTAATGCAAGTTTTTAAGAGTAGTAGAGTTCTCTGTGATAGAGCTCGTCCGGGGAAGGACTACCTTCATACCTATTTCTGCCGCAAAGCAGTAATGCTCGCATTGCTGTGTTCCGATGTGAAGGGTATGGTTTCCGGTGAAATTACTGGCACATGAGGCTTTCGATCTTAGCCTCAAGGTGGCAGCCCGCCAGTGATCCTCTGGTATTGCAAGCATCCATAGGCTGCGGTAACCGCTTACCATCTTGTGGGCCGTACGCTTGGATGCCACTTCAGTTGTATAAAAAAAAAAAAAATGTAGACAAATGGTAACGATAATACGAAATCGATTACTAAAATCTCAACATTGAGTTCCCCTTTGTACAGATGCTTGTTATATGCTTTTGATCATTTGTTTATAACTTGGGAACCGTACTCTTTTCCGGGATAAAAAATAGCCTATGTCCATTCCATCATTATCTATTTATATTTTAAATTTCAGCCAAATCGGTTCAGTGGTTGTCAAGAAACAAGCATTTAAACATACAAACTTTCGCATTTATAATATTATTGTGATAGCGTGATCAGTGTGATAGTGTGATGTGATTGTTTACTTAATTATTATGAGGAAACCGAACCGGCATTTCCAAGAACTAAAAATTCAAAAGATTGTGCCATCCACCACCGCATTGATTCTGCGTGGTGGATTATAATATCCAATACCACCCGCTCGAGAGTAAGCCAATGTCCAAGCAGTGGAAACATTAGAAGGCTGTCATGATGATGTTGATGATTGTTTACTAGTGAAACAATCGGCACGGGAACTGTACATGGATATATAAATATAGCTTACTTGCTATTTCTTCTTATAATCTAGGATTGGCTGGAATTTTGAAATTGGAAATTGGTCCCCAAATTACATCTGATCCGTTCAGCCGTTCTAGTGTGATAGGGTAACAAACATCAATCGATTAAACATTTGCATTTATTAGTAGTAAGATATAGTAAGACTAATGACATGTGTTAGTGTATTTGATCATACTATCACTTGAGGCAAAATATTTTTTGGGATATTATAATCTTTTGATCACTAGAGTTGTTCAGCTACTTTCGCCATTTATTATTTTACATCACTAGCTACCGTTATCGTAAGTAACATCACTAGCGATTTCTATAACATCGTGGTCGTTACAGAAATCGGTGCGCTCGTTAGGATAAAGTGAGTTTTGATGTTATTGAAGTGTGTTATTATTATGTGAGAGCAGTAAGTAGGGAACTTGGGGTAAAGTCCATCAATAAGTTAACCGCCGGTTACCGTATAACAAATTATACAATATTACGCATTCGATTCGTTAACAACCTACCACCAATCCTTAACCATGTTTTTATGACGAGACGGTCATGTGGTTCCCCTGATGTTAAGCGCCACGCCTGGCCATAACAATTGCAGTGTCAAAAGTTTACCCGGACGGACACTCTCAATAAAATGTATATGAAACAAACGCGTCGCAATCACCACATGCATGGTTTGTGTATGTATGTATGGTATACAAAAAAACAAAATTAACGCGTTATTCCCTTAGCTTTAGCACCTACGTAAGTGCCCCCGAACTCGCGATCAGGGTAAAGTAAGACAAAAAAGTAGGAAGGGGTGAGGAGCGGCCATTTTGTACGTAAAGGGTTGGTATAGTTCGCACAGCGGATCTAGGCTTCCGTGAAGTTTTTGATGCGCAAAGACAATTTAGTTTGAAAAAGCTCCATTGCGCATCGAAACGGCTAATTTCACCACGGCCGAGATCCGTTGTGAGACCTATTATACTAATATCTGTTCTGTACTATTAGCATCGTTACAGCACACTCCGAACACTCTCAATAAAATGTATGAAGCAAACGCGTCGCAATCACCACATGCATGGTATGTGTACGTAAACGATGCCGTTGTATGTGTGAGTGTCATGGTTGGCCTCACCCAATTATAGCAAGAGCGAAATAGCACACTTTCGCTCGCGCTGGCATGCGCGCGCTTGGACCTTTACAAAATAAACGCGTGCCTTAGCCCTTAGCTTCAGTGCCGGCGAAAGGTGCCGGCACTCGCGATCGGGGTGACATAATCAAATCAAATCAAATTAAAATCTTTATGTAGTAAAAGGGTCTTAGACAACATTATTTTATATGATAAACAAATATTGTGTTTTTTGTAAGTAAAAAATGCTGTGTGAAAAGACCTTTGTGCTAGTTGTTGCATTGAGTTGACATAAGGAGGTATGTCAACTCAATGCAACAACTGGCAACAACAGCCGGTGGTAACTGGTAGGTAGGGAGTGGCCATTCTGTACGTAGTACTAGTATCTTTTTTTTTATACAACTAAAGTGTCAACCAAGCGTACGGCCCACAAGATGGTAAGCGGTTACCGCAGCCTATGGACGCTTGCAATACCAGAGGTATCACTCGCGGGTTGCCACCTTGAGGCTAAGATCGAAAGCCTCATGTGCCAGTAATTTCACCGGAAACCATACCCTTCACACCGGAACACAGCAATGCGAGCATTACTGCTTGGCGGCAGAAATAGATATGGAGGTAGTCCTTCCCCGGACGAGCTCTTTTACAGAGAACTGTATCTGTTCTGTGGTTACACTTTAATATGTCTATTTACGACAAATTCTCTTCGAATTCAATAACAAACTACGGAACACTTTCGAAAACACTTCTCTCCCCTTTGCTATTTAAAACTTCTAACGAAAACATTCTACCCTTCCGTTTATAAAATGCCGTTCATTTGTTTATGTACGTTCGGCGTCATCATTTATGGGTGATCACTAGTGTCACTGTCATTACATCGCAAAGCGCTTTATTATTTAGCGACCTGCCCCGGCTTCGCACGGATGCTTAAGCTACCTTTTGAGTTTAAGACATTTATTTCTCAAATGACCGAGGTCACTTACAGAGAAACGTGTAAATTAATACTAAGTAGATATTATACATTCATTAAGGTAGGTAGGTAGGTAGTCGTTCTTTAACAATCTAGATAAGTAAGGTGTCATAAATAATTATAATAAATAGGAGCGTAGGTAACTATTACACCACTCAATACGTAGGTAATTTAGTAAAGATAGGTAATAAGGGTTATTAAAAGAAGTTTTCAACCTTCAAACCTTCCTCTTGAACCAGTATTCAGTATTCAGTATCATTTATTGCATCATAATTATGAGGGTAATACATGTCACAGGTCTTATGTAATATTAAATAATATCAGAACAGCCAACACATAGCTATGTACCCAGTAAGGGTGTTGCACTATAAAATTGAGTACCATTCTATCTATTGCTAAAAACAGCATCAAACATTTGTTGCGTAATTTAGAAGATCTAAGCGTAACATACATACATTACAAAGGGACAGACAGCAGGGAGAGGCTTTATTTTATACTATTTACAAAGATTTATTAACTTATTTATTTAAAAAAGGTTAGAAAGCCCTTTATCCATAAAAAAACTTTTTTTTATTGGTTTGCTGTGTATTTATTGTCCTAACTAAGTGTCCAAGTGGTTTTGAGGTGTTATTAATTCTAATTTAAATAGTATTAATAATTTGTTAAATTGGTAATCATAAATAAAAAAAAAGTGTCTCGTTAGTTATAAACATAAAACGTTTTATCTATCTATGCTTGGTACTATCTGAGTTATTTTTTCTTGGTACTATCTGAGTTAGTCTATTTCTATTCTATTTATATTTCTATGCAAAATTCCAATATACCCGGTGTTTAAATACGATGTCATAGCGCGTTCGAAAGACGCCGTGTGCAAGGCTAAAGTTAGATGCAAGTGTGCAAGACGAATTGTTATTATTACATTCAACTAGCAATAACCATAATGCAACAGTAACACTTGACCAATGCCCCAAGTAATTACAGAAATGCAACAATTTTACCACCAATATGTTTTGAAATATTGTTTCCCATCACGCCTTGAATAGAACTACCCCATTCAGTGCATTAATATCAATAATGCACCCTCCCTACGAGCTAGTAAATGTTTGTTAAGGGTGGTTTGGTCACAGCTCTTCGGCAAAACAGTTGGTTCACTCTATACAGGGGTATTTTATTGTTAGTGCATAATATTTAAGGAATAGGTTCCACACACAAAAAAAAAATAACATGTGTTTAACCTTTTTCTTTACTTGCTGAAAAAAAAAAGATATGACCGCCTCGACAATTACTGCGACATAAAAATAAATATCCTAAGTAGGCAACTTTTCTCTATTTCACGGTTCACATGAGATTAGGTTATTTAAAATCATTAAGTCCTCAATACATGTTGGCCCAGCCTTGCCGAGTGAACGCCAATTAACTACGTGTGGACAGTATTTTGCTTTGCCTTGCCATCTCTCTCGGTTACACTCGTTGTCGCTCGCCTAGCTGGCCGAGTCAAGCCAAGCGCCAAAGGACTCCTTAGACTTGTCACTTGTCTTGCATCGATTTGTCTACGCTTGCGCTGGCCTTCACTCGGCCAACATTGTATTCGCTTTAGACATAGCGTATGAAGTCAATGAGCTATTCCCTCATTAGCTGTACATTGTGCTCAGTTACGTGGGTTTCTCGCTTGATTGGATAAGACCCCACAATTATACGTTATTCTGTTAAAAGTTTATTGCGAAAACACATGTAGTACCTACTCTATAACCATTAAAATCCAACTTTACTTACGGAATTTTTAAGTGGTATGAATCTTTAGCAAGAGTGTCTTTGTTGGTACCACCACAGTGCTAGGAACACTGTCTTCAAGCAGTACTGTGCAAGCTGCACTCTGTTTAGATTTGAAGGGCACTGTAGCAGGCAGGTGTGTCAAGGCATAGCTTAACATCAGGCAAGCGACTTGATCGTCACGTCACGTTACTTTATTTGTTTAAAAAAAAGGGGCTAGTCTGTAAACAGGTCGAAGGCATGACATTATTTCCATAAAACTGTTTTCTTCCAATATTTTAGAGCAAACAGTAAAGATAGGGTAGTAAAGTGAAAATTCTAAAAGAGCACGTCTAAATCTATAAAAATACCAATTTTCAAAGCTCCCGGAAAACTTTCCAGACAAAGTTTGTAAATGACTGTATTATTTGTTTCGAAAACAGACGACAGACAGAACAAAGTGAAACGAGTTTTCTTGGGGTACTACGCGGTATTCTGAATTATTATACCTTTGCTGGTAAGCAGTATTAGTGAGTATTTTTATTATTACTTTGCTCTTATCATTGGTGGTGTAGTAGTGGTACCCCACCATCAGATCCGGTCCAATGAATTTTTATCGTAAAACCGATGTGCGCTAAAGATTTTGTGTTCGTATATTATCGTGCCAGTTCTTTTAAAACGGTAAAGGAAACTGGAAAACATTGCGACGAAACCGACATGATCTAGAACTAACATTCGATATAATATAATTTATCTTATCTTTATCTTTATCTAAGTATATATTTGCCATCATTGTTACCACCGCAGAATAATTTAGCACCAGATATACGCCACCCGTCACCTATTTTGTTATATTACACTAAAATAAAGTAACACAGTAATAAACTTCCGTTCCACGTTTCAAATAACTGTACCGTCTCGGAGTTGTAATAAAATAGTTCAATTTACGTAACAGCGGCCGCAGTACCACGGAATACAAATACGTGGATGTGACATCTTACTGTGATGGTAACCAACAGCCTTATTCATTACTTAAACCTCTGTTAGATAAAGTGTCCTTCAAACTTACTGTCGCCTTTGTTCATTGGCTAAGAATGACAAGGAAAGAAATGACTTATGTTTTTATATGAATAAGAATGCACTTTAACGTAGATTAATAAATACTTATGACTTATGTTATGACTTAGTACCAAGACTTAGCAAAATAGTTCCACAAAATCACAGAGACAAAATGCAGTAAATGGCTCACTTTAGATCGTTTGTGCTTGCAAGTCTATCTTATCTATCTATCTATTTTATTCTATTATAGTAAGTAGGTACCTGGTGGTAGGACTCTTTAAGAGTCCGCCTTGGTGGGTACCACCGCAATGTCAGATATTCTACCTACAAGCAGTAGTGTGCAAGCATTACTGTGTTTAGGTTTGAAGGGCACTGTAGCAAGTGAAATTACTGGGCGAAAGAGACTTAACAGCAATGTCTCGGGATGATAAGCGCAGTGCAGTGCCACGCAAACTTAAACAAAACTTAAAGCTTTGGGTGGCACTGCTTCTGTAATAGTCAGGCGTGGTGCTTAACATCAGGTGGGCGACTTGATTGTCTTGTCACTTACTGACATAAAAAAAAGTACATGCGCGTAGACGTTTCGTGTCGTATCCTTCCAGTATCATCTCCTTAGAGTTCATTCGTAGTGAACTCTTGCTGTCTGGAAGCCTCAATTATACAAATTGCTGTACTTTGGTAATCCTTCTCGTCCTATCTTATGCACTTACTGTCTTTAGCGTTGAAGGTACATCTGAAGTATTTTTATTATAAGACTACTATCTGCACCCTGCTTTCACCAGCAGTCATGCAATTTTTATGCAAGAACCGTATTGCATTCTAATTTCACTTTTCGGTTTATTCTCGTATTTTTATTGCACTTGCAGGTTAGTAGGTAGGTACACCTGCATATACACCAACTAATTATAATATCTATTATTATTTATCTAAGTATTTATTGGTACGGATATTGCACGTGCAGGTAAGTCAACAAAATACAAAATTATTTGTTGGTAGGCTAGAATACTCGTATCTATTTTACACACACATTACTGGTTCTGTGCATCTCGTTCAACTTGTTGTCTCGAAGGGTAAGCTGAAAATCAGTGTTTGCTTCTTGAGCATATTATCGCTGAGCTGTATCCTTTTTGTCATACTGCAACACACACATAGATCTTTTTTTTTTCCTTCACTGTATTATTTTAGTTACAGCACTCTTTCTATGTATTAATTTTGTATGTGTGTGCTTGAAGTTGCAAATAAATGACTTATCTATCTATCTATCTAACCGTAATATTTCTGGGATAAAAAATGTAAGTTCGTAATTTCGTATGATACAGAGTTATGAAGGCCTCCGTCATGGCTTATTTCCGTGATAAAAGCAGTATATTTGAATTGAGCTAAGTTTAGTTCGTTTAGAACTATATTTAGATGGCTCAACTGTTTATGTATTTTGTAATTTTGGAAGAGGCTTACAAGTGGTCCAATAGTTAGACCTCTTTTATCTCTAGATAGAATAAATCGAAGTCTTCCCGACGTATAATCCTTTTGTATGTATTTAGTAGTACGCCTAGATCTCAATTTTAATGTGGTTTTCTGATTCTAAAGAAAAGTTTAATACAAACCATAGTTTGAACCCGTACGAAGCCGGGGCGGGTCGCCTCCCTGCAAATTTAAAAGGCGCGGGGATTGAAACGCGGATGATGCGGGTGGACCGGGATTTAAACCCACGATCTTAGGTTCAGACGGCGGGTTTACTTCCACTAGACCACTAATGCTCTCCTAGACCTTCACACAGACAGATCCCGGCCTACGATAAGTTAATCAGCAATTTTCCCTAAATTTCTCATTGTAAGTCTGACTGAACTTCAAACTGGAGGCATTGAAGAGGATGCTCGCAGCTCATTGAACCGCACTGCTGAATCGTGAACTCATTACGGTGTTACCTTTGTTAAAGCACTGAACTATATTTAGCTTCTAAATATTATAGCGGGTTTAATCCGCTGCGGGGCAAATTTTTTATATTGACGAGCGAAGCGAGCCTTTCTCGTTGGTTTTATATATTTATCACTTTGTTGTCCAAGAGTACCTTTTTTTTTTTTTGTTAACGGGGAGGAATCTTCATCCAGACATCCCGTCGCATAAGGGTACGACGGGGGTGTGTGAGGTTGTCGGACTCGACGACTCACTAAACCATCCCCGGTGGCCAGCCTCGATGCATGCCAAGGGGCTCCACGGTCCCCTAGGGCTCTCAGTGGTGCCCCTCTCGCATCGCGCTCCAAGCACTTCCCGGGGCTAACAAAAGTCAGCCCCAGCACCTCGCAGTGCTGCGGCAGCACAGGGCCACCCCTGTACTACCGCTCTTCTCGGGTTCGCTGAAAACGGACGACCAGAGCCCACACTCTAGACCGCCCACGAACCCGAAAGTTCCCCTGCTCGGGGAGACCGCTTGGCCCCTTATGTTATGGGGCAGGCAGTGCGGGGCGGCCGTTGCCGTCACCCCGCCGCCGCCTTCTCCGAGCGGGATCGGCTCTCCCGATCTCGCTCAGCGGCCTCTTTCTGAACCATTACGGTCTCACAGAAAGAGGCCACGGCCCTCAACGCCGTTTCATCTGCCGTCCTAGAGTACCTAACACTTATAAACAGATTTAAATAAGTAAATATATAATAATAGGTAATTATACCTATTTAAAAACTGTAGGTACATTTGAATGGGTTTGTAATGCGCAAGTCAAATCAAGCCGTGCTCAGCATAAACTGCAGCGCTGGTTTACTCAGCATCTGCATGAATTGCGGCGCTGGTTTTCAGGTGGACGCAATTTGGCGTTAGTCTACACCGTCTCGTCCCGCTCGCTACAGGCGTCGAGGATACGGGGCTTAATGGGTGTAATCTCTAGCCCAGCTATCTAGACGTTATTAAGGGGGCTTGCACACGAACGATCGCGTGATGGAAGCCAATCTTGAGCCGACAAAGTGCTTTGACAGACACTAGGCATCACTAGCACTGGTATAAGCATAGATAGAGACAATAGGGAACCATATTTTATATGGTCATAGACTATGGCCCTATAAAATATGATTCCACAATGCATGACTCATAGTGTTAGTAATTAAAATTGTACCCCTTCCTATTGACAGATTGATCTGATTTTTGGTACACCATTTACTAGATAAGAAGAAAATAACCTTTAGTGCGTCTACGTAACCAAGTTGTAACCAGCTACGTAGAAGTTTTTTTTCTTACTTTGTAACCCGGTTACTAATTTTTTTTTTTGTATTTCTGTTTTTACTTTGTTACTGGGTTACAGCTACAGTGCTTCAGTTGACAGGTAGATGTAGAAGGCTAATGGGACAAATGTTGCAAACTGTGGGTAATTTCTAACGAAGCAGAAACTATGCGGTGCAGGAATCTGCAGGATTGAACAATGCAAACGCAGTCCGGCACTGTTTGCTTACAAAGTTTGCAAACCGCAAACAGTTTGTAGGCTAAAGCTTTAGGTGTTTGAGAAGCGTCGGCCGTTATATCAAGACCGTAAGTTAACGGAGACGCATCAAATCAACTTATGTCATAAAAAATAACTTTACTATTCGAAGGCGAAGCGCATTCTAATTTCAATTTGAATTAAACAAAGTTAGTTGGAAATAAGAAAGGGCAATCTTCGAGGCGCTAATCTATACTAATATTTTAAAGAGAGAAGTTATTTTTTTGTTTGTAGACTAGGGACCTGCCCCGGCTTGGTACGGGTGCTTAAGTTTTCATTGCACCCGTGCGTGGTGGGGCAGATCGGCTAGTAATAAATTTAAAAATATTGGCTGACATTTCACACAAAGCCATTTAGCCCCAAACTAAGCAAAGCTTGTATCTAATATGATATGCCAAGTTCTCTGGTTCTCATTGAGAACGATAACTGATACAAATTACAATGCATGTCATAATACTTTGTCCTTTCTTTTTTGTAAGGAAAAAAATTTTAGTTGAACCGCGTGACTTTTTGAGATAAAAGGCATTGAATTATCCAATTTGCAGAGCGCTAGGTGAGTATCAGTTAGCGCGCTAAGTTTGTATTGTGTAAAATTGTAACTGGAGTTTCACATTTGTTATCAGTCTAGTGCAATTGTTTAGCTTTAGTATATACGCTTTAATAAATTAACTAGCTAGCTAGCATTCAGTGAATTGGATAATGCCCAATGCCCCTTAATTCGTACGAACAATATATACATAAAATAAATCATAATTTTAAAATACCTAATTAATTTTAGAAAAGAAAACACAAACCGTTAAAATGTTACGTTACGGCAGATTGTGGTGATACGAGGCGATGTTGTTATTGAGACACGTTTTTTATTGTTTATTCAAAAAGTACTAAACTGATTTCGATAAAATTTATAAGGGAGATGGGATGGGGGGAATCATCTCTCTAAAGTATAAGGCACATAAAAAATAAAAAAGAGAATCATCAAAATTTATAATTATTGGCCAAGAAATCGCGTAACATACATAAAAACATACAGTTGAATTGATAACCTCCTTTTTTGAAGTCGGTTAAAAAAAAAAATTACGTGATCTTGCGATTATCAGGTAGGTATTTAATGGAGACAAGTATGGTGGTCGTGTAGTCGCGCGGTCTCTTCAGCTCGAACCGCACCTTTATGTAAGCAAGGCTTCAAGGGGTTGTTTGGCTTACGGCTCATTGAACAACGATGAGGTTATGAGGTCTAATGGATAATACTTTATGGGGAGTTCTCAAATGTGAATATAATGATTTTTATTTAACGATGAATCTGTTTTGAATAACCCTGTAAAGAGTTTTTAAGTCCTGAGAGCAATGCTACTGTAATGCACTGACATCAAATGGTTAGTAATAATAAAATTGGCAGTTTACTTTACCCAATATAATTTATTTCGTTTTCTTAGCTCAAGTGTAGGTAAAATTAAAATGGAAGGGAAAAGTTGGCGTGGTACTACCCAGCAGAGCAGGTACGTTAGACGTACATAGTGTACGTATGCCGTTTATTGCTGTACGTTGGTCAGGTACTGATAAAATCGACTTCGCTAGTGGTCCTGCTAGTAAGCTTACGCTTACAATAGGCATGATGACTGATTTTGAAAAACTGTTCTATTGTATTCAGAAGTATCGTTTTAGGCAATAAATAACCTATTATTCCAGAAATTAATGGTTTAGTAGTTAAAAAATTCGATTGAAATTTGAATTTTAAAATTCACGCTAAAATGCGTTGAGTCGCGGAGTGACAGCGGTGACGTCATCATGTCAGTTTTCAATATAAAATTTTAGCAATAAGGTTCAAAATTCTGCAATATTTTTGATACCACCAATCAGAGAGCCTAAATGCTCCTGATCGGTGTTCAACCTTTTATGGCGGATTGCTGTATTGTGTAGTTTTATTTTATTAAAAATATTATCAATATCGCATCTAATGTAAAAAGAAATATGGTTTTTGAATTCCTTGAATCTTTTTTCATAAGGTGAAAGCGTGATTTTAATGATTATTGGTTACTGTCATCATGCCTATTCGCTAGTCGCACTAGCACTAGCTAGTCGATTTTATCAGTACCTGACCAACGTACAGCAGTAAACGTGGTGGCTCTGCTGGGTAGTACCACGCAAAAGTTGGATGGTAATTTATTCGAAGACTTATAAACAATGTTAAAGGAAACGCCGCTATTCCTTCAAAATTTTGTTTATCTATCTACGTTATTAGCGACAAATAATTATAAATAAATAATAAATAAATATAATGTTGGACAATCCACACAGCATCATCTAGTCCCAAAGTAAGCTGCTGTTAAACAGAGCTGTATTATGTACTAGATGACTGATATTATATTTAATACAATACAATACATAGATAGATATTTTTTATTATATATAGAAAATACCCAGAACACCCGGAAAAAATATTTGTAGATCGTACAAACATTTGTTCCGAGGCGGGAATCGAACCCGCAACCTCTGCGTCGCAGGCGGACCTGCGCCCGCTGCGCCACATCGGTCGTCTACTTGATACTGTCAGAATTGTGACAAATTTGTCACAAAAGCCAATAAATGAAGAAAAATAAAAAATATAAAATTATCTCAACACAACCAGCGGAAAACCTCGTAACTAAAGTTACTTAAAATAAATTCTTCAAAGCTTTTTGAAATCAGTTTCGCGTATTGACACCGACAATTTTATTTAATTAAATTTTCCGCTTCAAGTGCTGGTCACGAATGTGTTTAAAGCTGACCATTTAAATATTTTAGCGTCGCGTAGGTATCTCGACAGGGGGGTGACACCCCTTTTCACCCCCTGCACCCCCTTTATGTACACGTACGTCCTCGCCAGTTGGTTCAGTTACTGCGTTCGTTTTAGCCCGTTTAAGGCCACTGTCCAGTGAAGCTTGACGTACTAAGCACGTGTATTTATTTGCATTAAATTAAACAAAATCTTGAATATCTCACCTTTTAGGCTATTAAGAAAGTCGAACAGCGGGTTCAGTGACATGTAATATCCAGCAGTGGACTAACGTGGGCTGATGATAACTAAAAGTTAGAAGACTATACCCCGCTGGGCTATTACGCAACTGGGTTTCAATCCGGTTTCAATTAGCAACCTGTCAGCTGTAATAAAACATGATTCATCATGATCATCATGATCATCATGATCATCATGATCATCATGATTCATACAGCTTATTGACAGGTTCTGTGGACTTGTGGAGCTTGTGTACTACGTTGTCGGAGTCATTAGTACTTATACGCTTCAGTGGCCAGTTAGCCTAAGTTTAATGAAAAACGGTCAGATTCAGGCCATCGTCTGGTCCGTGGTTGTATTTTTATTTGCAGTAAAAATTACGCTTTATTTTCTAAACTGATACTCATTCAGTCATTACCATTTCATGCCGCGTTGGAACTAGCATAAATTCACCTAGCTTATAAGACGTTTCAAAATGTTCCTTGTGATTTTTATTATTAAAACTCTTTTGACTATTACTTTGATTTAAAGTATTAAATACTTTAAATCAAAAAAGATAGATAGGTATACTTATGATTCCTAATCCACCACGCGGACCCAATGTTGTTAGGCGAATGCCAAGATAAAGTGAAGTCCTTCCTTCACTTTGCTTTTTTTCCAGTGTCGAGAACCCGTCGTCTGGGGAATTACAGACTCCATCATTACTTGCCATTAGACTCTCGACTGAGTAATGTAACGCTATAAGTCATAAAAAATATAGACTCTAGAGGTTATGCTGGTTTTTAGAGTTACTAACTTAAAAGCAAAAAATAAAACCCAGGGCAGAAAGATTTTAGTACTACGTATAGAATGGCCACTCCCACCACCGCACAGGTTGCGGTTTGACATATCTCACCCTGATCGCGAATTCGATGGCACTTTCGTAGGCGCTGAAGGGTATTAGGGTAAAGGGTATTACGTAGGTGTACCTACTCATTTTGTTTCTGTGTAGATGCAGTGCACTTTTACCACATAACTCCCTCTTTCGACAATTAGTGCCAAACATGACACTTACACCACATACAAAGGCTCCGACTACGTTCACAAACAATGCTGTGATGATTGCGACGCATTTGTTTCATAGGTACATTTTATTGAGAGTGTCCGGGGGGTGGTAAATCGAGGCAAACATTTTTGATATCAAACTTCGTCAAAATTTCCAAGTACGTTATAATTTTTGAGTTTTCGACGTCTAGTTCGTATGTGTCAGTGGCCAATTCTGGTGACAGAGTTTCTAGGCCTAACAACTTTGAAAAAGCCGGGACCGACTGCTTAACCCTCCGAAGCACGGGAGCGCTCAGTTGAAATTGCCACTGGCGGGCACCCATCCAAATGATGACTACGCGGAACAGTGCTTAACAACGTTGATCTGTTAAGAACAACTTAGCCAGCTGCGCTCGTGTCACGAGCGCTCCAAAAAACGTATAATTTAAAGTACAAACAAATTCATTTAAAGTACAGATATAACTTAGCTAACTACGTAATATCATTTGAGTTTGAAAGTGATTTGAATAAGTGAGTTAGTTTCTCCGGCAGCTGGCGGATAACAGGAACTAAACTACTGGTCGAAGGATTAGTTGATATCACCTGTTACGACAGTCTCAGACAGACGGATATCTGAGGGATTATCAATCGTGGTATCACAGGTATCGTGGAAGAAATTGGTGAAAGTAATAATAATCATTACTTTCACTAATTTCCGCGGATTTATCTCGCAATTCGTTGAAGATTAGAAAGCTCACAGTCATTACGTTAAGATAAATAGACTACGGAACCTTACACGTGTAAGTCGACACAGACTTGGCCGGTTATGCGCTTTTAAGCTAGATATATTTATCATAACCATTGCCATCATTACCTTTAGGCTAAAGACTGCTGCGACAAACGGTATTGAGCTTCAATCCACCTTCCTTTACAATGTCATCGTTCCATTGGGTTGGGATAACTAAGTAAGATTATAGAGTCAGTGGCCAACTTTTATGACGGAGTTAAAAAGCCGTCTGAAGACCTCTATCTTGGCCTAACAAAGCCAGGGTCGATGGCTTCACGTGCACGGAAAAGTAGGAATTGGTGGGTAGGTTTTTTCGTGTATATAAGTAGGCACAGAAATTGAACCATTATCCTCTTAGCTAATGTATTGTCGGTCGATGAGTCGATGTGTTCAATCTTATTCGCAGCTAGCGCTCCCCTTTTCCTCCCTTCTTCCTCCCGTAATGCGATCATCCCTTACAAAGACGTCGCTCCACATCTCACATTTGTCGTCTCAGCCAATTTCCTATAGTGATGACATTGAGCTGATCCAATTACATGTGAGCTTTTACTATAGCAATACTATGAAACTGAGTAAAATAGTCAAGTAACTTCGTATGATATAAGTCTTATTCAATAAATTCACAAGGATCACTTTAAAATGTCTTATTACCTAGGTGGCTACTGTTATGGATGCCGAGCTGAGTTGGAGCAATTCGTCCCAAGCTTTTTGTCAATAAATTTTGAAACTATCATGGTTACATTATTATCACTAAATACATAGGCACTAGCGCCCAGCATAGATAGTCTATACTAATAATACGAGTATTATAAATGGAATAGATTTGTATTTTTGTTTGTTACGAATAAACTCAAAAACTACTGGTCCGATTTCAAAAATTCTTTCACCTTTAGAATGCTACATTATCCCTGAGTAACATGCTATATTTAATACTAGCGACGCGCCCCGGCTTTGCACGGGTGCTTAAGTTTTCACTGCACCTGTGCGAAGCAGGGACGAGCCGCTAGTCTACATATAATTTGCAATGCCTGAAAAGGGCAAATAAGTTTTAAGTGCCATATAAATACTTTTAAGACCTACTTTTGTAACACTTATTTATGCAAATAAATATCTTGAATCTATTAACATAGTTCCCCGGGGAGTTATTTTATAGCCATGACAAACAGTTTAACGTGCTCTACGAAGCACGGTAATAGTAAATAACGTAGGGTTGAATGAACCTCTGACATCAGTCGTTTCGGGTTGCCACTTACCAGACCGCCCTGGGAGCGGGAGGCTACGTACATTAATTGTCATTGTACACTTACCGTGTGTATAATGTATTCTGTGCTGTACACGTCGACACTTTACACGTTGTGTACACGTCACACGATGTAATAACCTAGCGTTAATCACTGCACTCTGTATTATAGGCACTTTGTTTCACACTGCTGCACTTAAAAGTGATTTTGTAAAATACGGCGAGGTTGTTGTGTTCACAAAACCAGAGGCTATGAAATTCAATTTGAATAAATAAAATAAATGACAATGACAGCAAATTGCAGTTGTAGGTTTAAATTTTGATTAAGAGTAGTAGAGTTCTTTTGTGATAGAGCTCGTCCGGGGAAGGACTACCACCATACCTATTTCTGCCGCCAAGCAATAATGCTCGCATTGCTGTGTTCCGGTTCGAAGGGTATGGTTTGCGGTGAAATTACAGGCGCATGAGACTTTAGATTTACGTCTCAGGTGGCAGCGCGCTAGTAATATCTCTGATGTTGCATGCGTACATAGGCTACGGTGTCCGTTTACCATCAAGTAGGCCGTACGATTGGTTGCCACTTAGGTGATATAAAAAAAACAATATCAGTGGAGTTTCTTCGGCCATCTTGCCAATACAGTATTGGTCCTCCAAGTACTCCCATTTTAATATACTTGAGTTCCTGTATTTTTCCACTGCTGGAGAAAAGTCTCCCACATATCCTTTCTCATTTCGCGGCAATCCGCTATATTTCCTATCATCTTTACTAATATTATAAAGAGAGAAAATTTGTATTTTTGTATTTTTGTTTGTTACGAATATACTCAAAAACTACTGGTCTGATTTCAAAAATTCTTTCACCATTAGAATGCTACATTATCCCTGAGTAACATAGGCTATATTTTTTTTTGGAAAATAATAAGAATCCCTACTAAAACTTCAATAATGTAACCCAAGGTGTAAAAAAAATTGCCATAAAATGTCTTTAAAAGTTATGACGAATTATAAAAATGTCCAAACAAAATACTAAAAACGCCCGCGCGCGCGCCGCGCCCTGTGGCCCGACAGAGGCGTGCAGATTATAATTATGAAATAGATAGTCGCGCTGCTAAAACGCGCGGTCGGCTTCTACCTTATGGATGACTTTTCATGAGATGAGTTTTCATTGCAACAGTATCATATAAAACTGCTTTCCAAAAATATAACGAAAATATAAGTTTGGTTATCCCGTATACTTATGGAAAAAAAACACTGAAGCGGAACATCTGCCAGATGTTCACAGACCTGACAAAGGGGTTTATCTAAGCGTGCGTCCATGCAAACAGCAAGTTCCCGCGCAAAAGGCTGTGGTGAAATATGGTTAAAATAATGGTCGTGGAAAATGGCCGCGCATGTGTAAACATTTTTTCAGATCTAAGCGTAATATTGCGTAGGTACTCGAATTGATTAATATTGAAAAAGAAGCAAGAATCTATTGATGTCTTAGAGAGGAACCAGAAGTGTAGGTCAAATCTATGAACACAGCAATGCGAGCATTACATTTTAAGTAGTAGTAGAGCTCTTTGTGATAGAGCTCGTCCGGGGAAGGACTACCACCATACCTATTTTTGCCGCCAAGCAGTAATGCTCGCATTGTTGTGTTTCCGGTGAAATTACTGGCACATGAGGCTTTCGATCTTAGCCTCAAGGTGGCAACCCGCGAGTGATACCTCTGGTATTGCAAGCGTCCATAGGCTACGGTAACCGCTTACCATCTTGTGGGCCGTACGCTTAGTTGCCACTTCAGTTGCATAAAAAAAAAATGACTGCTTGACGGCGAGGCAGGTATGGTGCTAGTTCCCCAGACAAGCTCTATCACAAAGAACTGTACTACACTTCTGTGACATAGTAAGCAATACCGCGATATTTCGCGCAGATGCAATGAACTATTATTTTACAAAGCGCGGAAAAATTGTATACGAGTTGTGTTGTAAAACATGGCTTTACCGGCTTCTGTAGAAAGGATGTGAATAATAAAACGGGGTTAAGATGTCTCACCTGGATATTATTGTATATCGGTCTCGGCTATAGTCGTTAGGCCGTGTCGGAGGCCTTCGGGTGGCCTATAAACTCCGTCACAAGAGTTAGTTAGTTAGTTAGTTGACTCATACTACATACCTACTCATACGAATTTAATTTCTATTTGGATATTTTGTTGCATTGCATGTACCTCTACATACTGGTAGCACTCGACTTTGTAATCACAAGGTAATAAGTTCATATCTTGCAAACGGCAACTTTGTTTTAAGGGACTATTATGTGTGACTGTTGTGGGTGTTAGGTACTGTGACTGCTAAGTTTCTTGTTACTAGTTGATATTACACCTCTCCAGTCGACTTCGGTGGACACCGGCCTTTAGGGACGCAAACACCGCCAGACATCGAATATAAACTGAATAAATAAAGTTACTGGTAAAATAAACATGGAAATGTCGGAAAAGAGACTGAAGCGAAATTTCTAGTTCTTTAGAATAAAAAATCTCTGAACATGAATCATACTAAATAGGTAGGCACCTTCTTTGTTACATCATTCATCGTACACGAAATTTAAAATTCAGTATCTACACGCAATCATTAGATTTAGTTTGCTTACTCGGTTCAACTTCAATAGCATTCGTATTACTTGGAAGACAATTGCATTCAACTGTCTAATAATGCGATCAAAAATGTAAGAAGCAATTTTATTATTTAGTAATATCGATTATCGATATCGATATCGACTATATCGTTGACTTGAACGTGACTTCATATTACTTGAAGTGACCTTTTATAAGAAAAGTTTTAGAAAGGGTTAAAATCAACAATTTATTTTATGGGGGTCAAATGTCACGTCTTTGACACCGGTAATGACCTAATGGTTAGTGAGTTATTACACCCAGCTGTGACCATTATTATGTCATATGTTTTATGGAGACATAAATAAAACCATGCTGGTGGTCTCGTTATCGCCTGCTTCGTGTGGCGCACGCCATCTCTTAAGTGTTGCCAACTTTGCGTATTTTGGCTAAATGTGGCCGCTGCAGATCACCACCTGTAACTGTATAAAGTTGGATGTTATTAGTTTAATTTATATTATACAAATATTTACGATCGCTTCAGATCACCAACTGTAGCTGTATAAATTGATCATTTAGTTATAATAGCTCACTGCATATAAATTCTTCAGCAATAGAGTAGTCCACAACTGGAACATGTTACCAGAAGTTGTAACTGCCACCTCTTTTAACTATTAATTAATTTAACTATTAATATTAATTACGAAAAAAAAAATCAGTGCTTAAAAAAGTGAACCAAAACTAAACAAAGACTACTTTCAATTCCAACACTGTGTGACGTAGACGCATCAGCGATAAGCTGCTCATCTATATTCATATAAATAAATAATCATTATTCATTCGCTAATAAGAATATTTACGACGCTTAAAATAAGCCTTATCAGTTCATGTCTTCGATCAAAAATCCCTGATCGAAGGTTCATGTAGTTAATATAATAGTGAACAACACTGTATAAAATGTAAATGTGTGTAAGATGTCAGGGTGACTTTTTACTCAATTGTTTATGATTACTTCATGTGGATTTTATCGTATGGTTATTTACCTAATGTAAAACTATAAGTAACAGTTATCAAGTTAATAAACAATTTTTCTTGCTTTCTATGATAAGATCTTGCGTATTTTTTTTGAGTATGCTTTATTAGATTGCTCTGTGATAGATAATAGACAGAAAGTGTCCCTTTTTTTAGTAGTTTTTTAGTACAACTGAAGTGGCAACCAAGCCCTTAAAATGTATTCAACATAGTTAACTCACACAATACATAATTTGTGAAACATCGCTTGACGTGAATTTAATACAGATGTCTTTTGTTACAAATGCTATAATTTTTAAGAGGTTATCAATATTTTCCTTATAAAATGTACTTTAAAATAATTTAAACTCATACAAATAATTTATTCAAGAAGTCAAGGATCTCAAATAGCGAATCTTACCACAAAAATATTTTGTCAGTTTCAGTTTCAGTATTATTTATAAGAATAACATTTTACATCAGCTGGCAACACTATCCACAAGGACAAACGAACGTAAAAACTGCGATAATATCAAGAACTGATAATATCAACAAGTAACACGCCCTTTAACTACTGATTGATATTTAATGATACCTTTGTATTTTTCTCTTTACGAAAGAGCAGCGTTTGACTGTCTGTCTGTTTGTACATTTTGTATAGGTAGGTACTATTGATGGCGGTAATTAAGTGTCGCAAAAAAGCTGCCCCGCGCGGTTTCACTTTCATTCACTTTCACGCATTTTTTTCTTCCCGCTATTTCCATATTTTCTAACCGTTTAAACCTTCCCTGGACTACCACAAACATTTGAAGACCAAAATTATCTAAGCCGTTTTAGAGTTTTAGCGAGACTAACGATTTTTCAGACAAAATGTTATAAAAAAAAGTAGGTACATTTTTTTTTTTGTGTTTGGAACATATATCTTGAATATTGCGCACTAATAATCAAAGACCCTGTATAAGACTAGCGACCCGCCCCGGCTTCAGATGGGGGTTTAAACTATACGTATAAACATTCCTCTTGAATGACTCTACCCATTGATAAAACCGCATTAAAATCCGTTGCGTAGGTTTACCTAGTTTAAAAGTTCTAAGCGAAGAGGAAGGATATACATTCAGAAGGACAGACAGATAGCGGAAAGAGAAGCGACGATACAATGACGATATTGACCCATTTTATAACGGCAATAGATACCGCATTATTTTGATATTTTGTTTTGATGTCAAAGCCTATCATATTTTATAGGTATGTTTTCAACACAGGTACAGCCACGGGCAAATGCTAACTAGTTATGGTATAATTATGGTTTTTATCAGTTATTGTTTTAATTTTAAAACAGGAAGAAATTTTGATTAATATGGTCGGTTATAAAGAAACCTTGTTTTAATGACGAGCGACGCTCATTACAAAGATTTAAAAAAAAAGAACTAAAATGACATAAAAAAGCTTGTTCCGACCGACCTTTGCCGGTTTTAATCCACTCGATCTAAATATTTTTTTTATTTTCTTTACTGACAGACAGACTGACTGATGGACTGACTGACTGACTGACTGACTGACTGGCTGACAAACTGGCTGACAGACTGACTAACTGACTGATAGGCTGGCTGAAATTTGGAGTGATAATCACACAGCCAAAAGTCCTAGAAAGTTATACACTTGAAACTAGCAAAATTGTGGCAAATAAGCCGCAAAGTCTATAAACGAAGAAGAAGAAGACCTAAACTTTCAGGGTGTGTATTTTAATGTGTAGGGGACTAGGAGTGCACTAAGAATTCCCGAAATTCAACTTCAAGAGGACGCATTGCGAAGAAGTTATCATTAAAAATGTCTGACAAAGTCGCGGATCCATTAGCCCGTGTGGTGACTACAGTAGTATAGTACAGTAGTAACAGTTAGCATTTTCTATACGTGTGATGGTGCTTTACATAATCCAAGCTCCTTTTTACAGCTTTAAAACTCATAAAAGCTAATTTTCATTCAAAGAGTCCCGTGTACGGAGGCAGTTCCAAACAAATAAGCTTCTTAAATATGCACAAGTATCATAACAACGGCTTTAAATTCAGGCATAAAGTTGAAACACGGGCGTTTAGCTCATGTTATGTTCACCTTAACTATTCCGTTTCCAGTCGTTTGCGAGTAAATAGAAGCTGCCTCTTGCCAGGCACTATTTATAGGTTTTTTTTTAATATGTATGGTCTACTGCTAAGCAAAAGGTACCTTTAAATCTTTCCACTGTCTTGAGTTTTGGCAATCTCATCAAACTTTCGAGGTTGTCTCACCAGCGCTTCCACGTCCGACCTCTCGTCGCCTTTCATCCATAAATAGTTCTCTTTTTGTAGAAAAATGAAGGTGTTCGAAAAAAAAACAAAACAGTCTTGAATCAATCCATTTCGGTTCATAAGTCTACTATCAAATTCACCTGACGAGACGGTTTTCTTATTGAACAGGCTCTAACAATAAAATTATTAAACTGGTTTTAGGTTCAATGTGAATCAAAAATCAAATCAAAAAGGTTCAAGCGTTCTCATCAATATCTTCCTCCGCGCGTCGTGTTCCTTATTATTGAGGTACGTGGAATCAATAGCATCTGACCTAACAACCTAATCGGTTCACCCTAGAGACATCTTTACCTTCGAATTTTTGTCGAATTAGTTTCATGCCATAGCTAGAATTTCACCATGCGACCTATAATCTAGATTTACGATCCGTAAGTTTCAACTTTCCATGATTGAATAGTTTTGACTTTGATTAGATCATGTAGACTGCACTTCGACACCGAAGTCTAGACTTCTGAGTAATATTGAAGGTAACTTCAACTGCATACTTACTGCCTTCAAGTTCGAACTTATTTATGAGCCTTATATTTCAAAACGTATTTTAAAACCTCTGTTTAGCTTAGCAATGTGTCTTTCAAATCTATAATCGTTTTTGTTGACAAGGAAAGATAATAAAATTAGCATGCCGGTAAAATTACAGTTTTTCTTATAAATAAGTGCGTATTACTTAAAATCCTTCAAGTAAAAGTGCGAGTCAAGTATAGGTCTCACAACGGATCTCGGCCGTAGTGAAATTAGCCGTTTCGATGCGCAATGGAGCTTTTTCAAACTAAATTGTCTTTACGCATCACAAACGGCTAACTTCACGGAAGCCTAGATCCGCTGTGCGAACTATACGCGAGTGGCTTTGGTGGATTCTAGTCGTCTAATTGATATTAAAATTATCTATTTCAATTTTCCTCTGTACAGTATTATTTCTCTAAAGTTAGACTCCTTTGCACTTTGCATGCTGGCACGCTCGAAACATTCCACCATCCTGATTTTCAACTCCTCAATCTTTCATTGTCTGTGCATCCGTCTTGAACGACGGACGTGTAGCAAAACTGGATTTTAAATTCAGAATTCATTTTAGCATTGGTTCCGTTGAATGTATTAGGATTTCAGAGGTTGAAATTCTTTTATGAATCCAATACAACAATTGATAGAGCTCGAGACTTCAAGATCTATAAAAACTGTAGGTGTTGAATTAATGAATAAAAGAACGGATTTTAATGCGGTTTTTATCAATAGATAGAGGGATTCAAGATGAATATTTATAGGAAGGTACGAGTATAGTTTAAGCACCCGTGCGCAGCCGGGACGAGTCGCTAGTTCTGAATAAATATGTTGAACTGTATACCTGCCGCTTTTGTTTGTGGAATAGATGTTTTCAAAAGAGCGATCCAATTAAAACTCAATCCGCGATCGTTCCGCAATAAAAAGAGTAAAAAATATCTATGTTCAACAACCCCAACACCGCAAGTGTAATGCGGGCACGTAGAAAACATAGACAACAAACACAACAGACTACACAGGAAACGTAGTGCTAGTAAAGCGCTTTGTTTTCTGGGAAAACATGGTTGTGAATTGCAAATAGCAGTATGTACTCGTAAGTACTGTTGTTCTTATTTAATGTCGATAGATAGATACAGGTACCTACCTCCACCAAAATATTTGTTAAATATTGAAAAATTATAGCAAAAAGTATTTAATTTTTTTTTTTTTAACAAAATAAAATATGTACATAATTACATTACATTACAAAATATCAGAAATACATATGAAACAGTTGAGCCATCTAAAGACCGTTACAAACGACCTATAGATAGCTCAACTGATCCAAATCACTACCAGACGGAAGCGTTCCCAACATGCTGGCAAAACAAAAAGTTCAAATACTTATTATTAATCAATAGGCATTAAGTATTAAGGAGACACCACTTCTAAGCACTATTTGAATAATTAAATTCGAAAACAACAAATAACAATAATTTTATATTTACTCTAAACAAAATTACTTACTTATAGAAATGCTACAGTGCGTGATAGAGGTGATAGATTGAAAATTGGCGCCAAACTCATAAATAGAACACCTTTAAAAAAACGATAGTGACATTTCACCAAGAATTCCAATTTTAAAATTGAATATGACACTCGAGTATTCATGAGATGTGGCACGGCAAGGCATTCTACCTGGCTTGCAGTAAATTGGCCACTCCAACTGGCAACACTAGGGCCACTTAGGAACCTAGTCTGTTAACGACCAACTTGCTAGGACTTGTTTATTTTTTAAAGAACATCTTCTTGGTTTGAAGGTAGCATTTTATATTATTGTCGTAGATTGTAAAGAAAACTTTGTTATAAATTGTAAATTATTTTTAGTTTTTTTTTAAAGGTTATTTGAAGATACATAATATGTACACTTTTTTAATAACAAACGATCTCAGACAAATTAGAATGGACGCGCCATGCCTTGCATTTCCCCTCTCCTAAAATACAAAACTTGATATGATTCCAAATCATGTACGCTAGAAAACTACTTTGACTGCGCTGTTTTGACACATTATATTTCGAAACGTGAGCATTAACAGAGCTCCCCTAAAATGCCGATTTGTGCAATATTTTATTGCCAAAACAAGTCGAAAATATTAAATTTTAAAAGAGGCGGCATCTCTTTTCATATCTGAGTATTTAAATTGTATCCTACCTATTAATTTTATAAAAAAAATTAAGATTTTAAAATTGAGTAATTTGAATTTACCGCCATAATAAAATAATGATTAATCCGCGGAGACTCCGAGACACCTATGAACTTCCCACCAGACTACCTATGAACTTCCCACGAGACTAATTTTACACGAGACACTTGTTAGGGTTGGCAATATAATAAAACTCATACAGTTTTACTTAGATTAAAAATTTTGGTTGAAATACACGGTGTTTAAATATATTGTGTCACTTTATAGAAGCAAAAAATGTTTGTTCAACGACTTTTGAAATAACGAAGTTTTTCATTCATGAAATGCGTCTTAAATTTTCCTCCAAAATGTAATTTCACACTACCTACACAAGTACCTAAGCAGCCCCTGAACATCTTTGTTATTGTTTAACCCTGTTTTACCTGAGTGAACTCTAGGCTCTTGTATAATATAATCTATACTTCTATACTAATATTATAAAGAGAGAAGATTTGTATTTTTGTATTTTTGTTTGTTACGAATAAACTTAAAAACTACAGGTCTGATTTCAAAAAATATTTCACCATTAAAATGCTACATTATCCCTGAGTAACATAGGCTATATTTTATTTTGGAAAATAATAAGGATCCCTACTAAAACTTCAATAATGTAACTCAAGTTGTAAAAAAATTGCCATAAAATGTCTTTCATCGCATGCGCTGCGGAAACTATTGATGATAGAACAAAAAAATGTTCTACAATATTAAAGAACATATTGATATCTACAAAAAAGTCAGCGATACCATATGTCCAACTATTGTAGTTATGTAACTATAACTACTTTTTTACATTCTAAAAGTTGATAGAAATTCCGACCAAATCAGACCATATTTTCCATACCTTTATATTAATCCTTATCCAAATAAATCATTTGGTATTCAATACTGTTTCAATACCTGTAGATAACTGTTTAAATTATTGATATCAGACATTCCATTCAAAAGTTATGACGAATTATAAAAATGACACTCTAAACAAAATACTAAAAAGGCCCGCGCGCGCGCCGCGCCCTGTGGCCTGACAGAGGCGTGCATAATATATGAAATAGTGTAGGTAGGTATAGTTCGCACAGCGGATCTAGGCTTTCGTGAAGTTAGCTGTTTGTGATGCGCAAAGACAGTTTAGTTTGAAAAAGCTCCATTGCGCATCAAAACGGCTAATTTCACGACAGCCGAGATCCGCTGTGAGAACTATACATAGGTAGTCGCGCTGCTAAAACGCGCGGTCGGCTTCTACCTTATGGATGACTAGCGACCCGCCCCGGCTTCGCACGGGTGCTTAAGTTTTCATTGCAACCGTGCGAAGCCGGGACGAGCCGCTAGTAATAGATAATGTTCGGAGTCTTTGTCGTGCCGATTTTTTATCTAAAACACATTTTTTATTGATAAGTTCTATTTGAGTTGCATAAAATGTAAAAAATAAACACCATGTAGGTACCTATGTATGTATGTATGTACCTAGTTCAAGCATGTGAAACGTCAATAAACGTGTCATAAATCTTTGGTGTCATACAAAATGCAATGTTACACGCACGGCACTTTCAGTTTTTTGTGTGCTCGTGTAGCGATACAAAAAATAAGATGCATACGTGTGTGTAAAATGCGTTTGTGTGCTACCTCGTCCCCCGCAATAAATGGCAGAAAATTTTGTAAGAGAAATTGCAATGGCGGGTCCATTATAATTTGTCTGAGCAAATGATCGATCTTTGTCTTGTCTGTACCAGCGGCAGGTAGCGGCAAGCAGCGGCAGCGCAATACCATTGTGCCATCGTTCGAGTCGAGTATGAGATTACTACAAATAATTTATCCATGTAATTCACAGAGCACTTCTTATCTAATACGACAGAGCTAATACCTAATGATTATTTTGGTTTTTAATGCGGGCGGGACCCCGTAATGCCAGATATTCTGCCTCCAAGTAGTAGTGTACAATTAGTATTACTGTGTTTAGGTTTGAAGGCACTGTAGATAGGAAATTAGCTGTGAGACGATAATGAGCGTAGAAAAGTTCCACATAGAACTTTAAAACTCGTGCATAAAATGAATCAAACGACTTGAAAAAAAAGCTTGTCCCTTGCTTTATAAAAAAAGCGCATCAATCACACTTGCTTCTGAACAAGTAAAATTTAGAAGTGCCACTTGAAACTGAAATAAAACTTGGCAATATATCACGCCCGTACGTGAAGAGGCGACGGAAAAAATGAAAAACCAACACCCGCCAGCCACTAGTTTACTTCAAGCGGGCAACACTAGCATATTTTTTGTTCTGTGCGCTGTGTGTTGCTAGTTTATTCAGATCGGCTTACGTGGCTTCTAGGTAAATTGAAGCCTTCGCGATTAGGCAACGTTACTTTAAATGTACTATGTGTTCCGTTCCTTTTTGTGTGAGTCGCTTTCAAATGTCGCCGTGTGCACTGGCTCATTATCGTATTGTCGAAAAACACTTTAAATTTATGTTTTTTTGATAAATTAAATAAATCGCTACAATTTTCGACATACAATCTGTACCTTTAAAATTTAATTCCATCGGGTTGAATTTCAAATGAATCGCCAATTACGATTGTACGAAACGGCCAAAAATGGTCAAACTCGGTAGAAGTTCCGGGAATTTTAGCATTCTATGTAGGTATAATAAGGTATACCCCAGAAACCTCACATACCCTTTTCAGCTATAACGAGTGATGCTAATGGTGTGGGTTAAGTTCTTTACCCGTTTGTTTTCATTCGTCTGGGATTTTCTTTTAGACCTTTGACGCACATTTTGCGTTTGCAAGCTTAGTAAACTCTTGAGGCCACATTCATTTTGTTTACCATGATTTTTATGGTCTAACGACATCGACAGCGCAATAACGGTCGGTCACTCATCTAAATAATGACGTGGACATCGCCTAGCTTAGTTGATCTCGAATGATCAGGACTATTTTTTCATGCAACAGGAATTTAATAGTTGTCGTACCTACGTAATATGAAGTATGAACGTGTTTTAAAAGAAACACAGGACATCAATCATAGCCTGTTACGCTTATTCAACCGACCATGTATCTAATAAGTAGGTAGGTATAGTTCGCACAGCGGATCTAGGCTTCCGTGAAGTTAGCCGTTTGTGATGCGCAAAGACAATTTAGTTTTAAAAAGCTCCATTGCGCATCGAAACGCAATGCTAATTGCTAATTTCACGACGGCCGAGATCCGTTGTGAGAACTATACCTACTACCGTACAAATATAAATTCCTTGCAACCGACTCATAAAACTTTTTTTTTTACTTATTGTGCAGCCTAAAGTCGTAAAACGCGTAAAACCATACCGCCTTGTCCTATGTATTTTTTACCTCTTAATAATATTTTTTTTTTGTTTCAGGTAAGAGCGAGTAGTTACTAGCTAGCATGCTAGGTAAACGTGCGACATTCGCACTGCCGCGCTGGTAAGATGGTTAATATTGTTAAAATTGTGCTGTCTGGTGTAGGGATTGTTTTATTATATATTTTTTTTATTTATATACACAACCAAACAATGACCACCAAAATAAAAGAAATATATGACTTGGTCGTACACCATTTGAAACTAAAATAAATGTTATGAAAGTATCTACATAATAGTCTTTGCATTACAAGTAAGGTCACTAACCACTATGATAAACGAATTGGAATCCATATCAAGCCCAATCAATCAACCCTAGTACTGTGCTAGTGAGCGAGTTAACTTAGCTATAATAGGTATAGGTTATACCATTCGCCTCGCTTTGACACAGGAAATGCAATATTCCGCTTGCCTAGGGTGGCTGGTAGAGCTACGAATGATTCTCTTATTCATAAATCATAAATCATTTATTGTTCAATTTATTGCATACTGTAGAAACCCTCAAATAGGTACTTATTTGAAAGCGTTCTGCTTTAATAAATACTTATTCGACCTCTTTTGGAAGCTTTGAAATTTGAATCAAGAACTTTTTAATAATTTTGACAGCTAAAGCCGAAGTCAGGCTTTTGAAAGCCACAGAAGCCGCAGAAGACATTTTTAGGGTTGGGTGGGACCAAAAGCCCGTTAAATTAGAAATTAACTTTATTTATTACTACTATTAAAATTGTTTCGAAATAAACATAAACACAACAACTTAAAAAAGAATTCGCAGAGTTATTAAAAATTTTAGTCTCTTTATGTCATATTATATTGGTGATCAGAAACCTTAGTGATACTTATTAAAAACAGGTTAGTTACTATGGAAATAAAATGGCAGTGATAAAAATACAAAGTAAGATATAAAACACGATGATTACGTTATTTAACCCCGGGTTAACCATATAAAAGTTTTACTATCAATATGCCCGCTTTATCTTTGAAACCGCCTTCGATTATCTTTTTTTCATCGAAAACTGCAGTAAAAAAGTAATATTTCATGTTTCAAAATTGCCTTTTTAAAGTCAGTTTCACGCTTGAATTTCAAAAGTAGAACACTTTTAAGTAGCGATAAACAAGAGCTGTCAATTTGTAAGTGATCTAGTGATGTGCTCATCGATATTCTGATAATAAAGATTCATCGATAAGGATAGAGGCCGATTGCTTTTTCGATAGTGTTGTACGTAATAGTAACTATTGCAAGTGTACGATATAATTCCATTTTCAAAACAGTAGTTTGTGGCCAAAAAACTTTTTATGTTTAAACGATGTTTTTTATTAATAAATTAGGTAAGTCTAAGTAGGTTAGGTACACATTTCGATTAAAATATTGAAGCAACTTAAATCAAATTACCTCCGCGATTTTCATTATAATCAGTATTACCCCAAAGATATCTGACGTCATTGCCTTAGCCATAAGTTGGCCATAAGTTAATGCTGAGAGAGTTTGGAACTATCAAACCACTTTCAACAAGTCAAGTAGACTTAAAGCAGAAAAAAATACCCGTAGAAGCTGCAAGTGCTCGTCTTTTTCGATATGTTACTACAGGATGAATAATTTCAAAATATTTTATCGATATGAAATTCCTTATCGGGGTTCCCAGCCCTAGAGACCTTGCGTAAGGGCCTCAACGCATCCGCCCGCCCACGTTGCCTCTCGACACCAATCGCGTTCACTGCGAAGGACATCCAATAAAGTTGTTTATAACAATAACGTTTTGTAATAGTAAGAGTAGTCTTTGTGATAGAGCTCGTCCGGGGAAGTACTGCCACCATACCTATTTCTGCCGCCAAGCAGTAATGCACGCATTGCTGTGTTCCAGTGTGAAGGGTATGGTTTCCGGTGAAATTACTGGCACATGAGGCTTTCGATCTATGCCTCAAGGTGGCAACCCGCGAGTGATAACTCTGGTATTGCAAACGTCCATAGGCTGCGGTAACCGCTTACCATCTTGTGGGCCGTACACTTAGTTGCCACTTAAGTTGTATAAAAAAAATAATTATAGTACTACTCTATTAAGCTCATTATTAGTCCAAAAGTTTGTACTACCTACTATATCTATTACTACTAGGTACTCACCTAGGATGGAGAATATTATCTCAGATCCCCAGCGTATAGTAAATTATTTAACAGTTGTGCGCATAACTGCACGGTTGGTTACCGCATTCGGTTGCAAACTGCAGAGTTATAAGGCTTCACATAATTGTTCCGGTTAGAACGTTTTGAGTAACAGGCGTCTAATAACCTCATAGTAGAGAAAACAGGGGTTAATATCTTCATGAACATAATGAACTTTAACGTAATAAGGCTTTCGATCTTAGTCTCAAGGTGGCAACCCGCGAGGGATACCTCTGGTATTGCAAGCGTCCATAGGCTGCGGTAACAAAAAAAAACTGTATTCCCATAATAATTGTTTTTCTCGTGTAATTTAGAGTTTTGTTGTGTTTTGGTGGCAGATTAGGTATCCAATATCGTAGATCTAGATCGTTATAATGGCACAAACAAGTGTAGGTGATTGAAATGGAAGGGTGATGTTGGCTTGTAATTGGTTCGAAGACTCTCCTAGATCATTTTTTTGAAAGAAATACCACCATTTCTTTCAAAAAGTAAGAAGATTACCATAGAATACCTAAGTATAAAAGACCAGACAACCAATATAATTAACAATAAACTTTGATGAAACCTCAAAATGAGATGATGAGGATGAAAAGAACAACAAAAAAAAAACGAAAGTCAAAACTAAAGGAAAATAGTAAACGTAAGAAAGGCGTTATGGTCTGAAACCTCTACTATCGTGACCTATAAGAAAAAAAAATCTCTTACACTAAGTACCTCCCTAGTGCATATTATTCTCTTGGACGAAGGCAACAAACTGCAAACATTGTTACATCGCATCGTTTACATCGGATGCGTCCTAAACTTATGCGAATTATTGACAGTGTTTATACACTACCATCTTTACTTTATACCCCTTTGATGGAACAGAGTTAAACGAGGCAGTAAACATCCAGTAAACTGGCGGATAGATGAGTAGGTACTGTATCAGAATAAGCTTTTAGCAACTTTGTTATTCAATGGATTATATTAAGTTGAAATAGCCCTTTTTAATCAATTTATTTACGGGATTGAATCAAACATTTTTTTTAATCTAGCTGATTGCATGTGTACAGTGAAAATTATATCACATCCCAAATGGATAGGTTTTAAATCCATAATGTTCAAAACACGAAATATTTTGGTAGGTAATTAAAAAATGTTTGATAAATAATTTGTGATACACACTCTACGTGAAATTGTTAAAAATTCGTTCATAAAAATTTGTTTAAAAAAAAAACTGCTAAATAATTTTTATAATAAAATAATCTTAACAACAGAGTGGTCAATGTTGTCAACTTTCGCCACAAGTCTTATTAAAAATGAACACACCCGTGAAAATAGGTCTGTAGTATTTATTATGGTAACCCCACCATCTACCCTAGCTTCACATTATATCCTAAGAGCAAACAAAGTTGTGGTTGTACTTGTATGCAATCCTGAAGATCCAATTTATTCATCAGATTGTCGAACCGTGGGCGTCAAACTTATTATCCTGTGTTGAAATAACAAAATGGCCCTGGGGTCTACCATGACTTACTGACGTACTACAGTCGCTACGCTAGCTACTCCAGAAAACAAATCAACGACAAATCATCGTTTTTTTGATTTGTTAACATTTGTCATTTTTATCGATCACACTTAGACTCAACAGGCAAGAAATTGTCTTTTAGATACTTGCATAAAACTCGTGACATTCCATTTCTTGAGAATCAATGTAAGTATGTTTAAAATTCAGCAATGGATTTGGGATTGGTGGGACTAACCAACTCTGGTGTTGCCATCCCTACACACCGGCTATAATAATATTCGCAGAATCGCCAATGCATCGAATGAAGACACAATAGGCGTGTGGGCAGACGCCTAACCTAAATATTTACACTTCCACTTCACCATGTTTATGACACTTCATATAGTGCGAAGTGTCGCTTTCAAGTTATGTCATCACTCGGACATCTGTTACGGAAAGAGTCATGTCAAGATTATCTTTATGACAGCCATAGAAAAACTATAAATATGTTTATTTACAGTTAAAATGTTATGACAAACTTATAAGAGATCGGTCGATTTAATGTTTTTTAAACGAATCATAATGGTAATGGTAGAGATATCAGCTATTTATTCGCTACAGATGAAATGGGGTATAAAGTTAGTTCGTGTAAGTAATTGGCCAACTGTGATGACGAAGTTGATAGGTCGCCTAAAAGCCTACGTCATGGCCTAATAACTTTGAATGTGTACACCCATCGATGGTCACCACGCAGAACAGTCATCATGACTGCCTTCTAATGTTCCCACTGCTGGGATACTGGCCTACTCTCAGGCGAGAGTGATTGGGTCTTAATCCACCACGCGGACCCAATGCGGATTGGTGGATGGCTCATGTCTTTCGAATTTTTAGTTTTTGGACATGTCGGTTTCCTCACGATGTTTTCCTTCACCGTATGAGAGCACTGGTATTGCGCACATAAATTTTTCGAACAGAAAAATCCATTGGTGCACGACCGGGTTTGAACCCACGACCTTAGGATCGGAAGGCGGGGTCACTACCACTAGACCACCGGTGCTCCACGCAGAACAGTAGTTATGGATAACTAAGCCACCTATACCACAGGGTATAATATCTTGTTTTGAGAGGGGTCTTTTGCTTTATAGACCCGACATACCTTCGCAAAACACTTTCGGGAATATAAACATGTTTGCGTCAGCTGTAGGTATACTGTTGCTTTACATCAAGCGTAATTATTAATAGTTATAGTGATTCACGGGTACCCCCGTGCGAAGCCGGGGTGGGTCGCTAGCTTTTAATATAAATTGATCGACATTTGGCAACTTGCCAGCTGTTAATAAAGCTTTGCAAAATGTAGATAGGACTTATTATAATACGAAAATGTTATGTTTACATTCTTCCATCGTTTATTTGAATTTGAGATGTAAGACATATTATTATGTATTTACAAATAGAAAAATAAAATACTCCTTTATTTTTTTACTTTTTGGCTTTTTCAAAGTTTTTAGGCCATCATGACGGAGTTCTCCGAGCGGCATAGTAATTCTGTCATTTATTTTAATTACTAACATAATTATGATTTCGTAGTTTGTTGCTAGATGGAGCTGTGTGAAATGACCGCCAATATTTAAGAATCTCTTCTGAACATGAAAAGCTCAATTTTAAGGGCGGCTGCATACACACGTTTTCCGTATTCGGATATCCATGGAATCAATATTATTTACTTTCACAATCGTCGTCCTCCATCGTCGAGCGCTCACCACGCTATCACTATCCGTACTGACTGACTAAACATTCCGAATGAAGAAAAACGAACTCTTGCGCTAGTCTCACGGAATTCCAAATCGAAATTCCGCATTAGGAAATCGAATATAGAAAACGTGTGTATGCGGCCGCCCTTAAAGTAAAGGCAGACCGAGTATCTCATCTATACGTTAGTCTTTGTCGGTTAATGAACCTGAAATACCTATCTGCCTACACAACGCATACAATGTAATCATAGATATTATACCAGACAGATTAACGGTATGCGATTAATTAATTAGTGGGTTTAATTAGTAGACAGGCTATAATTTGATAAATTATAGAGCTTATTAATCACTATTGAAAAATATCGTTCGCTAATTAATGTTTTATTGTAAGGTTTTTCTACCTTTAGAAGTGAATGTCAAAAAATTGGGTAACTCCCATTTGTTCTATGGGACTGTGACGTCATAGAACTGTTGAAACTTTTTTATCCTAGTAGTTCTATGGTAGTACTATTATAACATCACTATTTTCGGGTTTAAAAGACTTAGGTTTCGGCCAACTCTTAAACACTTACTAGTAGGTGTATTGATAGAGACAGTCTGTCCTTGTTATTCTAATGTAAATTATTAACAGAGATGGAAATTATAATTTACGACCTTATTCAATTAAAAGTTGATTTCATAATTTTCGATTGGCATAGAATAATTTACAATCAATAAAGTTCATATTTACAACTTAAGCTACCTATGTATTTTTTAAACATTTACAAATATATTCAAGGAATTTTCAGCTTTACAATACTAAGATATGATTGAAAATTGTATGACATGAGTTTTAAAAGGTTTTGCCTTTGCCCTATATGGAAACTTGGACCCGCCTGGGCTGATTCGTATCACGATGATTGTAGGCAAAACTAACTTTATATAAATTTATGATTTATGTTGTTGACTTGTTGGTAAGCAAGTATTATTTTTTTATTCATTCACTTTAACTATTTAATAAATAAACTAGCCGATCTGCCCCAGCTTCGCACGGGTGCAATTAAGACATAAGCATCCGTGCGAAGCCGGAGCGGGTCGCTAGTAATAAATGTAGCCTATGTTACTCAGGGATAATGTATAATTCTAATTGTAAAAATAAAATTGAAATCGGACCCGTAGTTTTTGTATTTATTTGTGACCAACAAAAATAAAAAAATGCTCTCTTTATAATATTAGTATAGATCAATGAATATTCGCGGACATTTTTCCCAAATTAAACAAAGCTGGTACCTAATAATGGGAACCAGATAGGTACCTGATTAGATCATACTGTAACAAAGAAATATAATAATATCATGCTAACATTTGAGTTATAAACAGTAGGTACCTAACCTACCTATTTTAACATCATCAGTATAAAAATCAATTGAATTCATCTTCACATAAATGATTGGATGTGCCTCTATATCTTTAATCATCTTTAACATTTTCCAGAAAAACGATAGTAGAGACTTATGTGACATTATATTAGGTCAAAACGCTAGTTGATTTCCCGGTTTTTTTCCAAGCAATCTAGATGCCTAGTACTCCTAGCAGTCATGTTTTGCACTGGATAATAGTACCTAACTAACTAGTTTTATTGTTTTTAGTACGAAACAAGTAAGGTCATTCTGTTTTTAATTTGTATGTCGAAGACTTAAATTTGCAGTGTTTATCAAAAAACACAATAGATGACGGTTCGTGAGAACACACTACAAAAAGTGTTCAGACGCACGCCATGACTCAGGTAACAACACACATGTGATTACTAGTATCACTCTATTTTCCTGACAAGAAAATCACTTGAAATTACCATAGCTAATCGGAAAATAACTTAAAACCAAATAGGGTAAGGCTACGTCATATTCATAGCAATAGAGTTGAATACTAAAGGTACGAGTTGGTAGCCGACTGCAGACAGCAACTTTCTGCAGGAGACAATATTTTTTGAATTCTATTTAAGTATTTTAAGAAATTAGGTAGAGTATTGTTAAATCAATTACGAGTAGTATAAGTTTCTGGTTAGTAGCGCCTGTGTTAGCGCAGTGGTTTGTCTTGTTTAATTTTATTTACTAAACGAACGTGATCTGTGTTTTAGAAAACTACAGTACCTAGCTATTATTTTATGGAATTAGCCACAGAATTATTTATAATCATAACCGGAAGTGAGAGATCCAACTACAGTATCAGTAGTCTCCTAAAAAAGCATAATTAAATATTTTTTTAAATCTCCAACATGACTACATTTTATTGTCGTCAGAGTTCCCATGTTTATCAAGAAATCTGTAAAATCACATTGTCACTAGTAGGTAACTACTTCTAAATATTCAACAGTTTAGTTGAAATTCACTTTGTAGTCTGTGGAATTAGTTTAGCTGTAGGAATTATGCAAAATGGCGCAGTCTTAAGAATCTCAATGGGGTTATTTTCCTGACGGCTTCTTTAGTGGGAGCCGTTTCAAGACTTTTCCACCTTTATTAATAAAAGCCAGTGCAAATTGGCGGACGGTGTTGTAGGTAACAGGATATTTTATGTTGGTTTGTAATCTCAAAGTCGCAACTCTCGTAGGTAGTAGGCCACCTTTTTCTTCTAAATAATGAAATAAAGAAAGAAAGAAAGAAAAGAAAGAAAATACATTTATACAAAAAACAAAACAAATGACAAATCGACTTGATTATTTGACTATAAATTATAAAGTAGTATGGCTCATTTATTACCTTTAGCCCGCAGCTATGCTCGCATGTGACCTAAAGATAAAAATAAGTTATTACAGGTCCAGAACTATTACTACCTACTCCAAGTTTCATCCAAATCAGCTGGTATCGTGATTTAAACAAATAAAAATGTAGGTACAAACTGTCAGATTCAAAATATTAATTAGATTTAACTTCAACTTAAAACACCTTATTAAAATTAATATTAAACGCTGTGTAAAAGCTATTAACAAATTCATAAATAACTAATGACTCAATGCACCTCGGTTCGACACCATTTAAATCCAACTTCGGAGATTCATTAATCAACGGCTCAAGGCTACGATTCTCTTTCTCGTTCAATACAGTTAATAAAACAATACAATGTAATATAATAAAAAAGCCAAACGAAAACACCGGACAGAAATACTTAGCTTGTCACTTGTAGGAACAGTTTTGGAAGTATGCCAAGATGGGCCATAACAAAGCCAAGGTTGGACCACCCGGGCCCTAGGGTAAGAAACGTGGGTTAGTCCTAAGTATCGAGTATACATACTCGATGGTCCTAAGCAATCCCAAATTTCTTCCAAGCCAATGCGATGACTGAATGCGACAACATCGTACCAGGATCGGTCGGTATGGTGTTTTATTATTATCTATAACAATCTAGGTACGTATCTGATTGCGATAATTATGAAGATAATAAACAAAAGGTAAATCCCGCTTCGCATTAGGCGGGCCTACAATAACATTGCGCAATATCACGAATTGCGCAATACAATTGATCGTCTAAGGTTAGTATTGTAGAAGTATTGAAGTTTGCGCAATGATTGAACGAAAGTTCGAGCGAGTTTAATTTTTATTGCACCATATTTATCATTGCACCGTGTAGGATCTGTATTGCGCAATATTTTTTAATCTGTGCGTCGCCTTTACGGGGATCGAACCATGCTCGTGGGTATATTTTTGCCTTTTCATGTACCAGTTTTTCGACCAGCGACATATTTTATTTTTATTTTTAGGCACAAGTAGCAACACTATAGCTTTAGCCAAATCTTGGTCTGACATCTTGTTCACGGAAGTTGCGTTTGCTCCTGCTCACGCGAAAAAATTGACGCTTAAGAGTCGTCAATGATTGCGTCAAAATAATAATTGATCGTTTGAGTGAGAAGGGCGATTCAATCATATTGCGCAAACAAATATTGTGCAAACTTCCGCTCATAAAACGAAAAGGCGCGAACGTGTCTGTGGAAGCTTTTCACAGCACTTTTCAAAAGGGTGGCAAACGCCACAGATCATTTAAAAAAATATGCATAGAATGGCGTACAAGCTTTTTTTTTTTTTTTTTTATTCAACTGAAATAGCAACCAAGCGTACGGCCCACAAAATGGTAAGCGGTTATCGTAGCCTATGGACGCTTGCAATACCAGAGGTATCACTCGCGGGTTGCCACCTTGAGGCTAAGATCGAAAGCCTCATGTGCCAGTAATTTCACCGGAAACCATACCCTTCACACCGGAACACAGCAATGCGAGCATTACTGCTTGGCCGCAGAAATAGGTATGGTGGTAGTCCTTTCCGGACGAGCTCTATCACAGAGAACTCTACTACTCTTAAACTCTTAAAGCTGAACTATTGAAAAAAGCGAAAAAGCTGGTACGGAGCCAAATTTATGTGTAATAAATTATCTAAGTATCGAGCATATAAAGTTGTTTGCTTGTATCGATAAATTTTATCGAAAAATTATTTAAGTACCTAAGTATTTAATATTAATTATCGACCTTTTATGGAGGTGCTCGGTACCATAATTCCGACATAATTATGTACGAGCTTGGTTATTTGAAGCTTGTAACGCAATAATAAGCTAATCAAGTCAGTCACGATTCCAAATCACGAGTTTAGCGTGTGTTTTTTTTTTTCCGAGATTAATACTCCGCTACTCGTAGTTTTGGATGGGTGACCGCCAGTGGCAATTTCAATTGAGCGCTCCCGTGCTTCGGAGGGCACGTAAAGCAGTCGGTCCGGCTTTTTCAAAGTTGTTAGGCCATGACAGAGGCCTTCGGGCGGCCTAGGAACTCTGACACCAGAGTTGGCCACTGACTCATACGAACTCACTTACTTAGTTAAGGTTCTTTTACCTATCGCATCATATAATAATAAATAAATAAATACAACAATGTAAAAATATTAAAATTCCTCAACGGATATTGAAGGCGCTAGGCGGTATAAAAGATAAATTATGTTTGTCCACTTGCGTGTGTACCTCTAAGTTATTTCATACAATCTCGTTTCCGTCAATAAATTTATTTGTGACTAGCGCATAGCGGTTGTTCATGACTTTGCTCTGTTTTTACAGCGATGACCTATGAATAAAAATACAGAATACGAAATTTGAAACCGGCTGGTTTCAGAAAATGACATTACGGAAAATGACTTCTCGGAAAAATGAGGGAAGAAACATGGTTTGGAAAACCAGGCATAGTTTAATTCCTCCGAAAAGATTATTCGCTTTTATTACTTAGTAAAAAGGTGATTCAAAGTTGGCCCAAAAAAGCTGGTCCCACCCTGTGACCCAAGTATTAGCAGTATTAAAAAACAGTAAGTTGTTACTCAATAGTTCGGTACTTCGTACAACGCAGTTCATGCAAGATCACTGGTGGTCTAGTGGTAGTGACCCCGCCTTCTGACCCTAAGGTTGCGGGTTCCAAACTGGTCGTGAACTAATTTGATCTCATCATCATTTTCCTGCCCTTTTTCCCACGTTATGTGGGGTCGGCACAACATGTTCCTTTCTTCCATTCCTCTCTATCACCCGTCATCTCAGTACTCACTCCTTTCTTACTCATGTCATCTTTCACACAATCCATCCATCTTTTCTTTGGCCTACCTCTACCTATATATCCATCCACATTCATATCTAACATTCTTCTTGTCAGATGACATTCATCCCTCCTCATAACATGCCCATACCACGCTAACTTATTACTCCTCATTTTCTCCGTCACTGGTGCCACTTTCAGACTTCCTCTAATGTATTCATTCCTTATTTTATCCATTCTCGTCACTCCACACATCCATCTTAACATTCGCATCTCCGCCACATGCACTCTTTTCTCATCCGTTCCCTTGGTAGCCCAACACTCAGATCCATACAATACGACAGGTCTTATGATCGTTTTGTAAATTTTCCCCTTAAGTTTAAGAGGCATTCTTGGATCACACGTAGTTCCTGTGACCTGTCGCCATTTCATCCATCCAGCATTTATTCTACTTTTCACATCCCGATCAATCTCACCATCCTTCTGTATTACTGAACCGAGGTACCGAAAGTCGGAACAGACTGGTAGGAATACACCATCTAAGGCAATGGGGATAAAACTGGATGGACCACCGAAGTCGCAGAACAAGTGTTCTGTTTTTGTCCTGCTGATCTTCAATCCGACACTCTCCAGTTTACCTTGCCATTTTCCCAGCCTGTTCTGGACCTCAATTGCGTCTTCTCCGACAAGAACAATGTCATCAGCGAACAGCATACACCAGGGTGCCTCCTCCTGTATGTCTGATGTTAATGCATCCATTACCAGGAGGAACAAATAAGGGCTTAAAGCCGATCCCTGATGCAAGCCCACAGCCACATTGAACTCATCGGTAACGCCAGCTTCGGACCGTACATGCGTACTAGCTCGACTGTACATAGCCCGAATAAGCTGCAGGTACTTCCCTGGCACTCCTTTCTCTTTCATTGCCCACCACAGAACCTCCCGGGGTACTCTGTCGTATGCTTTCTCCAGGTCAACGAACACCATGTGCAGGTTCCTGTGTGCACGTCTGTACTTTTCGCACAGTTGGCGAAGTGCGAATATGGCATCCGTTGTCCCTCGTCCCGGCATAAACCCGAACTGGTTCTGTGATATTTCACTCTCTTCTCTCATTCGTCTCGCTATAACTTTTTCCCAAATTTTCATACTGTGCGACATGAGCTTTATTCCTCGGTAATTGTTGCAGTCCTGTACATCGCCCTTGTTTTTAAAGATGGGCACCAGCGAACTATTGCACCATTCGTCCGGGATCGTCTCTTCCTGCAACAACTATTTGATCTCTGCGACAATATTATGTGCGCAGCAATAACCTGAAGATATTCTGCCTCCAAGCATTTCTGTACTTAGGTTTGAAGGGCACGGTAGCAAGTGAAATTACTAGGCGAAAGAGAATAACTACGTCTCGGGGTGACTAGCGCAGTGCAGTGCTATGAAAATATAAAACTTTAATTTGTAGGTGACACTGCACTTGTTAGTCAGTACATTCTCTTCTTCTTCTTCGATTATGGACTCTGTGGCTTATTTGCCACAATTTTGCCAAGTGTCAAGTGTATTAGTTTGATTGTCGCTTAGCAACGTAAATAAACGAAATTTGGAAAGAAATGGTGACTTTTCTTTCAAAATTCCCTTAGAAAGTCTTTGACTAAATTACCAACCAACATTACCCCTCCATTTCAATTACTTACACTTGTGCTAATTGAACAAGTTAAATTGGATATACTGCCACCAAAACGCAATAAAACTTAAAATAACACGAGAAAAATAATTAAAATGGGAAGACCCATGTCGTTTTGACAAGATAGCCAAAGACAATCCAGTACATTCTCTTGGCTTGACATCAGATAAATGAAGACGGTCTGTCATTAAGCTGACTTAAGAAAAAAGTATCTATATACCTATTTAATTGCTGTCAGTGTCAGAACGGGTTCCACGAAGGTATTTCCCTATATTCTAGTCAATACACTTATATCAATTAAAACATGTCACCTTTTTATCGGCAAATCTACACAATTATAGCAGTGACAACATGTATAATAAGATTGTTCCGGTGTAGGTAAATCAAATAAAAATTGCTTGATATGAATGTCTGAATGTCCTAGTTACCCTTCAAGAAATCTAAATGAATAAAACTCTTGCATCTGACTGACTGATTCACGCATGGTTGGGCATGAGCAGGAATCTGAAAGTTACGTAAAAGTTACCTGTGATTGTAAAAATTCCAATCACTCTACCTTAAAAATACTCGCACCATTTTTTTTTACTTCAAATTTAGGACTATAGGTACTTACGGTACTTACCTACCTATTATTAAATTAACTGCCTAAAAATTAAATGTAGGTATGACAAAAACTATACTTTTGTTCGTTGTTTCTACAAATAAGAACCGCTATTTTTCTTAACACAATAATTTCTATTTTATTGAAAGGTTGCATCTGGTGGGTAGGATATAAGTTCTCGCAAACAAAGTCACTAGTGTTAACTAGTATCTACCTTCTACATAACTTCCAACACTTACCTTGTAATAAGCATAAATCGCATTCTAAAGTTACTTACCGCATTATTACTAAATAATCCATGCTGTGTTTTTAATTTTCTTATGAAAAAAAAATTAGACAACTTTAGTTTTACAAGTTTTTATGTAGTTCTTTCGATGGATCTCGGTTATCGTGAAGTTAGCCGTTTCGATGCGCAATGGAGCTTTTTCAAACTAAATTGTTTGTGCGCATCACAAACGGCTAACTTCACGGAAGCCTAGATCCGCCGTGCACTATACACATCATCATTTAATTTTTAATTAGAATTTCCAGAGTATCTACTAGTGCAGTCAGATATCTTTTAATTATGATACGCTAAGCAGATAAAGCGACACGTTTGACTTGCTTCATAGTGAACATAAACATCCTCGTTTTAACATATTTGCTTAAAAATAGTGTTCATTCTTATTCGCTTTTCTTCTTCTTCTTCTTCTTTTATGCACTCTGTGGCTTATTTGCCACAATTCTGCCATCGTCAAGTGTATTATTTTGATTGTCGCTTAGCAACGTAAACATACAAAATTTGGAAAGAAATGGTGACTTTTCTTTAAAAATTATCTTGGAAAGTCTTTGACTAAATTACCAACCAACATTACCCCTCCATTTCAATTACTTACACTTGTACTAAGTAAACAATTTAAAATGGATAAACTGCCACCAAATTTACGCAATAAAACTTAAAATAACACGAGAAAAATAATTAAAATGGGAGGACCCATGTCGTTTTGACAAAATAGCCAAAGACAAATCTTATTCGCTTTTGAAAAGCAGTATTCTTTGGTGGCACTGGCAGTTAAACACTCCGTTTGGCATTTGACAGTGATTGACAGAAGTAGAGCTTTTAATCAAAATGTATTCGTGAATATCTGGAAAGTTTGCAGAGTAGAATAAATAGTAGTTTAGGTATCTGTATTAACTGGAATGTATGTATTACCGTTACCTTTATAAAGACAGCTGACTTTTTATAAAAAAAAACCGCATTTCGCTCTTATTTATTTGGATGTTTTGTAAATCGTCCTTGATTGCTTGCGAAATTTGCGCCCACGAGAATACCTCAGGAAGATCAAGCTTTTGTCTTTGTTCGGCGGTAGTATATTCTGTCGGTGTGAACGAGATGGAGGGAACAGGTGAATTATGCGAGAGTAGAGAGCTTCGTCTCCAGCCAGTCTCAGGCCGCTGCGCGCGCGGCGCGACCGCACGTGAAACCGGCCCGATAGAAAAAAAATAACGAAACGCGTTCCGAATTCGAAAATTTAAAAAGAAGTTCGTCGATGTTTGTAATTTTCTGTGAAGTGTGTTTTTATTTTTAATAATTTACGGTTTGTTAAGCAAGGAATCTCAGGTCTGACGGGCAGTTAGTCATCAGTTTTTTATGGTCACTACCATCCTGTTAACCGTTGATAATTATTTTAGAATTAATATTCTCGAAATTGTCTTACCATTATTCAAACGTCAGTTTTTTTGGCTCAGCACAGAATTTATTCGTCTAAGTTTCTTGTTAGCTTATGTTTACTTACAGTTTAATTTTACTTAAAAAACAACGGGGTGTCTATTTCTTAACTTTATATCAATTTATTATTATAGGTTCGACTTACTTATTCTTTATTATGTTTGAAACAAGAAATACTAGTTGCTACATAAGTTTCCTGTCTAAAGTTAACCTTTACCTTTATCATAAGGTGACATAAAGGCTTCATGTCACTTTTATCGGAAATGACAACATTCGAGCTTTGACATTTGACCTAAGTGCACTTGATATAAGGTAATGTCCTAGTAATGGCATTTAATCCATTTTGCATTGCTCTTTTCATTTAGGTTTTAACTAAAGTGAAAAGTAAAGGTTCCCCTTGACAGTTTGTAGTATGATTTCATTTTTATTATAGACAAATCTTAAAATATAGTTTTAGCTGGGAGTAGAAATGACGCGCGTTCAAAATGTCGTTAGTTTCTAAAATAAATGAGTCGTTTCAGCCGACCAGTTTAGAACTGTCACATCAGAGAGAATTAATAGGTTAACTTAACTGTACAGCTCAGGAGGTATGAACCGAAAGCTCCGGTATGAACGCTGAAAAATAACTTTTAATCGATGCACGCTTGTTATTTTCCAAATATTTACCGAATATAGGATTTATTTCATTTATATTTCATTAATAGCTTGTAGAACAAAAAAAAGTTTTTTAATACTACATTCACGTAAATGAAACAATTGAGCCTGTTTAACGATATTTAGTTTTGATTTTTTTATATCAAGTATGTTTTGGTTTGTGTAAACCTTAATAAAAATGGGTCTAATAACTATTGTTTATGTTTGATGTTAAATGGTTGGTTAGGAATTTTAAAATAATTTTCAAGTTTCTAAAAAAACACCATTTCTGAACTCCAGGTAGTTTAGTTAGTCCCAGTATAAATAAAATACTGGGTCAAAAGGTCACCTGTCAGTTTTCAAGTTAAAGCACAGATTATTAAAAAAGGTTTTCTAATAGCGTCATAACGTTTTTATTTATTAGTATAAATTGGCATTCTGTTAATTTTTACTCTACTTATATGCTTTATCTAAGCATACGTTTATAATGGTGATCTCCCGCGGCACACGGGCACTGTAAAACTTACAAAAACACAATCAAAGTGCCGTTTGGAAGTTTTGAGTGCGTTCACTTTCGTTTGACATTTTTATGTGACACGGCTTGAATTGAAATGAATAAAAAACTGTTATAGAAATTGACGTTTTCTTTATTAAATAATGATGAAGTTTATGTTTAATATATATCGTGAATGTTTACACAACAAATAATCTTATTTTTACGATGAATGAAGTTAAAGTAGGTAGGTAACCTACCTACATAATCGAATCACCTTTTCCTTATACCTATAGAGATACTGAAGTTCGCAGAACAGTCAGAACATTAAAACAAAACTATTGTGTTCTAGGAACAGACACAGACTTGCTGTTTTATTTATGTACCTACTAAGTAACTGTATGATTGTTCATCGTAATTTCAACCTGAATCAAACGTTTCTATCTTATACTTTAAAGAGTCATAGACAAATTAATATCTCTGTATAACAATCAGGGGCATGTCGTTATAGTTTGGAATAAGTAACGTAAAATCTAGGAGCCTTACTATTCATAATCATACAATAAACGTTTGTGATAAAGTATCATTCAAAGCTGTCATCGTTTTTGTTCATTGACATAAGGATGAAAAGGAAGACTCAGCCACAGACGCCACAAATTAAAAAAAAAGAAGAATGTCAAGGAAGTTTCTTCTTCTTCTTTTCTTTTATGGCCTCTGTGGCTAGTTTGCCACAATTTTGCCAGTGTCAAGTGTAATATTTTGATTGTCGCTTAGCAACGTAAACGACGAAATTTGGAAAGAAACGATGACTTTTCTTTCAAAATTCTCTTGGAAAGTCTTTGACTAAATTACCAACCAACATCACCCCTCCATTTCAATTACTTACACTTGTGCTAAGTAAACAAATTAAATTGGATAAACTGCCACCAAATTTACGCAATAAAACTTAAAATAACACGAGAAAAATAATTAAAATGGGAAGACCCATGTCGTTTTGACAAGATAGCCAAAGACAATTCCAAGGAAGTTTCATACTCAAACCTCCATCGTTGTACAGTTGTATCTTGTCGACTTGACATTGGCAAAATTGTGGTAAAAGAAGAAGACAATACTTATCAAGCCGCTAAAATAACAGTTTCTGCTATAGATATTGGGTTCTTAGGTGTACCAAGGTGGTGGTATCGCGGGTTGTCTGTCTCCTAGGATTTAGTGTCATCTTTTTAAAAAGACAGGGTTCTGCAGTGCTCATGCAAGTCGGGCTATAGGCAGACCTTATACATTTCCCTGATTATTTTTCGTGATACGCAGATGATGAGTGGCTTGTGCGGTGAACGAAAAATTTTTGGTATTGTCTATAGTTATGTCATTTTATGTTAGCTATGTTAAATAATTTGTATTGCGGATGTGTCTCAAATAACGGATATCTCTACTAGAATCTTTAGTCATAAAATAAATGGCTACATTAATTTTACAGCCGACTCACCTACTGCTGTGATATTTTAAAACGACAAAATAATAATAATCACCATTAATGCTTCGCCTGTTCCTATTATTTTTGAAATCACCTTGAAATAGATCTTATAAGGCGTCACAAAATAATAATAGTTTTATAAAACTCGTTAATAATTACACCACTGCGAGACCAGAGAAGACAAAGTGTAGTATAGTGTAGGACAGGACAGCAACCCACTCGATGGACCGATGACATTGTAGCAAAAGTCAGCGGATGCTTGCGGCTTAAAAAAATTTACAGACATTTTAGTTTATGTCAAAAAATAACGACAGTTCATAGAAAGAAGGTCATCATGACAGCCTCCTAAAGGTCTCACTGCTCTGGGACACTAGCGAGAGTGATTGGGTCATAGTAAGTAGCTAAGTAGGTAAGTATATAATATTTCATCTTATATTTCGACCTACCTACTTTTGTACTTACTTTGGATAGGAAATTCTTGTAAACTTTCTGTTTGAAATAAAAATATTTGTATATGTATTTAAATACTGGTTTAAATAATGGTAAAAAAGCAAGAATTTTCGCGCCAACATAGCCAGCTGTGTAATATAAATCAACACTCTTTCGGAGATTAAAATGACACTACTTATATTTTACACATCTACTGTAACTATATTTCAACGGTAAATGCGTATACGCAAGTCTATGACAGCGCCAACTGCCGTCAAACAAATTTGAACGCCATTTCCCAACTGAGTCACGTACGATGAGTCTAGTGTTAAAGTTAGATTTTAACTATAACTAGTGTCAGGTTTCAATTTTTTAGTCGATGGGCTGTTTTTTTTTAATTATCTTTCTTGGATAAAGGTATAACGCCACTTCCCACTAAGCCTTCCTGAAAAGTATCGAGGTCGTTTCCTAGGCCTGCCAGAATGTTGGCTTTCTTCTTCTTCTTTTATTTAATGGCTTCTGTGATGGCCCTATGGAATTAATATGTTACCATATTATGTTCCTTGGATGGCCCTCTGTTGTCTATGATATCTTAAGCGTCGATTCTAAGACATATTTTTGTAAGAACTAATCCAAAACAATTTAGTTTTCGTTCAGGAATACGGGCTTTTGGCTATTTTTTATCAAAACAATAAAACCGGTCCCAGAATCTAGTAAACTAGGATCTTACTCAGGATAGTTACGTTCCTTGATTCTTCTTACCAAGAAGTGAGAAATACCTGATTACTTTTTTCTGCTTTATAGCTTGTTTTATTGTTTTTCTTGCGACATCAATCATTCTATCTTATCAACGTAACACGCAATGTCAGTATAATTGGAAGAATAAATCAAACGAGGTGTATAAACTATCTCAATTCGTGCGAGGTTATCTTCTTGATGTAAAAAATGGTGTTTTTGTGCCATTTGGACATAATAAGTAGGGGTGGGCACATTGGTGAATGTCAACAACCTATATATAAATAGAGGGTAAAATAGGTAAAATACAAGTCAACAACGTTAGGCAACAACAACTGTGCGTTAGGCTCGCTAAAACTCGACAACGACTGGACCGAGTTGGCTAATTTTGGTCATGAAATGTTTGTAAAAGTTCAGGGAAGATTTGAACGGTGAGAAAATATACAGGGTGTACAAGTGAAACCGTGCCGGGTCTACTAGTTACAAATGAATAGGTTTCCGTTTTTTTTAAATGCTTATATTCCATTTAATTTAATAGGTTTTCATTTCCATTTAAATTGTCTAAATAATTTGGGCTAAGAACTGAAGCTTTATTTGTTAAATTCCACCGAAATTACACAATAAAAGCTAAATGACCGAAAAAACTGCTTCATTCAGCTTTGATCTTGAAGCACAAAATGTGACGGCGTTCAAGTCATGTTTTCTACAAGTTTTTTGACAATGACAGCTTTATAAAGACAAAAACGGAAATGCATTAACATGTTTAAAAAAAAATTAAATAATCAACATTTTTATATCTTTAATTGCTTGTCAACGTGTTAATTTAAGATTTATCGAATATCTAGACTTTTTTTCAGTTTTAAATCGAAGGTTAACTTACGATCGATCTATACGGAATTTAAACGCCATTTACATGACAGTTGACTTGTCACTCGGAAACCCTCAAAATAATAAGAGGTTTTCGTCTCAAGTTATTAAAAAAAAGCTGTCTATTTAGATGGCGGTAGCTCAACTGGCGAGCCCAAGAGAATACGTTTATATAATACGAATACCAAGCACTACGTTTGGCGAGCTATGGTGAATGTGTAGGGAATTCAACATTGGTTGCTCCTGCTGTCACTGTCTGTCATACCTCAGGCTGGTGCCAAAGTCATAGTACGTACTACGTAGTACATTATCTTTGGTAGTACTAGAGTTAAATTATTTTGCCTCAAGCAGGACGTGAACCTACAACCTTTCGCTTGATAAAAAACGGAGTTACCAACTTTCTTCTTGTTTTGATACTCTTTCCCAGTAAGGCAGATAGCGCCATCTGTCAAAGCAATCGGAACTACTTTTTAAAAAAATCTCGAATCGAAAACCAAATACTCATTACTAGAAAATTTATATTCAATTTCTGGTAGAGATGGAAACCGCAACCACAGAGCAAAAAAAAATCGTTAAATAGGTATAGTTCTCTCGGCGGATCTAGGCTTCCGTGAAGTTAGCCGTTTCGATGCGCAATGGAGCTTTTTCTAACTAAATTGTCTTTGCGCATCACAAACGGCTAACTTCACGGAAGCCTAGATCCGTCAAGATAACTATACATTTACAAAAAAAAGTGTTCTGTTTATTTCATATTGACACAGAACAATCCATAAAACTTTATTGACAGTCTGGTTAATAAAGATTGTTCAAGTAACAAGCAGTAGGTAAGTAATTGTTAAAGTGAAAACAAGTTTATTTACATGTGAAAATTATGGGTTGTTTGATTTTATTACTAGTAATTTACTGTTCGAAACGAGTGCTTCCTGAAAATCTGGTCCATTGTTATTGTTAACTCTGCGATCATTAATTACCTACCTGCTTGCCTTACTTTGTAACCAGTAGTACATATTAGTTCCATGGTTGTAACCAAAAGAAGTCGAATAAAGGGCGCGGACACATTAGGGTGGGTCCAAACATCGGCAGCAACGTCACATGACATTCACATTACAATAATGTCTGCCGTCTAAAGTGAAGTCAATTTCACGTAATTTTTACGAGTCACACAACATCATAGATCGCTAACTTTAGATTTTCCATTCAGCATGCCGAAAAGGTTTTCACACAAATTCTTCAAAACTAACTATAACGTACACACAACAAATAACTTTACTGAAAATAAATAACTCGAGGCACACTTTAATATGTATCTTCCTTGTTATAAATCTCTTATATGTCGTCGTTACTAAGACGGATTCCGTAAAGATAAATACCGACGAATGTTTGCTCAGAACATTTGCGTGGCAGAGCACGACGTTCGAGCGACAGCTGTCCAAATACAGCTCGCGCGTATGCTGCGCAGTGTATAGACACATTTCTAGGCAAACAGTACGCGGCTAACTGGCGGATGGGCAAATCGCAGATGCTGTGAAAACTATCAAAGGCGCTAACTGAAGGCAGTCAGCCGCAAATTATTTGCGTAATGTGCCTAGCGTGGGTTCTGTCGACGCCAAATGAACTTTTCTTCCATACTACATTATCATCAGTCATCTCACTTTCGAGTAGGTAGTTTGGACAGCCCTACTCATCTTAAGCTGGACCAATTTCCTTGCTCATCTTCTCAAAGGTCAAGTTCGCTATAAATAAATAACCACTCCATAAATCTCTTTACACTTAAGCCATTATGTCGTTAAAAATTGAAACTTATTGTCCAACACGAGAAATAAGTAGCGAAAGGTAATTGTGAAAACTTGCTTAAGTAAGGACGTCAACTACCTAGGAGGCAAATAGTTAACTACTGTGTGGTAGTAAGTAGCAACGGTAACTGTAGGGTTGGATGAGACGCACCACATGATGATACCGATTCGGTTACGGAGTTCAGTCAATTTCTAAGACATTAACATAATTATAAGGTACCTTATTATTTTGTCGTAGTCAAATAAAAAGAACAAAAACTATCACCTGAAATACAACTATTCTTCATCGTGATATTCAATCACGGAAAATCCGACCGTAAGTTACACGTATTTAGTGCTATTATGTTTGGGATTTCTTACAGTGCCTCCTTTAGTGCGAAGAATTTCCCATACAAATTGCCTTTGTTTATTGCTAATTTCTATAGGTAGATACTTAGTACACAAAAACAACCTATATAAAGCTGCTAAAATTTTATTTCTTTAATTTTGCTTTTCGTTCAAAGTTTAAAAGTATTTTGCATATTTTGTAACATTACTAAGTACCTAAATAAATAATCTACATGCATTACTATCAACTGTACGCTTTTATTAAAGTCATGTCCTGTGTTGATTATTCGAACGAAACCGAATAAGTCCCATCACTATTCTAAAGATAACTCAGAGCGGTCAAGTTGGTCATCCAACCAGTTCGGCCTCTTCCCGGAATGTGCCAATTTCGAGATAATGATGATCTACTAGGTAATTTGTTTCGCAAAAACCCAGCCATCTTATTACGGAGACCTTTTCTGTTTGATTTTTAAGTATAATGGTTAGAATAACTAAACGAGAGATCATTCGCGTATCTTTAACGTGCTGACCAGCGCGGCTTCACCACCGGTTTTTTCAGGTTTTATGCTAAGTAAGTAATTAGTTCGTATGAGTTTGTAGGCCGCCCTAAGGCCTCTGTCATGGCCTAACGACTTTGTATAAGCCGGGGTCGACGTGCCCTCCAAAGCACGGGAGCGCTCAGTTGAATTTGCCACTGGTGGTTACCCATCTAAATGATGACTACGCGGAACAGTGCTTAACTTATGATATCCCACAGAAAAAGTCTATTTTTCCGTGATAATAAGTATAATATAAAAAAGAGTAATATTTTTAATAGTCTTATTAGTAGGTGGGTTTCCTGTATAATTATTTCGCCGAATAGCTTTATTACTTTAATAGCCTCCGCCCGCGGCTGAGGATTTTAGAACAAAAAGTGGCGAAATCCCCTTCGCAGGGGATTTCGGGACCCAAGCCGTTCTAGTGGCACACTAGTGGTACACACATGGTATATACATCTATGCTCTTTCTTAGACCTTAGACTGTCATCCAAATTGGTTCAACTGTTTAACGTAAAAACGTAACAGACAGACAGAGCTCTCTATACAATAGCAAATATTTGACTTTCACGGATAAAAATAGCTTTTGATGTAGCCTAAGTTTCTTTTGTAAACCATAAGTGATATTAATTTATGCTCCATCAGCTAACTATCCTGACCATAGGATGATTAAAACTCCATCATGCCAGCGTGTCCCAATTCGACCCTAGCCCCGCCGCCGCCGCCATTAGCTAATTGTGCTAACTGAATTGTCTCTACACGCTATGTTTCCAGTAATAATTCTACAGAAGTAGGTATTTATTTTAATATTTCTAATTGGTCTAGTGTTACTAGCGACATTACAACACTACCAAGTGTTGTAATGTCGCGGGTTCGATACCCAAACCATAGAAAAAAAAAATATTGGTACGGAACCCATCGATTTTCCGATTTTTCTATTCTAAATTCGAAAGTTTATGTGCGCAATACCAGTGCTATCATACGGTGAAAGAAAACATCGTGAGGAAACCGGCATGTCCAAGAACTAAAAATTCAAAAGACAGTGCCATCCACCAAACCCGCATTGCATCCGCGTGGTGGTTTTAGACCCAATCACTCTTGCTCAAAAGTACTGTCCCAGCAGTGGGAACATTAGAATATCATGATCGTTGGTCTGTAAAAGTCACAGAACATCTGGGTTATGTGATTTGCCTGTAGTAACCATAGACAATGAATAAAGTGTCACAATCATAACACCCTTGCAAGCCTGGCCCCCTTGGCAAAGCTCCAAGACACGATACTGACTCATTTGGAGGGAATTCCTATCAATAAGTGCTGTCATTGTACTGTTTTACTGTGAATTTTTCCGCAATTTGTTTCCTTACGTGTAATTATAAAGTTTTTAAGAAATAAAGAAGGAATCAGTTCTCCCGTGATCATGGTGCATGTACTGTGTCTGCGCCGAAATATCGGGAATCAATAAAACTCACAACTGGCCCTGGTAAATATCCCGTTTTTAGTGAAATTTAAAGAAGGAAATTACGTGACGACGACGGCACGTAACAGTGAAACAAATTGTATGAAACTTATGGTTTAAGTGCTTCGTTTTTTGTCTCATTTCGATCTGTAGGCTGATATATAATAAATATTAATAAATAATGCTGGAAAATCCACACAGCATCATCTAGCCCCAAACTAACGAGAGCTTGTGTTATGGGTACTAGATGACTGATTATACTAAACAAAATACATAGATATATATTTTTTATTATACATAGAAAATACCCAAAACACCCGGAACAAATATTTGCAGATCGTAATAACATTTTGTCCCAAGGCGGGAATCAAACCCGGCAACCTCCTGCGTCGCAGACGGACCTTCACCCGCCGCGCCACATAGGCCAGCTGTTATTATCTCTTTTCATTGACGTAAGAATTACAAGGGCTGTACTTTAACAAGCGTTTTAAAGTGGTTAAGAATTAGCGGGTAATGTAGACTTAATTATTATAACCTGCGACAGAAAATACTTGACAATAATTATCTGCCTACCTAACTATTCTAACTATTTTAGCGACAAAGAAAAGTTTATATCATACTCATTACTTAGTGTAAGTACCTAACTTGCCTACCTACATTTACTTACTATAAAATACCGTAGAAAAATAACGAGGAAAACCAAAGGAGAAATTAGTAAAAGTACCTAGCAACGTAGCAACATAGCGGATACGAGTATGAACAAATTATAATGGCCTCCCGTAGAGATGATTACGGGTATATTAGTTATTTTTCATTAGTATCAATTCAAACTTGGTTGAGCTAATAGTATAATAAAACGTCTAATATTTCATAAAACAACGTTGCCGCAAAGCTGCTATGAATAATTAATTAATTTAAATTATTTGATGTTCGATTTTATCAATTTACTGCTGAACGATGAATATTAGGAGCGATTTACTTAAAGGTGCTCCCTCACTGCATCAAGCATTACATCAATAAGTTAGGAGAACCCAGCATTACAGTGCGTAACCTGTGATGATGCAATATAAATCGAACCATGGATACTTACATTACAAGCGAATGCTCGTCAGTCAATGAGGCATGCATCTGTAATCAGGATTGTTACATTACAGACGATGCTTCCGGTATGTCGATAGACCTCGTAATTATCTTTTATTATACATATCTTTTGTTTTAAAAATTCTGAATTACCTCTCGTACAAAGTACGAAACTCAATGCAATTCCGGGGGTAAACCCTGCCAATTTACTGCCAGTATACTGACTGTCATCTGGCAGGCTGCCAGTACGGCAGGTGCCGTGAACAAGTACATTGAACCTGCTTATTGTTGGCTTGTTAGAGGCTTCTTATGTTTGGTTTAGACTTGAGACTCAAGAGCGTAGAGTAAGTTTAAGTATGGTACTAATTTGTTTGTATTTAAGACATATTTTGCTCAGAAAGTACTGTACATCATCATTTAGTTAGATGTAGGACGAGTCAGCCTCACTCCGCTGATATAGAGCATTCTATTCATCGTTATTGCAGCTTGGACATTGCATAATTATTGTTATTGTTTTTACTGTAAATGTATAGCTGTTTTATATTATTTTCATATCTTTAATGTAATTGGTTTATCCGTGTTAATTAAAGTAAATAAATAAATACAAATACAAATAATACAATTAATCTAATAAATAATTCCATCAACTTTTTGATACTGCTTTTCTGTTGGTCTCTTGATTAGGTATTTAGGTAGCGAGATGATTCAAATATAGCCATAATCTTAGGTCTTACTCTGTTTTAGCTGGCTTTCGCAATACGACACAACCTTCATTGTGAGACCGACCGACTTTAGTTACAGCACTTCAAAATAAATTGAGTTTGTCCTAATTGACAACACGCGACGACACGCAAACGTTTGTTCTGATTATGCTGTACAAGAGTGCGAGCAACGACGTGTTGCTCGTGTCACACGATATTGTAGCAAGAGATTAGTAGTAGAGAAAGAGTACGCTCAGCGAATCTAGGGTAGTCGTAAAGTTAGTAGTTTCGATGCGAAATGGAGCTTTTTCAAACCAAATTGTGTTTGCGCATCACAAACGGCTAACTTGACGACTGCCTCTCCGCCGGGCGTATTATAAGTCGATTAGCAAAATGACTATTACTTTCACCTCTAGTTAACAACTGTCCCAGGTGAGGTTGCTCTGTGGTCAGTCCGTGCCTCTGTGCGGTATTTATTCTTATTGCCACTTTTGTAAAGTGCACTTTTCTGCTCTCTGAACATTTTTATTTTAAAGTCAATTGAGTCTGCTGCTAACTTGAGTAATAGTATTACCAGTATTGGCACGTTCTTAGTGGAAGTGGGTAGTTACATGCCCTCTTATTTATATTAAAATAATATTTTTAAACGGCTATTTAGTATTTACCACTTGTTTTTATCATTTATGCTGACGTTACGTCGTTGCTTCAAGATGAGTTCTAAATAGCTTCGAAGCGTCAGCATAAGGCTGCGTTTCCACCCAGAGATGTGCGAGGATGTGTAGCGAGGGATATATTTGTTAGGAACCAATAGAATCACTTGATTTACCTAGACTCGCTCTGACAGCTTCAATGAAGTGATTCTATTGGTTCCAACAAACACATCCCTCGCTACACATTATCGCTTAGCTCTGTTGGAAACGCATGACAAAATCAAGTGGTATTAATAGCCGTTCAAAAATTTTTAAATTATTTCTAACCGCTATAGCTTTCATTCTTTCGTAACTCTTATTCATAATAATTTGATAAATGTTTTCGAGCTAGTGTAAATAAATACTTTCAATACCAAGTAATAGTAAAACTCGTATAAAATTATAATTAACATTCACCAGCCCACTTTGATCCGACCGAATATTATGTACGACTCACACTTGTCCGCTGAAACCTGATATTTATTACCCCGACTTAAGGAAGTGTTGCAAGGCTGGAGGAAACAGATGTTTAATGAAAACTCTTTTAAATGCTAATGTAATCTGTGGGAAATTCAGGAAGCAAGCTGTATTTTGATTTCATAACTTTCTTGTAGGAATAGGGCTTCTTTTACCATAATCGAGTAAATCATTAGTTAAAAGGTTAAGAGGAGTAGTACTAGAGATTTTTCGTATGTTTTTTTTTATCGAGTAAATGTCAATTGTTATGATAATAATAACTTTATACAGGTTAGCCAAAAAAAAATGGAATGACTCTACGGAAAGTCAAGTACAGTTATTAGCTCAATTGATAGATACTAGCCAGTTAGACTACATAAAAGATTATTAACCTTCGAAAATACGATTTTTTTTGAGTAGGTACATCACATTCACGCATAACTATTTTAACTGAATGCCGGATCATTCAGTTTAGTAATTTTTAAGTGTTCAATAATTTTTCACTCTGCGTTTCTTGAAAGAGCATTTTATTGTACCTAGTTAGTAACATGAAAATGCGAAATGTTCGTTTTCTTTTTCATATAAAAATTAACTAACGGATGTTCTTAAATTATTAAAATCCGACGTAAAGAATATTGTGACGAAAGTTTTGATAAAATATACCATTGCCAATTATTTTAATTTTCGAACGGTTTTTTAATATTATGTACCTCAATCAATATCCTAGTTTGTTTCTTAGTTAGTAATGGTTGTGTTTTAAATTTCCGTGTGGCTATTGTCCAAAATTGTTTCTCTCTTTAAGACGTTGTTCGCAGAATACAGAAGCCATGTGCCCACGCCAATAAAACAAAAGAATAAAGAAAGATTGACTTGTCTATGAATTTAAACGAACTAAATCCGTGTCTATTCTCGCAAACTATCCCCGAGTGAATCTGGGGCAGATTCCTCGAACAATCACTAATCCACGATGTTCTACTGTTCAGTTATTTACACAAGTGGGTTTCACAATCGGGATTTAAGGAGCGGTCTGTCTGCATGCGAACGTACAGTCTGTTGGTGCGTAGCGTCGAGCGTAGCGACAGACACGAGCGAGCAGACACTACGCTACGGCGTAGACTACGCCGCAGCGTAGTTTCTCTTGCTCTACTATTTCGTTGTATAAGTTTGACTTAATTAACTTTGCTAAGAAAACTTAAAAGTAGGTTTCACAATTAAGAATAAATACAATAACAATTGCTTACCCCAACTGAAACTATCATTGTAAAAACTGGACGAAATTATTACTAGGAAAAACATTTTTTTTGCACAGTTTTTCAGATTATTTATTTTCCAAAAGATTTCTCTTTTCTTGTGTGTCGTTCTATTATTTTCTATGGCAAGGTTACCTCCCATTGTAACACAGTTTGCTTGATCGCTCGCTCGCAGTCAAACCCCACTTTGCACTTTAAACTCAGTTGAGCTGAATTGAAAACGTACACAACCTAATAGTGAGACGTTTTCAAATGTTTGCCGTTTAGAGCTCATTTTCATAATCAGGCGTTGCCAACCATTGGCCAACGAATTGGCGGAACGAAAGCGTGAAATTGAACTCGTAAATTTTTTTGTGAATGTTCATTTGTGGCCAGCGTCACAGATAACATAATAGCGTCCAAGCTCAAATTTTGTTGTATATAGTTTGTTAATCTAACTCTAATTTAAAAATCTAACCACATAAGTTGTAATATCCAGTCTGTTAATTTTATTGTTAAGTTTAATACTTGGCAAGCATTGCACTCAAGTTTAGTACTAGAGTTTTTGGCTTTGGCCCGGTTTTTGATCGATGGTTCGCAACCAAAGGTTAAAATTGACATATAGAGCTCTCAACATTCAGTCCTATTGTTAAAGAAGGGTCAGTTATTTATAAATGGTTACCTATTTGACTCTTGATTAAAAAATCTGACTTAAGTAGTTATGTGAACTCGTCCTGGGAAAAACAAATCTTAATTGAGGAAAACAAACCTCAAAACTCTGAATAATACTATTAGCTCAATCGTCTTGTCTCGTGTACATGTTTACATTTGCACACAGGTAACATACACATTAAATTAATTTTACGGTTATGAGTTACACAACACGAGCCAACGCGCTGTGAATGGTGACAATCCTGTTAGCAGTAAGCAGGATGTGAACTCGATTCGAGCTTGGGCTCAATGCAGTGGAGGGGAGGGGAACTATTACAGTGAATGTTTCAGATGCACTGTAGCGTACTGTAAGCTACAGCACAGAACAAAAATTTATGAAGATATACAGGACAGTTTAAACATAGACGTCCAAATGAACATAATAAATTCCTTAGATCCAAGGGTATCCGAAATAAAATCTAGTAATTTTCGAGTTATGATTTTTCAATATTTTTTGAGAATTTTTGTTCGGATCGTTTGAAAGTGATAAATAAATGAGGTGGTTTCTTTAAGGTATTTATTCTATGGGTTAAATTTATGTATTTATACATAAGTTTGATTACTTATCTGAAATAAATGAATTTATTTATTTATATATTGGTGACAAAAGTATTGATCTAAAGTGACAAATTTGTGTTTGAGAGAATAAAGGTTGAATTTTCAACATTATATGTATATCTAGATTCGACGACCACCGAGGCCAAGTTGTTATTGTATCGTATATATACTTAGGGCGATGTCGGTCGTCGCTGTCGAGTTGTCAAAAGTAACTATTGAGTCGTCTATGTCATCGAGTTTCCAATTTCCAGCTGCTGGTAGCAGTCAGCAGCAATGCATACAGTATCGAAACCATTTACGAAGACCATTGTCCACAACCCCACACTACTTTAACCCTTTTCACATTTGCCTAAAGCTCAATTTCCCTAGAACGTTTTCGATGGTAGAGTCAGTATCCATGTTCTAAACTTGAGTTGTGAACTTTGTGACTTTAGAATAAGGGAGTTTATTGCTTAGACTGGGTTGCTGACACCAGCTTTATTCTTTAGTTTGTGTTATAAACTTTGTTGGGAAGGTAGTAAGGGTGGTTTTCGCTTGTTGGTACGGTTGTCTTCTTCCGGCGATTGTGTGTGTTCTCAGTAGTGTTGATTCAAGATTCTTCGAGCTTAGATTTATTTGATAGCGTTCAGCTTGATGGGACGGTAAATATGCAGTTTCAGTGAATCATTCAGGGTTTGATTTTAGAATGTCCGTACGTTCACTCCTTTAGATTCTGGTTTCATAACTTTGTATTACCTAGGACGGGTATCCAAATATAGTTTTGTATTCCACTCAAAAATCTTATTTGCTCTCTCATCCCGTAAATGGTGGGTGGTCGTGTCACTTTCTGTCAGATTTAGGTAAGGAGGCAGATACCTAAAATTTATTTTACCTTGTAAAAGTCTAAAAGTCACAGTCAACACGCATATTTTCAAAGAAAAATGCATAAGGTAATATTTATTTCGAAGAAAAGCATCTTTAACGTAGGCAGGTATACTATTTAATGACACAAACGCATCAATGCGTATCCTATCGGTTGAAAAGAGTCAGCTGTCAGTTGTTTTTTAACTCTTTGTTATAATTTAACAACACGACCGACATTAACTTTAAAATGGAAAACCAACCAGTCACTACGAAAATAAAATAAAAACAGTTGCAGTTCGAAATTCAAAACTTTAAACAAACTCTGCTAACAACTTTGGTAAAAAAACGTAGAGCAAAGTAAATAAAGTTTTAGTGTATATTATATGTTTATAGGTATCAAGTGGTTTCTGTAAGTGGCAAATACGAGAGAAATACTTCTATTCAATGTGTCAAATTCGATACGATTGCAGATTTCCGGTGCTGAGTCAGATGCCTACGAGTTACATATCTCTATTATATGCCTGGCTTGGGGACTTCCTGTAAATCAATGACAATGTTTCCTGCCTAAAATTTAGTATCTACTTGTACTTATTAGATAACATTTTTATCTACTTACATTGATTGGTAGATTCAGGGAAGAAAAAAGCCGTTGCACAATATTCTTGGCGTAACCAATCTTTATGTAATATTTCAGTTTATTTATTTATCTATATCAAGAGACATTGTTCCTAAGAGTTATAAATTTCGAAGAAAACTCTTCTTACTTAACTACTGAATATTACGAAATACTTATTTAAAACTCAAGTGTAGGATGTCGATGATGACAGTTTAGAATTTTTTGAGACATATCTGTATCACTTACATCATCCAACCCACAATATTGAATAGGTATTACAATATTATAGTAAATGGTCTGATAAAACTATAAGAAACCCTACTATAGTTTCTAAACCATGACAATATTAACAATGTATAATTTCCGGTATAATTTAGTATGCCAGTGTTGCCTCATCCGATGTAACTATTACTGTCTATGGCTATCACTATTTCCCATCACTAGCTGTCAATCTAATTAAATCAAGTGGGCAGTATGATTGTCTGCCACGTTGGTTGGTTGTATAAAAACCTCTCTAGTACCATTTATTTATCTTATCACTGAATAGTTATAAAATTTATTTTTAAAACGTTATGCTAGTTTTGAAATTGAAATAAATATTAAATTTGTACAATAACCTATGTTGCAATCATCAAGTGCATGCAAGTGTCTACAAATGGCGGTAAAAACAATATGAGTGTAATTTTTTAGTCTTTATTTTTGGCTCGCACATTAATTAATGGCGAAATGATTGAACTGATTTGACCACCATTAAGCGGGTACTGTCCTTGATTCCATTGATGACTGTTCATCTAGCTTCATTGTTTCATAGCCGACAGGTCAGACCAGTCCAATTAAGACTCATTATAATAGTGCTATTTTTGACACATATTATTATTATAATTTGGTTTTAACCATGTTCTATCGGACTATACTTTTGTGATTCATAATAGATCATGAGAGTAGCATTCGTTTCGAAATAAAAAACAAATTAAGTATTTTAGGTAGGTACACTAGGTACCTCTCGTACATTTAATAAAAGTACTGAGAAAATGGTCAAAAAAATCTGTTTGTACTTTTTTTTATGGTTTGGCCAATGTTAAAGATTATAATATCCCAAAAATTATTTTGCCTCAAGCGGGATTTGAACCTGCAACCACTGCTTGATACGCGGGCGCTCTGCTAATTGAGCTATCGAGACATATCTCGCTTGGACGAAATATCAAATGGTGGTCAAATCAGTTTAATCATTGGGATGTCTTCGGCTCGATGTGTCGATAGCTCAACCTACAGGGGAACCGCTTGAGGCAAAATAATTTTTGGGATATTATAATCTTTAGTATTTCCCTAGTGTGATGGTTAACACTATAAAAACAAAAATAACCAATTTGGCCAATGTTGTTATCATTGGTGAGAACTATATTGCAATGTGTGGCTGTTGCTAGTTACTCTTAGCTCTTTCTTTTAAAACTAAACTTAACCTTACAAATAACACACCAAGAAATAGCTCGACGATCCGTCTGGCAAGACCAAAACAATACTTCCGTTATCTAACCATTGATCTGTTACTCATTGATAGTTTATCAATCCTTGACGCTTGATCGATTGCGTGGGGTCTCTGTCTCGCAACCTCCTTGTTATGTGGTCATTGAACAGTTCGTAATTACCTCTCGGATGTGGTAGACGCGTAAAACGTTGCAGTGGAAAACTTAAATAAAATTATTAAAACAAGTGCAGTGTAAAAGCATTTGAACAAACATTGAAGATCCTAAAGATCGTACGTACCTAAAATTGATGAGTGGTCTAGCCTAATTTCAAGCGAATCGCATGCATTTAGGTCAAATATTGAATTGAGAGATTCTACCGAAGACGTCTAGCATTATGTTAGTTATTTTAAAAAAGTATTTAAAAACTCAACTCTATGTGAATATACATAATATTGTCCTTGCTCAATTAGCTGATTCATTGCGCAATTTTTTTTAGAATGTGGTAGACGTGATGCCTGAAGTGTAAAATTGCCTTGAATCGTATCGGTTATTGAATTGTTTACAATTTTGTGTCATACTTTCGCGGTTGGATGAATAAATCGTGGTCCTTCTAGTAAAAGTTAGTTTGTGTGACTCAGTGGCCAACTCTGATGACGGTGTTTATAGGCCGGCCGAAGTTCTAGTTACGGTCGTATTTCAAATCACGCGCAGGTTTTTGTAGAATTCAGGCTGTAATTTTGTCGCAAGCTAAACTTTAATTTACATGAAATTTACAAAATAATTATTAATAGTTTCCGCGTCATTTTTGAGTAACCTCTGAATAAATAATAGAAGATTGCTGTTGACGATAAATTCCCGACTCATATAAAAGCAAAGATAAGTCTCATATAGCAAAACGAAAGTTATTTTCCTTGAGATTCCTTAGCTTACTTACATACGATTTCTAGAAAACATCGATAAAGTCTAGTGAGTTTCGAAGCAAGCGCTTAAAGTTCAGAATCAACCGAAAATGGTTATGGAGTCTGGACAGAACCAGGGGCGTTTCTGGCCCCTATCGCCCCGGCTATGGCGCCGCAGCAACGAGTACTCCAAAGTGGTCTTCGAGCCGAGGAAGCCCCCGCACTCCCCTATAGAGTTCCGCAGAAAAGGCATGGATACCCCCGACCTGCTGAGATCCAGAAGCTTCATAAAAGACAGACAGGACTCTTTCGAGGAGTTTGAGAAAAGATGGAGTGTAGCAAAGCCTCCGATTAAGGAGAGGAAGGAAGAAGTGGTGAAGTTGAGGGTGAAGAAGCAACGGCAGCCGAGGCCTAACAGCCTGCAGCTGCTTCTGTGTCCGTCCAGCTCCGGGCATTACAGCAGCAACACCTGGAGGTATACCAGGGTGCGGTCTAAAAGGTTTGTAGTACCACAACATTTTTCGGCCGTTTATATTTTAACGTAACCATGAGAAAACCGGCATGTCCAAGAACTAAAAATTCGAAAGACATGTGCCATCCACCAATCCGCATTGGGTCCGCGCGGTGGATTAAGACCCAATCCCTCTCGCCCGAAAGTAGGCCAGTGTCCCAACAGTGGGAACATGAGAAGGCTGTCATGATGATGATGAGAAAATTCGGAGATATACCTAGCTTTGTAATGTTCTTACCTGCTGGGACACTGGCCTATTCACAAACGAGAGTATACTGCGTAAACAAAATTCAAATGTGATGGTTGACTAAGAATTGAATTAGCATTTTGCGTGGAATAGCAATTACTTTTTATTTTAACCTAAAAGTAACCTATAGATAAATATAAAAACCTTCTAAAGATATTTCATTTAAAAATATTAAAAAAAGGAGATCAATTGATAACAAGGATCTTAATAAAGCTCACCAACAAAGAGAGCCCGCTGTATCTCGACTAGTTTAATAAAAAACGTAATAAAACCGAACTCCAACAAATTAATTTCAGCTTCAGAACAAGAAACTCTTCTAAAGCTTTTTTGTAACGACGGGACGGGCACGACACGGGGCCAAAACTTTTGTTATTAATTTTTTTATAGAAGTTTAGGAGAATATCTTTACTACCATTCAAATTCATCCAAAGCAGCGTTTGCTGATAATAATTTTGCTAGTTGCAACTTGTGACTTCCAGTCACTGCTAAAAGTTATACTTCTTGTTAAACGTTATAAATGATCTGTTATAAACAAGCGATTATGATGATCCTGTTGAACACTATAAAACTAATCACCACATAAAGACTTTGTGCCGGCGCAGGGACGTACCTGTACATCCCGGCGCCGTACAGTGATATTTAAGCAGGACCCATATCCCTATTGAAATGGCTTCCAATAGCAATACCCTCATTATTTTTACGGCTTCGGGCAATTTGTGAAACAATAAAAGCTATCGTCAACCCATTCAAGAGGTTAGCTAATTTAATTACTGGTTGTTACAACTGTTGTAACGCTTTATTGGGTTAATAACCTTTGTAGACCCTTCCTGTTTTACGAACTAACTTCGAACCGTGGCTTTGCATGAGTGGTACTTAACACTATCGGATCACGGACTGAATCTATTTAAAAAATTGAAGGTCATAGCCGTTCCTGAATGATTAAAGAAGGATCGTCTTGTATATTTTGCCGCTGTCGCTTCTTTGCCTTACCCATAGCAGCGATTCGGCAGCTATCGTTTACGTACTACCTCAGTTTCGTACGCTTTCACTACTCAATGCGATTATGTAAACAGGTCATTTCTAATCCCACTCGCGCTGCCAAAAGCTCTCCCTAAATTGCCGGGTTTTGTGGGGAATTCAAAGGGCAAGACCATGTGCCATCGCGAAAGCACAGGCAGAATGTGTGAACAGTTTTATAGACTTCTGCGGATATTATCTTTCTTCTTGTGTTATTGTACTCTATGCAGCCGACCAGGGATTGAATCTAAACAAGGTTATAAAATTATGTCAGCCCTTTTGGTTATGATGGACTGGTTTCAACGATCAGAGAAAGGAGGCCCAAGGATTTTATGCCTTAATTAAATTGTACACTAACGCAATAATAATTAACTGAATCGAAAGCGGTATCTGTTCTCAATAATTATAAGTGTATTATCTCTTTCCACATTCACGGGTTCTTGCATGTTTCATCTTGTTGCGAAAGGCTGTGGGTGGGTGTGGGTGGATGACACCCTGGTGGCCGGAGAGCACCATGATGCAAGGTTTCTAGGTATCTTATCTTGTTATTGTTTTTAATATTGCTAGCGCGTCGATTTTATATCTGGCTAGCCCCTCGCGGTTTCACTCGTGTTATTTTATTAACCGTTTAAACATTCCCAGGACTCAGACAGCTGTTCATTCATATGAGAGATGAAGAAGATAATTGTATTGTGTAATGTGGGTATACGTAGTATTAATTTTGTTCTGTGGCCTAGAGCTACAAAGACAACACGCCGGCCGAGTCGAAATCGCCTAGAATTTGGTAACAAGGCTCTGTATGCCACAAGGTCACTGTTTCAAAGTCGATGACGCCGAGTTATTGACATTAGATTCGACTCAGCGTTCCTATTCGATTATATGTACCACTGTAGTCCCAGATATTCTACCTCCAAGCAGAGCTGGCCCTGGTGACTTGTAATACAGGTTTTTTAAACCTTTCACAGGCACCAGGCTCTCGCAAAACAGGTGCACCTATTAACGGCTTAGGTACAGGGAATAAACCTTTTTTCAACATACTTATAAAGTGGCTCTATATGGTCATCGCAATTAGGCACAGAAGGACACCCATAATCAAACTATGGCTTTTTCATTGCTATAACTCACTAGTGAGTTATAGTGGCTCTATGGTCATCGCAATTAGGCACAGAATGACACCCATAATTAAACTATGACTTTTTCATTGCTATAACTCACTAGTGAGCTATAGATTTTTTTTGTTATTTTAATAGTAGTTTTTTTTTGTTATTTTATTCACAAGTGTGTTGAAAAACGTCGTATGGTACACGTGTGTATTGATGATTACCGTCCTCGGCTATCTTAAGACCCTCGCCTACGGTAATCACCAATGTTACACACTATTAGATATAGTTCGCACAGCGGATCTAGGCTTCCGTGAAGTTAGCCGTTTGTGATGAGCAAAGACAATTTAGTTTGAAAAAGCTCCATTGCGCATCGAAACGGCTAATTTCACGACGGCCGAGATCCGTTGTGAGAACTATACCATAATGTACTATTATGTACTGCCTTGTTTTGTAAGATAAAAATAAACATGTTTGATTTGATAGTGTGCAAGCATTACTGTATTTAGGCTAGAAGGGCACTGTAGTTAGTTTACTGGGCGAAAGAGACTTAATAACTACGTCTCAGGATGACGAGCGCAGCGCAGTGCCACAGAGAACTTTAAAACTCAAATTTATTGGTGATGCTGCAACTGTTACGGTCAGGCGTGGCGCTTAACATCAGACGAACGACTTTACTTGTAATTTACTGATATACTAATAGCCGTAACTTGCGCAAACGCAGGATGAAGTTGGTATGAGAAATCAGCGCGGGTAAAGTCACGGGGCATTCCATTAGTCCACTAGTTAACATACCACATGACAGGTAGCAAGCTGACATGCGACGACATTACTTTTACTCCAATCACCATCAGTCCTTCCGACAAGACTGTTAATATACCCAGCACGCAAAAAGTCTAATTCACTTAGCATAATATTAGCCCTACCTTCCAACATTTACATGTAAATCTCTAATGAGACCGACCTTCTAATTATGCAAAAATAACCACATGTTTTCAACAACTACTTTGTAAGCATCGGTGGCGCGGCCAGCGAGAGCTCGGCTGAGCTGAGACGCGAGAGGCAGGTTGCGAGTTCTAATCCCGCTGCGGATAAAATATTTGCATATTTGTGTTGAGTATTTTAAACAAATAACTCTTGATATAATCATGTAGTATTATAGTCCGATCCGGGTTGTCAAATGACAACCCGGATGGACCAAAAGGTTGCAACAATCTGACGTATTTCGTATGAATGACTTATTTACAGGTAATATTGATTGAAATCGGATTGTAACTGAGTTACGTAGAAGCCCAGCAAACCTTAAACAGATCTTTGCACAACACAAAAAAATTACTGCGTGCGAGAATAGAACACGCACCTCTACTCTAATCGACACACGCCCACCACACCGAAGTCGTCAATGTAATAATAAAGTATTTCATTAAATAAATATATGTAGGTTAGGTACATGCAATTTCCTAAACCTACTACTTATCTAATAAAAGTTATTACAAAATAATTTAAGAGGAAATAAGTAATACTACGAAATGATTTCGGAAGTCTTCTCTACGTGTTTCGCAATAGATATTAGGTAGGTTCCATATGGCAACCATTACATGTTCAATCATTTGTAGGTTAAACCATGCCAACCTGGGCAGGTTGGCATGGTTTGCATGAAGTCTTATAGCGATTCAAATGAAGACCTAAACTAAATTGTCAAAAAATGTTATACCATGACATGATTTTCTAATTGATATCATGGTACAAAATTTTTTGACAATTTAGTTTAGGTCTTCATTTGAATCGCTATAAGAGTTCATGGTAGGGGACTAATGTGTAATAATGGGATCGAAAAATTGAGTGACGAACCATAATCTTATTTTAAACTCGGGTTTTAAATGAATTACACTATGATAAGCAGTTTAAGTTTAATTTGTATAATACTAAAAGATTTGATGAATTTCTAATAATCATGATAGACATAAAATAAATGTGCATATTATTATCTTTCTTTCATGTGCGGAGTTGATCACATAACTCTGTTAGCGACCAATCTATATAGATCTCCGTCTCAAACTGTCTACGATAATAAGACAGTTTGACCATAGCTCTACTGTCTTATAGACAGTGGAGATTGATCGTTATCAGAGTTATGTGATCAAGGGGCGGTTTTCTAGAGCGTATAATGGCCGCCTATGGCAGTTGTACTACACTGGAGAGGCGACGATGATATACGTGCTATGAATCATAATATATTACTTAGTACTCTACGCATTATTAGGTTATTTGCATATTATTTGCCTAACTGCCATAATCATATTGCATCACAATTTCATATTAATGTTATAAATGCGACGATAAAATCAAGCGCTGGAGCCAAAGAAAAAAAAAACTCTGGCTTTGGCCAGCGCTTGACGGAGCAACACGTCTGCCGGAAAACAAGTCGATGGTCCTGATGATGTCCCGTGGAGGGATAAAACACATGTCGATATTTTTCTTTTGAGGTTAACAGTGTGACCTTATTGGTTAAAAGGTTAAGCGGAGTAGTACTAGAGATTTTTCTTGTAATGGATTTCCGCAAAGTAACGCCTGAATCTATCAATTATGTTTGTTTCCTCTTTAACTCGACAACCACTGAATCGATTTAACTAAAATTTAGAACATAGATAATGGAATAGGACATAGGCTACTTTTTATCCAGGTAAAAGTACGGTTCCCGAGTTCTACACGAACTGAGATAATTCATAGACAACGTGGGCGTTATTTCCTGCAAGACTCGTGTTCATTGAACTCTGTGTTTAGATGCTATTTTCTATAATTATCTAACATTCGACAAATTCAGCACTAGGTAGGTCGTAATTAAATGGTGCTAGTTATATTTATACCTACTAACAAAATGTTAGAAACTGTTACAAACTGTTTAGAATTTTTTAATATATTTTTTTTCCGATATATTATATATATATATTTTATACCATTATGGTGGCTAACAAGGATACGGGTATGAAGTTGCAAATAAATTTCTTATCTATCTATCTAGCACCTTGGGAGTCATCATCGTCTATTTCAGATCGGAATTTACTTTACCTTAATATTTTATGTTGGTTACCATCATTTTCTTAACTACATTTACTGCATTGTATATCATAAATATGCCATCCATATTTATTGAGTGAAAAATAAACGAACGACGAAAACACACGGCCGCTTATTTAGGTCAAGTCAAAACGTAGCGTACATAGTTCAAAAATTAATAATTTAATTTTCGCTATCTTTTTCTCATTTGTATTTAAGAATTTATGCTTATATAAATAATTTAAATTTAAATAATATTATACATTATTCACGCACCACCATTTCTATCGTTTCATCGAGGGCCGATGACATTATGGCAGGCCTATGTAGTTTGTGGACTGTAAAAGCTTAAGATCAATCGTCATGGCAAACTTTGGGGCTCATGCCCGGCAGTGAACGTTTATTGGCTGTTAATGATGTTTTAAAACAACAAGTAAGTAGGCACTAAAGATTCCTAAAAGATAGTCGAGTTTAAATTTAGATTCAAATAGGTGCTGTCGTAACTATGATTTCCATAATCAATGGCAACACAGCTGATAGCATACTAATCGTACATCAGTGCAACAACCTGATTATTACTGTTTGTAGGTCCATTTGTTGAATACAAATCTAGATAACTGAATATATTATTTAAAAACACATATTATACATTTTTATTGAAATACATGCTTATAATAGGGGGTTTATCTTAGAGGATTTGTATACCGAGCCCAAAAAAAACCCAAACCTGGAACAAATATTTGCAGATCATGCAAGGATTTCGGAATCGAACGCGTATCGCTTCTCAACCGAGAATCGCCCACCGAGGTCGTCAAAATAAGCCAGCACAGTTTAGAAACAAGTTTATAAATAAAACAACTCTGATTAATTTAAATATCGTCGCGTTACCTAATGCATTTTTAACCCGTGTATTTTACAAAAATGTTCGCGTCGAGCTCAATGCATAAACTAAACAGATTTAACAAACTATGAATATTCAAACCTCGTACTGTCAATTTATAGACAAGCTGTCTTCCTGGGGCCCGATTTTGCTAATTATATAATGCGAACGTGCATTGTGCGTTCACCTGATAGTAGGACTCTCCAGCAAGAGTCCGTTGGTGGGTATGGGAACCACCATGGGTATGTCATATATATTCTGCCTCTAAGTAGTAGTGTGCATTACTAACTGTAACATGTGATTGTTTTTAAAATTAATTATTTTTGGTGTTAACAGCTCAAAATTTCATGTTTCTAATTAAATTCGTTAACATACATAATGGGAAAAATGATTTGAAAATGAGAACGATTATACTAACACATTTTTTTTGAAGAACCTATACTTTCCCACTGCTGGGCAAAGGTCTCCCAATTAATAACAGAATTAATTAACGATAAATGAAGTAAACGCCTGATGTCGTTCGCGTGACGCTTGCGTACATACAACAGCATGTATGCGTCATAGAATTAGCAGAATCGGGCCCCAGCTGGGATGTCCTGCAATGCAGTTGATCAATACCATACCATTAGGGCCAAAGCAAAGGTAAAAATGGGCAAACCAAATAACTTAGACGTCTCCCTGGCATTTTTTTACGGGGCGTAAAACAGTTCAGTGCGTTTTATTGGAACGTGTGACCGTTAGTAATATTCAAATAAGCGTTCTTACTTCAAAATTCTTGCCCCTATACAAAAAAAAAATATTACCATGTCGCTAAAAGTATTGTCTCTTCTTGAAATTCTCATGTCATTTATTTTAATAAAGAAGATGACGACAGACAATTAATAAGGTCCTTAGAGTCTCTTGGAGTTGAAGTAATTACTGTAAGTCATCATCATCATGACAGCCTTCTAATGTTCCCACTGCTGGGACACTGGCCTACTCTCAGGCGAGAGTGATTGGGTCTTAATCCACCACGCGGACCCAATGCAGATTGGCGGATGGCACATGTCTTTCGAATTTTTAGTTCTTGGACATGCCGGTTTCCTCACGATGTTTTCCTTCACCGTATGAGAGCACTGGCATTGCGCACATAAATTTTTCGAACAGAAAAATCCATTGGTGCACGAACGTGTTTGAACCCACGACCTTCGGATCGGAAGGCGGGGTCACTACCACTAGACCACCGGTGCTCTCAGACCACCGGTGCTCTAAGTAGATTCCTACAATTTTGATGAGATATTTTTTATTAAAGATTTGTCTATTGACAAACATCAGGAAAAAATATTTTCCTTAGTAAAACACGTGATAAAAGAAACAATACTTGTTCTAAAGGAAAACCTTGTAGAACACCCAATCAAACGGGTCTTTGACCTCCACACATCTACAGACAGAATCTATGATATAGTAACTAAGTATACTTCCTAACTTTCTATTTCGATATTAGGTTGTCCATTGACGGTGCGTCTAACTAATACCCGAGATTTTACTCCTATATTTTCAATGCGTTTGGTCATGCATGACGTTTTTGTAGGTCGGGCCTAATAATGCCTAGTTTACACGATCTTAGTTCTTGTTGAAGTTAGAACGCTTACATGACAAAAAAATAACAATAAAAACATTTCTTCATATGTTTCATTCATTCCAGTTACCTTGTTTCAGAAGGACACCGAACACATTCCTCACACTTGCATAGATTTTCAACAGTTGTACTGAATACATAATAACATTGTCAAACAATACCTTTTTGTTGACGATCTATGCACTTTAATTGAATGTTAAAATTATTCTTAAGTTTTTATTTAAGATAGTAAGTGTTTTGGTAGTAATACTGTAAACTATCATTTCTGAATGAATAAATCTAAATCTAAATATAAACAATGCATTAGGAGCAATGCATTAAATGCTAGCAAACTATGTAACCGTCCTACTGTTTAGATCAGGATTTCTCAACTTTTCTTTTGTTAGGTCTCCTCGGAATAAAATAACATTAAAATAATAAAAAATGTTGGGATCTGGTTTAGATAAAGTTAAACCATTTTAATTAACTTGGAACTAAGAAATCATCCGAATTACCGCCACGTCAGTGGTCAGCTTTAGACGCGAACCATTTGGCGTTTACGAGCAATACACATTGTCTAGCGCTTCGTTTTTACTGTATCGAGCTACTGACCGCTCATTCATGGAATTTTGTTTCTTAATTTAAATGGCAACGCATTTGTGCGTTCCGCCAACGTATATTTTTATTTGAGCTTTATTGGTAATGCAAACATTGCGTATCTGTATGGATATTACGTAATTGAAGGGCACTGTAGCATGTGAAATTTTCAGGCGAAAGAGACTTAATAACTTTGGTTTGGGTGACAAGTGCAGTGCAGTGCCACGAAGAACTTTAAAACTTAAAGCTATAAGTGTCACTGCACTGTTATTGGTCAGGCGTGGTGTGTGACTTGTCAGCTTCTGACATAAAAAAAAGATCTGTTAGAACGCCTTGATCATTAAAGCGCTATTATTAGTTAAAATGTACCTATATCACACACATTTACAAGCAATAAACAACTTAACAAGCCTCTACAATCATTTATTATCGAAACACTCGGTCGAACCATGGTCAATGACTCTCTCTATCATCGCCTCTATTTCTTTCACAATAAGATTGATAATACTTGTGTAATTAGCTGGTATGATAATATACGTTCGTGGCCTAAATTCTACACCTGTGTGACGCCCACGTTTTTTTTAATGAATGACCACACCTAGTGCTACTACGTATCTACTAGTTTAATATTTGTAACACCTAACAGTAGAATATTCTTTGTGGTAGGTTCTGCTGTGGTTTTCCAGGCCCTTGGTGTCAATGACCAATTGCTTAAATAAACATTGTCAATTTCCAAACATTAAAAAAAAAAACAAAATTCTTATGGTGGAATACATTCTATCCCCGGAAATCATAACTTTTCCTCAAAGGTACTAATATCTGTTCCGTGCCTGCAGTGCTACGGTTAGGTTACTACGTCGTAGCGCTCGTAGCACTCGTAGCATAACCAGTAGAGTTCGTGAAGAAGAACAATAACTATTTTATCTTTCCTACCTAACTAAGGTTAGATTCGACCAAACTCGTTTATGCACCATTCGCAGAGTAAATCGTAGTTATTCCTTGCTCCGCAGAATAGTTATTCCATATGTTAGTCGAATCCACCCTAAATACGTATGTTTGCTCGTTTCAAACTTTAGTTAGATGATAACGCCGCATAGCTAGAGCGATTTGTGGGAAATTTGAAATAAATCAATAATGCTGGACAATCCACACAGCATCATCTAGCCCCAAGGTAAGTCGAACTGGTTGGTGGGTACTAGATGACTGATATATACTTAATACAAGACAATACATAGATAGATATTTTTTATTATACATAGAAAATACCCAGAACAACCGGAACAAATATTTGTAGATCGTACAAACATTTGACCCGAGGCGGCAATCGAACCCGCAACCTCGGCGTCGCAGGCGGACCTGCGCCCGCTGCGCCACATCGGTCGTCAAGATTCAAGATATTTATTTGCATAAATAAGTGTTTTAAGAGGTCTTAAAAGTAATATGGTTAAATACTTAATATAGTTTTTAATCTTAAAGGCAATTTTTTATAAAATTACCTAATGTCTTAAGTCGTAGGCAATAGGAACTAAACTACAGCTATACACCCGTTAAAAACCTCTACCACACATTTTTTCTAATACAAAAAATTAAATCCTCTCGAAGAACGACCAAAAAACTACGTTAAAAATGTCTACTTATCTGCTTCCTCCCCAAAAAGACTCGTAAATCATACCTTCCTGCACGTATCAAAGAAATTAACAAAACCTACCCCCCACATAGGGGCAGGTTTTAAAAACGTTCACCTTTATCACCGTTGCATAAGAATTAATTTACCCCGCGCGTAGGTATAAAAAAAAATTACAAAACCTAGACCCACCCACCCCTTGCTAAGGGTAGAAAATTTATCAAGTTACATTTAGGGCTTTTATAACGGTTGAGTTAAGTTTTAAATTGAACGCTTTATAAAATTATTTAGGTAGTTAAACTAAAATGTGAAAACCTTTTTTGTTAGGTTTCTTTTTAGCTATGGATATAGACAAGAGTGGCATTCCTGTAAGCCTGTGAATATAAAATTCGATCTAAAACAACTAAGTACTAAGATAAAAAAACTACCAAACCGATAACACGAAGAAAATTGCAATATGCATTTAATACCCAGACGCATCAGACAGACAGACAAACATAAAATATCAGTAACATTAGAAACGCACTCTATAGGCAATGCCATTTAGTTCTTAGACAATACACATAGATTTGCAATGCAAATGCCGACTGATACAGGGTGTCATCCAAAACCATAGGATTTCTATTTTCATTTAGTCAACTCATCCTACGGGATGAGTTAACTAAATCATTATTTTATTTTATTATATTTTATCAACTGATCCCGCTCTTTCTTACTATAAAATACGTTTATTGATTTGACACAAACAAACAAAACAATCTTAATAATAGTGGTATAATAAAAAAACAATGATAATATGATAACACAAAAACTACTACCATGATCAACCTTTTATGTTCCCAAAACATAAAAGGCTGATCATGGTATCATGTTATCATCATGATATAATGTTGTTGATCGTGTTGGGACACTGGCCAACTCTCGAGCGAGATTGAGTGCGATAAACACTCGTGAAATATTTTTAAAAATATGAGATCTCTTTTCTCTTACCCTGCTATACGTTTGAACGCTATGTGTGTCTGTTTGTGCCACCGCAGCTCTTATAATGTGTTTTTTTTTTATTTGAAAGCAAGTTTTCTAGCAAAAGTCCTTGGACATGTTTATTAAAATTGGTTCAGCCGCTTCGTCATCAGTTTAAGAGTGTCGGGGGTTTCCTAATAAAAATTTAAATAAACTCTCGTTATCTATGGTTATTACACCCTGTATTGTATAGGCTGATTCAAAGGACTTAGGGAACACACCATCATACCATCAAATATATATCTAGGTATCTAGCTATACTACAACGACCTATACGAATGTATTCCGGCATGCGGGAGCATTGTGCATTTGCATGTCCAATCGATGCGTGAGGGGGAAGGGGGTGGTACAGGGTGGAAAGGGGGTAGGGGGTGAACCCCACTGTGGTCACACCGGACATTCGGCTCGGTCGTGTTGCAATAATTAAAACTTCCGATTGTGTTAAAAATAGAGCGCGTTTCAGTTAAAATTTCAATATCTTTTCAATTTGATGAGCAGAAATTATGCGTTTTACAAAATTAAGTCTTCTGTGTTCCGGTTTGAAGGGTATGGTTTCCGGTGAAATTACAGGCACATGAGACTTTCCATCTTTCATCTTTCTTCGTCTCAGGGTGGTAACACGCAAGTGATATATGATGTTGCATACGTACATAGGCTACGGTAACCGCTGACCATCAAGTGGGCCGTATGCTTGGTTGCCACCTTAGTGAAATAAAACAAAAGTCTATAAGGTATGTACCTGCTACCATCATCCATACCTATCCATACCGCCAAACATGTGTTTAACAAATAACACATTGCAGTGCTTGCATTGCTGTATTCCGGTTACTTACCGATGCAATTATTATTACTGACACTTTAGCCTATTGATCTACGTTTCAGGATGGCGATTGATATCGCCAGCATCCGTAAACTACGGTATCCGCTTACCATCAGATTTCGGACCCTGGTGAGTAAGTAAGTTCGTATGAGTCAGTGGAAAACTCTGGTGACATAGTTGTTAGGCATAATAAAGTGTAGTTCTAGATTGTTTATACTTACATAAGTACTTAAAAAGTTATTGTGTGGTAGCAATACTGTGCTCTCAAACAGAAAAATTCTAAAGAAAGAAAGAAGAAGAAAAAATAATCATGAAGAGACTGGCATGCCCAAGTACTGAATATTCGAAAGACATGTGCCATCCACCAATCCGCATTAGTTACACGTGGTGGGTTATAGCTTACGTTACTCTTAAGTGTAAGCCATGGTAGATCCAATAATATAACTTTAGAAGGTATTGTTAAATACAAAAAAAATTTAATTCGTGCCAGAAAGAAACACGACTCCTTGCTTTTACTTGCTTCGCCAACAAGCATAGCAATATTATCTTAAAGTTAGTGCAGTTACAGCGTAATCTTGTTACGCAGTCACCATATATTTCGGATCGAAACACCTGAAGCCCAATTTTACATAAAAAAGAAAATTAACTTAAATTGCATTTTTATTGTATAAATAAGTATATTTAAAATATAATAATTTTTATGTTTTGGATGAATGGAAGACTTAGAGCCTTTGCTCGGCAGTGGGACAAAATAGGTTAATAAAAAAAATGCATTGTGATACTCAGTATACTGTAAGTGTAAGTTTCAAAACTCAATGCAGTTGTTATTTTGATGTTATTATATTAAATAAGAAGTATAGGACTAGATAATGCAATATATAGATGTCAAGGTGACAAGCGAATTGTCGCCCGCGATGTGATGCAGATTTGTCATCATCTCTTTTAATGATATTTGTGAAGTGTTGACGAGCATAAGAAGTCGAATAAATATCTAAATTAACATTCACGCGACAGCGGACGACAAAAAACGGTGATTTATACAGAGGACTCATCACGAATAACTCGTTTGACAATCGTAAACGTAACCGTATCATCCAGTTATCAACTTGTAAGAGATTTTGATAGTCCATTTTACGCACTAAAGAGGCGCTGTCAAAATCCCCATACAAATTGACAGCTAGACAATACGGTTACGCTTAACATTGTCAAACGAATTTTTCGTGATAGGCCTTTAGTTTGTCGAGTTGTCGGTGTCGTTGAAATAAAGACTTGTCGTTGACTTTTTCAGTCTTCGCTGACAAGCCAATTCCGATCCGACATACGTGGTGACTCCCTTACCGAACAATGCTAAACTTGTGGTAACTTTAACAGCGTCAAGTTTGTCAATCTTTGACAGCTGACGCCGAGTTAAGACCTCTTTATGAAGGTAAATGAGGATAAAAGTTATACCAAGTATAAACTTACGATATTAATTTATATCTCAGCTTTCAAACAAGATCATGAATTTATTGTTTTATCTAGGACTACTTGTTGCCCGCAACTTCGTTTGCGTGGAAATTTGATATAAAACTATACGTGTAAACCTTCCTCTTGAATTACCCTATCTTTGATGAAAACCGCGTTAAAATCCGTTGCGTAGTTTAAAAGATTTTGACGACTGATTAGGTGTAGAGATTATGGCCTAACTAAACAAATGTTTTTACATCAGGTTGCTCCGATCATCTCTGGTTTTATATATAATTGTAGTTGTTGATTCATTTTGAATGTACTAGTCCGATAGCAATTAAATTTAAGGGGCCTGCGGAAGATGAATTGTCCATATTTGTATAGACAATTCATCTTATGATTGTATTTTATTTTGTTATTACGTTTGCGTAATAACAAAATCATTCGTAAATCAAGTACATTTCTACCATATTATGCTTTACGTTGGTCATGGATGGAACATATCTATGTTCTCTTTCTTTGCTCAATAACAAAATAAATCGAAATCATAGTCATCGTAGTTGTGTTTTAAAAAAAAAACTAAATGCTAAGATATCTGGTTCTACTGATATTTATTTCAATCGGACTTTTTGAAACGATTTTATTATCTCGATTTTCAACCGGAAGCAACCATAACATGCCCTGATTTTTCTCGAACCGGAAATACTCCGGATGTCTTCTACAATCTGAAATCACCCTGTGTAGTTCTTGTGTTTTATTTATCAAAGAAAAATAAGGTAAAAGCTCTGAAATAAGGATGAAAAGATGTTGTCATTTGAGCTTCCTAGGGAATTAATTAAAATACACTCTAAGCTAGGGAAGTTGTGAGGGAGGGGGTTGCCTCCCCTTTACAGGGTGATGTAGGTACTCTATTTTTTTTATTTTTTTTATTGATTATAGTCAAGCGTTTGACCACCACCTCACCTGATGGTAAGTGATGGTGTGGTCGATGATGGAGCACGCTTGCCTAGAAAGAACCTGTTCACTCTAGCCTTAAATACACCTAATAGTGTCTGTACACTATCAATAAATAGAAATAAACAAATGGTTCTGGATTTGTAGCTTTAATGAAGAAATTGAATAACTGTGTCTCAGAGTGACGAGCGCAGTGAGATGCACAAATTTAAAACTAAATTCTTTGAGTGAAACTGCAACTGTTATGGTCAGGCGAGCGACTTAAACGTCTTGTCACTTGCTGCCATAAAAATAACCTCCCACTCGGTACTTTTCGCTTTTGTCCGAAACAAGTTGCTGATAAAACAATATCGTGTAGGCACGCGGTTGTCTCAGATCTAATAAAAGTCGGTGGTCCTACGACCCAGCGCTTGGTAGTTTGCACTAACTAATGGATAAATAATCTTTTTTAAGCCTTTGATTTTTCTCAAAATGCCCCTGAAATAAATAATTTAAAATACAGAGCGCAAAAAAGCAGCGATTGGTCATAGTAGGATCGCCTTATATAATCTGTCACCGCCAGCTTAGGTCACGTAGCAAATCCAATTAGTTCTAAAGAATGGTTCGTTCGCCATGTTTTACTTGGGTTGTACAAATATTTTCACGCCCTTCGCGCCGATGGTCGGCCGTGTTGGTATTTTCACACGCGGTTGACCAATTTGCTTAGGATCGGGTGAACCGGAGTATGCTTTTATACGTATAGGTTTTGGAAGCGAAAACTGTATGCTATAGCGATTGTGTTTTGACACTTTGTAGGCGTTATTGTGTGATTTGCGCGGATTGTGCGTATCTTGTCGCCGTAGAAACGTCGTAGAATCGTTTCTCAACGAAAGAATAGACAAAACAGACGTTTTTTCAAAAACAGTAATTTTTCTTTAAAAAATCCCGGTAAAACCGATATCTACCGCCGTGCGAGCGAGCACTACCATGCTAGCTGGACAGGAGCATTTAAATTTTTAGTATGTAATTCTATTGACATGACAAATCTGACACAAATGTCAAATCTGGACAACATGACAAATCTGGAAGAAAATCGCACCGGAAGTGATTTTCTGCCGATTTTTTTTATGCTACTGAAGTGTCAATCAACCGTACGGCCCACTAGTTGGTAAGCGGTTACCGTAGTCTATGTACGCTTGCAACATCAGAGATCGCAAAAGCGGGGCGCGTCTTCGCGTAGTAGAATGCATAAACTGTATTAGCTAGGCAGATAATACAGTAGGCACATAAAAAAATAAGACTAGTGATGTGAATTATTCTGTTTAGTTTAGTTTATTCATAAGTGATTTATAAATTATTTAAGAGTAGTAGAGTTCTTTGTGCTAGAGCTCGTCCGGGGGAGGACTACCACTATATATTTCTGCCGTCAAGCAGTACCTAATGTTTGCATTACTGTATTCCGGTCCGAAACGAAACAGAAAGACGGAGATAGTGTGAACGGGCTATTAGTTGTATAAAAAAAAATTGAATTTGAATTTGTTTGTTACAGCCATGAGCCGGAGGGCGGCGGGCGGTGCGAGGGGCCGCTAGCGCGCGCCATGCACCCCGCGCCCCCGGGCGGCTCGCCGAAACGCCATCCACCGGCGCCTGCGCAAGGTACTACCTCACTCATATCTTACTATACCCACAGAACAGATATTAGTACTACGCACAGAATGGCCACATCCTACCCCTCCGGTTTTAACCGGTTTTAATTACCTCACCCGATCGCAAGTTTGCCGGCACCATTTTGCCGACACTGAAGCTAAGTGTAGGTCCAAGCGCGCGCATGCCAGAGCGAGTAAACGTGTGCTTCTCGCTCTTGCTATAGTTGGGTGGGGACAACCATGACACTCACATACAACAGCACCGTTTACGTACACAAACTATGCGTGTGGTGTTGGCGACGTGTTTGCTTCATACATTTTATTGAGAGTGTCCGGGGTGTGTTTAAAATACACTGTGACCTAGATTTTTGGAATGGGTAGAACGAGTAAAAATAATATTGGGTAGAAAAAATGTGGGTTGAACGGGTAAGCACTCAATGTTTAGTTCCTCTTTGCGAGTGCAGTCAAACATGTCCAATCTCAGCTTTATGCCACTCCTGGACATAGTACCTAATTAGGTGAAGCTGATTTTTAGTGTCTGTCTACCCCCGTGTATGGTTTATTTACGATCGATAGTAATATTTTTATTTTAAATGATTAATCTGTAACTCAAACGACTTTAATCACGTTTCGTGTGCGGCCAATCGCCTTAATTTCCTGAGATCCCGATAACGTCTGATACTCCGGTCAGATATTTTAATATGGCACATAAAACGGTCCGGCGAACCTTTAAAATTATCGCGATCGTTTTGTACAATCACATACAAGAATCTTCGTTTAAATTGGGGACATTACTCATCAGGTTTATTCAAAGTACCTTCAAAATATAAATATAAATTTAAGCCCCAAAATTAAGCAAAGTTGGTTTTACTATCGATGGTTCCCATAGTAAAAACAGCTTTGCTCATAGAATACGCAATTTTTTAAAATAAAAATAAATACTCTTCACGTAGATAATAAAATAGCTCTCCACCGACAAAATATAGCTTTTGTTGCGTCAGCTCATTGTTCTAGATCAAATTAAACCCTCTACTAGGCATAAACCTTCCTTTGTTGATGATAATCTCTTTGGTTTAATAGTCTCATCCTGCGTCCCAGTGTTCTCTATCGTTAACAATTGACTGGTAGTCCTTTCCGGACCGCTCTGAGATTGACATAACAACATTGACCTAAGTTTTCGACTAGTTCATGTTGGTTGTATGTCTCTGGGGATGGACTTCAGCAATAAAATACAGCTTTGAGATTAGTTAATTGACCGAGTGAGCGAAGCAAGCGAAGCGTCTCTGCTTCAGGTCTGGCAAAATTTTGGTTTCGTTTGTTAGTTCGTTGGTACGTTTGTACTCCTCTACAGGTCGTATTTTACAACCGATCTGGGCGACACTTGGTATACTTAGATTTTATATTTGTGGTATGTCTGTGTTCCAAATTAAAATCCTCTAAATAGTCCTTTTGTCCACTTTTTCTCAATCCAATTTCAGGCTATTGCAGGTAAATAAAACCATTGTGCCAGTGTCAGGTAAAATAGCAATTCAAAGGCACCTGTTTGTGACAGCCAGACAGTGGACTGGATATTTTTATCCTCTATTCAACGTGTCAGGAACACGGTTCTATAGTTTACTTTTAAACAGTTTCCATCGCAGAATGAATGTTATTCAGGAACACTCTTAGTAGGTACATCTCACTTCTGTCTAGGTATTATTTAATGGGACAAAATAATGGGACCACGCGATAACACCCATTATGTTCAAGATATAGAGTGCATATGCGCTGCCTGATGCGATGTAAAATGTTTGCTCTAAAATGGCACTTTTCACAACATATTTGGAAGAAATTCTGACATCTTTGAATCTAAAATGTTGACCTCATCCAATGTAATTTACATGACCTCCTAAGGATATGTGGGAAGCTCTTTCATAGGCGCCGCTCTCCCCTTTTGGTTCGCATGATGTCAGCACCAATATTGACGAGAATTTGCATGGATCTTCCATTAAATTATGACATGTCTATCATGCGCCGCGTTGCCTTTGTACGTCTGACAGCAGGCGATTTGCATGTAAATTCTCTTACTTATTGAAGAAATGATTTATTATGCTTTGTGTCAGTATGAAGAAAAAAGTATTTACCTAAATATTAAATACTATTGGGTAGGTAAATTTGTAATAAATTCTTAATATAAGTAAAATAATATTTTGCGGTGAGTTGTACTGTAGGAGTTGTACAGAGTAATAGTTGTAGCTTTATAAAAAGTATGTATAGCTTCGCATGTTTGGTAGGTATTTAACCTCAAACAAAAAACTAACGTTATTGAGCAGGGTTTTTCATAGGTTTTTCAAAAACAAAACCATGTGAAAATGGTCGTTCGATTTTAAAACACACTAAACAAAATACAAACCTTATAAATTAATATTTTACATAAGTAGGTACTCTTATAATTCTCCGTAAAAGATCCTGTTATTTGATTCAGTATTCTCCCAGACGTAAACCAAAAAAATATTCCCTAGGGACCCATAGAGCCTCATGATTGGTGGCTGCCGTAAAAAGGCACGAAAGGTTGAAAGCGCATTCGTTAGTTAGAGAGAAAGCAAAACCTCTTGTGTATTGAGTGAAAGAAACGAGCTAACGCTTTTCGAAACTACATTATTTGCATCGACTTACCAATTAATCTAGTCAATTAGTGCTCAAAAAGGCTTGAAAAAATATCTGGATAGTTTTTCGGGTATTTTTTTTATGGATTTAGACTGTTTATTGAAAATTTCGTTTTAATTAAGGTAGGTACTTAATTATTCGTATTTTGCTGCAAAAATTGCTAAAAAAAATGTAAAAGGCGTGTAGGACGAAGTATTATTCTCAAGTGGCTCCTAGCGTTATTTAGTAAGGAAATTGGATTTTTATAAATATGTACAAATCAATGTCAAAAAACACAGTAAAAAAACAAATTGATGAATGAAGAAAAAACTAACGCGAGCAGCAGTTGCTAGTGGGCGCTCAGTCTAACTTTCATATCTGAATAAGGCAGGAAGGAAGACAGTGACGAGCAAATTAATATAAATAAATTCATTTATTGTAATAGGATGTACGTGAAAAGCATACGAAAAGTGTAGTTGGTTTTTGAGCTATGTTAAGAAGCAAAATTGCTTTTATTTACGATAGCCTCGGTGGCGTGTCGGGCGAGTGCCTGCTTGAGAAGCGAGAAGTTGCGGGTTCAATCCCCGCAAATTTTTGCGTGATCTGCAAATATTTAATCCTGGTCTAGGTGTTTTCACTATTATTATGTTTATTTACAAAAAATAAGTAAATTCTTTTGCGTGTTCTATTGGTTGAATTTCGGGAATTAATTTCTAAAAGCAAAACAGCCGGAATAAAATCAGGGGACAGAATCAATTGGTATTGGAATGATGACATTTCGTACTCTAGAATCTAAACCTAGCGCCAAATTAATCTCAATAACGTGGATATTGAGTGAACTAAACTCCGATTGGAATTGAAATTGTCTTAACCGTTACGGACCAAAATTACAAACAGCACAGCAGTAGGTAAATTAGATTTGATTGAAATTGGGATTGTATCGGAATATGTCATTGAATTCAAGAGTCTAGAACTTACTGTTAGTTAGTCAGTTAGCTGTTAGTATCTTAAATATTACTTACCTAATAATTTATTTCTTCTTTAAAGGTGGAGCAGGCGACCAATCCACATTAAAAGTCCACCTCCCCAATGGTGGATTCAATGTAGTTCGGGCGTCAGCTGACGAGGATGTCAAATCAGTGCTGCGGCTGCTGGCCTCCAGGCTAGCGACCGGAGACAGGGTCTACGCGTCATGCTACGCGCTTCGGGCTAGGAAGCTACTCTCTGGGAAGGTATGCTCTCAGCCAAAGGTCAAAGTCAAAGTCAAGGACATGGTCAAGGTCAAACAATAGTGCATGTTAATCAAGGAGAAAGTTGTGATAATTACGGATCGAGTAAGTACTAATGAGGATGTCAAATCAGTGCTGCGTCTGCTGGTCTCCAGGCTAGCGACCGCAGACAGGGTCAACACGTCATGCTACGCGCTTCGGGCTAGGAAGCTACTCTCCGGCAAGGTATGCTTTCCAATGTTAATCATCAATGATTCATCATCATATCAGCTGATAGACTTCCGCTGTTAGGCCTATGTCGCCTCTCCCAAGGAGCGCCATAACGACCGATTTTCAGCCTTCACCATCCACCGACTTCCTGCGACCGCTTCAATGTCATCGATAACAATTGACTTGATAGGGGTTAATATCAAGTCAAATGTTAATCATCATTATGATAGCCTTCTTATTTCCCACTGCTGGGACACTGGCCTACTCTCGAGCGAGAGTGATTAGGTCATAATCCACCACGTGGACCCAATGTGGATTGGTAGAAAAAAAGTCAAGGTCAATGTCAAGGTCAAATCAAGATTAAAGGTCAATTTACTGTCAGGTTCGAAAACGAGGTTCAATGTCAAGATCAATGTATGTTTCCTGGCAGGTTCGATGGATCCATCAGGACACCCCGGTGTCCGAGCTGCTGACGAAGTGGCCGGCCAGCGAGTGGCGGCTGGAACTGCGCGTTCGCTACCTGCCAGCTAATCTCCGCGAGCTGTGTGATGCTGACCGCGTCACCTTCCACTACTACTACGATCAGGTAAATTGACATCGGTGTACTTCATTATAATCATGACAGCCTTCTAATGTCCGCACTGCTGAGACCAATAGACCAGTGTCCACTCTCAAGCTAGTAGACGCTGTCATGATGATCTCTACTTATTTTTTATATCATATGGAGGCAGACGGGCTTACCGCCCACCTGATGGTAAGCGGTTACCGTCGCCTATTGACATCAACAACTCCAGAAGTACAGTTAATGCGTTGACTGCCCTGGATGACTCTTATTATATTTTCCCTAGAAGTGGCCTATATTGTAGCTCAGCGGAAATACAGATAATTCCACAACTTGCACGCATTGGAAAGAAAAGTTCTCGTAAAGTGTGTGCGAGATACTCACGTGTCGATGAGATGTGGATGAACCTTGTTCCGCTGACGTGAGGTACTGTGGTAGAACCTTGATGCTGGTATGAGGCTGAAAAGCTTTTTATATACAACTGAAGTGGCAACCAAGCGTACGGCCCACAAGATGGTAAGCGGTTACCGCAGCCTATGGACGCTTGCAATACCAAAGGTATCACTCGCGGGTTGCCACCTTGAGGCTAAGATCGAAAGCCTCATACCATCATATGTGCCAGTAATTTCACCGGAAACCCTTCGCACTGGAACACAGCAATGCGAGCATTACTGCTTGGCGGCAGAAATAGGTATGGTGGTAGTCCTTCCCCGGACGAGCTCTATCACAGAGAACTCTACTACTCTAAGCTTTTCAGAGCATTCCCCATTATAGAGGTGGTCAAAGACGCAGAGCGAGCTAATGTCTCGGCGCTGGCTCAACGACTCAAGTAGTACCAAGGTACTTACTGCTTAATACATTACAGGTGCGACACGACTACCTCAATGCCAATCATCCTATGGTCGACCAGGATTTGGCGATACAAATATGCTGCTTAGAGATAAAGTAAGTTATGTTCAAAACTACTTTGTAGCTCCACAAGTCAATACTGTGATGTAACCACCACACTAAGAAAATACAAAAGTTTTATAATATCCGCGTAGTCATCATTTGGATGACCGTCAGTGGCAATTTCAACTGAGCGCTCCCGTGCTTCGGAGGGCACGTTAAACAGTCGGTCCCGGCTTTTTCAAAGTTGTTAGGCCATGACAGAGGCCTTCAGGCGGCCTAGAAACCGTGTCACCAGAGTTGGCCACTGACTCATACGGCTATACTAGCTGCAACAGTATTTTTTTCCGGGACAAGAACCAATTACTATTCTCGGTCAACTTTTGTTTTAAATTTTAGCCAACCTGGTTCAGTGGTTGTCGTGGAAGTGGAACACACATCCAAACATCTTTCGCATTTAAAATATTAGTGTGATTCCAAAAGGTACTTTTTTATTTAATTATTCTCTTTACAAAAAATGAATTATTTTGTTTGTTGTTTGCAGATACTTCTGCAAAGATATGCAGATCTCCTTAGACAAGAAGTCCAACATAGAGTATTTAGAGAAGGAGTTCGGCCTACACAAGTTCCTGCCTAAATCTGTCCTCGATGCGATCAAACCCAAGGTGCTCAAGAAGGCTATACAGCAACAGTTTAAAAAGGTGTGATCTTTACCATAATTTACAAAAGTTCTCACAATTCCAATGTCACACAAGATTTTACCAATATTTCACAAGATCTAAGCAATATCATAACAAGATCTTACAAATTTCTCACAAGATTTAACAAAAAAATTATTCAAAATCTTACCATATCTCACAATATCTTACCAATTGTGCTAGTATCTTAAAAGACAGCTGCTTACCGAAAGATTTAGTTCAAAATCCTACCTCTAACACTACTTGTGTATCTAGTAGTTAGGTATACACTACACATAAACAAAGCCAACTTTAAAAAAAAGCTGCTTTTGTTTCCATCTCGTAAACAAAATTTTGGCTAAATAAGATAGTAGGTAGATACTTACCTATATTTTGGCAACATTTTGTGTAGGTAAATGATAATGAAATATTTTCCCTTTTCAAAATTTTTAACGTAATAGTAGATGCCAAATAAATACATTATCTCTCTAAGCTTTTACCATCTATGGAAATTATTATTTACAGCATTTAGTCGCAAGTTTGTTGCTCATGGAATCTTAGTGATAAAGCTGCTCTTTGTAATTTGTTAATAAGCCTTTTTTTATTAGTTAATAAGTCGTCTATTGTGCACAATAAAGTGTTAATAAATTCATTTATTCATTCTTTGTTGTTGTCCACACAGATGTGTGAAGTAAATATACTAGGGTCATCATCACATCAATAACAATTGCATAATTCTGTTATTCCAGGTGGCAAATTTAAGTGACTCGGAGTGCATGCTCAAGTACTTAGAGACGATGCACACGCACTATGGATACGATAGAGAGACGTATAACGGGGCGCTCGGCTCCGGCTGGGCCATTCCCGTCGAGCTCGCCATCGGACCTTTTATAGGTAGGTTAGCGTAAGTTAACACGGCGCCACACACCGGACACTCTCAATAAATGAAGCAAACACGTCGCAATCACCACACGCATCGTTTGTGTACGTAAACGGCGCTGTTATGTGTGAGTGTCATGGTTGTCCCCACCCAATTATTGCAAGAGCGAGATATCACACTTTCACTCGCGCTGGCATGCGCACGCTTAGACCTACACATTTCACATCAATCAAAATAAACGCGTGCCTAGTAGCCTTCAGTGCCGGCGAAAGGTGCCGTGTGGTGCCGGCAAACTCGCGACCGGGTGGGGTAAAACCGGTGGGAGGTAGGGAGTGGCCATTCTGTACATAGTACTAATATCTGTTCTGTGACGGTGCATGTTACGTGGGCTACTCCCGTAAGGTATGACAATGTATATTACTCGAGCAACAGCTAAAAGACTTATAAAAAATAGTAAAAAATATACAATAATTTCTTGCCTTTCAACATCCTACATGCGCGCCACCTGTCAATCAAGTAGGCGCTGAAAAAATTGTACGATCGCCTCTTCAGTCAGCTGATCTTTTTTTTTTTTTTTTTATACAACTGAAGTGGCAACCAAGCGTACGGCCCACAAGATGGTAAGTGGTTACCGCAGCCTATGGACGCTTGACATACCAGAGGTATCACTCGCGGGTTGCCACCTTGAGGCTAAGATCGAAAGCCTCACGTGCCAGTAATTTCACCGGAAACCATACCCTTCACACCGGAACACAGCAATGCGAGCATTACTGCTTGGCGGCAGAAATAGGTATGGTGGTAGTCCTTCCCCGGACGAGCTCTATCACAAAGAACTCTACTACTCTTCTCTCTATCTATTTGACAATGGTTATGCAATAACTCATTAAAAAAATCCCGAGTAAATCGATAAAGTTTGTACGGTCAATTATTAGTTCTGTTGCCTAAACTAAACATCCTCTTGCGCGCCGTCGGTCAAATAGGCATTGAATAGAATAGAATAGAATAGAAAAATATTTATTTAACGCCACACAATTAACATAAAAATAAAAATAACAATAAAAATGGAGGGGATTGTACGGTTGCCTCTTCAGTCAGTTATTTGGCAATGGTTATGCAATAAGTCTTTAAATTAAAACTGAATAAAAATATATTGCGACATATAATTGTATTGATAATGGTTGGTTTTCAGATATATCGTACGTGTCGCATAAGGCGGGTGAGCCGCCCACCTACACGAAGATCGCATCCTTCAGCGATATAGTCGCCGTGCAGACGCTCAAGTCCAGCTGCACCGCGCAGTCCCAGCAGTCCCAGCAGTCGCAGCAGTCGCACACTCAGGTGAATGATCATCTGTTTCCCTCTATCATTATAACCGTCACCAGAGTTGACTCTTCGAACTTACGTATAACGTCTTTACCGCCGTTTGCACTGAATGAAAGAACGAGCGAGCAATCTTTTGCCGTTTGCACTGAATGAAAGACCGAGCAATATTTTGCCGTTTGCACTGAATGAAAGACCGAGCAATCTTTTGCCGTTTGCACTGAATGAAAAACCGAGCAATCTTTTGCCGTTTGCACTGATTATGGAAGGCCTAGCTAGTATACGTTCGAATGTTTACACTGAATGAAAGAGCGAGCGGACACTCGTTCGCCGTTTTTACAGAACATAAGCGAGCGAGCATCGTTCGCCGTGAAAGAGAGAAAAGCATCGTTTGCCGATTGCACTGAATGAAAGAACGAGCGAGCATGCTGTTTTCTAACGGAGTGAAGTGACATTATGGATTTATTTTCTGACAAACCGCAAACCCAGTATTGACTCAAATAACAAATAATTTTATGTCAATTTCAGAGCGGGTCTTGTGGTAAAGCAGCGTTGCAGTTGAGAGTGAAAGGAGCAGCAGAAACGTTAACGATTACCTGCAGTAGCGTTGAAGTAAGTTGTATTATCGTTATTCATACTATTTAAAAATTTTGTATGTTTGTAACGAATAAGCTCAGAAACTACTGGCCGAATTTCAAAACATATTTCTTCTTCTTTTTCTTTTTTTTATGGACTATGTGGCTTATTTGCCACAATTTTGCCAGTGTCAAGTGTATTATTGATTGTCGCTTAGCAACGAAAACAAACGATATTTGGAAAGAAATGATGACTTTCTTTCACTTATTTCTTCATTACAATTCTAAATTATCCCTAAGTAACATAGGCCACCCGTGCGAAGACGGGTTTGGCTGAAATGTACGATATAGATAGATAATGACCGGGAATAGGACATATGCTACTTTTTATCCCGGAAAAAAGTACGGTTCCCGAGTTCCAAGCGAACGAAGTCGCAGGCGACAGCTAGTTTATAATAAAATTGAAATACGCTAACAAATAAAATAAATTTACGTAATGACAGTTCATTTCGTGAATCGAATCATTGCAGTATAGTTAATAAATAAATAAATAAATAATGCTGGACAATCCACATAGCATCATCTAGCCCCAAGATAAGCTACTGTTAAACAGAGCTGTGTTATGGGTACTAGATGACTGATATATACTTAATACAATACATAGATAGATATTTTTTATTATATATAGAAAAAACCCAGAACACCCGGAACAAATATTTGTAGATCGTACAAACATTAGACACGAGGTGGGAATCGAACCCGCAACCTCCGCGTCGCAGGCGGACCTGCTGTTAATGTGTGACTGACTGTGTGTAGGTACTCAGGATTTGTTATTTTTTGTGTTCCCAGAACGCGGAGAGTTTAGCTGACTTAGTGGACGGGTACTGCAGGCTTGTTACTGAGTCTCAGACCTCTTTATGGAATAGAACTAGTAAGTTACATATTTCTTGTGTGTTTTTCTATACTAATATTAAGAGGAAAGATTTGTATTTTTGGAATAAACTCAGAAACTACTGGTCCTATTTCAAAAATTCTTTCACCATTAGAATGCTACATTATCCCTGAGTAACATAGGCTATATTTTTTACTAGCGACCCGCCCCGGCTTCGTACGGGTGCAGTTTCGCTGCACCCGCGCGAAGCTGGGACGGACTGCTAGTTTTGTATACAACTAAAGTGGCAACCAAACATACGGCCCACAAGATGGTAAGCAGTTACCGCAGCCTATTGGCGCTTGTAATACTCACGGGTTGACGGCCTGAGACGTAGATTGAAAGTCTCTTGTGCCTGTAATTTCACCGGAAACCACATCCTCGCACATCTCTGGTGGAAACGCAGCCTTATGCTAAACAATTTTATTATAATCTGCAAATTTTTGTTCCTCTTGGTGTTGTTAGTTTAATTATTTATCAGATTATTAATATTACAATTATTTATTTTAAGCGACCGTATGGAAAACGCTGAACTGTCAGTGTAAAAGTAAGTTTTAATGTCGTTAACTTTTTTTTTTATGTCAGCAAGTGACAATACAATCAAGGCGCCCACCTGATGTTAACATGCTTAAGCACCACGCCTGACTATAACAGATACAGTGCCACTCAAAGCTTCAAGTTTTTAAGTGTTTGCGTGGCACTGCACTGCGCGTATCACCCCGAGACATTGTTGAAAAAAAAAAACTGTTTTGTTTTGTAAATGTTTAAAATGTCTTAGGCTTACAATCTATCTGTTGCTTAACTCATTCCTGTTTATTATAACTTTCACTGTATCTTTCTCTTTCTAACAACTTAATTGGTTTCTGACAACAGTTTCTTATGTGAAGGGATGTTTTCAGCTGAAATAAGTAGCAATTTTTAGAAGATGGGCCAATTTTCTGTTGCTTACTCGCTCTAGCCCGTTGAAACTTCCACTTTTTCTCTGTCTAACAATTGAGTGGTCTCTGCCGACAGTTTCTGATAGATGTGATGTTTTCAACTGAAATGAGTTGCATTCCTCACAAGACTAACCAATTTTATGTAGCTTACTCGCTCTAGCCCGTTAAAACTTCCACTCCTTCTCTTTCTAGCAACTCGAATGTTTTCTGATGTGAATGAATGTTTTCAGCTGAAATGAGTAGCAGTTCCTCAGAAGGCAAAACAAGCTCTTGGGAAGCTAACTCTTCGACACTTCTCTCTGAAGATTACGCGGAGATTGTGGACGATGACGCGGACTATTCAACGCCTGCAGGTAACCGTTTAAATAACCCGGTAAATCCTACTTCTTACTAATATTATAAATGTCTGTGTGTATGTTTGTTACCTCGTATCTCCGTGACGACTTAACCGACTGTGATGAAGTTTGGAATGTAAATGGCTTAAGTACTTTTTATCGCGAAAAAATGTACTGTTCCTGTGGGACAACAAAAAAACTGCAAAAACTCGAGTGAAACCGCACGGGTCAGCTCGTATTATTATAGGTACCACAACACAGGGAATCCTTGGGGCTAGAAACCATTACTTGTGTAGTATTTATTTACTTATCTACTACTGATTAGCTACCAGCCTTTGACTATGCTAGTTATGTAAACATCATGTCACACCAAGAGAATTTAAGCACTACCTTTAATGTAACATTACATCACATTTGACAAACATGAAACATAGTTTACCACATTTGACAGATTTGAACTACAAACTTACTACTTTTTTATTTATTTAAAACTTGCTGGGTAAACGTTTTCCGCTTATTCTTCCACGGTACTTAGAACATCATATATGTTTTTTTTTCAGTTCGGGATTACGAATTAATTCGTAATCAAATTGAGCTGACGAGCATTATAGGCGAAGGGCAGTTTGGCGACGTGCACAAAGGTAAATTCAAATAAAAAAAAAATAACGCATTTTAAAAAGAATTCGTATTTATGTACTCCCACCGCGCCACTGAGGTCTTCAAAATGTCTGTCAATATTTTTATTAGGCACGTGTCAAGTGATGTTGTTTATTTGGCAGGCACGTGTAAAGTGACGTCAGCGAACCATCCCTCGCTGCGACGACAGATCGCGATACAGAAGCAACGCGGCAAAGGCACGGCCGGCGAGTACACTCTGCCGGTCGCTGTCAAGACATGCAAGATGGACGCCGACCTCGACACTGCCGAGAAGTTTCTAGAAGAGGCCTGTGAGTTCCTAGTACCTACTACTACTTCTTCTTGTTTTTTTTTAAATTAAACTTGTATATTTGACAAACACACAGAGAGACAGACAAAAACAGTACAGTACTACGCAGAACTTGAAGACTTGAGCTTTGGGTGACATTGATTTCAGATATAATGCAGCAGTTCTCGCACCCGCACATAGTGGGGTTGGTTGGCGTGTGCAGCTCCCCGCCGATATGGATCGTGATGGAGCTGGCTACACTCGGGGAAATGCGCGCATACTTACAACAGAACTCGCACAGGTAACATTATCTCGGAATATACAGTTAAAGTACCTAAGCATTCTGTTATTATTTTTTTCTGACATTATTCAGTTCTATCTAGTATTATTCATTATTTCTGGCATTACTCATAGAATTACCAGTGTCGTGGGCATCAGAAACTAAGAAACTCGGAACAAATATTTGCAGATAGATAGATATTGATTTATCAGCCGATAACGTCCACTGCTAGATATAAGCCTCCTCCAAAGAGCGCTATGACAACAGATTATGAGCTTTATCCACGAACTTCTTGCGACCGCTTTTATGTCATCGGTCTATCAGTTGTCCAATACTTCGTAGTCGCCATTTTATTCTCCAACGGTTATCGGTTCTACGAGCTATATGGCAAATTGCTACTTCAACTCTCTGACATTATTCAGTTCTTTCTGATATTATTCATTATTTCTGACATTATTCATAGAACTCCCGGTGTTGGATATCATTAAGTACTAGTACTATTGCATCACCCAGAGTAGGAACAATAATTTGCAGATCATGCAAACATTTGTCCCGCAAACAGTGTTTTGTTTGTTTCAGACTTGAAACATGCACACTAGTCCTATACATCTACCAGTTATCAACCGCGCTCAGTTACTTGGAGAGCAAGAAGTTTGTGCATCGCGACATCGCCGCGAGAAACGTGCTTGTCTCCACACCGACCTGTGTTAAGGTAAACGATTTTGCACCTTATTACCTAACATATAAACGATATTAAACTTTGAGCCGTACCCTCGTCACTGTCACTATAATTATGATAGTAACCCGTCTTTCTAAATGGCAATCGCTCGTACGAAATACAATTTTTGGGGTTATTTAACAATTTATGTATGTACTAGCTGCGCCACGCAGTGTTAACCGCTGTTAAAAAAAAAAAAGACAAAGAACCAATTTCATAGTGGCCTAGGTCTTAGTAACACCATAGAGAAATTGGAAAAAAATATAAAACTAACATTATAATACAATTTTATTTTTATGTAGACAAACAAAGTTCTATATGAAAAATGTTTGTTGTGTTCAGTTTCCTAAAACAGGAACACTGGAGGTCCGCCATGACAGCTATTAGCCAATGATCGTGACGCATTTTGACTTTGACAGTACCGAATAACCCAGTTGTTCGTTAAACCCGCCATGTTGTTTTGCATTGTGTTGCACTCCTTCACAAAGATAAACTTACATAAGATTATGAAAGAAGCCAAAATAAAATAAATAAACAGTGATAAATGGTTTCTTTAATGATTATTTATTTATCTAGACCCCTACAAATGACCTAGGCCCGGCCCCATACTGCGTGAAACAACTCTTTTCATATAGATCCATTCAGCCGTTCTGGCATGATACTCCCACAAACATACAAACATCCAAACTTTCGCATTTATAATATTAGTGTGATTAAGATGTACGTTTAGGTCAAAGACTTACAAGTAGAAATCTTTAGTTTAGGTATAACTACATTGTGGCAATTCTATCGTTCACCACAATTAGATATAATTGATAAGTCACATCCCAAGCGGTAGAGGTGGTATAGTAAATGCCTACATGTACTTTTCATACTTTTTCATACTTCGGTTCCTGCCCGATTGCGTCGTTAGGTTGCAATTGATTTCATTTGTTTTCAATCAAAAACTGACGTATTTTATATTAATGTGGCAGCATAATGACAGTATGACAGTTCGCTGATTGAAATCGGATTGAAACCGAGTTACGCAATCGGGAGGCTGTTCACACTGCTAACTGCTACGCCATCGTATAGTTTCCCACCCATCGCTTGGCCTGCGCTTAAGAGTCAGTTTGAATGTGGTTACAAATGGTTCCAGCTGGCAGACTTTGGCTTATCAAAGATGGTGGAAGACAAGTCTTACTACAAGGCGTCTCGCGGCAAGCTGCCCATCAAGTGGATGGCGCCGGAATCCATTAACTTCCGGAGATTTACTTCCGCCTCTGACGTCTGGATGTTCGGTTAGTTGAACCCAATTTAAACACAGATAATATTAATATTAATTAATTAATAAATAAAAATTGAATGTTCGAATGAAAAAAAAATTAATGAATGAAATATTTATTTGACACGACACAACTCGTACATTTTAACTAAAAAAATATTCAAATATATTGTTGTGTCGTGTCAAATAAATATTTCATTCATTCATTTATTTATTTTTTAATTCATTAATTCATACATACATTAATTCACACACACAAACATTCGCATTAATAATAATAAGCGTGATTTCTACAGGTGTGTGCATGTGGGAGATTTTGATGTTGGGAGTGAAACCATTCAGCGGCGTGAAGAACAATGACGTCATTGGGAAATTGGAAAATGGCGAGCGACTAGCGTTACCGCCGCGCTGTCCGCCGCGGCTGTACTCCGTGATGTCGCGGTGCTGGGCCTACGAGCCCAGCCAGCGGCCTAGCGCGACCAACCTCAAGGAAACACTATTGTAAGTTAACAATGACATTATAAACAATGACGTCATCGGGAAAATGGCGAGCGACTGACGTTACCCGTCATGTCGCGGCTACGAGCCCAGCCAGCCATAAGTCCAGCCATTGTACTTAGCTCCTTTTAAATTATGTGCTTTGTATTTTGTTTATTTTTTATTTTGTGGCGTACAATAAAGAGTTTTCTACTATATTATATTCCATCTCCTTGTTACCAGTGAGATCCTGCAGGAAGAGCGCAGCACGGCGTGGGACACGATGCGCCGCGAGAACCGACGGGTGGCCGCTGCCTCGTGGGGGGACGAACCTCCTCCCAAACCCACCCGGCCTACCACCAACCTCACAGGTAAAACGTCTGCGATGCCTTAACGAACTGCACATTACACACATATTGTGTTGTTTTTTTATACCACTAAAATGGCAACGCGTACGGCCCACAAGATGGTAAGCGGATACCGCAGCCTATGGGCGCTTGCAATACAAGAGGTATCACTCACGTGTTGCTAGCCTGAGACGATAGATGAAAAGTCTCACGTGCCTTTAATTTCACCGGAAACCATCCCCTTCGAGCCGGAACACAGCAATGCGATCATTACTGCTTGGCGGCAGAAATAGGTATGGTGGTAGTCCTTTCCCGGACGAGCTCTAGTGTATGAGTGTAGTGTGTAGTGAGTGTGCAGTTGGAAATAAAAAGTGTGCAGTAAAAGTGTGCACAAGTAAACTGTGCAGTTCACAGACACGTTTAGAATGCCGTCAACGTTGCAAAAATTTTGATTATTGTACCTAGGGAACCATTGACTCATAGAAGAACACAGGAAAAGGGCTCTGTTAGTACAGGTTATGCGCTTGCCCGTGCCCGGCTGAGACTCGAACCTATGATCTCCGGTTCGAAAGTCGAGGCCCCTGAGCCAACATGACTCACAGATAAAGCTCTACCAAAAAATAGTTGCAAAAAAACATATTACAAAACATTATTTGCTTTTTTTAAATCCAATGCAATAAATTCAAATATTTGTACTTTTCAATAGTATAATACTAACCCTCATATTCATTCACAGCGGCCGACTCACCATCGGTCCAAACAAGTGGCGCCGCGCCTCAAACGTACATCGTAGCTCAGAACCCGCTCGTGCTAGCCCACCTCCTCCGCGAGAACCAATCGCGAGCGCTCGACCCGCAGGCCTACGTCACCCCCGCCTCGGTATTCAACACCGTCTCCGTAGACTTCGCGGAAACACCGGAGAAACCCGACAAAATACCGAAACCCGACGAAATACTAGACATACCCCTCCAAACAGCCCCCATCCCCGCACACAGCTTACACAAACTAGATCCAATCGTCCCCGAGGAAACGTTGACAGTTGTTATCGAGGCTAAGGATAGCTGCGATAACCTATGTCAGAACCCGGTCGAGGAAGAACCAGAGTCATACTCGAACAGAGTGAGGTCGCTAGAACGGAACCCGAGATCGCTTAGCACGGCGGAACGCGCGCCGGTCAGAATGGGTTCACTTGAGAGAAATAACAGGGGGAGTTTATCCCATAGAGGCTCACCGGTGCCTATAGCCCCTTTTACTAGACAGCATTCAGTACCCGCGTCTCCCCCCCCTAGGAATAGGAGGGAGCAGGATGTAGGCCAGTTTTCTGTACAAGGCACTACTAACGCTCAGTTAGCCGCTAGTGTGGTCAATAAAATGAGAACACAACCCGAACCGCCATTAGTCGAGGAAATATACGATTTCGGGGGCGATAATGTTAAAAGTTGCGTTGCGATTGCTGCTCAAAAAGCACTATGCAAGCCTCAGTACCGGCCTACTGCCGCAGCAATGTCCGCGTCGCATCCGACTAGCTACAACGTCCCTGTAGGCATAGTGCAAGGTGTACCTTATTCCCAAAGCCCAAAGTCTAAAATGTTTCGCTCGGGCAGTCCACAATTCCAGTTCCCACAAGCGATGCCTTACGTCCAGTACAATCCTAACGCAGTGCAGCCACAGCCTATGTTGTACCGTCCCCAAGTAGCGACGCAATCTACGAGCCAGTTCACTAGTTTCCAAGCCCCTTCGGTGTCCAATGCCGGTTTCCAACCACAGCCCAGACCTCAGTTCGGTTCAGCGCAGGCAATGGACGCGCAATACGAATCGCGGCAGGAGTTGTCGTCTGCGTCGAATGCTGGTTTTCAAGGACAGGCCAGGCCTTCGTTTAGTTCGGCGTCGGCAATGGACGCGCAATATGCGTCGAGACAAGAATGCTCGCCTGCGGTTCAAGCTGGTTCTACTCAGGTGATTGTTGAGGCATGATTTTTCTAGAATTGTGTTAAACAGAGACAGCATGTTTTTATGGATGAAAAAGTTTAATTTTGTAAAACTATCACCTTAGTCTCAAAAACTAAATTACGTGCACTTAGGACTTTGGTGTAGGGTGTGTGTAGATTTTGTTTTGTTTTATTAGATTGGTTTACATATAATATTATATTATTTTTTAAATTGTTTTGTAAATAAGTCATTATTTTCTTTTTTTCCAGAGTTTTATGTTCCTTGGGTTTCTCCGGTAGTTTTTTGGTTTTTATTATTTTAAATTTATTATTTTTTTGGAAATCACTCGTGAATATTTTTAAAAGCTTTTTTGTGTTTTATGTAGATTATTTACTAGTGATTTCATATCCCTGAAAAACTAATTTTATGTTGGTGTTTTTGAATGTGGTGTCTGGCTATTTTGTCTGAAATAACATGTGACTAAAACCTATTTAAATAATAACTATCAAAATAATAATGATTAATATTCAAAATAAACACTAACCAAAAGTTGGTTTTTAAAACAATTTACATGATATATTTGCTGTTGAGTTGTATGAGATTTTGTCGTTTATTCACTGTGTAGTGCAGTGGCGCTGCACATATTTACATCTGAATTGACAGGTTTCCATACGCTTAAGGCGAAAGTCCACCAAAGTGGAACGTAGCCAAATCAACCAATTATAATCCTGTCATTATTATGTCACTGCAATATAAAGCATTTTTGATCTTGATTGTATAGTTAAAAACTCCACTCCGCTTCGGTGGAAAATAACCATACAATAGTAGTATTGTAATAATATTAAAGGAATAATATTGTTGAAATCCCATCTTGAGATTAATGTATTAAAATTTCTTACCCACATTCAAATGGCAAACAAGACTAGTTGTGTCAAGCAAAACTAATATTTATTCCCCATGCAACAGAGTCCGGAATTCGACACGGAACAAGCCGTGGAGAGGCGGTTGCTAGCCGAGCTCGCGAGACAACAACATCAGAGCGAGGAAGACAGGCGATGGCTACAAATGCAGGAGGATAGCTTGGTAATAATGAACTTTAAAATCAGCTTTTCAGATACTATTTTAGCTAAACCGCAGAAGATGCTTAAGCTTCAAACTCTTTTGGAATATGTATAGAGGTGCTACATAGCTACAGCTTTGCAACGATCTCGGTGGCACAGCGGGCTAGGACCCTGTTGAGAAGCAAGAGGTTGCAGGTTCGATCCCCGCTGCGGAACATATTTTTGAATGAATATATCATCAATCAATTGTTCCGCGTGTTTTAAAGTATTATAATAAATTACTTGTTTATTTATAAAAATATATTCAATCAGATAACTGGTCCGGAAGTAAAAGCTTTGCTGATTTTAGGACAGTGTAAAATGTCCGCCATTTAATTTAATGTTGTTTCAGAAAAAGCGTCTATCCAACGTGCAACTGTCAACGGAATCTGACGCCAGTGAACAGAAAAGCTCCGACAGCCCACAGAGCACCATCCTTCACGAAGCGAGGGCATCTAGTCAGTCGCATTCAGGTGGGAATACACTGTTAGGCCCGTATTCCAACATTGCTTAGTGTGAATCATCATCATGACAGCCTTCTAATGTTCCCACTGCTGGGACACTGGCCTACTCTCAAGAGAGAATGTGAATAATATTAGTGTGAATTAAGTACTCTAATTGACCGAGCGAGCGAAGCGAACGAAGCGTCACTGCTGCGGATCTGAGTGCTTAGCACGAAAAACTCGTTTGACAATCGTAAATGTAAACGTATCGTCCAGCTGTCAATTTGTATAGGATTTTTACCAGAATCTCTTTAGTGCGTTAAGTGAACTACCTCGTATGTCAGTTTCTTGATACACCTTCACATTTCGTATTTTACAAACTATCTGGACGAAACTTGATATAAATGAATATACATGGATTAGCAATTACACGGTTTTACGCCTTTAAATATTTTTTTGTCTGGGGTTTTTAATTGGAGGCGTATTTTCCCCAAATAAAGGGTCAATTTTTATATGCGATCAATTTATGTGATAAAATGTTTATTTTTAGCGGCAAATTCATCGGAAACAAGCCCTGCGAATACAGTGAAGTCAACAGATAAACCACCCAGTGAAGAAAAGGTATGCCCTATTTTCTACTAACTAATTAAGAATAATTTATTTAATATTCTACTCCCCAAAAGTTTGTTAAAGCTTTCTTAACATCCGAAAACTGACACAGAAACCAATAAATACCACTGTGTCACGTAAAGCCATGACAGAAGCCTTCAGGCGGGCTAAAACTCTGTTACTCGAGTTTCGAACTCATTGGAACTTACTTAACGCACATTTCGCGTTAACGGCAACATTTTGACTTTAATGACTACATAACAGGCGTCACACCAAACAATTCGATCACGCACAGCTCTGTCGTGTGCGTGAGTACGCGTAACTACGGTACATCGTAGGCGCTGTGCTGTAGCTTTTAAAGTTAAAATGTACATAACAGCGTGCAGTCCACACAAACGAGCCGGTATACTGTGCGACGACGAGCGTGGTCCGCTGCGTGATGCGGCTGGCGCACGTGGCGCAGCGCGACGCCGCCCCGGGCGACACCCTCGCCGCCGTGCGCTGCGTGGGCGAGCAGCTGCGCGCGCTCTGCGCCACAGTCGACTGCGTGGTCGTGCCCTTCCCGCATACTGCGCAGAGGTATGTTGTATACTTCGCACAGCGGATCTAGGCTTCCGTGAAGTTAGCCGTTTGTGATGCGCAAAGACAATTTAGTTTGAAAAAGCTCTATTGCGCATCGAAACGGCTAACTTCACTACGGCCGAGATCCGTCGTGAGAACTATACACTAGTGATGCGTCCACACGTGACCTACGTGAAAGTGAGCAAGAAATACGTGAAGCATTTTTTTTTACAAAATGACTAGGTATAGTGTGTGCCCTTGACATAGAAAATTTGCGTTTGTGTTGTTTTATCTTGTCTACATTAATAATTAAATGTTTTTGAATATTCCAAATGTACCTATAATCATGTCCACTGCTGTTTTGTTAATTTATTCATTTGCAAAATTTATTATCTTCTACTCTCTTAATTTTGTTATCTTACGTATACCTACTTCTCTATATTCTTAAAATATTTACAAATGATTAATTTGACTTGCCTTGTATGACAGCCAATGTTATAATATGATTAATAAATAAATCGATTGTCTTTGGCTATCTTGTCAAAACGACATGGGTCTTCCCATTTTAATTATTTTTCTCGTGTTATTTTAAGTTTTATTGCGTAAATTTGGTGGCAGTTTATCCAATTTAACTTGTTTACTTAGCACAAGTGTAAGTAATTGAAATGGAGGGGTAATGTTGGTTGGTAATTTAGTCAAAGACTTTTCAGGAGAATTTTGAAAGAAAAGTCATCGTTTCTTTCCGAATTTCATTTGTTTACGTTGCTAAGCGACAATCAAACTAATACACTTGACACTGGCAAAATTGTGGTAAACTAGCCACAGAGGCCATAAAACAAAAGAAGAAGAATAAATAAATCTGAAATCTGACACCACGCCGGGCCACTGGCAGGTGTTGTGCATTGTCACACCCCGAACACTCAACAAAATTTATGAAGCAAACGCATCGCAATCACCACATGCATGGTTTGTGTACGTAAACGGTGCCGTTGCATGTGTGAGTTTCATAGTTTTCCTCACCCAATTATAGTAAGAGTGAGATAGCACACTTTCGCTCGCGCTGGCATGCGCGCACTTGGACACCACATAATCAAAATAAATGCGTGCCTTAAAACTCGCGACCGGGGTGAGGTAAGTAAAACCGGTGGGAGGCAGAAAGTAGCCATTCTGTACGTAGTACTAATAACTGTTCTGTGCCCTCTGGTAACCTATTTAATGATTTTTCTCGCCGGGGCGCGTGGAACTGGCGGAAATTCACCTAGCTTAAAGAAGTTTCAAAATGATCCTTGTGATCTTAATGATGATGACTGTTTCTTCATCTTGATATTCGAAGATGGCTAATTAATGTGTGTTGTTGTAGAGAGGTGGAAATGGCTCACCAAGTGCTAAGCAAAGATATGGCGGCTCTGGTCGAGGCGATGCGACTCGCGATACAGTACTGCAACACTACTCTGCAGCATGAGTACACTAAGTAAGTACCTGCTGGTGTTCCCAGTCCCACTGCTGGGCCAATCGTGGCTTATTCTCGAGCTAGAGAAAAATTCTCAATGGGACGCCAACATTGAGGATTGGTTGAGCTAAAAGGAAAAGAGCAAATTGATTTGAGAATTTTTAATTTTAACAGAGTACACTGTTATGAATTGCCCTCACGTATATTAACGATCACACGCTTCTTTCAATCGATCACATTTCAATAATGTAATATTTTGTAACATTTTACAATATCAAGACAAGAATGGAACTTGTCACATTAGCTGACATAGGTTTAAGGTACGTTTATGAATAAGGCCCTTAATCTATATTCTATCACTAGGAGCATGCTAGCAGCCGCTCACGTGTTAGCGATGGACGCAAAGAACCTTCTAGACGTCGTCGATTGCATCCGACAACGGCACCCGAACATCGACTGGCGAGCCACCCTCGAACCCGCTACCCAGCAGAACCAATCCAACCAAACCAACCAACAAGCACAAAATCAACACGTAACATTCACTGAGAATTCAATGAATCAAGAGAATCAGTTTGAGGAAAACGCGGGGTTTCATAGACAAGACTCTTCGTTTAGTCAAGAACCGGCGTTTCATTTGCAGGTGAGTTTTTATGATAATATTTACAGACATATGAGACTTTTGAATTGTCTCTGGGTAACGAGCACATTAGATAGAGCACCGGTGGTCTAGTGGTAGTGACCCCGTCTTCCGATCCTAAGGTCGTGGTTTCAAACCCGGTCGTGCACCAATGGATTTATCTGTTCGAAAAATTTATGTGCGCAATGCCAGTGCTCTCATACGGTGAAGGAAAACATTGTGAGGAAACCAGCATGTCCAAGAACTAAAAATTCGAAAGACATGTGCCATCCACCAATCCGCATTGGGTCCGCGTGGTGGATTAAGACCCAATCACTCTCGCCTGAGAGTAGGCCAGTGTCCCAGCAGTGGGAACATTAGAAGGCTGTCATGATGATGAACAAGCACATTGCAGTGCCACAATAAACAATACTGTACATACTGTTACATGTACAGTAGGTACATCAAAAAAAAGCTAGGAACGCAGCCGAGTTTGTTGCCAGATTATTCTAGGCTGAGGCGCGTGGAACTGGCGTAAATTCAGCTGGCTTTAAGACGTTTCAAAATGATCCTTGTGATATGATTGAATAAATATATTTTTTACTTACTGTATAGTTTTAATTTGGTGAAGGTCTCAAAAGTGCATTAGAAAAACTACAAATCAATCTGGAGCATAATAATAATAAAATAATTAAATCTAGGAACCCAGCCGAGTTCGTTGCCAGACTCTTCTAGGCGCGTGGAACTGACCCAAGTTCAAGTAGCTTTTATACTGATCCCTGTGTTTCTATTGAATAAAACTGAGTATTTTGAATTCGTTTAGAATTTTGAATTATTTCATGTGGTATCAGAAACATCAAATTACCATGTCATTTCCAAACTCATTTTCAATTATGTAAAGATTTGTCCGAACGTAAGAATCGAACTAGACTATCTGTCGCAAATAGATTATTTACCATTTTCAACATAATTTTCAGGATCCACCATTCACTAAGCAAAGTTTCAACCAACAACCCATACTGAGCAATCAATCATCGGTCCAAGAAGAAGAACCTAAACCAGACTTCAAAATCAACCAGCCAGTTACAACGGGTCAACTTATAACAGCGGAAACACCTAAAGAACAAAACAGTCTCACTTCCACCGCTAACAGAGTATCAGCATTAATACACAACTACAATCTTTACGGTAACGTCAGAGAAGCGCAACACATCTACGGAAATACAGAGTTCCAATCATCAATCGATGAGCCAAAGGTAGATTCCGCTCCGATGGAGTCCGTCAAAAGTCGCGTTCAAGCGATTTCAGGCAAAATCGAATCGCCGCCAATATACTCGGTTAGCAAGAAAATGGTCCCTATAGACCAGAACATGGGGCATACGGATCAGGGATAGTATAGCTCATTATCGCTTGTAGTTGACGGTTCTACAGCTTTATTGTTTACGGCTATGATAGTACTTACAAGCATTTATCGGTTTTCGAAGCTTTTTCGCTTGCTCTGAAAGACATAAGTAATGCTCAATATTTGCATTAGATAACTCGCAATCGCATAAGCGCTCATTGTTTATGGGTACCTAAAGTGATCAGTGAAACGCATTTTTGCAGTTGTCACTGAAAGCAGTTTAATCCAGGGTTGTGATCTATGCAAAACCCTATTTTTCTTAAACTGACCCTAAAAACCTTAAGTTTTTAGTTTAAAAGATCAAGATCTACTTTAGATATTATATTCAACGTTTTTGTGATTGCGATTTATCAATATGGCAGTTTGATATCCTATAGTGCATAGATGTGTTTAGTTTGAGTCCTATACATCCATGTTAATCACTAACTTATTCAGAGTTCATGTAATCAATATAATTATATTTTTACATATAGCGCACTCTTGCTAAATCAAACATACTGTGAATATAGAGTTTTGCGTATCTTTAGTTGCATGGGTTTGAGTTATGAGATACACTTTTATAACTTGCGCCATCGATCATGTCGTGTCGTTTATTTTGTATGGTTTCATATTATGGGGTGATTTTATGAACGTCTCAAAACTGAAGTCTGCACATAGAGTGCGCTATTTGTAAATACCTACGTTGAGTCATTTAGTGATAATTTATTGACATATCATCGGCATTGTCGTGCTTAAAATCGTATTGCATTCATTGTGAAATTATTTACCCAATAGTTTTAATCTAATTCACACTGAGAAATTTAGATCTATTTGTATGAAACAGCATTTTTATTCTTCGTACAAGTTGTGTAAAATTTCAGCCAAAATTTTGACGATTTCATTTCATAAGAAGGCTCAAAGTTGGTGCATATTATCTCATTCTCTTAAAAATCGAAAAAACTGATGTGAAAACTGATAATATTGATTTGTGATATTATTGCCAATAAATGACCTAATTCGAAAACCTAATTTTAAGGTTCAACTCACAATACAGAGCACATTCCTTGAATATCGCACCTAAAGTAAGTTTTGTAGTTATTTTTCATACAAATTTTATATTTTTGGTGTAACGATGTTTTTTATACTTACATTATGTATAAGTGAATCAATTCTTCCATAAAACAATAATGTCAATCTTTTGAAATTAATTAATAAAGTATTACTTAATTTAATGTATAATGTATATTTTTAAGGTGCATACACTTTGTCACAACTTAACAATATTGCATTTATAACAATCTCACTCAGTATTCACCGGGAAAATGGATTTTCTTTGTAAAAATGTACAAATTGATTATTTTAATTTCTTATCCAAAGTTTATTATAAGCCTAGATCTCAGATGGAATTTCTAGAGTTGTAGTTTCGATTAGTTGTGTATTAAGTGACAGAATTTATTTATTAATGTAACATTTTATTTTGTAAAGTTGATTTTCTTTAGGTCTTCGCTACACAGAACGCAACGCGATTTAGATTTTAAACTTATTCCTTCCCGAAGAAAAGGGCAAACGAAATAAGGAAAATGCTACAACGCGTTAGGTAGGTCAGTAATACTTGTCCCCTTTCATGTTTTAGTATTATAAAAAAACAGAGCTAACAGTCTGTCTTTTCCATAGCGTGTAGTTTCTCTTTTTGATTGCAACTTCTGTTGTCAAGTGTAGGTATTACAATTTAGCTACGCACTGCGTTCTGTCTGGAGAAGGCTTTAGCGTATAAGCAGGATGTCATTCCAAAGTATGGTATGTGAGCCGTGTAGTGTCGCATGAGATTATTTCCGAACATTCAGTGGTGGACCGGTTTGTGTTTACCTACGCAATAAACAGAATAAAGGACATAACATTCTTTTATTTATCTAATAACCAGCATACTCCAGCCAGCACTCACCATTCAATATAAAAAGTATGAAACAAACGCGTCACAATCACCACATGCATAATGGTTTGTGTACCATTGTGTCGTCAATGTTGTAGGTGTCATGGTAATATGGTGATAATATATTGTTGAAACTTTACGTGTAGAGGCGGTATAGTTCGCACAGCGGATCTAGGCTTACGTGAAGTTAGCCGTTTGTGATGCGCAAAGACAATTTAGTTTGAAAAAGCTCCATTGCGCATCGAAACGGCTAATTTCACGATGGCCGAGATCCGTTGTGAGAACTATACCTACCTACATACTACACCACATTTTTTTTTATGTTTGGTCACAATTTTTTTGGCATAGTCCAACACATCAAATTCCATCATTCATGAGGACTATGATCACTCACGAGTGGGCCAGACTGTACCACAAGGTTTGCCTAATAGTTGCTAAATAAAAACAATTATATTAATTTACGGATTTATTAACAAAATTACAAAGCAAAATAAATCACACATTTTGTTTACGTTTCGAGCCACTTGAAAAATATAAATAATGACACACTTGTACCAATAACGTACGACAGAAAAGGAACCACCAAAATAAAAATATATATAAAACTTATTTTTTAACTAGACTTAAATCAGAATACCATCATATTATTATAGCCAGAGGGTCTACTCTTGAAAGCGACAAACGATAATCGCGGCAAATATTGTAGTTCAACTTATGTCGGACACAACTAAGTTTAAGAGTAGTAGAGTTCTCTGTGATAGAGCTCGTCCGGGGAAGGACTACCACCATACCTATTTCTGCCGCCAAGCAGTAATGCTCGCATTGCTGTGTTCCGGTTCGAAGGGTATGGTTTCCGGTGAAATTACTGGCACATGAGGCTTTCGATCTTAGCCTCAAGGTGGCAACCCGCAAGTGATACCTCTGTTATTGCAAGCGTCCATAGGCTGCGGTAACCGCTTACCATCTTGTGGGCCGTACGCTTGGTTGCCACTTCAGTTGTATAAAAAAAAAAAAAAAAGTTTAGAGCATTCACGGACATTTTTTTTTTTTTTTACAACTGAAGTGGCAACCAAGCGTACGGCCCACAAGACACATAAGCTGAACTACGTAAACTGGCTCGATATATCGCTTTTGACCGAAAGAGTAGACCTCCAGTTTAGACGCTTCATCGAATATATTCAGTTCACTTCTAAATTGAGCTAAGAGAAACCACGAAAAAATCCTTTGACATTTAGAAACGTAAACGCATCGTCGGTATATCAATTTTGTATGGGATTTTGATCGTTCATTTTACAATATAAAAATTTACAGAGGGCGAATCACCAAAAACTCGCTTGAAAATCATAAAAGTAAACGTATCGACCAGCTGTCAAATTTACATAGGTATTTTAACAGCGTCTTTAGTGCGTTAAATGAATTACCGAAATCCCATACAAATTGACAGCTGGACTTTAACGTTTACGATTGTCAAACGAGTTTTTCGTGATAAGCACTCTGCTCGACTATACATTTACATTTATATTTATTCACGAATGTCTAAATATGAAGATAAATGAACCATCTAAACTGGGCTTTAGATACCTACTCAATACTCCATAGAGAAAAAATAACTAGGCCCCTATCGTCAAGCGTAAGCAAGTTAATAAATTATGTATATTTTAGAGCTCTAATAGAATAGTATTTTTCCTCTACGGCCTAGCCAGCTGAAACCTAGAAAATAAATAGTTACAACAAAGCTGAGACTAACTAAGCAACAATAATCGCGCAACATTACGTCTCGTGCAGAGTCGTGTGATATTGCGCAACATCGACAAACTTGTTGCACATATTCTCAGCTAAGCGTTAATTTTAGAAACTTAAGACATATGCGCGCTATTAACTACATACTCTACTGAGAGTTTTTGTTTTTGGTGACTTTTTAACGTCTATCTTGCATTTTGACTTTCCTTACATTTTGATAATTACTTTAAAATAGACCAAACGTTATGCCTACTGTTATGAACGTGTGTGCCATCCTAGTGGTTGCCGACCGCGCGCGACTCTATTTTTAACTGACGAAAACTGACAGCTTATTCAAAGTTGTTAAGCCATGACAGAGGTCTTCGGGCGGCCTAGAAACTCTGTCACCAGAGTTGGCCACTGACTCATACGAACTTACTTACTGACAAAAACCGGAGGAGGTTCTCAAGTCGACGCGTGTATTATTTTAAGGAAACCTCTTCTATTTTACACACTCTCTGTGGGACAAATCTGGTACAAAAAGGCCATGAGTAAAACAAATTCTTATTAATCACACCAGTGTGACAATCTGATGTGACCACGAATCCGCAGTTGAAAATCTGCATGCATTAATTTTCTCCTCGCTTTATTCATGATCGTTTTCGGATATTTTTACTATTAGAACGATGCTATTTTACAGTCAAATTAGCCCCGTAACCTTAGGCTATTAATGCGTACGAAGAACAAAACGTGACTGATAATCTGACTGATGTCGTGAGTCGCGAATAAATATTCAGGCCCCACTGATAAAGGTTCTTATTCATAATCATAAGCCTCTGTTAGCTAACATGGCATTAAAATCTGTCATCTTTGTTCACTGACATACAAATGTCAAAGAAAGGCAATACTCAGCCGCTAAAATCAGTTTCATTTATGAATAAGTGAGTTAGTCAGTGGGACCCAACTACCGGAGGGTTACAGAAGCTTAGCAGTCGAGGAAGTTGGCAGCCATCAGCAGCTCCAGCGCAATCTCCGGCGCGATCGGGAACTCAGGGATCTCGGTGGAAGAGTTGGTGTAGCGTACCTTGTACGTGAAGTACATGCACACCTTCTGTAGGACGTGCGATCTGAAACATGGAAAACGGGTGTTAGTATGTATCCAACTAATAAATAAATAATGCTTGACAATCCACACAGCATCATCTAGCCCCAAGCTAAGCAGAGCTTGTGTTAGAGGTACTAAATGACTGATATACTTTACAATACAATATAGATTAAATATTTTTTATTATACATAGAACACCCAGAATAAATATTTTCAGATTCTACAAACATTTGTTCCGAGGCGGGAATCGTACCCGCAACCTTCTCGTCGCAGGCGGACCTTCACCCGCTGCAACTAATAGAATGTTAGTGTGAGTCAACATTCAACTAATAGAATGTTAGTAAGTATGAATCAGTGGACTACGTAGCACACTTTACCGTTTGAGAGCCAGGCATTGGTGTGTAAATTTTACTAATAGAAACATATACATGATCGGGTTTAAGCCCACAACATTAGGATCAGAAGGATCAGAAGGATCACTAGACCACCAGTGCTCTTAATTAGTGTTTATAAAATTAATATTAAAAATATGAAGTTTGGATGTTTTGTTTGTGGTGGATGTCTGTTCCTCTTGATAACCACTGGGTTCAATCAACCAATCGGTTGATTTGGCTGATATTTAAAACATAAATAAAGACCGGGAATAAGACATGGTACTTTTTACCCCGGAAAAATAAAAGTTCCACGCAAACGAAGCGGGCAACAGCTAGCACTAGTTAAACTCACGGGATCTCCCTGAAGTTGACCTCATTGGCTTCGTTCTCTGCGAACTGGCCGGGCCCGCTGAGCATCGCCTTGATCGTGCCCGAGGTGAGCGCGTGCTCACGCTTCACAATGAACTCGTGCCCGTCCGACGAGACGAGCTTCACGTACATCGCGTCTGGGCCCTCGCACCCGCCGTAGTACTTCTCCTCGGAGTGGCCGCTGGTCGAGCCTCCTGAAGCTATACAAGTTCAAAGTCTACTTATTGTAAATTAGAATATCACCTAGCTATAATATTTAATTAATATTGGAACTTCTGTCCGTTTTAATTAAAGTAAAATAAAATAATGAACAAAAGTCAAGCAAGACTAATAGGATGTTAGCAGTGAATCAGTGGCCAACTAATAAGATGTTAGTAAGTAGTTTCTGTATTGAATATAAAAAATATACTTAATATTTCACCCCCAGTAACGAATATTACTTCCTAAGTTCAGTAAGTAAGTATTTCAAAGTGCTCATCTTCGAAAACCGGTTCAAAGTATGGTGCTTACCAATGTTGCTGCCGCTTGCAGAGCGCTGCTGCTCCTCAGCGACGCTGGTCGAAGACGCCGCCGCCGAGCCTACCACCTGTTCCTGAGACGACATGACGCCTGGAAACAACATTATCATTAACCAAAAACATTGACAACTTGCAATTTACCTAATAACGACATGACGCCTGGAAACTACATTATCATTAACCAAAGACATTGACAACTTGCAATTCACCTAATAATAAGTAAACATAACATTAAATTGTCAAGTCTACGTCCTAACATACAGTAATCCTATAGTTTGTAACCTTAACAATATGTAGTCTTAAATCCTAATATTTAAACATACTAACATGCGAATACATAATTAAATTTAATCCTTAAAACATCATATGAATTTAATGAAAATAAGTACCTCTAAAAATTGGTACACTCAAGATACTGTTTTTATGGTGTAACTTTAATAATAAAATATTAACGGGCGCTATTTTATATTCTAATTGCAACTAAAGACAAAAAAATAATGAGTAAGGGTGGATAAGTAACTAATAAAACACAATAAATATATAAGTTTTGTCCTTGCACTCGCTGGCCGCTGCCGCGAGCTTCGCTCGGCTCGTGCGCAGTTTTCAATACACAAACGTACGCTCCTCGCTACCTATTTGCTATTCGTTGCTGGCATTGGTTGATATTTATTAGCGGCAGTTATAATTTTGTTACAAAAATTACAAAACTATTAGGATTATTGAAAATTAAGAGGAAGACAAATAACACTAGTTACGTATTTTATACTACTTGACATTAGTGATAATAACTATTATGACCACAAATTTTAGAAATAGAGACTATTATGCCTATGTAATGGTATGTCTCTAATACGTATATTAGGACAACAGATATAAAATAAATAATAAATAATGCTGGACAATCCACACAGCATCATCTAGCCCCAAGGTAAGCTGCTGTTATACAGAGCTGTATTATGGGTACTAGATGACTGATATATATTTAATACAATACAATACATAGGTAGATATTTTTTATTGTATATAGAACACCCGGAACAAATATTTGTGGATCGTACAAACATTTGTCCCGAGGCGGGAATCGAACCCGCAACCTCTGCGTCGCAGGCGGACCTGCGCCCGTTGCGCCACATCGGTCGTCAATATGTATGTCAGTTTAAGAATATGAGAATTTAACATTATGGCTACAGTATTTTAGGACTAGCATGTTATGTCTTGTGATATTAGGACGAAAACCGTTATGGCAATCAACAGAACCCCGATGGAGATAACAGGCTGCCCGGAAGGCACAGAACAGATATTAGTACTACGTACAGAATGTCCACTCCCCACGTCCCACCGGATTGTCTTACCCCACCCGGCACCATTCGCCGGCACTAAAGCTAAAGGCTAAAAGGATTAAAGGCACGCGTTTTGTGTAGGTCCACAGCGCGCGCATGCCAGAGCGAGCAAAAGTGTGCTATCTCGCTCTTGCTATAATTGAGTGGGGCCAACCATGACACTCACACATACAACGTCACACGTATGCACACAACTATGCTATGCATGTGGCGATTGCAACGTGTTTGTTTCAAACATTTTATTGAGTGTCCGAGGTGTGCTCGCGGCCTAACAACTAAGTCACTGGTGTTAATGTCATTTGGATGGTCTTCAATACATAGTATAAAATAGATTCGCTTCCCTCTGTCTGTCCCTTTGTATGTATGCTTAGATCTTTTAAACTATGCAACAAATTTTAATGGGGTTTTCAGCAATAGATCAAGTGATTCAAGAGGAAGGTTTGTACGTAGTTTAAGCAGCAGTGCGAAGCCGGGGCAGGGCGCTAGTTAATCAATAATCAAACTTTTATGACTAGGTTACAAGATATAGTATCATTCACTTGTTATTACTCTCAATGATAAGGTACGCTCTGTTGATTATGTGATCAAATTTTTATTTATTTTTAAATATGCAATTAACAACTGAACCACGCGGTTTCACTTATGTTTTTTTTTTCGCAATTTTTCCATAATTGCTCACTATTTAAACCTTTAAAAACCTCTAGACTCCTAAAAACATTTCAAGACCAAATCTGTCTAGCCATTCTCGAGTTTTAGCGAGACTAACACACAGCAACTCATATTTATATTGATAGTAAGGAGATTGATTAAGAAATTATCAAGAAATTAAAAATATTTACAATTTACATACCTTTACTTACACTAAACTTAACTTTGATCAATAGAAATCTTTCATTACCTAAATATTTATAACTACTAGTATCCTTTGGCCTAGGCCTTAAACTATAGTATAAACCTTCCTCTTAAATGACTCTATCTATTATTGAAACTGCATTAAAATCCATTACACAATTTGAAATATCAAACACATACATATAGACAGACAGTGGTAAGACTATGTTATGTAGACATAATAAGTTCAACTTCTTTTGTGATTGGAATGCCATAAATGTAGGAAATTCATGTATAGTTCGCACAGCGGATCTAGGCTTCAGTGAAGTTAGCCGTTTGTGATGCGTGAAGACAATTTAGTTTGAAAAAGCTCCATTGCGCATCGAAACGGCAAATTTCACGACGGCCGAGATCCGTTGTGAGAACTTTAGCAATGAGTAGATTATAGGAAGACAGATGAATTTATCTGTGTGATAAATTACTATCTTTGTAAGAAAAGACTCTACTGCCACTGCAAAATTGTGGAATTCTCAACAAGCTATGAAAATGAGGAGGAAAATTATGTTATAGAACTTTGTATAGACCTCTCCTAGTGGGCTGGGCACTAGGGAAAACATTACAGCTTTTGTAAATTAAATTGTATTGTGTGGTAGGTATTGTATGTTTAAAGAGAGACTAGACAGAGATGCAAGGACACATAGGATTTCCTGAGTCAGTCAATCTAAGAATAACAAACACGAAATAAGCGATTAGTAGGCACTATTTTCTGCTAAGCTAAAGGCGGTGATTTTTGAGTAATATTTTCCTGTAAATAATTATTTTCAGATTTACATACTTGTCTATGTGCCTGAATATCTCACAAAACCACTATTTTGTAACACAAAATTAATTAACTTCAAAATTAGGTTAGAAATAACTTTTGACCTCTCTATTTTATGCTTCTGTGTCTTTATTTATCTGTCACTCACCACTTGCTCGCATGATGCTGATGGTACAATCTTCACTTCACTTCTTTTCTTTGTGTAGGGCGTCTAGTCTGCTGTACTGTAGCAGCTGTACAATCTTCCTTCTTCTTCTTCTTTTTTTAATTAGTGGCGTCTGTGGCTGTGTGGAGTTTGCCACAATTTTACCAATGTCAATGACCAATGTCGCAGGGTTGAAACAGTAAGACAATGGAGGATCTGAGACATAAGAGGTCGGTTTAACAGAGGGAGACCATAATTTTATAACAAGGTGATTTGTTATTACCTAAATCCTGAATAAAATAGGACAACATAGACAACACAAATTGCTCGACGATGGCGTTGAAGTTGGTTGGTACAATCTTTGATCATGACCGCTCGTATTGTCTGTCTGTCAGAGAGAGATCTGACTGTGACAATATAGACACTGAACTGAGACTGACAGTTAATCTTTGGAATCAATGTTGTCTGTCTCTGGACTGACCAATCGTCCGATCTGACTGAGATCTGACTGACTGACTGACTGACCAATATGAGATGACTGCTCAGATGACTGCAATGAAGTTTCCATCAAGCCAATTTATACCGTCAATTCTACACGGTAGTACATATTCCATGGATTTACACTAGGTCAGTGACTGACTTCAAGTGGAGTCAGGGCTGATTTGCTCCGTTACCAACCGACAGCGCTTCACTGACGGGTCAGCACTGACTTAACTCGAATTTTGCTACTGACTCAATGTAAATCATACTTTACAAGATCAAGAACTGTGAGTGAAGCATGGACCTATAGGTTTAGGGAGGGAAGTAAAATGTTCCATTCCAATTATCATGACATTGAGCTTTCGGGTCCGATTTAGCAATTTATTTTAAAAATTATACTAATTGCCGCCCGCGACTACGTTCACGTGGAACTCGGGAACCATATATTTTTCGGGATAAAAAGTACCCTATGTTCTATTCCCGGTCATTATCTATCTATGTTTTAAATTTTAATCAAATATGTTTAGTCTAAAGAAACAAATATCCAAACATCCAAACTTTTGCATTTATAATATTAGTGTGTTACGTGTGCTATTGTGTTTTTTGTGCCCACCAACTATCCTACAGGCCCTTGCCCTTCCAATCCAACAAATAATACAGATAATATTTTTTTTATTCAAAAATAGGGTTACAAAAATAAAATAAATGTTTAGTTTACATACATTTTTCTGGGCTGACTGAACTATTTACATAGAATCGCTCGCGCTGGAAGCACCCGATCTAGGTCAATGGTCCACAGCTGACGATTCGGCGGACTTTTTTGACATGGGCCATGGCTTTTTGCTTCATTCTATTTTATTTTGACATTTCGTGAATTTGATGTCAAGCGCTACGTATTTCTTTGAGAAAAGTGGTTTTTGCAAGGATTCTGATCGATTTTTAAGAATTTTCAATCGAATTCCGTCGGAAACAGTCTCGATCAACTCGCCTCCGCCAAATAGCTTACGGCGGAGCTGAGAAATACCGCGAGAACCATGTGACACGAATACGAAAAAGGACTTCCAGATCGTCAATGTGACAGAAATGTTTTCTGCCATCGCGACGATCCAGCGCCACAACACAGTCGCCACGAGCCCGACGCGCGTTCCTCAAACGGCGATATAGGGGAAGCGCGGCGAAGATGAGCGCGAGATGGCCAGTTCGCCACCGAACCCTAGAGAAGGCGAGGAGGGCGGTTCTGAGTCGCAAGAGGCGGGCGGGGAACGCGCGGCCGCCCCGCAGAAGAGATTCATAGCGCCCCCTGCGAGCCAACTGCCGTCGAAGTTGTCGTACGTTGCATTCGGCCCGCCCGGTCCCAGCGGGGGTATTAAGCAACTGTTCCGGACTGTCAAGGTGGCTCGGAGAGTCCCCACGCTGCCGCGCAAGCTTCAGGAAGACGAAGGTGGAGGGTCCTCGCGGCCAGGGCCCTCCACCGCTGCTCAGCCGCCTGCTCCGGCGGCTGCAGCCGCCACCAGCGCCGCCGCTGCCAGCGCGGCAGAAGCCCCGCGCCGCGCCCGCCGCGACCAGGCCAAGCGGCACGCCTGCAACACCTGCAACAAACGCTTCACAAGCCCTGGAAAACTCAGCCAGCACGTTCTCTCCCACACTGGTGAGCTACCCTTCCCTTGTGAGTTTTGTGATAAACGATTCAATTCTAAATTCAAACTTGCCCGACACAACCTCATCCACAGTGAGGCTCGTGCGTTTGGCTGCAATGTTTGCGGTAAATCCTTCAACCGTAAGGACCATCTTACTAACCATGTAAGAGTTCACAATCCTGTCAAAAAGCTTTACACCTGTGAGAAGCCAGATTGTAGAAAGTCATACACATCTCAAATGAGCTATCGCAAACATGCTGCTTTGCATTCAGCAGAGGAAGGAGACCTACAGTGTAAGATTTGTGATAAAGTTTTTACCAATCGTCATGATATTGTCTACCACCTTAAAGTTCATACTGGAAGTCGGACTGTGAAAGATGAGACTGATAAGAAGTTCACATGTGATTTCTGTGAGAGGAGGTTTTTTACAGCGAAAGATGTGCGACGGCATTTGGTCGTTCATACGGGCAGGCGCGACTTCTTGTGTCCTTACTGCCCTCAGAAGTTTGGCCGAAAAGACCATCTGGTCAGGCATGTGAAGAATGCGCACCCTGATGAGTCCTGGCGATCGGCGGCCGTAGGCACCTCCAGCGAGCCAACTCCTGAGGCTTCTGCTTTTGAAGAAACTTATACAGAATACACCTCCATTGAAGGTTCAGATTACGTTTGGAAACCGTCATCTCCAGAAACCACTCCAGAGGTCATCCAACTACCTGTTTCAACTTCTAATATTATAGTTGAAATGGCACCTTCTGACCTTGATATAAAAATAGAGCCAGTAGATGTTAAAGATGACTTAGAAGATGTAAAGTTGGAAGAACCAACTTCCCCTCAGTTATTGGAAACCGTTCCCAGTGAGTTTCAAGAGATAGTGTTTGTGATTCCGGAAGAGTTCCAAGCCCCAATGGATTATATCACAACGCAAGAGTTACCAGGTGAGATGGAGACTGATCTGCTTGACCCTACGTTGTTAATAGATCCGGGGGAGGGACCATCGGGGCTGTCGAATCAGATGCTTCGAGGATTGCTTGAGGACAGAGAGTCAAGGTATACAAGTGAGGAAGGTACTGGTGGAAGGACACAGCAAAGGTTACCCGCATTCACGCAAGCCTTCCACACGGCACAAAGCCCTAAACCTCCGCCCCCACCGCCACCACCGCACTAACTCTCGTCACACACATCAACTCATTACAACTCCAAATAAATTAAAAGACCGTAGGAGTAAGTACAATAATTTATAGGTCTTACATTAATTTGAAGTTGAAATGGGCTTGTTTCCTGCATTTAGCTTTTGTAAACTACCTCACTATGTAAGGTTGGCCTGAGCTGTAAATAGTCTTGTGCAGTAGTAATTCGAATTTTAATTTTGGACTTGATATTTTGATAGATAGGCTCGAGGGTGCTCCTCGGTTGAATTGCCAAATTGTATGTTTGTACGTGTTGGTTATACCAAAATATTTCCGAATTCTGCATGAATATGTGATCTAGTCGTGTATGTACTTTCGGAATTTTATGTTTATTTGTAGTGTACAGTTTTGACGTTTATGGAGTATTATTGGGACCAACTCTGTAAGCTGTTAGATGCTTAGTTGAAGCCACTCGGTGGAGATCCGAGTGGTTGGTTACAAAGCAGAATTGTTAGGAATATAGCTCTTGAGGGCAGCAAGATATTATAATATGTTTAAGAGATGCTTGCTGTTCTCCACGCGATATAACACAACAGAGAGCATATTCCTTTTCAAACATAAGAATTAAATTTCTGCTAGTGTAGGTTAACACCAGATCTGTTATAGAATGTGTATCATCTTAATGTAAGTGCTAAAGAACAGAGTTACAACTGAAAACTCTGTATGAATCAAAATATATAACAATGCAATGCATTGATACAATCAGAATACCTCAGAAGCATTCAGCTTCCTCCTAGAATAATAGACAGAATAAATTGAAGTCCCTGGCGATATTGGTAAACTTTCAACATTTCATCCTTTCAACATAAAAAAAACTATACATAAAAATGTGCCAAAAAGTGTGTCTGTAATATTTTACTAACCTAACAAATTTCAATAAAAATAATAAAAACTCTATGAAGGCAGTCAACTGAAAATAAATATTTAAAGTTGAATGCTCTCTATAAAAAAAAAAACGAAATAAAAAATATGGTGAATATTAGGCCCAGTTCAAAAGAGTTACCTAATACATAGAAATATGGTACCTAACTGAAAAAAATGTTTGACCTTTTGGTAGCACAAAAATATTACATTTGGAAAAAAAGTATCATGTCTTGGCATATTGGTTTATTAGAGTTATGGAGCCAAAATATTATTACTTACTTAATTTTAATTTAATGTGTCAGATTAATCAGTGGGAATAATCAATATAAAAAGTTGGGATGAAATGGGAAGGTGTAAATACAAAATGTAGATGCCTTGCATTTCATAGGAATACACCTGTGTTGAGATAAAATAAATCTTTATCTTATCTTATTTTTCTACATTTTGTGTAGTCTATGTTGAGTTAAAATATAATCAAGTTACCTTATTCACAAGTTATACAATGTTGATCTTTTATTGAAGTTAATTGGAAAAATCTGATAAAAAACACTGGTTTTGCCCTATTCAACTAATGTTTTAGATTGGTTTGAAATCCTCAATACCCACTGACACTATAACTACCTACCTAATAATTACCTATGTTAAGTTTAATTAGGTAATAATCTGGAACTTTTATCATAATAATTAAGCTTATTATTGTGATGTGCAATGCTTGGCGTCTAATTATTGCAAGGCGACTATATCAGAAAGATCCAATATTGTTCACACTTCGTTCATAGATTATGTAGTACATAATTCTAATCTTTTTTAGGTTAATAGGTCTGTAAAAAATTTAATCTACCTCAAAAAACTTATCTTCTAGAATTTAACGACTATGTTAGGTTAGTGAGAAAGTTAAGTTTTCTATATTACGTGAAATACAGGAACCAAGGGCTGGTTATTTCAGTAATTTTTATTATATGCTGCCGGAAATCTTTATTGATATAAAACTTAATATTATGTATGATTATAATATCTATTTTGTGCTTTATTTTTTATGCTCTACAAGAGTGGCTTTTTTGGTTAAAATGAAATCGTAGTTCCACGATTTTGGTAAAGATCTGGGTTTTTTAAATTTGTAAAGCCACACAAAAATTACTTTAAAAATAAGAATTTTAGGTCTTTTACGCACTTGTATCGTATAAACTTAATGTAAGCAATAAGAGTATATTTTTATATTGATGATATACATATTTCCTGAATGTTTGCAAAATATTAGAAAAGATTTCAGCAAAAATGTTTTCAATGAAAGGTTAATGATACTGTTTATTATTAAGTGATTAGACTGCTTTAAGTAGAATTTTTATTGAAAACATTTTTGTCGTATCATTCCTAACTAAGGACCCATGGACTTGTTCTGAGCAACATCATTGAGCTTTTGAGACTACTTTCCAAGTCTATTTCCTTTTCCACTAGTCATGTACTAAAGCAGCGCAATCTCTCAAAATGGGCAGATTTTAGTGATATTATTTACTACAATGTGCCCTACCAGCTAGCAAAGTTTCGCCCTTTTTATTAGAACACTTAGAAAAAAATGGGTAGAAAGAACAAGCAACTTATTAGTAACACATCTTTAATTTCTAAGCTTTTTCATGTGCATCTAAATTACCTAATCTATAAGTTTGGCGAACTTTTGCTTACATTTTAATACTGTGAACACCTGTATGCAGTGGGGTTGCAACTAATAATTAGTACAAATATTACCTTCATATTTAACGTATTCCTGTATTATATTAGTATTGACAGAAATATACAACGACGTAATGCAATATATTTTTATAATGTTTTAGATTTTAACTACTATCTATAGTAACATATCAAAGAATACTTTTCGATCGTGTTTTGTCTTGGATATGTAATATTGAAGTTCATGTTTTTTATTTATTGTATAACACTATACAGTATGTATAACAACTGTCTAAATTCTGTTGTATTTTATATTAACACAAAGTGTTCATTTACTTTTATTCTAGGGTACCTACATAATGATAATGATTAGGACATCTTGGGCATTCTCAACTTAATTTTTTTTTATTTTATTTCAGATAGGTATTAATTATAGTCTATTTCACATAGGTAGGGTGCTGACAGATTTGGTATTGTATGGTTTTAGTCAATAGTTTATAGTTTAAATTGCAAAATAAAACATACTTTTTGTAAATTTATAAATTGTGGTTATTTGTTTGTATTTTATAACTTTGACATTGCAGAATAAATGATGCAAAAAAGAAAAAACAGAAATGTACCTAATAAACAAATGTACAAAATATTGTATTAACAGCCTTCCTATGTAAAATAGACTATAATTTGTTTTTTTTTTGTGAAGTTAGCTTAATATTTTTTTTAATATCCCTCATTGTTAATTGTAATAAAATAAGATAAATCTTTATTCGGAACTAGTGTACAGTAAAGTGCAAAAACGATGCTACCTACAGAAGTAAAAACTGTATCGCAGGTAAAAAAATAAATAGTAGTAGTATTATTCGCTTTTGAAGAAAGGTTCCTATCAGCTTATTATTATCACTTATTTTAAAATTTCAAACTCAATTTGTTGTTGTACTCACGATGTTCCAATCAGCATAATTATTTTAATTCGTTATTATCATTTTCCAGTTATAGATTTACTATACAGTCAATGAGTGTGACTCATTTTTGTTGTGTAACATACCAAATACATTAATTTTATTTCTTTGCTTACATCATTCGAATATTTTTTTATTTTTATCATGTCTTGTAAGTTAATCAAAGATTAATAAATAAAGCTATTCATGAACGACGCACAGTAACTTAAAAATAATAATAAATAATCATGCGGTTGTATTAATTTACGGTAACTTACAAACACGTTACTGTGCAATGTATGGAACGGTCTTTAAGAATTATTCAGTTGATCTAATTTTTTTATTAATTCATTGTTAGTTTTACTTTTATTTTCGATTGTGTTTTTGGAACAAAATATCAATTTCTCTATGCCATGTCTGTTTCTTTTTTACAATGTTTAAAACTATTCTATAGTGTTTTATACGATATACGTAATTTTGGTACATAAAATAGGGGCCTTATTATTAAATGTTAATAAAATGTAGATTTTTGAACTTTTAATGAGAAAACATATTTTTAGTCTTCTATTCTATGATATATTTTTAAAAACTATTTTGTTACGCTTTATCAGTATGCTTTCATGTTGAATGTTAAAAACATTTTTGAATCTATGACGAAAGTCTTGTTACTATCTGGTAGATTGAAGTCTTTTGTCTGAGATTGAAGTACTTCTATTTTACACCTTTATTACGTGTCACCTAGAAAAGGCTTTATTTTTCTAAAGAACAACCTTTATTAACACAGTATAGTTTGATTTACATGGATATTCTACACAGCATTTATATTAAAAAACACAGTAATTTACATAGTACTAACAATGCCCTTGCAGGATAACTATCCTATAAACACTGTACCTGGTAACACAATGTAAGTCTTCATTATAATAAATATTTGGAACATCATTCAATTATTTGTTTTATTTAGAAAATCGACAGGTCGATATCGATAGAAGTAATAACTAGGTCCAGCCAATTTTACAGCTTAGGAAAATACAGTTATTTTTTTAGTCTGCATGCAGTTGGCACAGGTTAAAAAAAGAATGGCTGAGAGTAGGCGAACTATAGTTTTACTGTTTATACTGTACAATGAGTTTAAAATCACGTAGTAAGTTTACCTAATTTCTGAAAAGATGGCAAGTTGGACCCACACCATTTTTACATAAAAAAAATGGTGAATCCATATTGCTAACAAAAGAATGCGTATTCAAATTATTTTGTGCTAAGGTCTGCCATCTTCCAATCCGTTGGGATTTGGTTCCGCGTAGTAGATAGACGCAATCACTTTCGCGTGAGAATAGTCCAACAGTGGGAACATTAGAAGGCTGTATCATCTACAGGGCGCAAACGCATTGTGGCTGAGTTTCATGACCCGCATTTACACGTGGCGGCCCGGGTATGGACGGGTACATAATTTGACCGCGCATTTGTGAGCACGAAATGGACAAACCCCTAAGTCTTACAAACCGACGACACGCCTATCGTGTGGGATCGCGGATCCGCAACATTATGCAAATAAGATACAGCTTAATAACTAGAGTTGAGCGAAACGCCACAAACTAAAAATCTAGTAAACGTAGTAATGCCGCGAGATAAACCCGAAATCTGCGCAAATTATTCGCCCATTGCATAGATAAGAATTATTGCAAGCGCAAAATAATTGTCAGTAAGCAAAAATAAAACAAACAAATACAGCCAATAAAGATGAACTATATTTTATTGCTGATCAAATAATAACAAAACGCATAAACTTATAACCAGATATAACAAAATAAATACCTAATCCATGGTAAATTAAAGCAACAAAGAATTGCAGTCAGAATCTATTTTAACACAGAATTTCTATACATTATATAACTATCAATTTTACTATACACATAAATACACTTACTCAATGAATAACATTATTCAACACAGATTTTGTCTACCTGAATTTGAACTAAACTATAAATTGTACTAAAAATACTAAACCCAACACGAAAAGAACACTATAGAATCCCGATTAAATGTACAGTTCCCAATTAGGTTCTAGTATCCAGAGGGTTCTATTATTTCCCAAATAGTTTCAAATATAACTGTAAATGCACTACACCAGTCACCGAAATAAAGGAATGTTTAGTGCCTGTCTGCGGGCGTTATCAACCGTTTCAATCTGTGAACAAATTGGAACGCGACAAAAAATCATTTTACTGTCCGTTTTTTCATCTTTCTCACTTTGCCGGATTTCGGCTTGCTCTTCAACGAAATACTGTCCATATTTGGCAATTCTGTGTCTGACGGCTTCTCCCGTTTAACCGGGTTATCGTTTGCGTCATGGTCAGAACTATCTACACCGTTTTCCATTCTAACTGTGTTCATGTAAGTTCTAGGTGGGTTCGGTTCCATATCTTCGTCCGAATCGTAGTTCCCGTTGGGTTCGTGCCTTTTGTATTGAAACGAATGCCTGTAGTTGACGTCTTCGTCTGAATCAGCTGTTCTAGAAACTCTGTACCGTCGACTGATGTTTTGTAAAGACTGGTTCTTTTGTAGTTCAGCCTGTATCGAATCTCGGATATTCATTTCTGAGGTTGATTTCGAACAGTAATCTTCTTTGTCAGACTCAGAGTATTTTCTGGATAGGCGTCTTGTTTCTGAAGGTTTTTCTTTGGTCTCTGCTATGGTATGAGGTTGTGTTATGGGGGATTTGAGTTTGACTTCGGGTCCGCCGCCGTAGATGTCAGTAAAGAACCGCCATAGCTCTTCGCTTAGTTGCGCGTGGTCCGAGCCTTGTTTTAAGGTGTAGGTGGTTTGCCCGTCAGCTTCCTGAAATCGGAAATAAATAGTAAGAAAATCTATTGTAGAAATAATCTATGCTAAGTTCTATATAGGTTGCAGAACCTAACTTACGAAATCTTAGATCCATATTCCAGAACTGTACTCAAACGTCTATTTTGTGACAAAATAATTTGCAAAAAGTTAATCAAATTCTTATACAAAACTCAAAAGAAAAAATAAAATTATTTATCGATGTCGACATGGAGGATACCTACTCGGTACCAGGGTTCGAACCCACGACTCAGGGGTATAGTTACCTGTTTAATGACGATCCCAGAGTTGTCCACGGGCGGTGGGGGCTGGTGCGTCTTGTTGCGAACAAACGCTTGCCACTGCCGGAACCAATGCATACTTATAGCGTATATCGCGCGCGGGTGATTCTGTTCCTGAAAAGGATAAGTGAGTGAGTCATTTGTGTATTGCATAGCGCATTGGTGTAAGGCTGCAGTTGCACCAAAAAAGGTTTTTTAAAGCTTTCTGTGTGTAAAAGCACCCACCAGCCTGCACTTAACCCAACGTGCGTCCCTGGGCACGGGTGTGTGACTAGTAGGTGTATTTATTTATTTTATTTATTTATTTTAATAAAAACACCCAGACCCAGAACCAATATTTGCAAACATTAGTCAGCAGCGGGGATCAAACCCGCAACTTCTCGCTTCTCAACCGGGCACTTTCCACCATAGAGGTCGTAAAACTGGATTTGTTCGGGCGTTTCGGGGCAAACCCTATTGGATAACATCGAATCATTTTTTTAGACTGGTGTCGGTTTTTCTTTTTTTAAACGGCTTAAAAAAAAGGAGGACTTTTCTGATTCAATCGATCCGCGACTTGTGATTTGTGATGATTTTGTTTCGTTTCGATAGGTTTTATTTAAATTTTATAGATATGAGTTCAGTATAGTTCGCACAGCGGATCTAGGCTTCGATGAAGTTAGCCGTTTGTAATCCGCAAAGACAATTTAGTTTGAAAAAGCTCTGTTGCGCATCGAAACGGCTAATTTCACGACGGCCGAGATCCGTTGTGAGAACTATACTTTTTTGAATAAATCATAAAAAACGTGTCAACAACTACATCGCCTCGCATCACCACAATCTATCGAAACGCGTTCAATTTCGTATCAAAAATGAAATAAGAATAAAGTGAGTACCTGGAAGCTGGCGTGCAGGTCGCAGAAGGCGGCGAGCTCGCGCGCGCGGCGCGTGCGCAGACGCTGCGCCGCGCGCGCGCATGCGCCGCACTCGTGCACGTGCGACACCGCCGGACCGCCGCCGAACCTGACAACACAACACGATATCTTACCACGACAACATTACTCTAATAGGTGCATTCATTCATTCTTCTTCCAAGGTTGCCCTGGAAGTATTCGCTCTTACTGGTAAGGCCGCCCTTTTGTACTTTGTAAAAGCCTTTTTTTTATTAGTTAATGCGTCATCTTTTGTGTACAATTCATTAATTATTCATACACTGGATGAAGAAAAATCATCGAAAAAAAAGCTAAAAACGCACTAGCCGAGTTTGTTACCAGATTCTTCTAGGCTGCGACGCTTGAAACTGCCTAAAATTTAAATATATCCCAGTGATTATATAGAATGAAAATATTTTTAATTAAAAGTAGCCTATTTCTGCCGCCAAGCAGTAATGCTCGCATTGCTGTGTTCTGGTGTGAAGGGTATGGTTTCCGGTGAAATTACTGGCACATGAGGCTTTCGATCTTAGCCTCAAGGTGGCAACCCGCGAGTGATACCTCTGGTGTTGCAAGCGTCCTATTCCCGGTAATTATTTATCTATGTTTTAAATTTCAGCCAAATCGGTTCAGTGGTTATCGAGTTATAGAAGAACAAAGATCCAAACTTTCGCATTTATAATATAAGTGTGATGTCAAAGTCAACGTCAAAAATTATTTATTTCAATAAAATCACAAGGATTATTTTGAAACGTCTTAAAGTTAGGTGAATTTACGCCTGTTCCACACGCCCATCCTAGAAGAATCTGGCAGCAAACTACAACAAATAAAATAAATAAATAATGCTGGACAATCCACACAGCATCATCTAGTCCAAGGTAAGTTGCTGTTAAACAGAGCTGTGTTATGGGTACTAGATGACTGATATATATTTAATACAATACATTATATAGATAGATATATTTTTATTATATATAAAAAATACCCAGAACACTCGGAACAAATATGTGTAGATCATACAAACATTTGTCCCGAGGCGGTAATCGAACCTGTGCCCGCTGCGCCACGTCGGTCGTCAATGTGATGTGATTAGTGTGATTAGTAGAGTAGTAAAGTAGGATAGTATTTAGTATGTTACTGTGCGTGGAGCAGCTCCCAGAGCGGCTGCGGCACGACGGCGGCCAGGCTGTGCAGGTGCGGCGCGCGGTCGTGCCGCACGCCGCCGTGACAACACACGAAGTCACTGTTGTCTATCGGCCCCGGCTCCGCCCATGTGTTGAACCTGACACACAATCTATATTTTTATTTATTTTATTTTATTTTGTTCGGAAAACAAACAGTATAAAAAACTAAACACCAATAATATGTTTTCGCATATAAAAGTCTAGTGTGACACACTTGTATGACAGAAAAACAACAAAAATACCTACTGTAGATAAAATTATTAATTAAAATAGCCTAAAGAGTTATTGTACCATCTCAAACCAACTGTTAAATAGAACATGCTTAGATGGCTTTGAATTGAACAAATCCAACTCAGGGAAACAAGCCAGTTCATTATAGGATATATACTCATTATGTTCTTTTATATAGGTCAGTCGTTATCAATGACAAACTTTAGGAATAGGTTCCACACATAAAAAAACCCAAATACCTTTTTCTTTTTTTGAAAAATCTCGAGTAAATCGATTACGTTTTTCTGGTCAATTATTAATTATCCCTGTTGGTAATCGAAAGGGGAGCGCGCGGCGCTTGTCAATGACCCGCGTGTTAATAAACCGCGCGTCAATGACCTGCGCGTGTCAATGACCCCCCTATAGCCGCTACGGGGCGCGCGAATATTTAATTATTGAGCGATTTTCAACAACGATAAATAATAATTGACCAAAAAAGTAATCGGTTTACTCGAGATTTTTCAGACAAAATGTTATAAAAAAAAAGGTACATTAATTTTTTTTTGTGTGTGGAACATATTCCTTGAATATTGCGCACTAATGATCAAGGACCCTGTACTTATTATCTTCTTAAAGGGTGGTCCAAACACAGACGTCAATAAGAAAAAAAATAGATTCCTCAAATTCAGAGGTATCCGAAAATACCCCATGCCAAAATCATGCCATGACATCGGTCGTCAATTTACTTTATTCTAAAGAGCTATACTTTATTTTCCAGTTCGTGGTCACCTCCGAGTGGAGTGGACAGCCCCGACTCGATGGACCGATGACCGATGATGAGTGGTTGCAGGAAGTGAAATTGGTCGTCATGACGCTCTTTGGGCGATCGATTACTATCGCTCGAGAGTCGAGGTCAGTGTCACAGGCATTAGAAGACTGTTAAGATGATGATGAAAAAGCTCACTTGTTGATCCACTGTTTCGAGATGAAGAATTTGATGTCATTCGGCTCTAGATTCGTGGAATCTATTATTTCAGCCGCTTTTCGTCTCAGCTCAGACATTTGAGGGTTCACTTTCCTGAAAATATTTTCATCACACTTACACCTTTATTCATAAAAGAATATTACTAGAGTTCTGTGTGATAGAACTCGTCCGGCCGCCAAACATGCCATACCCTTGGAACCGGAACACAGCAATGCGAGCATTGCTGCCGGTTTCCGGTGAAATTACAGCCTAGTATCAGTAGTCCGGTTAGTTTGTCCGATGATCGGACTGATGAGACTTTTTGTCCGTTAGTGAATGTCAGTCAAAAAGTTTGTTAGTATGAGTTATTCCCATCTTCCAACCTAGTTTTCCACCCCTCGCTACACATCCTCGCTTAGCTCTGGTGGAAACGCAGCCTTACGGTCTGATTCAAATTTATTTTAAAGCGAAAAATCATGTTTCCATTTAGAATCTTGCTAGGTAATTTAAAGTTTTCGTTTGTTGATCATTCTAAAGAAAAATGGTAAAATTTTTGCAGAAAATATGTTTTCAAATAAAATCAAAAATTTTCATAGAATACTCACTTATAGAACAGCACATATGCCTCTGTATGCGTCAGCTGGTGCAGAGTAAGAGGGGTGACCGTCGCGTCGTCGTAGCAATGCCAGCCGCGCGCGTTCTTAGCGACGCAAGTATAGTGCCCGCCCCCGGCTGTGCCCGCGTGGCAGATCACCGCGCAGAGCTCGTAACGTGTGATTTTTGACGTGCAGTCTGGGGAAATAAATGATATTTAACGCAGTCTGAAGTGATCTTATTATTATTTGTTATACAACTGAAGTGGCAACCAAGCGTACGGCCCACAAGATGGTAAGCGGTTACCGCAGCCTATGGACGCTTGCAATACCAGAGGTATCACTTGCGGGTTGCCACCTTGAGGCTAAGATCGAAAGCCTCATGTGCCAGTAATTTCACCGGAAACCATACCCTTCACACCGGAACACAGCAATGCGAGCATTACTACTTGGCGGCAGAAATAGGTATGGTGGTAGTCCTTCCCTGGACGAGCTCTATCACAGAGAACTCTACTACTCTGTTATCTGTATGATTTTATTTCAATTACGTTGCTGTGACGCTCTGATTAAAAATTATTAGAAAAAACAACAAGTATTTGACATTGATCTTAGACAAATTCAAATTCAAATTCAATTGTATTTATTTGTGAAACACAGGTATATAAGTTGTTAAAATTATTAAAAGTGCACTGTGATCTGCGCTTAAATTAAGTTTTATATTTTTTACCTAACTCAACTAGTACTTGTATTCTAACTAGCAGACCCACCCAGAGCTGTGTTATGGGTACTAGATGACTGATATATACTTATATATATATATATTATACCTATAGAAAATACCCAGAACACCCAGAACAAATATTTGTAGATCGTACAAACATTTGACCCGAGGCGGGAACCCGCAACCACCGCGTCGCAAGCGGACCTGCCCACTTCGCCACATCGGTCGTCAAATTTACATGTCACTTAGCAATGAGAAACTTAAAATATAAGTAAAAAACGTAATTGAAAATGCTTCGAACAAAAGTATTTAACAATGTATGTGCTATAAATAATTTTCGCATCTAAAATAGATACATTATTCCACAAATATTTAGATGGTACATGGACGTTCATAGTTCATTCTAAACCTTAATCACCTAGCTATAAGGTACCTTTATGCGTGTACGGCGCCATGTTGAGATCTGCCACCGGGAAGGAGACCCTGGCGGCCACCTTGGCGCTGAACATCAGCTCGTGGCGGAACCGCTTTAGATGCACGCACAACACCTCCGGCAGTCGCACCACACCCGACATTTTTATACCGTTGCGTAATTTGTTACAGCGGGAACAACTGCAATAAGTATAAAGATAATCCAATGATCTAGGGTATTTTATTGATATATTTCACAGTAAATGTGATTTTCCCTTCTAAGGGAATTTTAGGATATTTTTATGTCAAAATCCTCTGAGCTTGAATCTACTTAGAGGATTTTAAAACAAAAAATCCCAAAATACAAAATACAAGGAATTTTTCATGATACAATTAGTTACCTGTACATATTATCGCCCTTGAGTTCGTCCGCGCTAAAGAACGCCGCGAGGCAGTCTTGGAGGGACACCACGGGACCGTAGAACCACGACCGCAGCCAGCTGAGCAACCACCAAACCTACAATATAACACCTTTTAATATATATAAAATACTAGCTGACCCGGCGCGGTTACACTCGCGTTATTTTTATCGCAATTTTTCTATATTTTTTCACCGTTTAAACCTTTCCTGGACTCCGCTATATAATGATGGATGAACATTGACTAACCCATGACTTTGCTATATTATAATGCATGGACATTGACTTACCCATGACTTTGCTATATTATAATGCATGAACATTGACTTACCCATGACTTTGCTATATTATAATGCTTGGACATTGACTTACCCATGACTTTGCTATATTATAATGCATGAACATTGACTTACCCATGACTTTGCTATATTATAATGCATGAACATTGACTTACCCATGACTTTGCTATATTATAATGCATGAACATTGACTTACCCATGACTTTGCTATATTATAATGCATGAACATTGACTTACCCATGACTTTGCTATATAATGATGGATAAAATTAAATTACACACAACTCCGCTATATAAAGATGGATGAACATTGACTTACCCATGACTCCGTTATATAATGATGAATGAACATTGAATTAACCATCACTCCGCTATTAATGATGGATGAACATCGACTTACCCATGACTCCTGGGAGCCGTGTAGCATTGTGTTGTGGTTGATGATGGGCTGTTGGCATCTGATGACAGCGAGGTGTTCTCGCGAGGGTATAGGCAGCGACAAGTCTTGGAATGTTTCCACTCGGGTTGATACCTACAATAAGATAATCACGCTAATATTATAAATGCTTAAGTTTGGATGTTTGTTCCTCTATAACTCGACAACCACTGAACCAATTTGGCTGAAACTTAAAGCATAAATAGATAATGACCGGGAATAGAACATAGGCTAGGAAAAAAGTACGGTTCCCGAGTTTCACGCGAACGATGTCGCGGGCGACAGCTAGTAATAAATAATATGAAGAAATAACGAAGAAGAAGAATTTAATAATGCCAAGTAACCCGTTTTGTTCAATAAAAACGTCAACGACACCAGTGTTTTACACGGATGAAGTAACACTTTCTGATTGGTGTTCACTGTCACGTGACTTAATGCCATTTTTTTCCAAATTATTTTCTAAAAATAATAAATAGTAGTTTTTGTTTTTTCCTATATACATTATCTTAATTAATAGTAATCCATCAGATTTATTCTTGACACAAGCCTATTCTGAGAGCAAGTGATCTTGGTTCTACAGTATAGGTAGCTCACCCTATTACAAATGAGGCATTGCACCGACGAGAGCAGTTTCCCGTCGAACACGTCAGAGATGATGCTGCGGTACCGTGGCGCGCCACTTCCGCCGTCGCCGCCGCCACATCCGGTCGTTGACTTCCTGTATTATAATAAAAATTGTAAAAAAATAAAGGCAATTTTTTTTAATTACTTCATTAATATAATAAAAAAGGCAAATAATAATTATGCACGCTGTGGTTTTGAAGCGACTAATAAGTATAAGATACTAGCGAGGGTTCTAAAGCTACTATAAGATACTAGGAGTTCTAGAGCTACTATATGATACTCGCGGTGGTTCTAAAGCTACTATAAAATACTCGCAGTAATTCTAAAGCCACTATAAGATACTAACGGTGGTTCTGTCCTGTCCGGCTTGGAAGGCACATCACTAGCGCCGCTGGAGCAAGTCTCGTACCTCTCCTCGGCTTCGCTCGACCACGAGAGCTCAGACTCTGAGCCTATAGCATCTTTTGGAACGGCTTCTTGCGGGCCTGGGAATAAAAAACAATGTATAAATAAATAAATAATGCTGGATAATCCACATAGCATCATCTAGCCCAAAGCTAAGCAGACCTTTTTTTATTGTCAACAAGTTTTTTTTTTTTTTATGAATACATTTTAAAATAATGTACTCAATATTATTACAATCTAGCCTTACGTTAAGGCTAATGAGTAAGTTTAAGCTGACCTGAATTATAAAATAAATTAGTTGCTAAGAATTGTGTCCATTGGCACTTTTCTTACTGTCTCTATTTATTAAGGGGAAGCACTTTGTTCATGTGTTCATTATAATATGTTTTACACTTTATATTAGAGTCACTATTGATTTTACACTACTAAATCAAAAGGTTTAGTCCTTTTGAGCCTTCTCACTATATCCGTGGTGTCGAGGAGCTGGATTGCCTCGACGTATTGTCAGCAAGTGACAAGACAATAAAAACGCCCACCTGATGTTAAGAATAGCCCGACTATAACAGATGCAGTGACACCCAGCATTATTTAAGTGTTTGCGTGGCACTACGACGACCGATGTGGCGCAGCGGGCGCAGGTCCGCCTGCGACGCAGAGGTTGCGGGTTCGATTCCCGCCTCGGAACAAATGTTTGTACGATCTACAAATATTTGTTCCGGGTGTTCTGGGTATTTGCTATATATAATAAAAATATCTATCTATGTATTGTATTGTATTAAATATATATCAGTCATCTAGTACCCATAATACAGCTCTGTTTAACAGCAGCTTACTTTGGGGCTAGATGATGCTGTGTGGATTGTCCAGCATTATTATTATTATTATTATTATTATTACTACACTGCGCTTATCACCCCGAGACATAGTTGTTAACACCCATATTCTAAGATGTTTCCTCGAATCTTCCTCCACTCGAGTCAAGGTAGGTTTAGACCTTGAGTTTGACAATCATTTTCTCACCTCCGGTAAGGAAAACTTTCGAGTGGAAGTAAGTAGAGGAGAATTTTTGCAACTAAGAATACGGATTTATTTGAGTGAGGTTGAGTCGAGTCGAGGAATTCTTGAGGAATCGTCTTAGAGTATGGGTGTAAGTCTCTTTTTCTTCTTCTTTTAATTTGTGGCGTCTGTGGCCGGGTTTGTCACAATTTTGCCAATGTCAATGTCGACAGGGTTGAAACAGTAAGACAATGGAGGATCTGAGACTTAAAATGGTTGGTTTAACAGAGGGAGACCATAATTTTGTAACAAGGTGATTTGTTATTAAATCCTGAATAAAATAGGACAACACAGACAACACAAATATAATACACATAAGTCTATATATAAAGTATGTACATGTTATTTACAACTTTATTTTATTCACAGTAATAAATTTGCATAACAGCGCTACAAAGGGAGAAAAAACAAGAGATGGGATAAGTTTACTCTTTTGCCCAGTAATTTTATGTTGTCTGTCGTTCTGACAGTTGCGTTCCGTAGACTTTATGTGACAGTTACCGGACAGTTACCGTTAGTGGTGACTTGCTGTGTGAACACGTTGTAAGCAAACTGCGGTGTACCGGCGAAGCTGGCGGATCGACGGTGTCGAGTGTTCGCGTCCTGTGCTACCCTGCCATATAAGTAATTACTATTATAGTAAGTAAGTAAGTAAGTCAAAAATCTTTATTCAATAACTAGCGGACCCACCTTTGCACGGGTACTCCCGTGCTTCAGAGGGCACGTTAAGCAGTCGGTCCCGGGTTTTTCAAAGTTGTTAGGCCATGACAGAGGGCTTCGGGCGGCCTAGAAACTCTGTCACCAGAGTTGGCCACTGACTCATACGAACGAACGAACGAACGGGTACTATAAACCTTCCTCGTGAATTACTCTATTAATGCACCGCTCCGCATAATGATCCGTTGCGTAGTTTTGCATTATTATTATTTTTTTATATGCATCAATTATTTTTAGTAAGGTGATGAACATATAATTTTAGTGTATCTTGGTTACTGGTATCATGCTTACTATTATTAAACTGGTATCGAAGAATAATAGCCTAATACGGCAAAAGATCTAAGCGTACATTATATGCGGTTTTCAGCAATAGTTTTTTTTTATACCATTAAAGTAGCAACCAAGCGTACGGCCCACTTGATGGTCAGCAGTTACCGTAGCCTATATACGCATGCAACATCATAGATATCACTTGCGTGTTACCACCCTTAGACGTTAGATGGAAAGTCTCGTGTGCCTGTAATTTCTCCGGGAACCTTCGAACCGGAACACAGCAATGCGAGCATTACTGCTTGGCGGCAGAAATAGGTATGGTGGTAGTCCTTCCCCGGACGAGCTCTATCACAAAGAACTCTACTACTCTTAGATAGAGTGAATGAATGAATGAATGAATGAACACTTTATTGTACACAAAAAAATACTTATTAACTAATATAAAAAAACATTAACAAAGTACAAAGGGCGGCCTTATCACTAAGAGCGATTTCTTCCAGGCAACCATGGATGGAGAAAGTGAGAGTAGAAAATTAAGTTATGTATTAATTTATGTAGTTAAGACACCCGTGCGAAGCCGGAGCGGGTCGCTAGTATATAAGGTCATTCATTATCAACCTGACAAACTTAAGGGATAGGTTCCACACATTAAAAAAAAATACTTGTACTTTTTTCTTATAAATAAAAAAAAAATTACGTAATTCTGCTTAATAATTAGTTATCCTTGTTAAAAATCGAAAAGGCAGCGCTCGGCACGTGTCAATAACCCGCGCTTCAATGAACCGCGGGTTAATAACCCGCGCGTCCTTGACCTGCGCGTGTCACTGACCCGCTACGGGGCGCGCACACTCGAATATTTCATTATTACGCCGCTTAACTCGATTCCCAACAATGATAAATAATAATTGAGCAGAAAAATGTAATCGATTTTTTTTTGTTTACTTGGGATTTTTAAGACAAAATATACATAAAAATATATATATATATAGGAACATATATTTTTTTTTATGTTTGGAACCTATCCCTTAAGTTTGTCAGGTTGATAAAGAATGACCCTGTATAAGAAGATGAGAATCTCACCTGAGGTAACCGTCAGTTCTTGACTCGCTGTAAGACGAAGCGGCGGGAGATTTTCGCCTCATACGAGCGAATAATGGCGCATCAGTCGCTGTAACGTTACATAAATTATAATTTATTAAGCCTCCTAAAACCAATATACTTAATTGTGACAATATGTATTCTTAAATTATTTAAGAGGCCTTTCCAAAATTTAGCGATATAATTCATGAAGTTCGCGTGAATGTATCTTTATATAGTATAAGTAATAGCGCGCGCGACGAGGAGCGTCCTCCCTCCATAAGCGCTCAGCGCGGTTTGAGAGTCGCTGCTTCGATCGATATGATTATACGTGCGTTAAGGTATGATTTTAAAAAATTCGTATTAAAAAAGTCAATGCTATTAGACTATTTTCTTCGTTGTATTTATTTAATAAAAACTTTAAACTCTTTACTTTAGCAGAAATAACAAGCGTAAAATTGGGAAAAGTACGCGTTTTTTATACCGTCTTTTTTCAAAAATATTGAACTAACATGTTGTATTTTTCTCTATTCACTTAAATTTTAAAACTGTGATTATTATAATTGCATTTTTGGAAATATGCTAGACTTTGTTATTTCATAGAAAAAATGATCGAAAGTTGACTGGAATTGCTCATTTTACGAAACGTGCGTTACTAATTATTTTTTTAATCAGTTATGTCTTGAGTTAATTAATATTTGTTCTGTTGGCTTAAATTTTAAGGGATAAAGCTTTTATTTGTTTTATTTTCGTTAAAATATCTTCAACACACGAGCCACAATAGTGTTCGAAACTTCACGGGCTACAAGAAAATCAAGGATTGTCAAGGATAGGGCTCTTAACATTTACTTTTATAATAATAATTAGTTAATCTTTTAATATTTTTTAGCATTTTAACTTTATTAATTCGGGCATGGTTTCCGGTTAAATTACAGGCACATGAGACTTTCCATATAAAGTCTCAGGGTGGTAACGCAAGTGATATCGTATGATGTTGCAAGCGTACATAGGCTACGGTAACCGCTTACTATCAAGTAAGCAGTTGATGCAGTTCGGCTAGTCTAAAATGAATTGCTGTGCGTTAGTCTCGCTAAAACTCGAGAACGGCTGGAAGGATTTGGCTAATTTTGGTCTTTAAACATTTCAATCAATCAATCAATCAATACATTTATTGCTGTCATATGGTACATTATGTAGTTGTTACAGAATAAGTAGTAACACACATGAACCCTGTTATTAGGGTATTGCAACATGGAGAAAGGCCGAGGCATTCGGTATTTATATTTAAAAAGTAGATAGATAGGTAAGTATGTCATGAATTGAATGATAATGTTGGTACCTAATAATAAATAAAATTGTTAGTGACGATTCATAATGTTAGCTTATAAAATCATGCAAAACTGATCATTTATATTTATTTTTTATATTTATTTGTGTGAGTCCAGGGATTTAAACGGTGAGAAAATAGACATAGACATATTTTTATTTGCTATTAAGACACACACATACAGTACAAACAAAAAAAAAGAAGAAAATCAGCAGTTACTTGTAACAGCAACAATTGACGCTGTCATGTACTTGTGTGCCACAACATCAAAAAGGCGTCGACACAGCATTGTGCCTTGCCACTAGGAAGAAGCTAGGCGCTGATATTCTGTCGATACCTTTAAATAATGCTGGACAATCCACACAGCATCATCTAGCCCCAAGGTAAGCTGCTGTTAAACAGAGCTGTGTTATGGGTACTAGATGACTGATATATACTTAATACAATACAATACATTGATAGATATTTTTTTATTATATAAGGTCATTCATTATCAACCTGACAAACTTAAGGGGTAGGTTCCACATATAAAAAAAAAAATACTTGTACTTTTTTTTTTTTTTTTCTAAACGTTTTTTTTTATAAAATTTTAAAAAAATAATTACTTAATTCTGCTTCATAATTAGTTATCCTTGTTAGAAATCGAAAAGGCAGCGCTCGGCACGTGTTAGTGACCCGCGCGTCAATGAACTGCGGGTCATTAACTCGCGCGTCCTTGACCTGCGCGTGTCCTTGACCCGCTACGGGGCGCGCACACTCGAATATTTGATTATTACGTCGCTTAACTCGATTCCCAACAATGATAAATAATAATTGAGCGGAAAAACGTAATCGATTTTTTTTTGTTTACTTGTGATTTCTAAGACAAAACATACATAAAAAAAAAAAAAATTATAGGTACATATATATTTTTTTTTAGGAGTGGAACCTATCCCTTAAGTTTGTCAGGTTGATAATGAATGACCCTGTATATAGAAAATACCCAGAACACCCGGAACAAATATTTGTAGATCGTACAAACATTTGTCCCGAAGCGGGAATCGAACCCGCAACCTCTGCGTCGCAGGCAGACTGCGCCCGCTGCGCCACATCGGTCGTCACCTTTAGCCAAAAGACCCTGTGAGATAGTGTGTATAGTGTTGAGTATTAAATAAATAATGTTTGTAAACTAAGCATTTATATATGTAAAAATTTGCTAAAAATAAATGCCGCGAGTGAAACCGCGCCGGGTCAGATAGTATTTTATATCTATTGAGTTACCTCCGGAAGAGGCGGCTCGACGTCGCACATGCACGTTCCTGTTCTCCTGGTGGTCACCATCAGCTTCCGTGCTGAGCTTATCTTCAGATGGGCTATCCCATACCTGCAGATCATATTACATAAATAAATAAATAAAATATTTATTTATTTATTCTCACAAAGGTTCAATAAGGTGATTAAGGTGAAATATTTAGGTGGTAGGTATTATACCTATATTAATGATCTTATTCATAAAAAAAACGCGTAATTATATTGCTTACTAAGTGTTTTTTAATATATTTTTTTCAATGTGAAATTGGAACGATGATGATCACACATTAACTTTATGTATCGTCACGTTTATAAATAAGGCCAGTAATCCGATAAACATGCTCACGAAACAAGGATTTTCAGGCAAACTATTATTTTAGTTAAGTTGGTTAAAAAGCGATTGATATTACAAAAGACGCTTATTCGAATTCTGTCCTTCCTAAACTTTTGGTATATATTTTAAACTAGCAACCCGCCCCGGCTTCGCACGGAAGCTTAAACTAGTATAAATATGAACTTTCATCTCGAATCACTCTATCTATTGAAGAAATAGAAAATACCCAGAACACCCGAAACAAATATTTGTAGATCGCACAAACATTTGACCCGAGGCGGGAATCGAACCCGCAACCTCCACGTCGCAGGCGGACCTGCGCCCGCTGCGGCACATCAGTCGTCAAAATATTCGAGCACGCGCGCCCCGTAGCAGTTATAGGGGGTCATTGACACGCGCAGATCATTGACGCGCAAGTTATTGACACCAAGACAAGGTACATGCATTTTTTTTTGTGTGTGGAACATATTTCTTGAATATTATGCACTAATAATACTCACCGGTTCTTTGAGCTCTTCGTGAAGCTGGTCCATAAAGCAGCGCAGAAATTCCTGCGTGTCATGCTGGTGGTACCCGCGGAACATAGGGTGCACCTGGAGGAACACCTTATGGATATCGTTATAAAGCTCACTTTGCAATGCACACGGCCACTGGATGTCATAATATGAGTTCATACTGGAAGGAACACCTCATGGGTATTGTTGTAGTGCTCAGTTTCCAATGTATACTGTATGTCCTAATAAGTAATTAAAGGAACACATTCTTTATTAATGAAACACCTTATTAGACATTGTTTTAGAGCTCACTTTGCAATGCACACAGCCGTCTTATCATAATTAAATGCACTCTACTTGAAGGAACATCCTATGAATAGATATAAAAAAAAGAGCACTGAACATTCAAATCTGTTGCAAATGCTGAGTGGTTGCCTTTTTTATGTGTGCAAATAAACTATTTCCATTCTATTCTATTATGTTTATGAATAAAGCCCACAAAGTGCTTTTAATGCAATGGGATTGTGTACTTACATTTCTTATTCCGTAAAGGATGCCATTAGGTACAACGTAGCCTCTCGTTCGTCGACTCCACATTTCTTTAATTAATTTTTGGTATGCCCTGAAAACGAGTAAAAACTTGATTGTATTATTGAAATAATCGAGAAAGCTTACAAATTCCCTTTTGTTGTTGCCCGGTTTAGTTGTGTTTACCGACTGATGGTCGGTTTAGTTGTGTTTACCGACTGATGACAGGTTTAGTTGTGTTTACCGACTGATGGTCGGCTTAGTTGTGTTTACCGACTGATGGTCGGTTTAGTTGTGTTTACCGACTGATGACAGGTTTAGTTGTGTTTACCGACTGATGACAGGTTTAGTTGTGTTTACCGACTGATGGTCGGTTTAGTTGTGTTTACCGACTGATGGTCGGTTTAGTTGTGTTTACCGACTGATGACAGGTTTAGTTGTGTTTACCGACTGATGGTCGGCTTAGTTGTGTTTACCGACTTATGGTCGGTTTAGTTGTGTTTACCGACTGATGACAGGTTTAGTTGTGTTTACCGACTGATGGTCGGCTTAGTTGTGTTTACCGACTTATGGTCGGTTTAGTTGTGTTTACCGACTGATGACAGGTTTAGTTGTGTTTACCGACTGATGGTCGGCTTAGTTGTGTTTACCGACTGATGGTCGGCTTAGTTGTGTTAACCGACTTATGGTCGGTTTAGTTGTGTTTACCGACTGATGACAGGTTTAGTTGTGTTTACCGACTGATGGTCGGCTTAGTTGTGTTTACCGACTTATGGTCGGTTTAGTTGTGTTTTCCGACTGATGACAGGTTTAGTTGTGTTTACCGACTGATGGTCGGCTTAGTTGTGTTTACCGACTGATGGTCGGTTTAGTTGTGTTTTCCGACTGATGACAGGTTTAGTTGTGTTTACCGACTGATGGCCGGTTTCCTGTCGTTGGCCAGCACGGCCACGGCAGCGCCGCACTCCAGGAAGTAGGAGGTGAGCGGCTGCGTGTTGCTGAGCGCCTGCAGGGCCGCGTTCATGTAACATGTGTTACCCATGTTCTGAAGACCAATCAGACCTGGAATATAATATTATCTTTACATGATATTATGTTCATTAAAACCCCATATTTCGGTACATATGTTTATCTTTGTAGCAGAAAGACAAGTATAATACAAGTGCAGAGAGACTTAGCCAACCTTATTGAATAAATAAAGTTTTACAAGTACCCACACTATGTACATAACATACCTTTCCCTCAAGTATCTACGTAAATAATTATAACAAGCAAAATCAAAGCTTAGAATTAACACTCATAATAATAATAATAATAACTATGGTAAGAGTAGTAGAGTTCACTGTGATAGAGCTCGTCTGGGGAAGGACTACCACCATACCTATTTCTGCCGCAAAGCAGTAATGCTCGCATTGCTGCGTTCCGGTGTGAAGGGTATGGTTTCCGGTGAAATTACTGGCACATGAGGCTTTCTATCTTAGCCTCAAGGTGGCAACCCGCAAGTGATACCTCTGGTATTGCAAGCGTCCATAGGCTGCGGTAACCGCTTACCATCTTGTGGGCCATACGCTTGGTTACCACTTCAATTGTATAAAAAAAAAAAAAGTTAATAACAAAGTTGCTTTCCGTTCTGTTCTTCTGTATGCTTAGATCTTGTAGTTTTCATCAATAGAAAGATTCAAGAAAAGTTTAACTATGTTTGGGCCTTATTCGTACATTAAACTTCTGTCAACTAATGTGTCTTTCAAATCTGTAATTATCTTTGTTCATTGACTTATAAATGGCGAAGACAATTACAGTTTATTTTATGAATACGGCCCTTAAATTTTAGTGATTATTATACCATTAAAGTGGCAACCAAGCCTGCAGGCTACTTGATGGTAAGTGGTTACCGTGGACTATATACGCTTGCAATATCAGAAATATCACATGCGCATTGCCACTTTGAGACGTAGAACCACCACCCACACCGAACACCGGAAACTATAATTCGACAGGTCGAACCGGAACACAGCAATGCAAGCATTACTGCAGAACTCTACTACTATTGAACCCGGTGGTTAACACTAGTGAGTTCAAGAGTAGAGTAAGAACTATAATGAACTATAACTATTATGGTTACCTCTAGAGCGAGTATCGTCATCATAATCCATATCTTCCGGGTCATCATCAGGACTCGCCAGTCCCACCGAGTTGAGACGGGCGCTGATCGAGCCGTCGATTGACGTCGAGTCTGGATACATCTGAAACAAACCTTAATTATGTAATCTATACTAATATAATAATAAGAAGTTTTTTTTTTGTTTTTAACTAATAAATTCAAAAACTACTGGTCTGATTTCAAAATACTCTCTCACTGTTAAGATGTTACATTGTCCTTGAGTAACATAGGCTATTGTTTATATCCACCCGTGCGAAGCAAGGACGGGCCGCTAGTATAGATTGGAGTAAGTTTGTGTGTGCTAATGGAAATATTTGCACATACAAACTAAATAAATAATGCTGGACAATCCACACAGCATCATCTAGCCACAAGCTAAGCAGAGCTAGGTGCTAGATGACTGATATATACTTAATACTACACAATACATAGTTTTTTTTTAGCAGATCATACAAACATTTGTCCCGAGGCGGGAATCGAACCCGCAACCTCCGCGTCCCAGGCGGACCTTCGCCCGCCGCGCCACATTGGTCGCCACTGTAGTCTAATTAACAGCTTTGTCAGCTTTACTACTCCTAAAGTCCTGACTGAATTTACAAGTTTGTGTGTTGTGTAAGTTTTTACTCTGTTTCTGACTTTCTGAAAAAGGGTTCATGTCGCTTAAAAGCAACAATGTTTCATCCTTTCTATACTTATATTTTTTTATTGTCAATTATTTTTTCTTGTGTAACTTGTTATATTTGCACACCATTTAAACTGGTAAAAATATGTGAAACTCTTTATTGTGACCTCTTACCTACCAAATTTTTGGGTGAATAATAGATTAAATGAAATGCAACAAATACTACCAGATTGTGTTCGAAGTGTGATGTGATAGAGTTTAGTATGATTATTAGACTTTCTTGTGTAACTTACTGCTCCTTGATTATTGGCCGCTCTGATGTGGACTTCTTTCTCACACGCGTAACACCATACCCGCTCCGTAGAGATGTTCATATGCACGCAATGCGACGGCAGCGCCTACAAATAACATTATTCTATGAAACACCCAGCATCCACCTCAGCAGTTAAAGCTATAAAAGGCCGAATTCTGTAGGGAAGGTTGTGCTTTTTATTTGCATCCATCAACTTAATGAACGAAACTTATTTGGAATGCATGTGTCTTAACTCAGTCCGTCGCATTGGATCCGATTGGTAGAGACACAATCACCCGCACTCGAAAGTTGGCGAGTTTTCCAGGAGTAAAAACATTAGAATGTTTTTAAATATTAGTGATGATGATGACTATGGTTCAGATAAACATCACTTGCATAAAAAAATATAAATTTATCTGTTGCCTATATTAGAATCAGAGTCCAAATATTGATTTAGTTTATTTACAGACAATACTGTTTGACCTAATTCCTTGCTTTTAAATGACCTAAGTGCCCAAAAACCTATGTGTCTTGTGTCCTAAGTGTCTTGTGAAAAAGTGGCTATTGCAGTAATTGTGCTCACATCCCAATTGACTCTTTTTACTCTCACTTTTAAAGTTTTAGTTTGAGGTCTTCTCATAAATCATTTTCTTGATGTTTTTCTACTGACAGTACTGCACTATTATCTTAATTAAATTCTGTCATAATTTTGTATCAACACAGATAATTCTTTTCCAAAAATGCAAATTCTACAATACAAATTGCTTAAATACCTTTTGGTGCTGCGTGCTGTGGTCATTTTTGACTTCAGAGCATCCGACGTGATGACAATCTGGCTGAAGACAGATCCAGAGGTTGGGACCGGAGCAGCCACAGTCAAAGCAAGTGAGCACCTGTTACAAACATTCATTTACATACACACACAAACTAAACGGCCAATTTTCTAATGAACAATGGTGAACAATGGTTAACATCCTATTCTAAAACTCCAATTTAGTTCTTCTCAAGTTTTGGTTTCAATTTTAAAGCTGTTCTATTAAACTGATGGGCAGTTAATATAAAACTCTTGATCAATCATTGGCTTTATCAGCTAAAGCTTGTAAGCTGGATTGTTGTTGAATAGTAGAATACAAAATCACTCAAAAAGAGATAATCAGATAAGAATGATGTACATTACTATATTACAACAAAAAAACTATAAAGTTGCATAAAATCCAGAATGATTAGAGCATAAGTTATTTATTTGCTATACATAATACTCTACTACTACATTTTAACATCAAAACAACAATGAATACATTATAATTAACATGCATTATTTACTGTGCAGTTACTTTAAAGTATTCTTGTTATGAAGTTGTAACAGATAAGCATGAGAAATTGCATAAGTCAGTTCAAGATTGTAAACATCCTGTAATTCGGCCTTACATGCACAAAAGGGGCTTAATAAACAGACTATTACTCATGCTGGCATGCAAGTCACAAAGAGCGCACACAACACCGAGTTACACAATGTAAACTGGACCAGGCAAATGGTAATTAAGTATTAGAGCATGTTTGAGGTTATTGTGGTCAATAAGATTACACTTACCTCTTTAGACTGCCACAAATCCTTCCCAAGAATATCGGTTAGCTTATTCAGATGTTCGCACGTCATTCCTTTTTCCATTTTATCTAAGAAACAGCTTTGAACGTAAATAAGAAATCAGTTTACAGAATCACAAGACACTGGTTGATGGTCATACACATTTTATGCCGCAGCGTACCGACGACAGCCAAGAGTGTTTGTATGAAGAACTAGGGATAGAGAGAAAGGATTTACAGGTAACATTTCGGGAGAAAAGGTTGAATAATTAAAAGATTACAGAAATTTCCTTCAATACAAAATTTCCGTGACGAGCAAAAACTCAGCGCTGCGCTGCAAAGCGAACGAATTCCATTTTTTGAAGTCTGAAATTTAATGACTTTGATGCTGTTATTGTCATTGTGAATCTGCCAATGTCAAAACGACATGGTTCGAATCTTTGAAGGTTTAATCACCCTGAACTGAAGCCCGATTCTAAGTTTTTACGTTGAAGCATCTTTGAATTGCATGGTGGCATCTGAGGGTGGCATGGTGCCCTATTCCACCGATGCTATCGACTGGTTTTGTCGTTCACTGTCACTCCTTTGGTAAAAAAAAAAACAATAACTAAACAATCTATCTGGGTCAGCACTAAGTGATCGTGCACAATAAGCTAAATAAAAATATCTTGGCAGATTGCTGTATTTTGTAGTTTTATTTTATCGAAAATATTATTAATCTCGCATAGAATATAAAAATAAATATGATAGAAAGAATCCATGAATCCTATTTCATAAGGTAAACACATGACTAAAGTGATTCTTGGATATTGTCATGATGCCTATTATCACACACAGTACACACACAGACTACTTTAAAAAAAAAACAGTAACGCATCATAAATTTATCTGAGCGCGTATGTCTATGTACGTAACCGTAGTGCCTTTAGTCTCTCTCTCTCTGGTATTGCCAATTCGCCAGAGGAGTTTATCGATCGATAGAATAGTTTTTCCAATCAAGAATCAAGTAAATAAAAGAAATCGGGATAATTATCTAACGCAATGACTTCTGCGACATCAAGCAGTGCTCGGTCCCTGTTCTCAGAATCTAAACAGCGCTTAGCTGAGCGAGTGCAAGTCAATATGAATAACATTTCTTCACTGGCTCGCCAGATCCAAAGGGGCTCCAAGTCTAATGAGGCAAGTAGTGATCACCATAGGCCCAAATCTGGTTTAAGCCCCCTCCATCATACTATAAACTATATTTTTATGGGTCAGAGTGTAGCAAACGGGGCGCTATGGAAAAAAAAACAGAAAATTTTTGAGAAAAATCTCGCCAAAACTCACTATCGGGAGAGGTGGGGATGTGGGAGTATTAGGGTGGGGGAACCATGACGGGTCACTTATGAGGTCATTGACCTTTGACCTCGGGGTCATGACTTTTGACCTCGATGCCATGATCGGTCATGACCTTTGACCCCACTGTCATGATCTTTGACCTCGAGGTCATGACATAACCTAACCATCGGTTCTGTCACTCTTTTTGAACCTAACCTATATAAGTCGAGTGTCTAAGAGTGGTTTGTTCACACGAGTCCTTGGCTGCGCTACGGAAGTCGCCGGCTCGCTTCGCTCAAGGTCAGTAAATCTTTTAAAGGGCAATGTGTACGCTTCTTTAACAAAGTCCCAAGCGACATACAAAATTTATCAATTGGCAAATTTAAAAACTTAATTAAACAAAAACTGTCTCAAAAAGCTTACTATAAAACAACCAATTACCTTGGCAAGACCTATTCGATGACATCATAAAATATATACGTTAATTAGGGATGTGATTTTTCGAGAAAAATAGTCGTTTTTCCTCAGCACCCTGTTTGCTACACCCCAACCTTATTATGTTCATGTAACTTGGTACCGATTCGATCTTTACTTGCCAAGGCTTATTAATATTCAAAAGATAACCCTGCCAGTATCTGCATTAAAAAAAAAAAGTTGAATATTTTGGGACAAGCTCTGATATCTGAGGTACTTACACCACTATAGATTATGGATTGTAAATAGAATTCTACCACATTGCTTCATTTGTCAAAAAGTATTTATCCATTTGTGAAGTTTACTATGGGTTATTCTAGTTTTCGATATGAGTTATTTATTGGTACCCTATAAAATGCTTTTTCATAGTCCAGTCTCTGTGTCCATTGTTATCCCAATTACTAGCCAGCAATATGCAGATTTGTCACTATTGATCATTCCTTGAAGTCTATTTCAGCTTCTAACAAAAGCAGCTCGCGACATGGCCAGCACCGAGAACCAGATGCAGAACAGCGAGGAAAACCTCAAGAAGATGCAGCTGATTGCTGTCCACATGGGTTATCAGTATGAGAACATACTTAAGTCTGCACAGATGCTCACTGAGGTGCAGGAACAACTGATGGCAATCAAGCGATGAATGCTTCTCTGATAAAAATATAATACTCACTTAATACCCAGGCCTGGTACCTTACTCTTGAATCCAATCACAATTTCAATTTAGCGCTCTCAAATTTGTTAAATTCTTAAAACATGGTTGAATTTGGCATTAGGTTTACACTCATAAGTATTAAATGTCATTATTTCAATACTTGTCCAATACCGATCGCGTTCAAGAGTAAGGCCCCTAGTTGGCTTGGAGAGATATTCTGAGGCTTGTCTAATGGTTTCAGGATACTATACATAATATTATTGTCAGATAATGGATTTAAAAGAAGATTCTATTAATTTATGTATACCCATTTATTTAAATAACCATTCTATGAGGATTATTAGCACTAATTAAATATTTATTCAAAATAAGAATAAACAGTTAATTTGAATAGAATAAACTGCTTATTAGACGACCAATGTGGCGCGGCGGGCGAAGGTCTGCCTACGACGCAAGAGGTTTCGGGTTCGATTCCCGCCTTGGGACATGTACGATCTGCAAATATTTGTTCTGGGTCTTCTGGGTATTTTCTATGTATCTATAAAAAAAAATATCTATCTATGTATTAGGTATATTGTATTATGAATATATCAGTCATCTAGTACCTATAACACAAGCTCTGCTTAGCTTGGGGTGGCTTGGGGCTAGATGATGCTTGGATTGTCCAGCATTATTTATTTATTTATAAGTAAATGACTAGTTTTATAAAATTGCTATGATAATATTGTTAGGAGGTATTTTCTTTCGTGGCAATGCATACAGGCTTTTACCGTTTGAGAGAGTAAAAAAATGTGTAATTTGAATGAATTCATGCAATTTTTATAGTGGTAGGACTCTTCAGCAAGAGTCTTTTCGTCTTGGTGGGTACCTAACCTACCTAGTCTACCTACCTACCACCACAGAACCACATATTCTGCCTCCAAGTGCGCAAGCATTACTGTGTTTCTCTGGGTAGGTTTGATTGAAAGGTATTGTAGCAAGTGAAATAACTGGGCGAAAAAGTCGAGTGACGAGCGCAGTGCAGTGCCAGGCAGAACTTTTAAACTCACCAAAATTAAGTTTAAAAGTTTGCGTGCAGATGGTCACGCGTGGTGCTTAACATCAGGCGAACGACTTATGCGTCTCGACACTTGCTGACAATAAAAAAGTTCGAGAGTTTGGTCAAGTTCTGGATACACGAGGCTAGTTTTCCAGGCTAGGACAGCAAACTAGTGTCAGTAAGGTAGCAAGTTATAACTTCTGGCTTTGCTTAGACAAAACTAGCTTCATTTTTAAGCTAGTAAGCTAGTTTACAAGCCAGGACAGTTTTTAATAGGATGAGTTCTCTACTTTTTGGCTAGTAGCGCCCCCCACCCCACCACTGATTTTGGCTTACTCTCTTAAATCTTCATTGTGAAATTCCTACAAAAGTAAAGCAGATGATCCACGTTCATCCCTTCATAAAACGTCTTGTCCGCACATCTTATAGTTCGTCTAGTGCGAATGGGCACAGTTTTTGAATACCTAGCTGTTTAAGTAGAACAGTGTTTTTTTGCACGCAGTTCATTTTATGTGTACATTTGTTGAACGTGTGGTCACCTCAGTCACTGCAATAGTACTAGCTTAAAATAACCTTAGCTTCATGTAAATGATGCAAACAGAACTAGCATGTTCCAAGCCAGGTCAGCAAGCCAGGACAGCTTAGAGAACTAACTTGCTACCATAGCTTAAAAAACTAGCCTCGTGTATTCCGAGCCTGTAATAGATTATTACGACTATCACAAACTATACAATCACGGATAGTTACAATTTCCCGCCATTACTATTACATAATCCCAATGTGGATTCTAGGCCCAGTACCTAACGGCCAGTTTACTGTGTAGGTACAGGAAGCATGGTATCCTAGACTTTCACTGCTCTGAATCTTGGACGAACTGATTTGCTTCCTGCTATCACGTTTTGTGACAATATTGTGTTCGATAGCAGACAGAGAACCTACCTACATAATTGGAGGAGAACTTGGAACTCTTACTTGTACTTTGAAAGTGCTACCTAGAGTTCGTTTAAGCCGCAGATTTGATGATTTCATCTTTACGCTGCGTCCTATAGGTTTCGGAAATTCCTAGTGCACCCTTACCTACCTACATCTTATGAGGAATATAATTATCCTCCCTTCAAGTTTCTTGTAGAGTAATATTACTAGAGTAATACTCTGTGGTCTAGCGGTTTAAGACTTTGCGTTGTTATTTATATAGGTCAGTAGTGTATCAGTTCGTACGGCGGATCTAGGCTTCCGTGAAGTTAGCCGTTTGTGATGCGCAAAGACAATGTAGTTTGAAAAAGCTTCATTGCGCATCGAAACGGCTAACTTCACGACGCGACGGCCGAGATCCGCCGTGAGAACCCAAGCATTTTATAATTTAGATTTGAATGCTAAGAAGATTTTCATTGCCAATTTTAAATTTAAAAATATTCGACCCAAATTGACCTGCCTACTTACTAGGGTACGGTACGGTAACTACGATTTCATAAAAAAATATTGCACTAAACATCAGGTTATAATGTCCATAAAATTACCCAATTACCTAGGTACTGGTTACAATTACCTGAATTATTATGAACTCTATTTACAGGAGAGTAAGAGCTAATAAATTTTTCACTACAAATTGCAGTATTTTTTACTGCCAGAAATGACTTTAATACTGACCTCTGAACTTAGATTTCTCTTGCAATCAATAATGTTGCTTTGTGTCAGACAGAAGATATATTTTACTCAAGCAAGAGTTCAAGACTCTTGCTCTACGCTTTGTCAGATTGAATTGAATTGTTTAAATGTAGTGCAAACTCAATGCCGTTAGCCGTCATGCACTTGGGCTCAAGGTCGTCACACATAGCAACTATTTGTGCCTAAATAGCATCTTTGAATATAGAGAGACGTCTCTCTCACAAGAAATGAGACAAATTCAAAAATGTTTTAGTCCTACCACTAGCTCCAGGTAACTAACTGACTGTCATAATCCCTGATTAATACCAATGTACCCAGGCACCTATTCAGGTTCATGTGCGGACCCATTAAAGTGTTTTTTCTTTCTATCTTCAACTAATGGCGTGGCGGAGAAAATAACTCCACCGGTTTCAGGAAAGGGTTGGATTTTCATACATAGAGTTGGTAGGGTATCTGGGGGCACGGTAGTGCCCCCGCCAATTTCACCAAGACGTGCCATGCGAAACTCAAGGGCACCTTTTCTCGAAGAGCATCGTTGTTTTTTTGAACCCTCAGCGTCGGTTTGTATCATCATACCAGTTAAACAAAATTCTCGGGATATGATTCAACTTACTTTTTACGTTATGTCACCGACGAAGACTTCTATCTAGCTAGCTAGAGCATTACAACGATACAATCGATTCACGATTACGCATTACCTAACTAATAGATACTTAAGTGTTAATTTCCTTCAACAAATAATCTAGTACCTACTATTATTTTTAAACTGTTCTGTTCACCATGGGGGAACGAATACTACAAGTTTTTTTTTTTTTTTTATACTACTAAAGTGGTAACCAAGCGTACGGCCCACTTGATGGTCAGCGGTTACCGTAGCTTATGTACGCATGCAACATCATAGATATCACTTGCGTGTAACCAAATAGTAACCCAAAAATGCAAACTCGGGCGTTTATTTCGAGCAGGCTGTCAGGAACTCATAAGCCTAATTGGTAGGGCATCCGCGTATCAATCGGAAGGTGGCGGGTTCATGTCCCGCCTCATCATCGTCATATCAGCCAATAGACGTCCACTACTGGACGTAGGCCAGAGAGTGCCAGAACGATTGATCTTGCATCTTTAGCATCCACCGACTTCCTGCGACCGCTACTATGTCATCGGTAAAATGAGCAGGGTCCGCCCCATGTGGTTCCATGTGATCCCCAGTATGTGGTCACCATTAAACACTTGGGTTTAGATTCTGCGAGCTATATTGGCCTGTCTACTGTCACTTCAATTTTCTATTTGTAAAGGCTATGCCAGTGAGCATGGTATTCATACGGGCTTCCCTATTTCAGATCTACTATCACGTAGAAAAACTCCTGGGTAGCTCTTTCCCCGTTGCGTCTTTTATGTACCCCTGAGTTTTAATATTTTTGGGACGTTATAATCTCTCTCTACCGTACTTAGAGTAGGTACGTAGACCACATTAGTGATCGTCTAACTGCCATCGTGCCCACCGTGCCATTGTGTCCATTGCTCGCTCTACTTCTTGTGTACTTTCGTTTTTTTCTGCGACATCGGTTATTATTCTATTGAGAACGAGGTTACGCAACCGCTGGCTGAAGTTTTGATATAATTTTTACTTCTTTGTGAACTGTAGCACTTTTATCCTTCCAGCTTTGAACCTTAACTCTTCGTGTTAAAGTTGAAAGTCTTGAGATGAGAGGTATAAAGTAAGTTGGTAGAAGTTGGTCGTGACTGCAGAAGCGACTGGGGCCTCTTACGCAAGTGCTACTTATAATTATGTACGTCGAAAGTGCAGAATTAGGCGGTGCAACTACTAGTTTTGGTGTTCAATCGAATTTAGCGATGCATTTTTGGTGCTGCAACCTGTTGATGGTCATTAATCTATATTAAAAAACAAAGAACCTTTCCGGCCGTCTGTCCTCTGGTATGTATGGGTACCTAAGCTTAGATTTTAAATCTACGCAACGGATTTTTATACGGTTTTCATCAAGGCAGACCACGTTCGTAGGTAGACTACAGTCATCTGAAGTAAGTAAAAAAGAATCATCAAATCATATTGGCGGAGAAATCGCGTAACAAATATACGAATTGATAACCTTTGAAAACATTTAAAAAAGGTACTAGATACTGACTGTAGGATGAGCTGTAGGTAACCTACTTAGGATAGCAATACCCATGCTTGCACAGTTATTAGCTGCATCGGAGCATCTTGCATAATGTTACGTGATGTCTCCGCTTCGGTTGTTAACTTGTTAGGAATAGAGGATGTATTATTATTAAATACTTGTATGTTGCGAAAATCAGACTGGTGGACAGTAACCTTTAAGTTTATGTAGGTACCCAATGTGTTTACGATATTGTACAAATAAGGAAAATATCAATGATAGTACAAAGAACATTCATTCAAGGGAAGGCACTATTTGCCAAAACACAAGTTTTTAACTTAGTTTTGTACTATGTACTATGTATTAGGTACTTTGTGTACTTTACCTCGGTGGCGCGGTGGGCGAGTGCCCGGTTGAGGAACGAGAGGTAGCGGGTTAGATGCTTTGAAAGTTTCTATTGTTGTAAATTATGTATTTACAAAAAATATATCAGTAGGTGGTTGTTTATGTCTATCAGTTTTTTGGTTCCCATAGCCTGACGTTGTAAAAATGTAGTGATACGCCAATTTAATTTAGGAAATAAAGCTACTGACACACATGTTAATGTTAACTAGGTACCATCGAGAATACCTACTTGCCATTTTAACTTTACATTTATTAGTATGCTAGTTAAAAGCTTAGTCGGTATAGGGCATAGGTACTTATTAAAAGCATGTGTGTCAGTAGTATAACACAAAATGACATAAGGATTAGGTATACTCTGAACCATCTCTTGCTTGCAAGTTTGTAATCCTTTGCATCATAGCAAGCGCCCTTTTCAATATAATAAATCTTTACCTCATAGTTCATGACCCGTCTGGCTTTTTCCAACTGTCTGAGAGTTACTACCATCAATAAGAGACGTTTTTATACTTATGTACTGGCTCCAAAACGGATGTCCACCGAAGCAGTGTCCACTCGACAGGACATTTTGTGAAAAATTAACCTACAGAGACTAGGGGGACTCGAGAGTTGCCACCTTGAGGCTAAGATCGAAAGCCTCATGTGCCAGTAATTTCACCGGAAACCATACCCTTCACACCGGAACACAGCAATACTGCTTGGCGGCAGAAATAAGTATGATTGATTGATTGATGAGGTTGATTGATACCTACTAGGTGAAATACTAAACATTATTTTGTTGATTCTACGTTGTTTTTGTTTTAGTGGGAGCTCATCATTATTTTTTACACGGGCTTTTCAGTGAAATCTTGTATTATTACCTGAAAAGTTATAACTTTAGGTGTAGGTATTTTATATCACGCAACATGTGTTCTGTTGTTTAGCAGTAATTGCTGGTATAACTGGTGGTTCTGCTGTTACCTCAGCCAGCATGCTCCATTTGGCAGAAACGTGAGGTACCTGGTAGGTGTGTCGTGTGCTTTCATCACCATCATCATAGCCTTCTAATGTTCCCACTGCTGGGACACTGGCCTACTCTCAAGCGAGAGTGATTGGGTGGGGGGATCCACCACGCGGACCCAATGCGGATTGGTGGATGGCACATGTCTTTCGAATTGTTAGTTCTTGGACATGCCGGTTTCCTCCCGATGTTTACCTTCACCGTATGATAGAATTGGCATTGCGCACATACATTTTTGAATAAAAATCCATTGGTGCACGACTGGATTCGAGCCGCAGGCGGGGTCACTACCACTAGACCACCAGTACTATGCCTGTCGTGTGCTTTGAATTACACTAAAAATGCAAAAGTTTTTTTATTGAGTGTTTTTACTCAATTTGCTAACGGTTTTGGATTAAATAATACACAGAGGTCATATTGCTTTTACAGCGCCTCTTTAGTGCGCTAAATGAACTATAGAAATTGACAATACGATTGCTAAACGACTTTTTAGATAATAGCCCATCGAATGACCGAGCGTAGCCGAGCAATCGGATCGGAACGCGTAGGTAAAACCATGAAGAGCCAGGCTGACTAACTGCTAACTGGCATTCAGGGCAATACCCAAAGACTCGGGGAAAGGAAAACAGTTGTGCCCGAAGTTGAAATCAGATAAAAGATTCTTACCAGCATTTCTTTGACGACCGATGTGGCGCAGCGGGCGCAGGTCCGCCTGCGACGCGGAGGTTGCGAGCTCTATTCCCGAGGTCCCGGATCAAATAATTGTACTATCTACAAATATTTGTTCCGGGTGTTCTGGGTATTTACTATGTAAGTATAATAAAAAATATCTATCTATGTATTGTATTGTAGTCATCTAGTACCCATAATACAGCTCTGTTTAACTGCAGCTTACCTTGGGGCTAGATGATGCTGTGTGGATTGTCCAGCATTATTTATTATTTATTTTATTTATTTCTATACCATAGATAGTAGAGTCTGGTAGAGTCGAAGATAAGAGGACTAAATTCATTGATTGATGTTCGTAACCTGGAAGAACACTAAGGTTTTTTTTAATTAACTGAGGTTACATACCTAATATTATCTCACTGTTGGGCAAATGTTTTCTTTGGCTCCACTCACCTAACAGGATCCGTTGCAGTTTCCCTGGCTCCTGGTGCCTTACTCTTGAATCCAATGACAATTCCGATCCAATTCCAATTTCTATTTTCTGCTGTAAAATTTTTGTACTCTTGAAAACAATATTGAATTTGGCGCTTGGTTTGCTGTCAAAAGTACGAAATGTCATATTCCAATAATTGTCCAATACCGATCGCCTTCAAGAGTAAGCCCCCCCCCTGGTTGATTGATGATGGCAGCTTTTGTTTTGTTAGTAGGAGCGTCACATCAGATATAGGTAGGTATAACAGGATCATTTCTAGGTAGCGAGTAGCTAAGTTGACGCCGTGGCTTCCTTAAGATGATGCTATACGGGCAATTTTTTTAGCAATTATTGCTTTAGTGGCTCAATTGAGTAATTATCTAAAGCACTAGTGGTTAAATAAATAACGGAAAGAGTTCCAATAACATTAATTAAAAATTACTTTGTGTAATAATTCAATGACTGGCTACTCAGGCAGGTCTTAGAGCAATTGCCTGACGATTTAGTTTTAGACTAATTGCTGTTTTTGCTTACATCGAGCAATTTTCGGCAAGCAAATTCTTTGGTTTTGGTACTCATTTGGTGTGCAAAAAAAGCAAAGTGTGCATTGTGGTGAAGATAACATGTAGGCAATACATTGTGGTAAGACATCTTTGTAAGCAAATTCAGCGATTTCATTGCCCGTATAATGCAGTTTACAACTGCAGTTTTCCGCATGCAAATTACTAACATTTCACATTAAAATACCTATTCACACATCACGTGCAGGATAATATTATCGTGCATATGCATGCGACCACCTACCATGTCCGTATGTGTGTACTGCCCTTAACCTTAGGTGGTATGACATAGGCGAGGTCACGGCTGGCGCATCACGATGTAAACAAGGCATTATTTGCTGTGCAGCCTTTTCTTTCAATCAAGTGCGGATTTTGTGATTCATCATGACAGCCTTCTAATGTTCCCACTGCTGGGACACTGGCCTACTCTCAGGCGAGAGTGATTAGGTCTTAATCCACCACGCGGACCCAATGCGGATTGGCGGATGATTTTGTGATTGTTAGCATATTTTTAGCAGGCGCAGTTTTTAAAATACAACGATCATCATTTCTAACAGTTTGTTCAACTATTTGTAACTACAATTACTTAGTTACTTAGTTGATCTGTTTGCATTTTTAAGAGAATATAATAGAATTGAAAACTCTTTATTGTACACCGTAACACAAAAGAAAAAATAAACAAAAATAAAAGAACACAATTTAAATATAGCGAAGTACAATCGGTAAAAGTTTAAAGTGTTTAAATCAATTAAATTTAAACACTTTAAAACCATATTCATAATTGCTGTTTAAGCAGCAGTATGACCAACTAACACCATTACCAACCCCAAATAAAGCATGAGCACCAAATTAAACTCATTATCGTCTAAGGTCTGATAATTAACAAAAGTAAAACACTAAAGTCTTTGAAACTATAAAACTTTTTGACTTGAACGAACTGCGCACTGCGCAGGTACCTATGCGATATATTTATTGAGTATATTAAGTAGAGTAACGTGTCTCTGGGTTAAGGACGCGGCACAATGGCTCGAGTTTCCTGAGGTTTGGCAGACGAGATACCTTAGTTGCAGCCCAGAGGCTATAGTAGCCGTAACATTTGTTCGTTAGATTGGAAGACATTTTAAGCAGTACCATCCAGCTCCAACTAAGCAATCTGCTAGAGCCAATAGCACATCCTTTTTTTTTGTTGGATATGATGATTGGCCCTCATCAGGGGCTCTACTCTAGCGCACAAAAGCGATACATCGTGACGGTTTTCGTGGTTCAGCTCCTGTCCGTGCATGTTCTGAACTTAGCTGCAACCAACATATAAGTTGAACTAACTACGATATTTGCCACGATTATCGTTTGTCGCTTTCAAGAGTAGACTCACCATCATAAAAGAAAAATTAAAGAAGTTTTGTAAGTTAAGTATCTCGTCTGTAAGGCCATTTTGAGTTGAAAGTGTGATAGACGCATGCGCAGACCGTAGAATTAGGCCGGCTCTACGAAACGTGCGCATGCGCTTTGTTACGGTTATTTAGAGAATGATTATTCATTAGACTTGACCTTAACCTCTCAAAAATTTCGCTTATTCACAGCATACGCAAAATGAAAAAATATCGCTTAAGGTAAGTACAGCACGTGCTCTAAGTTTGTAAATTTATTTAGTTATCCAATACTTATTTTATTAAGCAATCATTTCAGCTAAACTAAATATTTTATTGTTATGTATACTATGACTATTTATTTATTTATTTTATTTTTGGAAAACCAACAGCTTTATTACAGTTAATTAGACATCCTTTAGCAACAGAGAGCCAATTAGAGGTTCTCACGAATAATGGTTTAATATGAATACGGTGAGGTATTCATACATAATACAATAGCTGCAAAACGGTTAAAAAATAAGAACAAAAGTAGTATAAATAAAATGGACATAATACACGGTGAACAAGCAATTTGAAATAGCCAAGAGTATTACGGTCATCAATCATCAGTCACGAAAAATTCTCTGCTAAGTCGCGATCTCGCCGAGACGGCACTGGTGCAGAAGAGGTCCAGGTCCATAATTTTAGTTAATTTATTAAAGTTGGCGGTCGCACGCCATACATATGAATTTTGTCTATAATTAGTAGATACAACAGGAACATGTAGTGGAGCAATAAACCTGGTAAGTTTAAACGGAACTCAAGTTTATAAGATTAGGGCAATCAATGATATTACTTGTTATTTTCAAAAGAAATACGAGGTCTGCTATATCTCGTCTGTGGGAAAGCGGTGTTAAGCTATGAGTTAGGAATGTAAGTAATTTAGGTTACTAGACTTGTATTGTACAAAAAAATGTTTTTGTATGACCCATTTTCATAAAACTATTTGGAACGTTATTTTTAGACTCGCTAGTACATCCCGTATAGTCTAGTGGTTAGGATACCTGACTTTCATCCTAGATGGAAGCAGGAGACTCGGGTTCGATTCCCGATACGGGAATAGTATTTTTTTTTCTTAATTTTCTTTATTATTAGTGAAGAATCCTAGGGTGGCTGTTTTTTAGTGTGGCACAATTATAAAAATAAAATAAAAGAACAAATCGTTCGTTCGTATGAGTTAGTGGCCAACTCTGGTGACAGAGTTTCTAGGCCGCCCGAAGGCCTCTGTCATGGCCTAACAACTTTTTTTTAAAAAGCCGGGACCGACTGCTTAACGTGCCCTCCGAAGCACGAGAGCGCTCAGTTGAAATTGCCACTGGCGGTCACCCATCCAAATGATGACCCCGCGGAACAGTGCTTTCGTTGATCTGATAAGAACAACTTAGCCAGCTACGTCACGAGCGCTCCTTTAAAGAATAAATGAAAATATTAAATGTAGGATATATCCAGCCAAAATTTTGGAAGACCTTTTATTACTTTTCTAAACTATGTAAATGTACATAATAAATCATAAATCAATCAATCTCAATAAAAAAAATATGTTGACTACAAGACGCGCGTTGATGTCTTTTGCTTTAAAATGTTTTCGAGGCGATTATATTTGACATCCGATAATAAAACATTTTACTTTCTATCAGTGACAACCTTTGACTATTTACATATTTTTTGGTATTAAAAATAAGTGCAATTAAGTAATAGAAAACTTATACTAATACTATTATTTTGTTCGGCTACGAATATGTAGAAATAAAAGAAAATACACGAAATTAGAAACAGTAGTAAAGTTCTTAGTGATAGAGTTCGTCCGGGGAACGACTACCACCATACCTGTTTCTGCCGCCAAGCAGTAATGCTCGCATTGCTGTGTTCCGGTTCGAATGGTATGGTTTCCGGTGAAATTACAGGCACATGAGACTTACCATCTAACGTCTCAGGGTGGTAACGAGCAAGTGATATCTATGATGTTGCATGCGTACATAGGCTACGGTAACCGCTGACCATCAAGTAGGCCGTACGCTTGGTTGCCACTTTAGTGGTATAAAAAAAAACTATGATGTCGATTGCTCACAATTTAATAGTCATGTACCCTACCTACTATCTAAATGTCAATATTGTAGTGAACACATACCTTATTGCTACGCAAAGCCTTAGGCCAATTTTTGATTTATGATTGATTTTAAAGATCACCTGTAAGTGTAGGTCTCACAACGGATCTCGGCCGTAGTGAAATTAGCCGTTTCGATGCGCAATGGAGCTTTTTCAAACTAAATTGTCTTTGCGCATCACAAACGGCTAACTTCACGTAAGCCTAGATCTGCTGTGCGAACTATACATACAATTTTATTATGAAGACAAAATTATGAAATCGGAAAAAACTTTTTTCACTGCAACTAATTATTACTATAACTTCAGTGGTGTGCGAGTGCCCGATTGAGAATCGAGAGGTTGCGGGTTCAATTCCCGCTGCGGGACAAATCTTTACATAATCTGCAATTTTTTTTTCGGGTCTGGTGGTTTCTATGTATTTTTAAGTAATACAGTATTTAAAAGAAAATACATCAGTTAAAATTCTAATTATAGTTCTAATTCTCTTAGTACAAGCTTTGCTTAATTTGGGGGTAAAAATGGCGTCTGAATTGTTCACTCATATTTATTTATTTATTTAAAGTATGTAACAGGTTTAAAGCAATAAAAACAAGTAAATAATCACATAGTTATCATCTACAACGATGTTATGACTCGAGGCGTCGGAAGACAGGAAGTATTTATTATAAAAAGCAATATTAATAATATTGTTCGAGATAATTATAGGCCCATATTCATCAATGGATGGTTAACATAACTTATTATCATTTATAATGGTAATTCGTATGAATTTGTATAGATTTGAACAAATGCTGGTTTTATTATTTAACTAAAAGCTTAGAATTAAACTTCACACCACGGGGACTTTTCGTGTTTTTTGTCGTATCGTAATTTTTCACGTATCGTGATTCGTGTGAACACGGTAAGTATTGTGTGTTACGGTAAGTATTTCTTTCGTTTGATGACAATAACAATATTGACTTACATTTTCGTTTTTATTTATTATCTGAATGTAATAACTATGGTTAACAAAAAATATTTTTTGCAATGGGACCGCCTATTGTTACACTTTTTTGAGCATGCTTTTAGCTTTCTGGATTTATTTCTAAGGTGTACGTACGTACATTATAGAAATATCTATCATCGATGTAATGGAACGACGGCAATAAATAATTGTCACAGTGCCATTAGTGCTATCTAATGGTACCACGGTGAACGAACGGGTTTTTTTTACGGATTGTCAACGACGAGTCCTGTGCGAATGATCAACTAAGTTATTCTGGAAATATAAAAAGGATAATCAAGGACGCGTGGCGTAGCGTGGCGTAGCGTGGCGTAGCGTGGCTTTAAACTAAGGGCCTTATTCATAATCATACTATGAACTTCTATTAACTACTGTGTCTTTCAAATCTTTCTTCGTCTCGTTTATTGATATAAGAATGAGAAGGAAAGAATTTGGGAGCTGTTAGAATTACAATGTATTTTGTAAATAGTTAGGGAGGTAAATTCCAAGAAAAGACAGGGATCTGCTGAAATTACGGTTTACACCAATTAATAAAGGGGTAAAGTCATAAACGCAAGTATAGAACAAAGTGAATATGATGAGAGACTTAGAAGAATTAGCTACGGGATATCCGGCTATATGCCGCTAGAAATAGTGATTATTTATTTAAACTACGGAAACTGATGGTAATTATAACTGCAGGGTATTCTTATTGAGATAAGTACACATAAAACTTAGATGCAATAAACATACAACAGTTTAATTATAGTACAAATACTTAGGCGGTTCATCTATCTTCCATTTGTGTGAATCGTAATTTTTTATCAATTGATCGATTAAGAATTATACCCTTTTTTTATGTCATTTGGAGGCAAAATTGCCCAGAAAAAAAACCCTTTTTCTGTTGTCAGTTGTCGACTGACAAAGAAAATTCTACTTTAAATCGATATCGATTTGCTTTGTATTCATTTATCATATTACTTACAAGTCAAAAACACAATTATTGTTATCGAAACTCTCAACTACATCTTTTCCGCACCTCATGTGTCAAATGTTGACAGATTTTAATTTTTACTGGACAGTAGCTTTCTCAAAGAAAGGAGAAAAACAATCTCACCTCAAGACTCTAATACAGGCAAAATAAGAACTTCTTTGCTTGTCACGTCCCAGAAAAGTTACCTACTTAGTTAAAATAATTAACACGCTTCAATAAAAATATTTTATAGCAATATTTGCAGGAAAATAGAAATATACAAGAAATATTTTAGTATCTATCATTCTTGCATTTAAATTTGTTATATTATTATAGAAACGGGGAGATATGTTCTCACGACTCTTCCTGACTGATATAATCTTAAAACCCATTAGGTAGACATACATACACATAGATATACATTTGTATAACGTACTGTTTCCTTTGACATGACATTCATGTTAATCGCACAATTAATCACGCTACAATAATAATATTGGTGCGAAAGTTTGTGCGTGTTAGTTTGTTACGACTTCACACTCAATACAGCCGGACGGATTTGAATAAAATTCGTTATAAAGATAGATTACCAACAATCGATATTTTGAAAATACGGCGTTTTCCAATTAAATTTTTAGGAGACTCTCCTAAAACTTTTAATTGAAAAATGCCTGACTAAATTACAAACCAACATTACCCTGCATGGCAAAGTTTATACGTTATTTTAAAAATAGAGCAATTTATACTAAACATTATTATAAAGAGAGAAGATTTATATTTTTGTATTTTTTTATGAATAATCAGTCACCTACATCGACATGCTATTCCTGTGTCAGTTATCAAGCCAAGTCACTTGATGCTTCTCAAGTAGGCAAACCCCCTTAGCTTTGGTCAGTCAAAATAGTTTGAATTAGTATTTCTCACTAACTTTTTTTTCGAATTAAAATCAAGATATGATAATAATAATAATCATTATTATTATTATTCTATACCACCTAAGTGGCAACCAAGCGTACGGCCCACTTGATGGTAAGCGGTCACCGTAGCCTATGTACGCTTGCATCATCAGAGATATCACTTGCCCGTTACCACCCTGAGACGGAAAGATAGATGGAAAGTTAGATGGAAAGTCTCATGTGCCTGTAATTTCACCGGAAACCATACCCTTCGAACCGGAACACAGCAGCGAGCATTAGGTACTGCTTGGCGGCAGAAATAGGTATGGTGGTAGTCCTTCCCCGGACGAGCTCTAACACAAAGAACTCTACTACTCTTAATCATTATTTCTCCCTCACGAGATAGGTACTACGTAGGTAGTATATTACGAGGTTAATCTATCCATTAATAATTTGTTTTCAGTACTGGCAAATCCAAATCACAAAGAAATGTCTTATTATTAAAAGATCTTCCTCAACATTTGATTAAATAGGTAACACATTTAAAAATGATTCATTAAAAACCCCATCTTACTTATTTCCGATTGATTTTGTGCTATTTTTAAGGTTTTTCCTCCCAGACTATAATCACCCTTGAAATTAAAACAATAAAGGGCAAAGTCCGTTGGAAGGTCTGATGCAGGTTCTACGGATGCATCTTCCTTATTTCAAAAACCTTCGATTTCCCGCGACAGGTATAAAGTGATTGGATTTATGGCAACTGTTTTGATTTTCACCTTTTAGTGATATTTTTAGAAAAGGTATGTGACGTCGATAGCAAATTTGGAGAGCATTGTGTTGAAAAACCATTGTGTTGAAGGGCACCAGTGGTCTAGTGGTAGTGACCCCGCCTTCCTATCCTAAGGTCGTGGGTTCAAACCTGGTCGTGCACCAATGGATTTTTCTGTTCGAAAAATTTATGTGCGCAATGCCAGTGCTCTCATACGGTGAAGGAAAACATCGTGAAGAACCGGCATATCCAAGAACTAAAAATTCGAAAGACATGTGCCATCCACCAATCCGCATTGGGCGTGGTGGATTAAGAACCAATCACTCTCGTCTGAGAGTAGGCCAGTGTTCCAGCAGTGGGAACATTAGAAGGCTGTCATGATGATGATGATTGTGTTGAAAGAGGCGTGCGGAAAAGACGTGTTCAAATAAAAATCCACAAAAGAGGTTGACTGGTTGTTTTTTTTTAAATGACGCGCACCCTTTTCTTCACTTTTTCCGTCTAGAAAGTATATGAATTAATTAATTATCTAACTTAAAAATGAATGAATTAAACTAGGTACTTCATTGGACCCTGAAAAAATAAAACTTAACAATTTCTAAATTAAGTACAAAGAACGGTCTTATCGCTTATGATTATGAGTGATTTCTACCAGATTTGTGGATGCATCATCACGACATCTGTGAGCAAAGAAAATACATAAATAGGTATAGTTCTTTCGACGGATCTCGGCTATCGTGAAGTAAGCCATTAGTGATGCGCAAAGACAATTTAGTTCGAAAAAGCTTCAATGCACATCGAAATGGCTAACTTCACGATGGCCGAGATCCGTCGAGAGAACTATACCTAAGTACCTAATAAAGTTAGACATCACAATTTGAAGGTGGTTAACAAGAGAGTTTGAGGTGAGCGAACCGAGTCTCGCTTTTAAAGTTGCTACAAGGAAAGAAATTCATGTTTTAATGGTATCATGGTACATAGGTACCATTAAACCACCATTACCTATTATATTGGAACATATAATCTAGTAGATACTAACAGACTGATTGACTGACTGATTGACTACAGATTGATTGACTGACAATCAACGCACAGCCAAAAGGATAATAATTAGATGGAGAAATATCATTTTTAGGGTGTGTAGGTGATGCACTAAGAAAGGAATGACTAAATCCAACATCTAGATCACGCAGCAGGGAATTTATACGATGAAAAGTCAGCATGGACAAAGTCGGGTGTTCCACTAGTTATTGATAAATTAAACATAAAATGCACAATTTTATACACAAACCAGTTAAATTAGCGAAGAATCCGGCTTGCGTGATGTTTTACCGAATTGTTTCGTATGGTCGATCGCATCGACCTAGTTAGTTAGCTAGTTAGCTAGTTGCGTATGTATATAACCTGAGTTGCTAGTTTTAGGTATGGCCGCCCCGGTCATTCTATTATGATAATAAATGTTAGGTACTTTATAAAAAAAGTACTTATTCTTATTCATGACAGCCTTCTAATGTTCCCACTGCTGGGACACTGACTTATTTTTGAGCGAGACTGATTGGGTCTTAATTTAAATCCACCACGACCCAACTCGGGTTATATGATGGCACGTCTTTCAAATTATCATTTCTTGGGCAGGCCGGTTTTCTCACCATGTTTTTCTTCACCGTATGAGAGTAGGTATGGTAATATGCACAAATATTTTTCGAATGCTAGAAATAATGTCATGTCTTCTTACGCTGGTACTTTTTGTTGTACCCTTCTAAGTTTGAGGCAACTTTTTGTTTGGTAGCAAAAAGCTATGCGCACGCGATGTAAAAACATTTGAAAAAGATTGAGTTGACACCTTGAGATGATGACACCTCAGCTAAGGTAAAGTATAATTTACATTAGGTGTGACTGACTTCAAATGGAGTCAGTGCTGACTTCAAGAGTAGTAGAGTTCTCTGTGATAGAGCTCGTCCGGGGAAGGACTACCGCACCATACCTATTTCTGCCGCCGAGCAGTAATGCTCGCATTGCTGTGTTCCGGTGTGAAGGGTATGGTTTCCGGTGAAATTACTGGCACATGAGGCTTTCTATCTTAGCCTCAACGTGGCAACCCGCGAGTGATACCTCTGGTATTGCAAGCGTTCATAGGCTGCGGTAACCGCTTACCATCTTGAGGGCCGTACGCTTGGTTGTCACTTCAGTTGTTTAAAGAAAAAAAGAACTGACTTGCTATGTTTACAAAGGGTCAGTGAACGCAAGAAAACTGAAGTCAATACTGACCCGACAGCGTTTCATTGAATCCAAATCAATTTACATTAAGCCATTAGCGGGTGAGCACTGACTTTGCTCGAATTTGGAGTCAACACTGACTTTGCTACTGACTCAATGTTAATCGGGTTCGTGTTAAAATCCCCTTTGAAGCTCCCCCTACAGTACGACTTGTCTTATAACACACAACTAGGTAGTTCTGCGAAAAGTAGACGTCACGAGCATAAACGTGCATTTTTAGGAGCTATTTTGCTCATCACGCCGAAGATCCTCATCAGATCTTCACTATTTTTTTATGAGACCAACGACCAAATATAAAACAGTTGACATTGTCAATGGCGGTCCCGTACCCCACTACGGACATTTGATGAAATGTATGAACATAGACACTATAGACAGGCCTACGTACAATATAAAAAAAATACATCGAAATTGAATAAGTATCATTATATGGCGGCGATATCCAGTAGCCCCCTTTTTGCCTCTTTTTGGAAAATATTCCTCTTACCAAAAATCCCCGACGACAAAAGCGAAAAAAAAGTGTAGTAGCTTGCGTGTCAACCTTGATAAAACGGATTTTATTAAAAATTTATCAGTCACCAGAGTTGGCCACTGACTCATACAAACTTACTTATTGAGAAATAATGTCAAAATACTTTTATCGACTTTTTATCAACATCTTTTTTCGATAATGTCGCCTGTGCTTAGAAAAAATTGAAAAACGGTCCTCAACTCCAGACTCTGTATACGAGCGAGATCTTTAGATATTATGTAGGTAGGTTTGTACATAATAAGTGTACAGCTACGTGTTAAGATAAGACTTGACACTGTACCTTGGCACACAACCAGAGTCTAGAACTTCCGTTTTATTAACCTGAAACACGTCTTTTTTGAATAAGTATCTAGATTTTTCTATTTATGTAGAGCGCCTGTTAGTTTTTCACAGCGCCTCTATATTTTGACAAGCGGACGAATATTCAACAAATAACAAATTGACAAACGTAAACGTAAACGTAACGTCCAGCTGTCAATTTGGTATAGAATTTTGGTCACCTAAGGCACTATAGAGGCGCTGTTATAAATCCTACAAATTGACAGCCGGACGATACGTTTACATTTACTATTGTCAAACGGCTTTTTCGTGATTCGCTCTCTGGAATAATGCTAAACGTTAACGTATCGTCCAGCTGTCAATTTGGTATAGAATTTTGGTCACCTAACGCACTATAGAGGTGCTGTTATAAATCCTACAAATTGACAGCCGGACGATACGTTTACATTTACGATTGTCAAACGGCTTTTTCGTGATTCGCTCTCTGGAATAATGCTAAACGTATCTTCAGCTGTCAATTAGTGATACGCCCTCTTATAATTTGATAATAATTATTATGCGCGTCATAAACATTTACAATGGAAATTCCGCGAGACACGTGCCGCATCATCTGCCGCTAAATTCGTTAACAACTAAATAAACAACTGTTATAGTCAGGCGTGGCGCTTAACATCAGATGACTTGACCGGCCCGTCATTTGTTAAAAAAAATCTCTCATCATAACTGACCTTAAGGTCTAAAGAACAGAGGTCAACTGCATAATAAACTATATGAAGCTAAGAATAGGTAATAGATTGTTCTTATACAAAAAAGTTAACAATATTATAGACTTGAATTTTATTATGCAATGGGTCCCAGGATTTTATTTTTAGAACTTTTAGTGAGAACACCCAAGAAATCATAGGTATTATTTTGAATAAAGAAGATAGAAATTCACAACGCAAGGTGTCTTCAATCACCATAATACCCGTTTTATCGATATATATATAGAACTTACGTTAGGTACTGACTGTCTGACTAACAGAATGAAGTGAAAGGAGAAGAATGTAATGTGAGTGAATGAAGCAATAGAGATGTGTGATGACGTCATGCCCGTAGTAAGTGGAAATCCGTGATCTCTGCCTACCTCTAAGAGAATACGGGATACAGGCGTTATTTTATGTATGTAATGTATGTATGTATGCATGTTTGTCTATCAACGCACAGCCTAAACCGTGGTTACTAGATACCTGTTTGGAGGGTGTACCTTTTAATGTGTACTGTGTACTGTTTATTATTGTGCACTGATGCACAATAATAAACTTTTTCATTTTCACTTTCATTCATTTCATTCATGCAATTCCCAAAACTCTACTTCAAGAGAGCGCAACATTGTGTCAGTGACTGACTCCAAATGAAGTCAGTGCTGAATGAAACGAATGCCCATAAAATAAAACTGTGACTTTAGCGGCTCGATAAGTAATTGCCTTCATTGTCGTTCTAAGAGAAGACGATGGATGGATGGAAAGACCATTATCTGACAGAGGTTTAAAGTACGTTTTTGAATAAGACCCTATATAATAAAGAAAGGTATTTTTTGAAAGTGGAAACAGCGGATGGATAAAGTGTATAAAAAAATATTTTTGCGCAAACAAAGTCGTGAGCTTTCTACTAGTTCTTTTCATAATGACAAACCACATAAAGCCAAACGAGTTTTTGAATCGCAAAACGTGTGAATCATCAAGAAAAACATTGAAATTAAATATATTAAAAACATTTTTTTACATTTTTAAATATTTATTTAACCTTTCATCTAAGCGCCATAAACACACAAATTAAAATAACTTATAGAATTCGATTTTTTTTTCTTTTTTATATCAAAGAGGTGATGTAGGCAGTATTTTGGGAAAGCTTCTGTCTGGTGGTGATCTGGATCAGTTGAGCTATCTACAGATTGTTTGTCTTTAGCTAGCTCAACTGTGCATAACGTATATTACTTATAAAGGTATCTAGTAATTAAATTATTATTATTATGAAAACTTATTTTATTTTGTAATTAATTTGAGATCAAATTAAGTAGATTGTACCTAATGTAGAATGCTAAAATAGTCTACAATAGTAAGAACAATAAAAACCTCCAAACAAACTACAAATTTAGCAATTTGGAAACCCATTGCGCATTCCAATAAGATTCTTACCAGACTGTAGCATTACCGCTTAGGAACAAGATTTTCAAAATCAAAACCTTAATCCAGACTCTTTTCGAAAAAAGAGCTGAGCCCCCCACTCTCGAAAAGCGAAGGTTTTATTGTGTGGGGGAGCGCTCGATCAAGCCAGTCGCCCGCTCGCCGTCTACCGCGGAGCACGCGTCGAGCGGCATAAGTTTCCCCCCTATATACACGGAAAAATTGTGCCGCGCGTACCCTTTACAAAGTTCAAAAAAAAAAATTGGATTATGTGCATGGCTGAAAAGTGCTACAGTGATTACCTTTTTAGCAGTGCACCTGGCCCTCCCTGCAACTAATCCTTCCAGGTGAGACAGTTGTATAATTCTACAGTTCAGTTGCGTAACAAAAACATTTTGAAACTGAAAGTTGCGAAAGGACATTGCCAAAACGCCGTAGGCGCTAATGAGCGCTAGATAATGCGCTTGCGCATTACAGCCTGTTATTAAAATTATTTTTAATTTAGTCGAAAGGTCAAACGGCACGGCTTAGATTTTCCCTAACTATAGATCAATCGAAACATCAATCAGATTAGATGTTATTGAATATAATATAATTTGTCAATTACACTTCAAGACTGCCCAAAAAAAACAGCAACGATCAATATTCTAATAATGTTACAGAGTCATTTGGTAGCAAATGACATAAAAACGTGTCCAAAAACAGCGCAAAAACAAGTTAAGAACTTGAAAGAGGTAAACATTATAATCGATTAGTTAAAAGTGATTGTTATCGATTCAGATGGGCGTAAACCAATAAAGGAAGGGTTTATCAATGTTACTTAAAATTCAGAATTACAATTAACTCGTCTCTGACTCACTGATGAAATTAAAATTTCAAAACACGGCACCCTGGAGACTAAAATTATCTCCGCTAAATAACATCGACCAACTAAAAACATATTGACAAAAAACTGTCGTTGCTAATGTTGTTTTAAATATTTTATTGACTTTATAATCCGGTCACTTGCTAAACCTGTATCTACAACCTTTGAACTATAAAGGCATGCGCAGACTTAGGTAACGCTACGCCATTTACACGTGAGTGTTATGTGTTTATTAGCAGTGTGTTTTTTTTTATAAAAAAACTTGCAAGGTTTGCAGTAAATTTTACTTGCGGTTTTCCCTGCATGGTAACTTCGCTAATAATGTATGTTTGCTAAGTTCTATTGCTGGCCAACCATAAAAATGTATATCGGAGCCTAAACATAAAACGAAGAATTTAGCTACCATGAAGTTTCATACAATTGATTTCACTGTCACGCCGTTTTTGGGACCGATTGCGGAATTAATGAGACTCATGGTACGAATTGCACGAAATTTTGGCCCGAAACTTCAGAATAATAATTAATTGTGTACCTGAGTGCTAATCATACGCAGACGTAGACGCATAATAAAAATTCAGGTTCAGGTCACGCATAAATATTTTGGTTATATTACAAAACAATAAAATTAATTAACTAAGCTTCATGATTGCATCCAAAACAATTTATATATGTTAATTAATTTCTGGTATGCAGTACACAAATTGGCTACCGTAACCAGTTGACAGCCACTTTAAAAATCCCAAAGCGTTCCGGAAAAACATAATGCGCTTTTATTATTATTTATTTTTACAGGGTTTGCTCTAACTAGAACATGCCACCCTAAAGGTTAACAAAAATAGGAAGTGTTAATAATGAATGATAAAAAAAGAACATTAGATGATAGAATGTAAATATGTCCTAAGGTCATAAGGATTTATTTTCACTAGATGTGGCCTCGCGAGCTTTGAATAAATATTTAAGTTTTGAGTCGGGTGTCAAGCGGATTTTGTTTTGTTTGGTCAAACGTTACCACGTTGCGTCATTCGCTAGGGCATGGAACCCATCTGTTTTAAAATATTACGTTTTTCGTGTCATATTTTTATTTTTTGATGTCGTTTGTGTCACGCACGTCAAACGAAGGTAATATTTAATTCTGACAGACGTAGTTTTTAGAGATATAAATTTTATTTATTACCTAGTTTTTACATGGATTATTGTGTAGATTATATTAGTTTAAAACAAAAAGCCTCAGAAGGACATTTGTAATAAATTATAGTTTACTTAATACCTACATCAACCTAACTAATGGATTTTTAAATGTCGTTTATGGATGCTTTTAGTGTCCTTTGCTATTTGCCTTTGCAAGTACTAATACCTAAGTACTAGTACCTAAAATAAAGAATTTAGAACCTACTCGTTCATTACGTATAACTAAACGATATACATTACTGGTAAGTGGAAAAAGGGTCACGCTGTAGGTATACCTAATCTTGTTAAAATCATTGTTATTAATATCAATGTTATTATGTTAATGTCACAAACAACCTAATTTTGGTATATTTGTTTTATATAAAGAAGAGTTCCTTCTTTTTAGTTTTTAGTTGTTGCTTTGATTTATTTAGCAAATCTTTATAAAATGTACCAGTTTGTGTCGCAGTTAACTGCTGCTACTACTACTCGTAGGCTATACTGAAAACCAGCGCTACAGACACATTAAGTCTGTAGCACATGCTGAGCGGCTGCCTTTTTTCGTCACAATAGTTTAGTTTTAATTTGTATTGTTATTTTTATGTTAATTGTGTGGCGCAAAATAAATATTTTTCTATTCTTTTCTATTCTAAATCCAAGATATCAAAAACATTTTTTTTTATAATATAAACATACACCCAACAGCTTACTACTATGCGCTTATTTATTTTTTATATTTTTCTAAGTATAATGTGTATGTACGCTTAGATCTTTGAACTACGCAATGGATTTTCATCAATAGATAGAGTGATTCAAGAGGAAGATTTATACGTATAAGGATTATAATTAAATAATTCTGGACACAGCATTATCTAGCCCCAAGCTAAGTAGAGCTTGTGTTATGGGTAATAGATGACTGATATACTTATTACAATACAATAAATAGATAGATATTTTTTATATATAGAAAATACCCATAACACCCGGAACCAATATTTACAGATCGTACAAACATTTGTGACAAGGCAGGAATCGAACCCGCAACCTCCGCGTCGCAGGCGAACCTTCACCCGCCGCGCCACATCGGTCGTCAAATTTGTAAAAACTTTTATTTAGCCTTCTGTACCATGTTTATCTATGTATGCATTCTTTTAACTAGATGTAAGTTATCCTAAGAATATAAAATAAAACAAAGTTTATTATAAACCATACTTAGTCCGATTATCCACTTTTGTTCCTAACTAATTTCTGAATAGGTGATGTAAAACACAAATCAAATGTCAACTCTTGAATAATTAACAATTATTATTATGCTGGGCTTATTTACTGTTAAACGAGTTTTTCAAAATCAATCTAATAGACAGTAATATAAAAAAAAATGTTTACATAATAAAATTATCTAGATAGTAGATACCTACACAGTTGGTACATATTGTAGGTATTTTCTTGTTTTTTAAGTCATTGCGTCACAAAATGGCGTCAAAACGGTACTCCAAGTCTTCTTTATGTACTCTTTCAACAATTAATATGTCTCTGCTAATGACGTTTGTACCTAGACACGTCACATGTCAAATTTGACACCTAGCTTAGAACAGGAAGGCACTTTTCTTTTGAATTGTTTTATTTTTATTGTTTTAATCAAGAGCCAAAGATAACGTCGTTTGCTACACAAATTATGACGCATGATAAATTTTAATTAAATGTGAAATAGCCTTGTTTTTTTTTTTTTATCCAACGTTTTATTGTGCGCGTATTGATAGTCTGTAATTTAAGATGGCAGAATTTTTTTCGCCTTCTGATCCCAACCAAACTAAGCAAAGAATACTTAGAATACTTACTTTTTTGTAAAAATACATATTTAGGTAATAAACGAGTTATACATAAAAACATTCAGACCAGGAACAAATATTTGCAAATTATGTAAGTAAACATTTGTCCCGCCGCGGGGATCGAACCCTCAACCTCTCACTTCTTTCGAGACATTCGCCCACCGCGTCACCGAGGCCGTCAAAAACATTTTAAAAGGTTATTGTCCAAACGTGGCTAGCCCCGATATAGATCAATAAGTTCAGCATTACGCTAACATTCGTGATTTAACTGTTACGACGCTCTCGTGCTAACCGTACAAGATCTAACGAGATTTTTTTGCGGACCGTAGCGATAACTTTGCACAACTATCGCACGCGTCATCAGTTTCGGTAACTTTTAAATTAGACCGAACTCTTTTGGTAACATTTGAATTTAGTACATTTTTTTGTCTTGTTTAGGTGAGACTGGCTATTGTCGAACTATGAACAAGGTGTTATGAATGACATTGACAAGTAAGTAGGTTACCTATTGATTTTAACATTGTTTCTTTAGAATTCTTAGAATTCAATCACGCAGTTATACAATTTTATGAATCAACGTTTTGTAAATTTTTATATTGAGCCATTTTAAATCTAAAAATAATCGTTAGGTATCATAGTTTTATTTTGCGGTTTCCTTATTTTGTATTAATAAAAAAAATCTTTATTTTTACATTTTATTCATCTTCAAATCCATTGAGTTTGTGGCTCATCATGTATATGTATAATAGATATTTATATTTCTATATCTAGGTAATTTTATAGACAATAAAACGTATTATAATAATGTAATTTAAAATTAAAAACGTTTTAGATAATTGGCGCTTTATGAATAGCAAAGTAAGGTTTTGCATAGTTGTAACATATTTCAAGAACAATATGGCCATTTGTCTTGAATTTGTATTGTATTTTGGTCAAGACCAATTAGATACTGAAAAAGTATTTTGCTAATATTTTTTTTAATTTACATCTTAGGTAGGTAATTACTACTTTATTTGTACTTTAGTGGAACGCTCCACGATTTTGTATCCTTCCGATACTTATATAAGTAAATTTAAAAAATTCCTTACTTAGTGCACACTTACACCTTATGAAATGAGGAACGTGCCTTCCAAATTTTATGTTTATATATCCACCATACCTATTTCTGTCGTCAAGCAGTAATGCTCGCATTGCTGTGTTCCGGTTTGAAAGGTATGGTTTCCGGTGAAATTACAGGCGTACATAGACTACGGTAACCGCTGACCATCAACATCACTTGAGTGGTATAAAAAAAAAATGATTTTAGAGCTCAACGTGCTGTGCGTTGATCTGTCAGTCAGTCACGAAAGCCTTTATATTCTGATAATAAAACTGTTTTGGAATGTCTTTGGCTATCTTGTCAGAACAACATGGGTCCTCCCAATTTAATTATTTTACTCGTGTTATTTTGAGTTTTATTGCGTAAATTTGGTGGCAGTTTATCCAATCTAACTAGTTTGTTTAGCACAAGTGTAAATAATTGAAATGGAAGGGTAATGTTGGTTTGTAATTTAGTCAAAGGCTTTCCTAGGGAATTTTGAAAGAAACGCCGCCATTTCTTTCAAAATTTTGTTTGTTTACGTTGCCATCCGACAATCAAACTCACTACTTGACACTGGCGAAATTGTGTCAAATATGCCACAAAGTCCATAAACGAAGAAATAAAAAAATGTTTTGAATGAAGAGATTAACTCTATAAACATTTTCTACCAGACCAGCCAGCTTATCCTAAGTGATTATTTTGTTTTGCTTTAATGTAGTCCATGTAAGAGCAGCTGTGCAGTCTTCAGTTTTTGGGAGTATCTTTTAACACTCTGTATACTTTAATTGATTGATTGTATATATCTTAGCCTTGGCCAAACTGTGCACGCTTAGTTTAATTTCTAGTGGTATTTTATTTGGTAAACTGGACATTCTCCTTTTGACCTCACAACCTTACACAAACTAATTTAAATAAAGAACAAATTTGACAACATAAAACAGTTTTAAATAAAATCGTCTTCGGATGTTTAAAAAGTTTAAAGACTCTTTGGATGCATAATTAAAAAATTGCAAGCATGTTTGTTTCATCTTTCAAATAGTTTTAGCTCAGTGTACCTACTATTATCTGTTCTGTGGCTCATTTATGAAATGTTAATGGTTTTAACACGCCTGTAATCTAACACCTTGTTTAGATAGGAGTAGTACTTATCTAGTTACCTAGCACTTTTCTAGTTTCGGAATCGTTTTTAACCGACTTCAAATTGACTTAATTTTTATATAAGTATTCTGGAATTATGATTTGATAAAATGCTTAAAGATATACTTAGTTAAATTTTGAGTAGGTAAGTGAAGTTATAAAAAAAGATAAATTGTGTTTCATCAAAATGCGCGAAGCCAAGAAGAAAAAGAAAAAAAAAAAAAAAAAACATCATAGAAGAAAGACATACCTACCTAATAATACCTAAAAAATAAAGCGACTAAATTGGTAATAATATGTCTTGCACCGTAAATTTACGTAATGGTATTTTAATAGTTATTTAATTTAAACATTATTTAATTACCAAGATATTAGAAATCAATCGCATAAAATAATAATTTATGATTTTACATAAAACGGCGAAAAGGAACAATGACTCAAAGTTTTGCACAACAATCATTGAAATTCGTACGAAATCGAAAGTCAACGTATTTGGCCATATATCGAGTCACTTTCAAACTTGCATCATACATCCGCAAAATACGGGCTTTTGAGAGACTGTAATGCCAAAATTCCCACATTTATAATGCGTGGAATATTTATTTAAATTGTAAAATAATCATTTTTCTTTATCAGATAGATATATAAACTCTCCTACTAGTACTCGTACAGTCAGAGAGATCGCTGCGATAAAACTAACTAAGTACATTGATTTTTTGACATTTAAGATCACTGATAATATCTCCTTAGATATAAAAATTAATTGCTGTGCGTTACGCTCACTAAAACTCGACAACGGCTGGACCGATTTGGCTGATTTTGTTCTAGAAACATTTGTATGAGTTCAGGGATGGTTTAAACGGTGAAAAATTATGCATAATTGCGAAAAACATAACAAGTGAAACCGCGCCGGGTCTAATAGTCATTAATATAATAAAAAAACAACGAACGAACGCTATGAACGCTTTATAAGTGTACAATAAATTGCCTAATACATTTAAGGATTTACCATTCAATGTGTTTAAGAATAAGTTGACTGAGTCGCTAGATGAACATTGTTTTTATGACATTAACGAATTTATGAACCATTCCAATACTATACGATACTAATAACTAATAATATAAACTAATAATAACTTGACATACTTATATAACTTGTAACATGACATTTGCACACCAGTTTGATGGTAGAATGTATAGGATTTAAAAATTGTAACACCTGTTTATGCACTTACCTACATTCATGCAAATAAAGATTTATGATTTATGTTTTATGAAACACAGCGTTTTTTCTCTAGTACTATACCGCTAGAGATTTTTCGTCTGTTTTTTATCTTGTAATGGATTTCCGCAAAGTAACGCCTGAATCTATCAATTATTATAGAAAACAAACAAAACCGTCATAGCGTAGAGTGCCTAGTTATTCTAATTACTCCTAATAAAATAAAATTTCATTCGACTTCTAATTACGTCTGAATTGGGAGCCCATACACTCTTAAAATCCTTCAACTTATGGGAGATTTCGTCAAAAATAGTAAAAACTTGAAGATTTTTTCATTTCTACAAAAGTTACGACCAAAAGCCTTAGACCCTTCATTGCTCGATTGCATTTCTTCATCTGAAGAAGTACATCTAGTAGCTAAAACATCCACTGGGGACTTTTTCACTCGCGATTTGCCATCTAGATTTATTCTGCTTTTTGTAGTTTACAAACTCCGTTGCCAGAAATAGCTATAACGAACATGCATTCAATTTTATTATTAATTTATATTTATTTTAATTTTATATTATTAAGTATGTATTTGTCATAAAAACGTGATGTATCTGAACTTAGAGAATAAGGTCACGATAAAAATGGTAATGATAACATTACTTAAGTTTATTGATAGCCTTTGTTCTAATTTCCAAAAATCTAATAAAATGCACAGTCTAAATAAAGTAACTATGAATAGAAAGTGATATTCCAATGCGGTCTAAGCTAATAACGAACTCCGAACGAACGAAAGAAATGTCTATACAATTGAAGAGTTAAAACTATAGTGGTTAGAAATCATATAAGATGATTAACGGCTATTTACCACTTGAATTTGTCATTTATCGCGGGCGGTGCTCTGAAAAAGAGCTTCTAAATAGCTTCGAAATGTCAGCATAAATGAAAAATTCAAGTGGTAAATAGCCGTTAATAATTTAATAAAATGTCTATACATTTTAAACTTTTTAAATAACCGAATATTAAGTAAATGTGATACTATATTTTATTAACGCAATTTTTTTAATTTTTTTTTTACAAACAAGGTCATGGGTCATACATATACATCTTGTCAGCGTGTTTGGACTATTGTAAGAAAAATGTTTTTCTAAAAAACTTTTTATATGATAATTGTGATTTAATTTATAATCTATCAATAAGATTTAATCCTATTGACCTCAGCAATACCAGAGGTACTGCTGAAGCGTTGCCTGCCTTGTAGGACCTTTTTTATATTTTTTTTGAAGCTGTTCATATTGTACGACAGCGGAAAAACATCAGAAGGAAGTTCATTCCACAACCTGCACGTATGGGGAAGAAAAGATCTCATGAAGCGAGTAGTGCGTGATTTAATTTAGGACATGTTTATATTAATTAGTGTAATTGGTGTATAACCGATCTAATTGAATAAATAAATAATAAATAATCGTAATCTTGTAAGAAAAATCCACGCTAGCTCTTGGGCATCGAAGCGTAGGTATATGCGTTGCGCCAGCGAATACTGTTTAGCCAATTTTCGATTAATAATCCAGAAAAAACTTATAATACAGCTATATTTTTTAGAACCCTTATAAAAACAAAAGTTACATATTTAAATTTAACGTCTGTCTATTTTCATGGCTTAATCATTAAACCGATCTGGGTGAAATTTTGCTCTAAAACTAAAGAAGGACATAGACTACGTTTCATTTAAGTACGTACCACGTGAGCGAAGCCGTGAGCGGAAGCTGCTAGTTAATAGTTTAAAATACTGATTGTTTCTAATACTCAATAACCTTTATTACTAGGTTCTGAACGCGGTTTCACTCGCACGTTACTCTTGATTCAAACGAAACATGTCTTGTAGGCTTTCACCAGTAGACCGGTACGAAAATTCTCGTTTTTACCTAACTCGATTGCTTACCTTTCTTAGCGGTATAATTGTATCTATGATCAATGTAAATTGCAGAAAAGGTTATATGTCTTAGAGCCTTGTAGAAAACAATATTAATTCTTCGTAACTCAGTCGCAAATCTCCTACATAGAAAAATAATGACACTACTTCGAAAATCAGTTGCAGCATCTACAAACAAAATAATAAACACAGTTTTTAGATTACATTGCTCTTCTAACTTAGAACCTAACGTAACATGCACATGCAACTTGCATAAGATTTAACCTTTAATACATATTTTGCAATACAGAGCTTCTTAAAGCATTAATCTATGTTGCAATACTAGCAATGGCTTTCGCTGTGGGTACCTGACCTATGAGGTGACCTCTGTACGTTTACTTTATCTTTGACCGTAAGGTTCAGCGCACACTTGAAATTGCCCACTGACATAGTTTTATGTGATTAATGAGGGCTTTTCTACTGCATTAAGATTACCCTTGTGACTTGAATGATTTTTTTATTTAAAAAAAATATGCTGTTACCAACTCTGATAACAACAATGATGGTTTGTAATGTTGTTGGCAAAATCAAAATGCTTTATTTTCGGTCGTTTGTAGTATTGTTTTAGAAAAAAAAATAAGTTGGTATCAAGAATGTTGACCGACCCTCTGGGTGATAGATATAATTTTTTTGTGCGTTCTGTCACCCTAAAGAAGAAACCCCATTTACATCCCGTCATATTTTTGTTCCACTCTCCATTTTGGTTTCAAGTGACTAATATTATGACTGATATTGGCAAAAAAGTTGTGAAAATAGGTAAGCCACAGACGCCATAAACGAAAACGAGAATTCGGGACAGTCTACAGACAGTTTAACTAAGCAAATAACAGTCAATAACTAAGCAAATTATCTATAGATCGCCTGTATGTAACGTCTTTAGATGGCTCAACTGTTTCTCATGTATTGTATGTAATTATTAGTAAATGTATTTAATATTTTAATGTTAGTTTGTTTGTAACTAAGAAAATAGACGAAATTGTAAACATTTATTAGAAAAAAATAATCTACGTAATACGAAACGGTATTAGTCATTAGGTACTAGCCTAAAAAATTTATTGACTCTCTATAAATTGTATTGACGTGTTTAATAATTAGTAATTGGCTTTTCTGATGAAGTAATTTTAGTTACTTATTTATGTTTTATAAACTGTCGGTATTCTTAAAAATCTTATTAAATTAAAATGAATTGCTGTGCGTTAGTCTCGCTAAAACTCGAGAATGGCTGGACCGATTTGACTAATTTTGGTTTTGAAATGTTTGTAAATGTTCAAGGAAGGTTTAAACGGTGAGAAAACATATAGGGTGTAAAAATTTGCTACAAAAAATAACGCAACCGCGCCGGGTCTACTAGTAATAAATAAATAAATAATAGCTGAGATGTTGACTAGGTGTTGACTATTTCGATTTGAAAATTGGAACATCGTCTTCATAAGTGCCATTCTGACTACTCAATATTTACATTGTGCAATCCCGTATAATGTTAAATAGAATAACAGTACCTACACAGTTTAGTGACCTGAGTTTTCAACATAAAGTTAATTGGTATGCGCAAGCATGGTGGTTCTAAGAGCTACTTGAATTTGGTGCTTCGAGTGTCGCTGGTACTGTCAAGACATGATTTATTACCCTTAAAAATGATGGACATATAAAATCTTTTAATAAGTGGCTGGGTATGTAATAGAAGGCCTTTGCCTAACTATAATAGAGCAACATCCTAAGTGTGTGTGTCAATGTTTGTTACCACTTATCTCCGCGACGAGTTAACCGATTCTGATGAAATTTGAAATGTAGATACTTTAAGTTTTGGATTATTACATAGGCTACTTTTTATCCCGGAAAAAATGACTGTACTTGTAGGATAGCATGAAAACTAGAAAACCGCGAATGAAGCCGCGCGGATCAGCTCGTAGGATAATAAAAAAAAAAATCTTAAATTAAGTGCTATTCCCAAATTGATGAATAACACTTTAATTATATTGGATTCCATGACTACGTTGTTATTGTTGTGTATGTGTGTATGGAAAGCATTTATTTGTTATAATTTTTTTATTAGAAAAATGACTTGCATAATACAATATAAAATTTAAAAAGATGCAATACGATAACAAAATTGAAACACAATAAATAACACATAACATGTGTTCCAACCCACATGGTATCGCTTTTATAATTTTTTTTTTATTAAATAAAAACAATTTATTTCTCCGACTGTACCAAACGGTAATGGTATTCGCACTTTGCACAGTGCGTACTCTAAAATCGATTGGTTTAAAAGATAAATTTACTTTTCGCACTGTATTTTTGGTACCTAGACTTTAGGAAGTCTAAACAAGATAACTGTAGGCAAGAGACATTTCAAACACTTATTTATCTATCTTCGTCTAAATCTATCATATCTATTAATCTAATAAATAAAAAAATAAAATATCTAAACATATTTTGTAAACCTTTTTTTTGAAAATAAATATCATTTTTCTTTTATTTATATATAATCTATGATCAATTAGATTTGGTAGAGTAACTAAGTAATATTAAATAGGTATCTAATTAGTTAGTTTAAGTATATTTTTATCGTTGAATAATAATAAAAAAATTTTGAACTATAAATGCAATTTAAAAAAAAATAAGTTTTAGTGATTTATTCCTATCTGTCACCCAGCTCTGTCGGTCTAGGTTGATAGATCGCAAAAAAAATCTTCAATCTGTCACCTTCCTGTTATCTTTTTGCAATTGGGTGACAAATACTTTTATATTTTTTTTTAAAGTTCTATCTTTCACCTTCCTGTTTTTTGAAAAAGTTCTATCTTTCACCTTGTCAGTGGCGAGAAGGCAGATTTGGGCGCAATTTGGTTATCACTTCTGTTGTCATGGCGTTTAACATCAGGCGAACCACTTAATAGTCTCGTCACAAAAAAATTAGAAGGCTGGTCACGATGTTGTACCTAAATAAAGAAATTCTAATCGGTACCTAACTTGAGTTTATGTAAATACGGGTTTTTTTTTTATACAACTGAAGTGGCAACCAAGCGTACGGCCCACAAGATGGTAAGCGGTTACCGCAGCCTATGGACGCTTGCAATACCAGAGGTATCACTCGCGGGTTGCCACCTTGAGGCTAAGATCGAAAGCCTCATGTGCCAGTAATTACAACGGAAACCATACCCTTCACACTGGAACACAGCAATGCGAGCATTTACTGCTTGGCGGCAGAAATAGGTATGGTGGTAGTCCTTCCCCGGACGAGCTCTATCACAGAGAACTCTACTACTCTTGGGTGTGATCTAATACCTCAACCGACCGAATCATATACAATAAGTCTTGTCTAATAATGTTTTCCCTCAGAGAAATTGGCTTGAGTAACTTTTTTTTTAACCACTAAGATCGCAAACAAGCATACAGTCCACCTGATGTTAGCGGTTACCGTAGCCTTTGTACGCTTGCAACATCAGAAAAATCACGCGTTGCCACCCTGAGACGTAAATATCTGTTCTGTGCTCATGTGCCTGTAATGTTACTGGAAACCAGCAATGCGAGCATTACTGCTTGGCGGCCGAAATAGGTATGCTGGTAGCTCTTCCCAGGACGAGCTCTATCACAATGAACCCTGTCTCTTCTGTTATTAATACTATAATATTACTGTTATTAATAATATAATATAATATGCTAAGTTGTTAGGAACAGAGGCCTTCGGGCGGCCTAGAAACCCTGTCACCAGAGTACTCTTTAGCCGCCAAAGGAACTCGCCCGAACATGTCCAAACTTAGGTATTTCCGTTTTCTTTAATAACGTATCACTAATAATCACTATACCGCTTTGGGTGTTGACTTAACAGAAACCGGTCGAGTGACGTGAGTGACACTGGCAGAGGTTTACAGGTGTTTGGTAGCAGTTTCTTAATATTTTCCTCAGAGTTTTTGCAATAGAATTAAATATCTGTCTCTATGTTCATTTTTTTACTTTTCTCATCTCATTATAAATGATGTGATGAATTTGCTTGCAATGTATTTAGAATCTAATATTAAAACATTACGTTGTACTCAAACTTTGGTGATATGCTGTTTTATGCGACGCGTTCATAATTAATTACAACAATTAAAGGACCAATTTCATAGTGGCCTAGGTCTTTGCAACACCATAGAAAAACTGGAAAAAAATATAAGACTAAGTATAACAAACAATTTTATTTTTAAGTAGACAAACAAAGTTTTAAAGGATCAATTTTTATTGTGTTGAGTTTTCTAAAACGGGAACACTAGAGGTCCGCCATGACAGCTATTAGCCAATGAGCGTGACGCATCTTGACTTTGACAGTACCTAATAACCCAGTTGTTCGTTAAACCCGCCATGTTGTTTTGCATTGTGTTGCGCTCTTTCACAAAGATAAACTTACTTTAGATTATGAAAGAAGCCAAAATAAAATAAATAAACAGTGATAAATAGTTTCTTTAATGATTATCTAATTATGTAGACCCCTACAAAGGACCAAGGCCCTGTTCCATACTGCGTGAAACAACTCCTTTCAGTTTTTACTATGGTATATACATACCCCATTATTAAGCATCACGCCACTAATCACACTATCACACTAATCACATCACACTAATATTATAAATGCGAAAGTTTGGATGTTTGGATGTTTCTCCCTCACTTGATAACCACTGAACCGATTTGGCTGAAATTAAAAACATAGATAGATAATTACCGTGAATATAACATAGGCTACTTTTTTTCTTTTTATAAAAAAAGTACTGTTCCCGAGTTCTACGTGAAAGAAGGCACAACAACTAGTTATTCATAATAATAAACTGTAATTTTAGTGACTCGCTAAGTATTGTCTGTCCTTGTCATTCTTTATGTCAACGAAAAAAGACGATGAAACATTTGAAAAAACAGAAGAGAGAGAGAGAGGTTTATTAGTAAGATTATGAATAAAGCCTTTTTTGTATTGTGTAATAAAGTAGTTCTAATTAAAAGCACTGAGGTCACGTAAAAATGAACCGTAATAGCACCGGAAATAGTATTTTTTTTGACGAAAATAACGTGAGGTTGTGACTTGGTGCGAATTATACAGTACAGCCTTGGGATTTTAGTACAATGAGATATTAACGTTTAATAATGTTATTTCCTGAATCATTATAGTAAGTTTACCTACTTCTGTGGTTGAAGCAGATTAATTGCCGCGGCGACAACACAACATCACCTCAACTCGAACGACAAACAGCAAAATAATTCGCGGTGCTATATACATAACTTACTTATTTGAAAAACATGCGCTAAGTATTTCTAAAGATATACATATTTTTTTTATAAATAATAAAGTTAATTAATTCTCCAAAACTAGTTTTCTTCAGCAAGATGATGTGCAAACGAAATTATGTTGACACGTGTTTTATTCTAAAACATTTTAATAACCTTAATAAAAACGTTAAATCCAATAAGTGTATCACCGCTCGTGATTGGTCGGTCGAGTTGCGCAGGCGCCAGCCGCGACGAAAGTTGGCCAAGCTAGTGACGTAACAAGTAGCCCTACTTCCGATACTATAAGTACTGGAACACTGTTGTTTTATACTGTGACTGTGACCCATTGCGAAATTCCGGGCGAGCGGACATGCGCGGTAATAAATTATGTTTCCTATTGGTAATTAATAATTAGAGCACTGGTGGTCTAGTGGTAGTGACCCCGCCTTCCGATCCGCAGGTCGTGGGTTAGAACCCGGTCGCGGCAATGGATTTTTCTATTCGAAAAATGTATGTACGCAATGCTAGTCTCTACGGTGAAGCAAAACATCGGTGTGTGCAAGAACAAAAAAATCTAAAGACATGGCGTGGACCCAATCACTCGCCCGAGAGTAGGTCAATGTCCTAGCAGTAGGAACATTAAAAGGCTGTCATGATGATGATGATTGGTAATTTCGAATATGGAATAGATGATAAATTTGAGTAATGGAACAGATATTTGCATATGGCGTGTTCACGTGATGCATTCACTCGCGGTAACCTTGATAGAATTTAGAGATTTTTATTTATACAAACTGTTTGAGTTTGTGTCTGAAGTTGTCTTATCCAATTTAAAATAGCACTGGTGTAGTTGTGGCGACCCAATTTCATATACTTCATTTAAAAACTGTGTGCTCATTGTCAACGGTTAATAAAACTTTGAGAAGAAACCGATATTGCCAAAAATTCAAAATAAAAATTCATCAATGCGTATATTGGTTTAAGTTGAAATTCCCATTAGTTTACGACTGGTTTCGAACCCACGCCTAGATCGGAATGCCAATTGCCACTAGACCAGTGCACCAGTATAATGATTAAATTTATAGGTTACAGTCGTTTGCTCCCGATATTGATTACCAAATATAGTTACTACGTTACAAATCAAAAGTATGACTGTCTTATTTATACAAAATAAAACTACTCAATTTTAATACGATCCATTTATTCACTAACTGATAAATAGATAGATAAGTAAGTAGATATATGTTTTATATTCATTTTTATAATCATAAAATGACCTATTTTAGCTAATAGGTGTTTGTTTTGGTAAATGTCTTTCTGTGACATTTAAATGATTAATATTACAATTACTGGCACATGAGGCTTTCGATCTTAGCCTCAAGGTGGCAACCCGCGAGTGATACCTCTGGTATTGCAAGCGTCCATAGGCTGCGGTAACCGCTTACCATCTTGTGGGTCGTACGCTTGGTTGCCACTTTAGTGGAATAAAAAAAAAAAATAACACAAATATAGTGGTTTTGCATCTGATTGGTTATTTGTATTTTTATTAGATAAGTTAGAATAATGTGCATTTAAGTAGATACTGACCTAAATCAAGCCTAAATCATCATTATGCATGCTTGTTTGTCATTTTGTAGTATTATTACAATTAATTTTTAGAAAAAAATCAAAAACCGACTGCAAACTAAAAAAATGTTACGCAGATTGATTCGTTCGTCAACTTGACATGTAGTAGACTTGATCATTTGGTATCGTTTGTCAATCACCCACATTATATAAATAAATTAGGTTAGGTATATTGTTGACATTGAATCAGATAGTTAATGCAGCCAGCATGTTGGGAACGCTTCCTACTGGTAGTGATTTGGATCAGTTGAGCTATCTATAGGTCGTTTGTAACGGTCTTTAGATGGCTCAACTGTTTCATATGTATTTTGTATATTTTGTAATGTAATATAATTATGTACATATTTTATTTTGTTTAATAAATGTTATATTTTTATTTTTGTTATTTTAAATTTAAATTAGCACAATTTTTAGTTAACGACATTGGTCAATTTTATTGTAAGTAGCTTATAATAATAATAATTTTGTTGATAAGTATTTTAGCACACAATAATGGACGTTGTTAATGAAAATAAATGAATTGAATTGAATTGAATTGGCTCACACCATAAATCTTGTCCCAATCCCAACTGGTGTGAGTTGACGAATCGTAAAAAAGCTATACTCCGAGGCGATATAGTTTTTGACACGTTTTTATGATTTTTTTTAAAAGTACCTACTGAACCGATTTTAATAAAATGTAATATAATTATATAGGTTTTATTCTGAAGTATTACATATCAAACAAAAATATAATCATCAAAATCAAATAATTGGTGGAGAAATCGCGTACTAAACATACAAAAAAACTCGGAAACCGCGTAGCATTCATTTTTCTAGACTATAAACCTCAAATTTCATCCTAATCAGTTCAACTGTTCTGTCTTGATTGAGTAACAAAATCCATCCATCCAAACGTTGTTAGCATTTATAATAATAATAAACATTTTATAAAATACGTGTAGCTAATTAAATGTCTAACATGGCACTAAAATTAAAAAATAACTCCTTATTACTTTTATTTGTTTACAAATTCATGTTACAAAGTGTTTTGTAATGTCAAAGATAAACGATAGGATAGGGAAGTCGGCAGGCAGAAAATAAAATGTCAAATGTAGAGCCACAGATTGTAGAGTTGGCCATTTTTGTTGTTTTTTTTACAACTATTTTTTTATATTTTTAACCAATATTATAGTGATTCACTAAACGAATGCTTTCCTGGTTTTCTTTGGTTTAATATTGATAATATATACAAAGATGTTTAAAATTAAATGCATATCAAACGATAAGCTTTTTTATAGAACTTATTACACCATCATAATAATGATCTATTAGTAACACAAATATACTTAAGATAATAAAAGATTAAAAAGTGTTTATTAGTGCATTGCATTTACAAATACCAAAATTTAAACCAATTGGATTGTTTTTTAAAACCTACCAAATCATAACAATTTTCCAACAAACTTGCACATCAAATCAAGAGGTCAAAACATCGTCAAATTAATCAAAATAGATTAGTTTCCAGTTGCATTACAGTCACGGTTGAGCGGCCAGCAGATGTGCCGTAGTGTTGCAATTCCACTGCAAGTTTTAACGAGGTAGTGAACAATTCGCTTGTGTAACCAGCATTGTATTGCAAGCTGATTTGTCGCTTATGATATTTTAGTGATGCATGCGCTGTCACGTGTCAACTAAAATAATAGTTTTATCACACGATTCAACCTAGTCGGGCCAAGCAACTTCTCCAGCTTCTCCTAACGACCAAGAAAGTGACAGAGCGATGCTCTATCTCTTTCTAACTCGTTAATTGGGCCCGATCAGGTTGGAGCATATTTACAGCTAATAATAGTAGGAAATGCTGGAAATGTATAGTTTTACGGTATACTTAAAGTGCAATTAATTATAAACTTGTATTACTTGTATAAGGTAAGTTACTTATTTTATATTAAACTCCTTTGCAAGAAACATTTAGGTATAGTTTTAAACTCAATTCATAAAATCGCTTGCCAAATTGCCAACGCATTTCACAAAATTCGACAAATGGCGTAACTTCATTAACCGTGAACTTAGAATTGCACTTAATTACCGTTGCGAGACTATTATAATAACTATAAAACGCTAGATTTTGACTATTCTAATGCTCTTTGAATAAAACGTTTGGTCTGACCTTCTGCAGTAAAAGTTTGACAAAACGAATAAAACCTAGACTTTTGTTCATCCAATCCTGAGGGTTCAGTCGTGCGTAGACCAATTTTTTTTCTTTTCGAAAAGGGTCAATGCACCAAAAGTCGTCAGTATCAGTGGAGATAAACATCGCAGGGTAACAGGTAGGGTAGTAACAAGAACTTGACCCAGATGTCTGTGCCTCCGCCAAGTCTAGCAAAAAGCGGCATTTTTTTTTACCAAAATACTTGGGCAAAGACATTTATATGCTCGATGTTCCTGGGTATCATGGTAAAATTGGGTTAGCGATGCAAATTATGTGACCCAATCATTCTTACTCGTGTGTAGGTACTGTAGGTCTGTATCCTAGGTAACGTAGAAGGCTTTGCATGGTGGTGATACCTAAATTAATAAGCACCAAGTAACCTATTTTGCTAAGATTATGTATCTACATCTGTAACAGTCTTCAGAGCGTATCGCTTCGAAAGGGAGCATGTCCCCGTAACTATTACTCAAGCGTTCCGTTAGCTGATCACGTGTTATTTGCTAGTATAACCATAATAATAAACCTGTTATTTTACTTGTTACGTTATAACGTCGTTATTTTTATTCGTTGGGATAACAGGTTGAACATCACTTATCTATTAAGTAGTTCCTTTTTGAATTTAAAAATACATTCAACCATGAAGTTATTTATGAAATAAAAATTAACGGTTTGCTCAGACGTGCTTATTTATAACTAGCGAACCCGCCCTGGCTTCACACGGGTGCTATGAACCTTCCTCTTGAATCACTCTATCTATAAAAAAAATCGCCTCATAATCCGTTGCGTAGTTCTAAAGATAGATCTTACATTGGTTAGAAGCATACATAGACAGACAGCTGGAAGCGACTTTGTTTTAGACTATGTATGATAATACCTCTGTGGTTTTTTATGTGCTATTTGTTACCTTTCTGTACTTATTATTCTTTATTTGGTAAATAAAAAAAAAAAAAATAATGAAATAACATATTAAATATCAGAAATTTCATGTTCATCGTTCAGAACATAATTACGGATTTATTGTGACTTATTATTTGAAAATACAATTTTTTTTGTAGGATTATAAATTACAGTCACGGTTGTTTATATTATTGTTGTATCCAAGATGGTAATTCATACAGTCTAAATCAACTGTTAGTGTAGTTACTTAGCACTGTTTTTTTTAGTAATTTATTATCATATACTCATTCAAAAAGATTACTAGTATGACTAGTATCATAAATAGTTATGGCATTTACAGTCATAAAACTACAGTATTAAATCATTTAATCATTCATCATCCTGGTGGAAAATAAAACACATAACTAGAAAAAAAAAAAAAAAAATGTGGACATGTACAAAGCGCCATCTGGCTCCAAACTAAAGAAAGCTTATAATAAGAGAACTAGATAACTGTTATCCCAAAAAAACGTATTTTTTGGGATAATATAAAAAAACTTTGAAACCGCAGGTGAACCGCGGGGCGCCTAGTACTTTATGTCTTTGTTTGTACTAAATATAATAATGTTTTGTAGTAAAGTTGTTCCATAACAGACACTGAATCAACACTCAAGGAAATGGGCGCGATTCACGCTACGAAGTTAAGGGGCTGGCTGATAAAGCGAACATACGAATTCTTGAATCTAATGACAATCCAAATCCAATTCCAATTTCTATTTACTGCTGTCAAATTTTTGTATACTCTTGAAAACAAGGTTGAATTTAGCGCTAGGTTTTGCTGTCAAAAGTGCGTAAAGTCATATTTCAATACTTGTCCGATACCGATCGCGTTCAAGAGTAAGGGCTCGGATTGTCTCTTGTCAAAACGACATGGGTCCTCCCATTTTGATTATTTTTCTCGTGTTATTTTAAGTTTTATTGCGTAAATTTGGTAGCAGTTTATCCAATTTAACTTGTTTACTTAGCACAAGTGTAAGTAATTTAAATTGAGGGGTAATGTTGGTTGGTAATTTAGGCAAAGGCTTTCCTAGGGAATTATGAAAGAAACGCCGCCACTTCTCCAAAAATTTTGTTTGTTTACGTTGCCATGCGACAATCAAACTCATTTACTTGACACTGGCGAAATTGTGGCAAATATGCTACAGACTCCATAAACGAAGAAGAAGAAGAAGAGTAAGGGCTCAAACCTGTAATCCGTCATTGCAAGGTTAGATCATCATCGTCAACTCTCTATCACTTATAAAAAAACTCACTAAAAAATTTGAAGAACCAGTAAAATACCTTCTACGTCATGAACTGTAATTTGGGACCTAACTAAGGTTGATTCGTAGGAGCTACTATTTTAGCATGTAAAACGGCGTTTGTGACTGTACCTACGAGCAGCTATTTACTCCTTGAGAACCTTTTTACAAAAAAGCTTACGTTTGTGCAACTATTGCACTCAGACATTACAAAATACAAATGAAAGAAAAATTCACGTAAATAGAAATTGTCAACTGGATTTTAGATGTTCTCTCGGTGTGACTCCTCCTTTACGCTTTGTAAACGCGTATGTGTGAGTAAAAGGAACCACTGATTTATTAGACTTTTATGATAGGAAGATGTTTAAGCATGGGAAAATGGGTACTATTGATTGATGGACGTTCAAAAATTATTTTACTTAAATTTGTCTTTCATTGAGATATTCATCTCTTATTCGTAAAAAACAAAAATACAAATCTTTCCTTTTACATTATAGATTATTATATATATAGATTAGTCTGGACGGTTACAGGACGTAAATAAATGAGTTTTGAATAAGTATTAAGTTACTTTTGGGGGGCAAAATAGGAAATTGAAAAAGATTGCAAACTGTACCGTGTAACATATGAAATGAAAGGGCTTATTATTAGGGTCTATATTTTTTCAAAATAAAAATAAATTGTTATACTTAAAATTAGTTAGGAAAATAGATGAAAACTATTCTTCATTTTAACTTATCTCCAAATTAAGCCCAAAATTTTGAAAAGAAATACATAAAATAGTTTGTAGCTCTCTCCTCTGGGCACTTGGCCACTGCCTTTAAGGTTGTGATTAACTTATCAGCTTATCACACAAAGAAATGGCAATCAACTATAAATCTGTTCATCAAACCAAAGTTGATACGTTATTTGTTAGATTATTACTTGATTTATTGCCTGTTACTGCCTGTATAGTATCAATCTACATAATTATATTATTTGATGGCCATTGCTTTTCGCACCTCACTTCACATCATTCAAAAATAACTTCTATTGTCTAGGTATTACGGATTAACTTCAAGTTACCGTTCAAACCGACAGTGTTTAGGGTTTACTATTTCTTTGACATGACCAGTGCCTTTCGCGCTTAGACGTACTGTTGCTTTAGGAAAATGATCGTTATCGCACGTCATTACGGTTCAAAAACTTGTTTTCAGTCTGATATTTCGGTTGCTGACATTTTGACGCATGGAGTTAATATTCGAAAAGGTTGCATGGTAGTAACAAGTTAATTGCAGTAATAGGTCATCTGCCTGACCCTTCTGGACCCTTGATGTATTCAATTATTAGTAGAAACGTCTGCGGTTTTGCTTGCGTAAATTGATTTTCTTACAAACTAACACTGGAATCTAGTGCACACCACATGTAGACTGGTGAATATTTACTTTAGCACCGAAGCGGAAATCAAACCTACTTGCAAGTTCATTTCAATTTATGAGACCAAGTAACGAGACGGTCAAGTCATGAGCCTGATTTTAAGCGCCTAGTCTGACTATAACAGTTCCATTAAAACACATGTATGCGCTCTAATGCTTAAAGGCATATATCTGGCACTGCGTTTGTAACCCAACCCACCAAGACGGACTTAACTGGTCACTATCATCAATTTATAACCACTCCTCAGCCACCATGAGATGTCTTCATTACCATTCACTGATGCTAAATATACTAGATCTAATCGCTGAGAGCTTATTACTTCCGTTAATGAGTAAGATTCGGCATTTAAAATTGCCCGGAATAAGATGGGTCGCAGATACGAGCCTTGAAGGACACCCATGCTTATCACAATGATCTTTACTGTATTTATCTGAATATATGATGATAGTGTCGATTTTAGATATCATTAGATAGTGAAAATGTGTAATTAAAACAAACTCACGTCCCGTATTTAACGTTATCTGTCGATGACTCTCGTGATACACGCTATCGAAGGCTTTGGCGATGACCAATTAAGTTGAATAAAACATGTTCATTGATCTAACTAAACTGTAATTTTGGTATGTTTTTAGATGTTGTTTTATTAGTATAGATGTCAATTGGTATTTATTATTAAAATGTAATGATCGATTTAAAATATTGTTTTTTATATTTCATGTAAGAATCAAACAAATGTCCGTGGTGGTAAGAATTTTGGACACGAATTTATGATATCCTGCCAAGTTTATTTTCAAGTAAGTAAGGTAATAAGTAAAAATAAACATTTGGCTTACTAAGCTACTGTGTGGGTATAGATAGATGCATTATAAAGATTCTGTGATTTAACACGATTTTTTAGAAAAAATAAAAAATATGTGATAAAAGAGTCCAAGGTTATCAGGAGTCGGCGTATCTCTACCTTCCCGGTTGGGTGACCTGATGCCTTGTGGTTTCCACGAGTTTTCTATTCCGATATTAGATCGATATAATTCGTTCATGGCCGGAGGTTTTCTCTGTCGTGATCTATCTGATAATTTGTTTTCACAAGTTGAAGATATGGAAGTGGCATGCAGTACGAAACAGGCAGATATTTATTTAGGTATCAACAAACTATATATTTCAAGGTCAAGACGAAACCGCAAGGCAATGCGGACATTTTTTTTTAAATGAGAAGGTTTAGCTACGCGCTTGGCATTTTGGATTTTGGATAGTTTTATCTTAACACTTGTGATTATACTGTGTTTTAAGCCAGTTCTCCAATCAATCCTGTGTGTTCTAGGTATTTGCCTAACTTTTAGGTCTGCTTGGATAACATAAATACATATATAACATAAATACGACGACCGATGTGCCGCAGCGGGCGCAGGTCCGCCTGCGACGCGGAGGTTGCGGGTTCGATTCCCGCTTCGGGTCAAATGTTTGTACGATCTACAAATATTTGTTCCGGGTGTTCTGGGTATTTTCTATATATAATAAAAAATATCTATCTATGCATTTCTATTTAAGTATATATCCGTCATCTAGTACCCATAAACACAGCTCTGTTTAACAGCAGCTTACCTTGGGGCTAGATGATGCTGTGTGGATTGTCCAGCATTATTGATTTATTAAAAAAAAATAAAAAAAATAGAAGTTATCTACTAAGCGATGTATCAGACTTACGAGCTATCGCTCTCCGTTCTTACTCCGCTCTCTCATCTTCTGTGTTCTACGTGTTATCAACAACGATTGAGACATTTCCTGGGCTGTGTTAAGTTCTTAGTAACTGGCACTTATTGAACATTGTTTTAATAATGTTTTATTTTAACACCATTCACAAATCTGAGATATAACTCAACATTATTATTTTATGGCTTAGTTCGCACTTCCAGTAACTGCGTAACTCTGTGATTAATCTGCGCTTACTTCCTAGCGCACACGCACAGATACTCACGTGCGAATTGTGCACACACGTGCAAATTGTACACACACATGCAAGTTGTGCACACATAAGTACAGTGCAACTTAGGATATAGGTTACATTAATGTACGTTTTGGTCTAGTGGTAGTGACCCCATATTCTGAAGCCTCATCTCTCTAAAGCCGTGGGACTAAAACGACGTGCTCCAAGTAATAAATTAACTTGTTAGAAGATTTTTTTTTTTGTGTCTGTTATTTTTAATGAATTTTTCAGTTTTCTGGATTCATGTCGTAGCTGGTCATATGAAAACTACCCGGTACCTTACCTACCATATAAAGATTAGTAGTAAAGGTATTCCGGAACAAAATTCAAAACAAAAAAAACGCTTATGCTTAATATTTTTGACAGTTCTTTGTTAAAAGACTGTGAAGTCAAATCGATAGATCTTTTTCATTTTGTTTTTTATCATAATCAGAATCTGGGACCACGGCAGTGCCCCGCCAAGTCGAGCAAAAAGTGATGGTTTTTCCGGATTGTTTTAATTTTTTTGCCACATCACTGTGTGTGATTTTGTACACTAATCAAATCATTTAACAGTTTGCAACTGGGCTTATACCTATTTAGGTACAATTCATTCCGGTTGGATTGGAAGTGACTGATTCGAATTTTGCCAACGGGACTTCTATGTTGGGTCGTGCTACCCGACTGTCGGTGTGTCTGTGTGAGTGACGTTCACTTTCGATCGTTGCTGAGGTTAAGTACTAGCCAGTGCAGCACAATTATCATTATTGTAATTATCATTGTAAACATTTATTGTTATCCGGATTCGCTTTTATTGTTATTTATTGTTTTGTTGGTTACTTAAAATAATCACCAAAGGACAATATCGTCAAAGGAGGTTGTTACTGATCGATTAATCAAAAGAACTAATTATAGAAGTGACTTATCTTTTGCTCAGCCAGAAAACTATCACTGTCTGACAACCAGTTTATGGCAAGAGCGTGAGATGACAGAAATAGTGTTATTTAGAGGTGGCTAGAGCAAGCGTTGAATTACCTAACTTAGGTACCTACATATCTAGACGACTGATGTGGCGGAGACGCGCCACGCGGAGGTTGCGGGATTGATTCCTGCCTCGGGTCAAATGTTTGTACGATCTACAAATATTCTGGGTATTTTCTATATATAATAAAAAAAATATATGTATTGTATTGTATTAATTAAATATCAGTCATCTAGTACCCATAATACAGCTCTGTTAAACAGCAGCTTACCTTGGGGCTAGACGATGCTGTGTGGATTGTCCAGCATTATTTATTTATATTTATTTATATATAATATTTATCTGAGTGAGTGCCGATTGCCGGTTTTCTACTGTTCTAAATGATTGTATGTTTCTCAAATTGTATGAACCTAAGTTGTCAGAAATAAAAAAAATATTATTATTTAACACGCTGCAACGTGTAATAGCTCTAACTTGGTCAACAAGAGTGAGCTGTTGAATAACATACCATAACAACGTGACAATAATGCTTGATGTTCAAAGACAGTTATCCTAGACACGACCTAGAATGAGAAAGCTTAATCTATTTTTTTATCAAGATTAGAATATTTGTATTTTAGTTTGTTACGAATTAACTCAAAAACTATTGGACCGATTTCAAAAATTATCACCATTAGAATGCTACATAATCAATGAGTAATTTAGGCTATATTTATTACTTCGCACGGGTTATGTTTTCATTGCACCCGTGCGAAGCTGGGGCAGATTTAGCCATAACATTATCCATCGAAAAGACTGCGCTTAACATAGTCTATGCAAGCAGAACCACAATAGAGATAGTAAAGTAAAGTAAAGTAAAGTAAAGTCCGTCGTGGTGGGTACCGCCGCAGTGTCAGATATTCTGCCTCCAAGCAGTAGTGTGCAAGCATTACTGTGTTTAGGTTTGAAGGGCACTGTAGCAAGTGAAATTACTGGGCGAAAGAGACTTAACAACAATGTCTCGGGGTGATAAGCGCAGTGCAATGCCACGCAAACACTTAAAAACTTTAAGCTTTGGGTGGCACTGCATCTGTAATAGTCAGGCGTGGTGCTTAACATCAGGTGGGCGCCTTGATTGTCTTGTCACTTGCTGACATAAAAAAAAGAAAAGTAAAGTAAAGTAAATTAAAGTAAACTAAAGTAAAGTAAATGTTTATTTTGACAAAATAAGACATTATCATTATACTGGTTGCAAAGTAAAATGGGTAGGTACATAGGTAAAATCAGTTAGTAGGCAGTATTTGTAGTACATAGGTAAAAAAAATAAAGTCTATTGTTCTGTTTTAGTAGTGCGGTGAAAATCCTTGCATTCCTCTTGTCACCGACGCCATTGTTTGAAGGCTATTTACTAATAAACTTGAGGCGTAGACTGTTTGACTGTCTTTACCATATTTGTGTTTAGTACCGCGTTTGCACTAGTACTAATACTAGACTCTAGTACTTACAACGGTTATCTAAATACGAGTGAGTACCTAGATCAATAATGATTATTGACACAACGCCATCTAGCCGTAAACTAAGCAAAGCTATGAACTAGATATTATTATATTATTATTATATCAGCCATTCATGTCCCACTGCTGGGCAAAGGCCTCCCCCCATTCTCTCCAGACTTCTCGATCCTGGGCTACATTGCTTTGATTATTATTATTATTACATTGATAATGAACTAGATAACTGATAGAATATTACTATCGAGATTCGATAAGAACTGAACTAGAGTTGGAACTGAATATAATGTTATATAAGGTATTGAACGTTGTTTTTTAGTAGAATTGGCCTCGACTACGTATGTGACTGTTGGATGTGTTATGTTCTGTTTGTAGCCGGCTTGGTATACAAATCACTTTAAAGAATCTCCTACGAAGGGGATTTCTATATTTTTTGTCTAAAGATCCTCTTGTTGCAATGGAATTAAGCGACAGGGGATTATTATACAAAAAATAAAAAAAAACCCTTTTACCATTTACTAATAGTTAACCTACGGAAGTAAGGTAGTTTGGAAAGGAAGCGCAGTGCGAGTCACATCTAAACATAGTATTATATTAGGTATACTGCATTAGCATTATTGCATTACATCCTAAAGGCAAGACACACAACATCCTGAGTAACAATACAATGCACAAGTAGGTTGGGGACGAAAATAATGAATGCTAATTACGGCTTCACACAGGTCCTGTCTTGGTACTTTGGTAGATTATGATCTTACGCACGCATGTTTTTTACTGAAGTTTTATGTAATAAAATATTTAATTACTTAGCTGGCACCTGGCTTCACTCGCGTGGTACATAAAAAGTGGTCTATGTCCTTCTTCAGACTTTTAACTATCTCATACTTATTAGTATTTTATGGATGGATTTTATTAATTGAGTAAGTTCTAAGGTCTCTATTTTCGCTGCAGAGGAAGATAGATTTGAAAAGGTGTAACGTATAGATAGGTAAAAACAAAAATGTGTCTAAAGAACTTTTTCCATGAATAAAGGTACTTAACGAATATAAATATAAAAATAACATCGCTACAAATGATTACTAAGGTCGGCTCGCTGAAGAAAACCTTTTTGCTAATCATAATTAAAATGTAATTGAACTAAATCCATTACATAATTACTGGAATTAGGTAGGTCAATAATTTATTATTGCTTGCATCATCTATGCCACACAAAACTAGGTATTTAATAACAGATTAAATAAGTGTAAACTTATTTGACTAGAGCTCTTCAATGACTAGCAACTATGCTCTATTCCGTTTATTTACTTTTGATTGCGCTACGAAGGTTTTGCAAAACACTTCAATACTAAGTACTTACAACCTTGTTTTCTACGTGTGTAAGTGATTTTTAGCTCGGCCATACCATTTCAAAATAAGTTTTGGTAAAACTTGTACTGACACCGAAAGCTTTGTAGTATTTATTTATTTTGATAGAGCCTCGAAGCAAAAATTTTTTTAGGTAGAGCTATGAATATTATTTGAACTTTTAAAATGTCATAACATAACACAAAAACAAATGACGAACTTAGACGTCTGCCTGCGAGGTTTAAGGCCACGGCACACCGCCTGCGTATGCGTACGCCGTAAGTGTAGACGTGTGCGTACCATGACGTTGCAATGTATGAAACTGCATGTGACATGGCACACCACTTGCGTGACAGCTCTCAAGGCGAACACACTCGTGTGGTTTGTTTTCCTGTGAAATAAAAAATAATTAAATTAAATAAGTCTCACATGCCACACTTATAAGTAATGCGTGACGTTAAACGATGCAGCTCCCAGGTAAAAGACAGGCTGCATACGCAGATAAGAATTGCGACGTCACATTACGGCGTGCAGTAACAAAGTATTACTTGGTTGTTTACTCCAAAATGACAGCACACGAAATGCACTTAATCTGTACAAGTAATTTTGTATAAGTCAGTGGCCAACGGTGACATAGTAATGACATTCCCTATTAGACGTTATCCAAACAAGTTCGCATAACTCTGCTGTGTGTAACTACGTACGTGACTGCGTCCACGTCCTGCTTACGGAGGCGGTGTGCTGTGGCCTTTACGGGGACGCGTGGCGTAAACGTGAAACGCGGATGACGCGGGAATTGCGCGGGGAAAAGTCAGCAGACACGTTTATGGCACTGAAGGATTCGCAGGGAGAATGTGAGTTTTCCTTGTTAAAAAGAAAGTTTTAACAAAATGCAACAGTCCAAAAAAGAACCTATATAAAAGAAAATACCCAACTTAAAATATAATTGTAGTTACATTTTGGACTCTTGCTTGACTGTCGTTTAACAATTGGCGACACAATAGCTGCCCACGCGCCGCACAACCATCCAACTTATGCATTTAGAAGGTTCATTCCACTTGACACCAAAGCGCTCCAGGCAAAGCTGGCTTTGTTCCTAACAGATCAACTAATTTAAGGGCTTGGTCCGGAAAACCCCTTCGAACTTTTTGTCCGCAAATCCCACCGTTCCACCGGGTCACCATTGTGATGGGTGAAAAAGCCGAGACCGACTGAACGTGCTCTCCGAAGAACGGAAGCGCTCAGAGGGCGAATCACGAAAAACCCATTTGACAATCGTAGTTCGTAAACGTAAATGTGTAATTTAAAGCCTCCTTAGCGCGTTACTACCAAAATCTCATGCAATTTGACAGCTGGACTATACGCTTTCGTTGACGATCGTTAAACAATAACTCTTGATTCGCTCTCAGGGTGCTAATAGAAACAGCCCTAATTCGAGACATAATACCCAGTAATATCTATTGCCATACAAATGCGTTCAGACGCTTTCTAAAGTACCTACAGCACAATGGAAGTGAGACGAATTGAATAATTTACCTGGTGGACACTTTAGCAAGAGCTCTGCTTGTTTGTTACTAACGCAGTTATTTTCAAAGTAAGGCCACTGCGGAGGTCTTCAGGCCTATTATCTCCGTCATCAGAGGTGGCTATCATCATCATGACAGCCTTCTAATGTTCCCACTGTTGGGACACTGGCCTACTCTCGGGCGAGACTGGGTCTTTATCCACCAATTTTTAGTTCTTGGACATGCCGGTTTCCTCACGATGTTCCTTCACCGTATGAGAGCACTGGTATTGCGCAGATAAACTTTTCGAACAGAAAAATCTATTGGTGTACGACCGGGTTCGAACCCACGACCTTAGGATCTAAAGGCGGGGTCACTCTACCACTAGACCACAGGTGCTCTACCATCCAGCCATAGACTCTTAGGAACATAATTACCGCCAAAATCTAAATTGTTACACGGAAATAAGAACAAGAAAAATAAAACCTCATACACACAAACGACATTAAGTTATCGAGATATCGGTCGGCAGTGGCCAAAAGTGTGTAACTTCAAAAACCCGTAACTTTATTTCCACCGTAAACAACGGATTCAAAGCCCCATTGAAGTTAACGGAAAATACCGCTACGACATTGAACGTTTTGGAAATGTGAACATTACTTTATAATTTTATGGACGGTGACATAACTGCACTAAGTAAGAAAAATATATTTAACTGTAAAAAAAATACATTTAAAACCAGGCGTAAGAAGATTTGCTTACTCTTTTTATGTTTTTAGTGGATAATAACACCTTTGAGATCATTATTGATGAACGTACTTTAAACTTTAAAATACCTGGTGGTAGGACTCTTCAGCAAGAGTCCATCTTGGTGGGTGTCAGATATTTTACCTCCAAGCAGTAGTGTGCAAGCATTACTATGTTTAGGTTTGAAGGGCACAGTAGCAAGTGAAATTACTGGGCGAAAGAGACTTATCAACAATGTCACGGGGTATTAAGCGCAGTGCAGTGCAACGCTAACACTTTAAGCTTTGGGTGACACTGCATCTGTAATAGTCAGGCGTGGTGCTTATTATCAGGTGGGGTGGATTGTCTTGTCATTTGCTGACATAAAAAAAACCAAAAACTTAGCAAATGTCATCAAGCAAAAAATAATAATAGAATACAATACAAAACAAGTTTATTTTGTGCCACACAATAAACAATAATAATAGTAATAATAATAGTACAATAATAGTTTGGCTGCGGTAACCGCTTACCATCTTGTGGGCCGTACGCTTGGTTGCCACTTCAGTTGTATAAAAAAAAAACATAAAAATAACAATACAAATTGCATTTACTACAAGTCTAATGATCGAAATTATTCGGTAGACTATGACTGATAGATATACTCAAAGATTTCTGACAGGTCAAAGGATATACTGATTTTTTTAATTATATAATACAGAAAATAACCAGAACACCCAGAACAAATATTTGCAGATCGTACAAACATTTGTTCCAAGGCGGGAATAAAACCCGCAACCTTAGCGTCGCAGGCGGACCTTCGCTCGCCGCGCCACATCAGTCGTTTAGCTTTCTTTTTAGTGCAGAAAACCACAAAATAACATTTATTTTTAACTTCCAGCTCGTGGAAATTATGTAACCTGACATTTGACACCTTTAGACTTGGAGACAATTCTGAAGCGGTTTCTTTATGGAGACGTATTTAGGTCATGGAGTATCAATTTTCTTCATCGTTACATAACAGTAAAATTTGTCTGAGAGTAAAATTTAAAAGCGATAATGTGTAAATACTTTTTGAATTTCCTGAATTTAAAACCTCAAAATATTTGACAAGTTATTATGTCCAAGTCGCAATGACAAAATGTATGCTTTGGCGTTTTTACCAAGGGCTCAGAAATGTTTTTTTCTTTTCTGTTGTATATTTGATTATTATGTTTTATATATGTGTATTAATAACTTTATAACTTTATAGTTATAAAAACAAATATTCATACCTCTTTGGCTTTTAATATCGGAAAGTTTAATTTAAGTATTCCAGCTTTGTTGCCGAGCGACTAAATAAAAAAAACCTAATTTACAAAGTTGTAAGCTTTGACTACTAAGGTTAAAAAAATATTCAGAATCGAAGTAATAATTCATAAAAATAGAAATGAATAAGATTTACATATTCTATTCTAAATAATTAAGGAAGTTCAATTAGTGATTGTGTCTAGTCAAAAGTAAACGTGTGATCGATTCTACAGACTGATGGACATTGACTATATACCTAGAAATCTTTGCTGACGGACAAACTGCTGCAAGTACTTAGTAGTAAAATCCATTAAGTCACGCATACTAGACTCTAGAGTCTTACTATCAGGTATGCTACACGACATTCTTACTTAAACTTGCTAATTACTTGTCTCAGTTACCAAAAAACCAAATTGCATAAAGTATTTTAGCTTCACGGTTTCTTAAACCAATCTTTGTTTTATTATTTAGGAGATGGCACCTAAAATGACGCTTTATAAGACTGTTCTTTTTTTTAAGCTGTGTTGTGTTTGTTTATTGATCCATGTTGATGTCTCTCTTACTGGCCACATTGGTAATATCCTAGCTATAGTAGTTTTGACCACAGTAGACAACATTTTTTTCTACGGAAGATTATGTATTAAACAAGTACTTAATAATTATTTTACTCGGAGAAAACTGTAATTTTTCTCCACACTTCGTTGAGAAACCTGAAAAAACCAAGACTCCACTGCGTCTACCATGAGCTACCGACACGTCACATAACCAGAGTTGACCACTGACTCATACGAACTTACTTAGTAGTCAAGTCACAGCGAGGCCGGTAATAATGCCAAAAATGTCAAACAAATTAAAAAACCACTCGTTATTGGCTATTATTTGTCAGTTGAGACTCGCTAGCAACTGTAGTCGGTAATTAACTCATAGTAGGCTCAAAAGAGTCCATAGATAATACGTAAAATAAAAAGTCCCAGTCTCAGCATAAAAGAACTTACCATAATAAATTGTAGTGAAATAAAATATGAAATGAAATTTGTTTAATTGACAAACACACAGAGAAAAAAATAAAAAAAGGAAAACATCAACAGAAAAACAACCATGGACGTAATATAAAACAAATCAAAATTGGTAGGTTACGTATTTTTTTTTTTTTTGCAAAATTTAGATACCTCCGTCAAAAAATTATTTGTCAGAGTAGCTCATGAAAACTAACGTATCTAGAAGCGTCATTTTATAGCCGCAGTAAGCCCCAAGATCGTGTGACCGTCGCATTTCAAAACTTATTGTTTGTCCTGTAATTACTGTTGGGTAATGCTGTTTCTAAACGCAAGAGGCTTTTGTCAAGTTTATACTTGTATGCTGTCAAATTGAATGTTTTTGGGTAAACCAGATAGCTTGGACGTCTCCTCTTCTTGGACTCATCTGTTCTGTGCTCTTGCCTCCAGGAGTTAACAAGGGCGCAGGGCGCGGGGGTAAAGGGGGTGTAAATTTTCCTAGCTTGTAAGACGTTTCAAAGTGATCCTTGTGATTCTACTGAAAAAAATAATTTTTGATTTTGATTTTGATTTTGAGCCACGAAGGACTACCACCATACCTATTTCTGCCGCCAAACAGTACACGCATTGCTGTGTTTCGGTTCGAAGGGTATGGTTTCCGATGAAATTACAGGCACATGAGACTTTCGATCTAAGATCTCAGGGTACCAACACGCAAGTAATATCTTAGATGTTGCAAGCGTACATAGGCTACGGTAACCGCTTACCATCAAGTGGGCCGTACGCTTGGTTGCCACTGAACTAAAAAAAGGTAGGTAACTGCATGTATTTTTTTATGTGTGGAACCTATTCCTTAAGTTTGATATGAAAGAAAGAAAGAAATATATTTTAAGTTTCCTCGAAATCCGTTCAGCAATCAGCTGTTACGGAGTTGAGTCGGAGCAAATAAATATACACACAAAAATTAATATCAATGTAAAGTATGACCACAAGAAATATTTTTGATTGGTCAACAGTTACACAGTAAACCGATTACGCCCTAAAAGTGCGATTAACTGAAATACTTCGCCAGCACTTCGGCCTCGCGGTTCGACACGGTGTTTGCGCTTGCGCACGATTCCAAAAAACGAAGTGGCAATGAGTATTGAGCATGCGACACAATTCCTCAATGGTAGGTAATAGTGTAATAAAAAAGGTATTTTTTTATATACCCACTTAGCCACTTAGGGCATGGCAACCAAGTAAAAGTAAAAAAACAAAAAATATATTCATTCAATCATATCACAAGGGTCGTTTTGAAACGTCTTATAGCTAGGTGAATTTAAGCCAGTTCCACGCGCCCCAGCCTAGAAGAATCTGGCAATAAACTCGGCTGGGTTAATAGCTTTTTTTGTCATCTTCAGTGTGGTGCCAATCGAACTAGGTGATGCTTATGCCAAGAAAATTAGTAGTGTTGTCAATATCGGCCACCACTGAAATGACGTGAATGAATGAAATGTCAGAGCGCGCCCCGACACGATACAATAGTGTGCACACGCGCCGTCACGTCAGAGAGCACCACAACACACCACACCATAATAATGTAAACGCGGCTTTATTCTTTCTAGCGAGTACGCGAAAACGCGCTATATTTAATAGAATTAAGGTTGAATTTCCAGGATAACGCTATCCTTAATAGCAATAGCATCCATTTTAACCTACACGATGTCATTGTCAAAGGATGTCAATAAAAAATGCCGTGATACTTGCAAATATTTACGAAACATTGTGTTCTTAGCCGGTTTACAGAGTTTTACAAAATTATAATTAACATACAACAAATAAAGACTAATGTTCAAGATCATTTGTTTGACGTCAGAGATTTTCGTAGAAGTGTCACCATTGTTACTCATCTAGTGAACTATGGCACATTATACATACAGGGTGAAATTCAAATGCAATCCAAAATTTCTAAGCTGGCAGAATTTGAAGGCAGAAGGCAGAATTTGAGGCTTTGCCTTGAGCCAGGAACGCCATGATTGCTAGGCCATCGTATAAATACCGACTGATGACTGACCAAGATGTCTAAAAAACTAAAAAAAATGTAAAAGTCATTTGGCACCCGCCAATCGGCTTGGGTCCGCGTGTGGATTACTCAATCACTCTCGCTTAAATAGGCCAGTGTCCCAATAGATAGTGGGAACTTTAGACGGCTGACCATGATGACTTGAATTATTAAGAAATGTAGAAATAAGGCTAAGGGCAGGTATCCATCGAAGCGGAGCGTAAAACTGCGTAAAATCAACCAATATTCGTGTCGTAATTGCCCCAAGCCAACTTCGCACGATAGTATTGATATTGCTTCGCTCCGTTTCGCGTCAGTGGATAAATGCCCTTACAGACAAATACTAGGCGAAAGAATACCAAGGTTATTCACAAAATTGAAAAGGTTAGGAATAGGTAGGTGTTAAAATTGTGGGTGCAAGTTTTGCGAATTGCAAACATTTTGAGGTAAGTATGAGTAAAAGAACTGGCCATAAACAAGTTGATGACTTAAAAGCACCAGGATGTGTTTTATTTTATTACAACTAGGACTTTGATTTCTTTAATTTGAATTGCATTTAAAAATTTAGTGAATCTAAAAAAAAATCTATCGTGTCATACAAAACACTATAGAAAAAAAAAATAAAAAAGTTTATTATGTACGGGGGGGTGTTAGCAGGTTATGTCATATCTTTTGTTGGACCCATGCAAAACATTGCCAAACTTGTATTAAAGGTCCAGCATTTGATTGAACCAAAATCCGGCAATGTCAAACTTGTATGGTACTAAAACTCCCGACTTGCTTGAAAAAGCTTTAGCGTTTTCTTCACTGTCATTTTTATAACTAAGAGCATAAAAACCATGAAAATGTCTGTTTGAAATTTTGGAGCCGAACAAAATAAGCACTTAATATCATAAAATATTATTTCATTTATTTAATTGTCGAGTGATTTCTTCGAGACCGATTTCAGAATTATTACGATTCATGGTATAAATTGTACAAAATTACACAGTTTATACGTCAACATAAATACCAGTTTTCTCTAATTAGTGCCTTCAATGTGCACTTCAATTATATCACGCGTAATGTAATCTGGTTAGTTGTATAGGTACCTATATATTACGTCATTTTTACATAATCTACTTGTCTCGCAAGTGTGTTTGCGGGCCACTGACACCGATAAACTTGAAGTCTACCTGCTTATGTTATGGCATTAATTTAAACCAGTGTTTTAGTGTGATACATAATAAACCTTTATTGTCTATTGTAATTGTAACACTGTAAATGATTCCTGTTGGATAATATTGAGTGAGATAATTCACGTCTCGTTCGGCGTGAATTGAATTTTCTTAGCATTTACGGTAGTAAAGCAAAATAAGCAAAGAAGAAAATATCTTTATTCAATCATATCACAAGGATCATTTTCAAGGTCATAAAACTAGGTGAATTTACGCCAGTTCCACGCGCCCCAGCTTAGAAGAATCTGGCAACAAACTTGGCTGGATTCCTAGCTTTTTTTTATGATTCTTGTACATCTTATAGCTTCAGCGTAGTTTTACAATAATTAAAAAATCTTTTGACAGTTCAAGCAAAACTGTTTACTTGACACGTGTGTAGCTTTCAATGTGCAAGAATTTTTATTTTTTTGTTAACAACCTTTTTTTCTTTTCAGGTAATTAGACAAATTATAAAACCATTTCCTGGATTTGGTTACAGTGCAAGTTGGTTATGGGTAAGCCTGTGTATTTCTTGGTAAGTATGTAAGAAATAATTTAAGTTTTTAGTTTACTGCGTACCTAACTAATTGCAATAGCGTACCTACGTAGCAAATAAAAAATAAATAGTAATGCTAAGTTAAAAGTTAAAGTTAGGTAACTTACTTCAGGCACATTCATGAGTAAAAACCGTTCAACAATAACATAAATACGCCGGTAGTGGAGAGTCAAGTGGACACCACATTAAATTACTTGATGTCAAAATTATGAACAGAATTTTATACAATAATTGAAAATTGCCTCATAAATTTGAAATCAATAATGTAACGCTCCCTACAAACCGACAAAAATAAAAAGAATGCATTTTTGTACACTTCCAGCCAACAGCGGGAAGCATTTTAATTTGGCAACGCATTATTATAATTATTTATTCAGAACCCTGCAGTGACTTTTTTAAATAACTGCAGTTGGTTATGCAATGTTTTTACTTGCGATATTATGCAGTGTTTAAGGTTTTCTTATAATTGTTATTGAAATTAAAAAAGAGTTTTGTTGCTGAGTATCACACATTACGTGATATGAAGCTATGCCCTATTTGCGTTTACAATAAACCTTTGCAATATGTAAACTTTGTTTATATGTACCTAAAGTGTTGCTAAGAAGGTCAGGTACAAAAAATATTTTAGTTATTTATATATTTATTATTAATTGATTACACTGTCTATCAAGGTTAAGACTTGTTTTTTGCCACTTAAAACATTTATCTACCTACCCCATTTTTTGTAAACCTACCAAGGTAAAATACTGATTAATATATATTTTAATTTTATTTTTTGATATTATTGATTAGATACTCAGTTACATTTTAGCATTTTGTGGTTTGCACCTTTTTTTATGATCCATTCGTATTCTGACAGATTGGATCTACAAGATACGAAAAATCGGACCGTTGGCGTTGCGTTGCTTGCCCCGTAAATGATATTTATCATCACCATACTTATTTTTATGTCTTATAACTTTGAACTGTATATATTATAATAGCGTAAAAAATGTCTTGCTGGTGATGTATGCGAATACGACCTATGGCTTTTTTATAAAAGTTTTTATTGATTGATTGTACCCTAGATAGGTAAAATGGTTAATATTTTATAACATTTGTAACACTATAAAAATTTACATGTGTGCATGTTTTATATATTGATTAATAACATAATTACCAACGAAATATTATTTGAAGGATAACAAAATAAAATGTCTGTTTCCTTTTTAAAGTACATAATATATACAAAAAAGCACTTTCACACGCAAAACGTCACAAAATAGACAACAAAATTGGATGAAAGTGAAGTTGTTCACGTGATAAACACCATTGAGGATTCTCCACACGGCGCGTTTTCACAAGTTGATACTTGGAATTATTATAATTCAGGCAACTTCCAAACTTTGTGCTTTGAATCTGAAGTTCGTTACTTTCTTTTGAAAGTGGATTAATATAGGGTTTAAAATGGCACGGGATCTACTGAGTTAAAATAAAAATAGTTAAAAAATATTTATGTTAGGTCAGCGTCCGAAGTTCATGAACATTTGTTGTAGGTATTTAAATCTTAAATATCTTAGGAACCTGTAGTTTGTTATTCTACATTTTTATACAAATATTTATAGAGCAAGCATAGCTCGATTATTATTTGTATAAAAAGCAAGATAACGTAAAGAAAAAGCGATATGATATTATTCTTAAATTGTTCGCTATACCTTTCTAATTTTAAAACGTCAGCTTAACACTCAGCAGAACAACGAAAACAAAACAAGTGATTGATAGCCATTCATGCAAGGCTGAAGGTAAAGGTATCATGGACAAATTAAACTAATATAAAAGTACCCTAAGTACCTTTCTAAATGTTAGCCATCTTCATGTATTAAAGCAAAGCAATAAAAAAGATTCGGCGAAACGCGGGTTTCTGCAAAATTTCGCGCCATTCAGAGGCGTTCCGTTTTACGGAAAAAAGCAGTAACACTTAAAATCACATGACACTGCAATACTGTTGCGTCGTGCATAAATTTGTAACATCTTGCTGTAAAATATTAAATTTTAAATTAAGCTGTACGGCCACTTCCTTTACCAGCGAGCCGCCATACTATTTGTTGCGTAAAATATGTGACTACCCAAAACTCTTGTAAGTATTTATTAATGAATTTTGCGTCACGCTCATAATTATAACGTAACGGGAAGAGATTCAACTCTTTGGTACAAAGGGGTCAAGGAACTTGTAATGTAACATAACCAGTGGGGGGCACTTGTTCGCTTCTTTAGGCGGCCAGTATTTGATATGTTGGCAATACTGACTGATTACCACAGGCAATAAATGAAAGGGTCATTAGTCTTTTTGTAAAGACGATTTTATTAGCTTTTTGAATAATTAGAACACCTGTGCGAGGTTTACTGGATATTCTTGTTTTAATCGGATGTTGTACGACATTAGATAAAACGATGATCGATTAGTTTTATTGCTTTGGAAAAATCAAAGCCTAATTAGAGATACTAATCAAACATGAACATTCAATTTTATGTTTATCCAGTCTATTTTAGGTAAAACTAGTATTACACATAAATTAATTGTTTTTTTCGGTGAAAATGTCACATGTTTATACATTTCCGTAAAGTTTTGCAATAAATTGTAATTAAAGTTTGAGTAGTGTAGAGTTCTTTGTGATAGAGCTCGTCAGGGAAAGTATTATCACCATATCTATACTTACTTGCCGCCAAATAGTAATTTTATTTTATTTATTACAAAATCCACAGCTCTTAGGAATAAACTAAATAATAACTTAAATACAAAACAGATAGCCATTGACGGATTTACATTATACTAACAAGATATATATTTATTTAACGACGACAGTCAGATGTAATTTTTTAGATTTTTTTTATTAATATTAATAGTTATTAATATTTATTATTTATTAATATTTTATATTTAATGCTAGCACTGTTGTGTTTTGGTTCGAAAGGTATGGTTACCTGTAAAATTACTGGTACCTGAGACTTTTAAACTAAGTCTCAGATGGCAACACGCCAGTAATACCTCTGAGTTTTTCAAGTGTTACCATAACCTATGGATTACGGTAACCAACCATCACATGTGGTGTATACTTGTTTGTCTCCAAGTGGTATAAAAGAATCATTTAGTAATAAGTAAGTTCGTATAAATAAGTCAGTGGCTAATTCTGGTGACAGATAGATAGATAAGTCATTTGCAACTTCAGAGACAGAGATTTTAGGCCGTCCGACGAAGGCCTCTGTCATGGCCTAACAACTTTCAAAAAGCCGGGACCGACAGCTTAACGTGCCCTCCAAAGCACAGAGCGCTCAGTTGAAATTGCCACTGGCAGCCACACATCCACATAGTGACTACGCGGAACAGTGCTTCGTTGATCTGTTAAGAACAACTTAGCCAGCTACGTCACAAGTGCATTAGTAATAAATTGATTTAATAATGCTATTTCATCATATTCTCAGTCATTATTTTCTTAGAATAAGCACTTAGGCAGATTTATTCTTAGAAAATAGTGACTTAGTACCCTTATTACAACTTTATTTACAACCAGTTCTGCCTATTTTAAACCAAAACCACAAACAACCACCTGTTACCGGCAAGTCGCAACATGTTGACATTTGAAACATGTTTTCCATCTAAACAAATTGACATAACATCTTTACAGGAAACCTTGGCGACTAGGACGTGTAGTACGTTCAGCGTTCGAAGTTCAAGAACATTTGATGTATTTAAATCTTAGATATCTTCGAAACCCGTAGATTCATATTGTAACTTTTTATAAAAATAGTAATACAGCAAGCAGATAAGTAATAATATTATTAATAAACAGATAAGTAAAAATAATAATAATAATAATATTTAATAAAAAGTTACAACTTTACAACATAGCGGGAAGAAAAAGCGACATGAAATACTTAAATTGTTCATGAACATCGATCGCTGACTGTATCTGCGTTATAGATGTACTTATAGTTCGCACGGCGGATCTCGGCCGTAGTGAAGTTAGCCGTTTCGATGCACAATGGTGCTTATTCGGACTAAATTGTCTTTGCGCATCACAAACGGCTAACTTCACGGAAGCCTAGATCCGCCGAGAGAACTATACCTACGATTTTTTCCTTCAGATGCAAGATCTAGGGTTTTTATAATTTATTGTTTTTGTGGGTATGGTAATAATGATTTTGGCATAAGTAATTAATGAATCATGACCCACGTTTTAATATTTCTTGAATCTGCCTATTGAGATTCATTTATTAATATTTTAGAAGCCATGTAATAAATAAAATATTAGCGATGGGAATCAGATAACTGTAGAATATAATAATTATACTTGTCCTTTTTTGTAAATACATAAATATTGCATAGAAACACACGGAACAAATATTTGCAGATCGTGCAAACATTAGTCCCGCAACGGGGATCGAACCAGTAACCTCTCGCTTCTTTCTCCTACCGCGCGACCGAGGCCGTCAAATACATGTTTATATTCTAGTAAGAACTTCTAATTAAAAATACAATGTTACATAAATGGGTAAAAATTAAAAACAAAACGCTCTCTCTGTCACGTATTTTTTTCTTCTTTTCCTTCGCGCTGCATTCAAATTTTTTTAATTGACACACTTGCATTCGACCAGTCTTAAATATTACGTAAGCTTTAAAACTCCTTTTAACAGTACCGAAACGACTGTTTTTTTTTTCTCAAAACGCCTTCCTGTTACGTTCATTGACCTTAACATTTATCTCGTGCAGATTGTCAAAAAGAAAATACCTAACATTTTAGTTAAGTGTAAAAAACCCGCCAAAGGTTCTTATCGCGACACCAATTAGCAAGAAATGTCTTTCGCTCTTTTACTGTCTAAATAAAATTTAAAATGGTGTTGAGCATATTTTGAATTAGTTATACGTAGTCTGTACTTTTTAGGTGTCAGGAGCACTGGTTGTCTAGTGGTAGTGACCCCGCCTTCCGATCCTAAAGTCGTGGGTTCAAACCCGGTCGTGCACCAATGGATCTTTAAATTAGATGCGAGATTGATAATAAGTATTTAGAATAAAACTACAAAATACAGCAATCCGCCATAAAAGGTTGAACACCAATCAGAGCATCTTGGTTCTCTGATTGGTGGCATCAAACAAAATTGCAGAATTTTGAACTTAATTGCTATACATTTGCATATTTGACGACCGATGTGGCGCAGCGGGCGCAGGTCCGCCTGCGACGCAGAGGTTGCGGGTTCGATTCCCGCCTCGGAACAAATGTTTGTACGATCTACAAATATTTGTTCCGGGTGTTCTGGGTATTTTCTATATATAATAAAAAATATCTATCTATGTATTGTATTGTATTAAATATATATCAGTCATCTAGTACCCATAATACAGCTCTGTTTAACAGCAGCTTACTTTGGGGCTAGATGATGCTGTGTGGATTGTCAAAAAAAAAAAAAAAAAAAAATACATTGAAAACTTACCTATGACGTCACTACTGTCACGCCTGACTTGGACGCGTTCTGGCGTAGATTTTTAAAATTCTTTAAATCGCGTTTTTTTATACTACTAAAGTGGTAACCAAGCGTACGGCCTACTTGATGGTCAGCGGTTACCGTAGCCTATGTACGCATGCAACATTATAGATATCACTAGCGTGTTACCACCCTGAGACCTTAGATGGTAAGTCTCATGTGCCTGTAATTTCACCGGAAACCATACCCTTCGAACCGGAACACAGCAATGCGAGCATTACTGCTTGGCAGCAGAAATAGGTATGGTGGTAGTCCTTCCCCGGACGAGCTCTATCACAAAGAACTCTACTACTCTCTGAACTTCTGAACACAATAGAACAGTTTTTCTAAATCAGTCATCATGCCTATTGGGTTGACAGGTTTCAAAACATCCTACCCTCCGAGTTAGTTTGATACTAACTATACTTTGTATCTACATATGTATCTTGTGGGTAAAACCAAAATCAAATCGCCAAATTTTTGGGCAAACACACCTATTACCTAAAACATGCAGAAAAACTTTGTAATGCAACTTAGTAATAACTTCTGCATACACTTTTTATATTGCATTGCATAGGTATACTAAAATATTTTTGATAGTCGCGTAGTTAGGTAGGTACTTCTATACCTAACTACTGCTTGAAAGTCGTAGTAGAAGATGAGCAATAGCTATAGGGTGATCCAAAATATAAACATTATATTTTACATATTATTTATTTAATAATATTAATTAAGTTGACTGGCCTAAAAACTCTGTCATCAGAGTTGGCCACTGACTTATACAAACTTACTTACTTTTTTTAGTTTACTGGCGAAGAAATGGGAGGAGCCTTTGCCCACCAGTGGCATTGAAACAGGGCACTAGATACAGCAGCACATAATATATTTAATAATCATATAATTACCTAAAATTTTATTATCGGTATTATAAATAACAAGAATAAATAAATCTGAGCCCTTCAGGCGGCCTATTAACTCCGTTACGAGAGTTGGCCCCTGACTCAAAATTAAATAAAATTAAAATATATCACATATTTGCTTAAAGCATTAAGCATAAGCATAAGCATTTGAAATAAAAATAAATCTTCCATAGCGGTTTGAGCGCGTTGATGTCTTTTGAATGAAAGCAGGGAAAGTAAAAATGTAGGACAATTCGCGTAAAAATAGTCTAATTCAAATTCCGATCTTATTATGATTTCGAAAATAGTCATAAAATATCACACTAAATTGTTGAAATTACATTATATTGTAATGTGATTGAAAGTTGATAAGAAACCGATAAATACGTGTAAGGAGTGCTTACCCGTTCAACCCACAATTTTTCTACCCAAGTACTATCTGTTTGAAATTACGTGTAAGTCCTTGTTTTTTTTTATTTGTCTAATTTGTTTACAAACATCAACATGTACGTACAGTGTCACAACTGTAGTGTCTAACAAAATTGTGTTACGCAAAAACGGACATTAACACTTTCGAAATACCGCCGAAGTTCGCACGGTGCGGATAGTTTGGTAATAACTTGTTAAATAATAAAATTATTATGGTTGCATTTTTGAATGACCTTGATGCTAACAAGTGTTTTATGGTAATACTAGTAGAATGCCCCGCGACTTTGACTGGGTCGGTTTTTTTATACAAAATTCATCTCCCGTGGCGTCCTATAAGAATTGAATTTCGGATTTTTTTCTAAATGCACTCATAAATTAGAAGAATAATTCTCTATGTTTCAAATTTCTAGCTCAGCGGCTTAGGCTTTGCGTTGTAGGCCAGTATGTCACCAAGTCTATGTATAATACATTGATAATAGCTAGCCCCCCTTGATGTGAAGAACCATCGACTTTGGTGATAGTGATATTATTTATTATTATTATTTTTTATTCTAACTCATATCGTCTTACTGCTGGGCAAAGGTCTCCTACAAGGATTTCCACTCGTCTCTATCCTGAAATTTCTCCCACCATCTTCTATCAAATGTGTCGAGATCGTCTGTCCCGTTAAAAAATATTATATAACATTTATTTATTTTTATTTTAACTTTGGCACTGCGTCATTTTTGCCGTTCGAACGTTCTCATATCTTTCTCATATTATCCATTATGAAAAATGAAAATTCTGTAATGGATACTCTATAATTTATAATTCATAACTTAGATGCAAACTATAAACTCTTGTTCATAAAAAAAAAAAATTGTTTTAGTAGGATGCCATCGCCTGTAATTTTGTCCATTAGGTTGGCATCGCCTGTATTCAGTATTCAGTATCATTTATTGCATCATAATTAATGATTAAACGAACTTACCTTTAGGTACGTGAAGTTCTATCATAAATATACGAAGGTTTCGTCTGAAGGTATTAGCATTGTAAATAGTTATATGTAAGTACTTGTAGTAACGCACAGAGATCGCCAATCGCACTGTATTGAGGGTTTAAATCTTATTTTTCCCTACGGTTTTTTTTTTTTTTTTTTTTGTGGGTATTCTCATTTTACCATATCGCTGTGACCGAGCCCGACCTTCATTTAGTTCAGAGATGAATGTAATATTTCACGTAGAGGGTGGGAGCTTAGTCAAACTCAGCATAAATTATTAGATACAAATCTAAATAAGCGGGTGGGTTGCTAATACCTTCAGACGAAACCTTCGTATATTTATGATAGAACTTCACGTACCTAAAGGTAAGTTCGTTTAATCATTAAATATACTTCGGTTTCGTCTTCGGTATTAGCATTGTAAATAGTTATATGTAAGTACTTGTAGATCTTTAGAGAGTTAGATATCGTGAAATATTGCTTATTGGATTAATAAAAATAAATACCATGTATTTAAAAGTTAAATAATACACATTTATTAACAATCAAGTTCACGGTAAACATAAACAAACATTAATCTTTCGTAACAACATTACCAATGATTGCGCTTGCAAATGATTCACTTGTAGAATCAACAGTATTCAAGGGTCTATTATAGAACTTAAAGAATGTATCGGAAGTGGCACTCCAGCCCGCTGTCTTCCTGATAACGTCTAGACTTACACCAAGGCGGTGTGCGAGTGAGGTAGCGGCATGTCGCGTGCTGTGCGCCGAGAACGTTGCTGCTGGCACGCCGCTATCGGATCCGCTACGTGCTGCGGATCCAGCGACTCAATGTCTGGCTGGATACGCAGCGATGTGGTTTTTTAAGTCCTATGAACAGATATTTGACATTTCCACGCAGGGATTCTGTTCTACTTAAATAGTATTGAAGCGTTTTTCCAGGGCATATTTCCGGTTTTTGATCAAAAAATGGTAAAATTAGAACAGGTTGCGGGCAGCCAATACGTGAAGTTTTAATTAATTCCGTTATTGTAATAGAAATACTAGCCGTTGAAATGGATATGTTATCTATATTAATTTTTGATAACGTTTGCACCCTGTGAGCTGTTACTAAGGCTAACAGGGTGATTAACTTCTTCGATACAACCTCAAGTGATAGGTTATCATGTGGAAAACGTTTTTCTAAAAACGTTAAAACTATGGATGGATCCCACGTTGTATTGTACTTAGGTACTGGGGGACGTAACCTAAATATGCCTTTGAAAAAACGTTTTACATTTTGATCTGACCCAACATGATCTCCTATAATCAGAGCAAGAGCAGAGCGACAAGTATTAAGAGTTCCATATTGAGCTCCTTCATTATACAGAGCAGTGAGAAAGCTTAATACATCAGAAATGGACGCATCATATAAATTAACATTATTTTGAATGCAATGGGTGTACCATTTCTTTATATAAACGTTATATTGTTTTATTGAATTCGGTGATAGAGACGCAACCATTAAATCTATCGTTGATGCAGGAGTTCGCTTTTTCAAGAACGCTGACCGGATAACACTGCGGCAACCAGGGTAATCCGGGTGTGCATCTTGCGATTGCTGGAATGAGGGGTATTAATTAGATATCCATCTGGTCTAAAAATTATGGTCTGCGACGAGATTAAGCTTTTAAAGATAGGATACCAGGGCTGAGTAGGCCACAGTGGTACAACTATAATACCCTTAGCTTTATCGGTTATTATTTTACGCAATGTTTTAAGAATAACTGAAAACGGGGGAAACGCGTAAAAGTAAAACTGCCCCCAGTCAATAGTAAAAGCATTAACAGCATGAGCCTCTGGATCACGGTGCCAGGAAATGTATATATCGCATTTCTTATTTATTCTACTCGCAAAGAGATCAATGTAAGGAGAGCCAAATTTAACAACAATTTTTCTAAAAGCGTCATCAGACAACTCCCATTCAATGTCTGGATGTATCCGTCTGGATTCTGTGTCAGCTTCTTTGTTATCTACAGACCGGATATATGAAGCGTAAACAAATAAATGACGGCTTTCGCACCATTGCCACAATGCTTTTGTAACCTCTGTTAAGTGTGGGTACTGGATACCTCCCATGCGGTTTACATAAGAGATAGCGGTCGTGTTATCGATCCTTAGTAGAATTTGGCAATTAGACAAATATTTTGAAAAAATCTTTAGCCCAAAAAAGGCTGCTAAAATTTCTAAATAATTTATGTGCATATTACGTTCCTGATCGCTCCACAGACCACTAGCTTTCTGTTCCCCACAGGCTACCCCCCAACCCGTAGTTGAGGCATCTGAAAATATCTCTAAGACGTAGGTGTCAAGTTTTATCTTGTTAACAGAATTTGGTATGGTTTGTTTCCACCAACCAAGATCTGGTAGTATAGATTTAGGAATGTTCATGAATCTATCATAGTTATCGTCTTGTTGGAGGTTTAGATATTTAATTCGTTCAAACAATTTCGTATACAGCCAACCATATTCAATTGCTGGACATGCAGAGACCAGTAAGCCAACGAAACTTGCAAACTCTCGTATTTTGCATCTTTTTATAGTAAAAAAAAGATCAATTTGTTTCTTGATACGATCTACTTTATCAGAAGGCAGACTGACATGGAATTTTTCCGAGTCAATGTTATAACCGAGAAACAAGCAACATTTGCTTGGTATCGGAAAACTTTTGTTATCATTTATGATAAATCCTAGAGATGTTAGTAACTTCCTGGTATGTGAAACATTTTCTATGCATTGTTCGTAAGATGATGCTGTCAAAAACCAATCATCTAAGTAAACTGTCGACAGATAGCCTGCAGAGCGGAGAAGTTTAGCCACAGGTTTTAAAATTTTTGTAAAAACAAAAGGAGAGGTGCTAAGACCGAATGGCAAACAGTTAAACTCAAAAAGTTGTCCATTCCATTGAAAACGCAAATATTTTTTAAAATCAATGTGAATTTTAACAAAAAAATAAGCATCTTTGAGGTCAAGCTTTGCCATGAAATAATCTTTGGAAATCAATTTTAACGCCGTACGCAAATCTTCTATTTTAAAATGTTTGGTATCAATGAATTTATTTAAATTCTTCAAGTTAAGAATAAATCTCATATTGCCATTCGGTTTCGGCACCAAAAAAGTTTTAGATATAAACTGTCCTTCACAAGGTTGACATTTAGAAATGGCACCAATTAACAATAGTTCATTAATTGCCGCCTTATAATGAGATTCTTCTTCACTAGAGCATTGCTTAGTAAGGGGTATTTCCTTTTGATAAACCGGCCGCGAAAACGGAATCTCATAACCTTGTATATATGAGAGGACAAGTGGATCACGTGTGATCATACACCATTGTTCATAAAACAATTCTAGTCTACCAGCATAATTTACCGATGTTGTAGTATGCGCTTCGGTTGCAGGCACTAGCGGCGTTTGTACGCAAAGCGCTGATTCTGCGACTGCCTGTAAGAGTTGGGGCGCATATTCTTCGTCGCCGTCGTCGATGATGTTGTTGGATTCGATGAAGTCGTATCCTTCTTCGCCGAATTGTTTTTGCGGACCGGATTGAAACTTTTCCAGTTTTTTGGCGGCATGTTCCGTCCAGACGTGGTAGGTTTAGCTGGCGGGGGAGCTTTTAAGTCTGCACCTGATTTGCTTATAGCTTTAGCAGCTCGTAAGGTTTCTGTTAATTGTTGTCCAAAAAGGAAGTTGTCTACCTTAGCATTTTGAAGAGACTCTTTCATTTCTTTTTTAACTGCGTACAAGATAAAGTTTCGTCTAGTTATTGTATCATTGTACTGGCAATCGCTAAGCGCGCGACCTGTGTCCATTAGCAGGCGTAAAAGATCAGTGTTCTTTTCGTTTGACGAAAGTAAAAGAGTGATCGCCTGTCCTAGACTAGAAAGGGCAGTTCCCAATATAGATTGCTTTGTCTCGATTACCTTGTCGCGTTTTAAAACCATTTCGGACAAGGCGGCTTTAATCTCAGGATTAAGTGCCGGAGCACCAACGAGTTTGCAATTTTCAGGTATCAGATATTTATCTGTAAGCTCCTTACGAGTTTCCCTTGTTAGACCGGTAGTGGCAATATGTTCAAATCGAACTGCCACGTCGTGTTGAACATTTTTTCCAAAGACATTGGTTTTTGTCGGATCAACGCCGATAATTTCAAGTATTTCTGTATCAAATTCTGGGGGTGTCGCGTCCTCCAAATTTTCTGAAGCTGGGTTAGAGTCCGGTTCATTTATCTGCGCGGAGAGGACAACCTCTTGGGAATCACCATCTGTCTGGCCTGCTTCAGGCTGTAAGACCAAGTTTTCGGTGTGAACAGGACTTGGCGGGCGGCTGGCGCTGTCTGAAAATAACGTATGATAACGTTACAGACCAAGCATCAGTATGTTATTTAAAACGTTAGAGCTACCCCACAATGCTACGTCATGAAAAGCGGTTTGGAATAGCTTTTTAGTAGGTATTCTTAGTTTTAGTAAACGACTAGGTAGCCACATGAACTATCCGCAATGATACATACGACATGATATTGCTTGCCCACAAGTGGGACATTCTTTTGTGAAGAGGCAGCCCCAAAAGCTACCCACAACACGATTTTTGTTGTATTAGACACATAATAACAATGTGTTTTAGTTATAACAAACGAAGAGATAGCCCCTTAAGCTACCCGCAACGTAATATTGCTTGCCCACAAGTGGGACATGTGAAGAGGTAGCCCCAAAAGCTACCCACAACACTAGAACGTGATATTGCTTGCCCACTAGTGGGACATTAATTGTGAAGAGGTAGCCCCAAAAGCTACCCGCAACACATTTTTTGTGGTACGAGACAGCCCCTCAAGCTGCCCACGATACCAGTGCAATAACGTTCGTAAAAACTTATTTATAAAAACAATAAAATACTAACCAATATGTTCTGACTGTCCGGCAGAGGAGTCCTGCGACGATGATGAAGATGACGAACTAGATATAACACGAACTCGACGACGTTTACATTTTTTCTCGCGTTGTATTTCCTTCTCGATTTTTTTAAGTTTCTTGCACAGGTTTTCATATTTATCATCGTTATTTCTTCGTTTGGGCATTTTAAACACTTAAAAACTTTTTTAATTTTAAACGAGATCCTAGCAACAACTTAATTTACTGAAAGTGTGCGAACTGGCAGAGCACTGAATCGCGAATGAAGGTCGGGCTCGGTCACAGCGATATGGTAAAATGAGAATACCCACAAAAAAAAAAAAAAAAAAACCGTAGGGAAAAATAAGATTTAAACCCTCAATACAGTGCGATTGGCGATCTCTGTGCGTTACTACAAGTACTTACATATAACTATTTACAATGCTAATACCGAAGACGAAACCGAAGTATATTTATGAGGGTAATACATGTCACAGGTCTTATGTAATATTAAATAATATCAGAGCAGCCAACACTTAGCTATGTACCCAGTAAGGGTACATTATATATGACTGACTTATATAATGTCAAAAAGACAGGTTATTTAATTCCATTAGGTAAAAATTCCATAATTTTCTAAATAATTTAATCATTTGATTTAATAATTTAATCACTATAACTAATGGATATAAATTAGATAAATTAAGAGTTAATCACAATAAACAACTCAATTTGGTGTGTTCAAGGACAATTTTGTAATTAATTTTGTTGGAACAAAACAAATTGTCATTTTTAATTAATTTACTGCCGCGTTGGTATTTATTTTGTCAGTTGGCAACAGTCACATTTCCTTTCAAAATGAGGTGTTGAAAATTACAGGTAAATATTTAAACAACATGGTACTGAGTATACAGGGTGAGTACTCTCGACCTATCTACAGTCATGAAAAATGTTGATAAGAGTTTCGGGCTCGATTTTGATTTAAGTAAATAAAAGAGCATTTAAAAAAAATGTTTATAAAACTATATGACCGTTTATAAAACTTAATTTTATTACGAAAAAAAGTTGTCCATCAGTGGCTTTTTATTATTTAATATTTTTAATGTAAACTGCGACGATTTTTATTTTATTTTGTAGATATCTCAAAACTATCTTGTTTATGAAAATATCAGATTTTTTGTACTTACCCCCGTTTATTCAGAAAAAAATCTTCCTTTACTTGTAAATTTTTTAAAATTAATAAAAAAATTGACATAACTTATCTATAAACCCATTTTATCAAGGAGGACAAGGCAGCCTGACATACTTTTTTTTTATGCAACTGAAGTGGCAACCAAGCGTACGGCCTACAAGATGGTAAGCGGTTACCGCAGTCTATGGACGCTTGCAACATCAGAGGTATCCCTCGCGGGTTGCCACATTGAGGCTAAGATCGAAAGCCTCATGTGCCAGTAAATTCACCGGAAACCATACCCTTCACACCGGAACACAGCATTACTGCTTGGCGGCAAAAAAAGGTATGGTGGTAATCCTTCCCCGGACGAGCTCTATCACAAAAAACTCTATTACTCTTTTTGCCGTAAAGTAGGTACTTATTACAAACTGACATTAAAATAAACTTTTTATATGACACTCTCTTAGCTTCTTAGGAACAAGATAATAGGAAGTACTCTTTACATAGAATCAAGTAAGTATAGAAATCTTTGATTCTACTAGAAAAGAGGGATGATCTTCAAACGGCTGGGCAGATTTTTTTGAAACATAGCTAAGAGAGCTCTCGATTAAGTCACCTTTCAAACGAAAAAACTTAGTTAAAAAATTTAATGAATCGAAAAATATTTCGCAACTGATTTTAGCAGCGGGCCGTGCGAATCTGATTTGGGCGCATCTATAAGCCAAATTTCGTAATAGGAAACAATGCAGACGCATCACTAAAGTTGATTTCGTAATTTTCGTAACAGAAAACAATGATGCTGTCGTAAAACAGCAATTCCTCGACACACACTGAGTGCCTCTTCGCTTGTAATTCTATTGTTTGAGTCTTATTTACGTACCTGCAATATGTTTTATCGCAAATACAAATACAAATATTGTTTACTAGCTGTTGCCTGCGATTTCATTCGCGTGGAATTTAGGAACCATACTATTTTGCCGTATGTCCTATTCCCGATATGTTTTCTAATATATTTATTTTTCAGCCAAATCGGTTCAGTAGTTATAGATTTACGACAATGACCGATGTGGCGCAGCGGGCGCAGGTCCGCCTGCAACGCAGAGGTTGCGGGTTCGATTCCGGCCTCAGGACAAATGTTTGTACGATCTACAAATATTTGTTCCGGGTGTTCTGGGTATTTTCTATATATAATAAAAAATATCTATCTATGTATTGTATTAAATATATATCAGTCATCTAGTACCCATAATACAGCTCTGTTTAACAGCAGCTGGGGCTAGATGATGCTGTGTAGATTGTCCAGCATTATTTATTTATTTATTGAGGAACAAACATCCTATAAATCACATTTGACAAATGGTCAAAGTTATCTAATTTAATGGGTATTGCCTGGTGGTAGGACTATTCAGCTTGAGTCCGTCTTGGCGGGTACCACTGCAGTGCCAGGTATTCTGCCTCTAAGCAGTGCCTAAAAAGCTTATAAAAAACAAGCACTTTACTGTATGATAATTGAATTAAAATAACGAATAAAACACTTTTTTAATAAAACCTCTTTACATAACCCCAAATTGAGATGTCACTGTCAAACCAAAAACGGAGAAAACGAGCATAAAATACGACATGAAAATCATATAAAAACCAAAAATGGTGTGATAAAGCAACCATTATCAGTGTTTGCTTGAAGCTTGATAAACGTCAAGGTACATCGTAAACACGCGTAATGGGTTCCCGCTAGTAATAAATCGGAACCAATTACCGGACCCTAAAAAGGTTTGACGCGAATCGACGTCATTTCCAAAGAGTTTTGGCAAAGGAGGTTGCAGTTCATCTTTTTCAATGTTTTGGTGATAAATTATTGAAAAAAAAACATGGCTGTTGTTTATTTTTGAGAATCTGGTGGAAAACCCTTCAGAGGCTGTATCCGGAATAAAGCTTTTGACAATCGTAAACATTAACATATCGTCCAGCTGTCAATTTGTGTAGAATTGTTTTAGTATGTATTTTTTTACTAATTTGTTTATTTTAATTTTCCGTGGGTATTAACTCGACCATCGTGAAGTTTCGATGCGCAGTTGAGCTTTTTTGAACTATTCGAACTTTTACTGAAAAAGTTCGAATATTGATTTAGTAAGTACTAGAATAAGTTCAAATATTGATTACTTACTAGAAAATGTTCGAATATCACTAACGAGATCAAATTTACGACTTGTACCCAGATAATGCGAATCAGGGTTGAATGGTGTAATAATTGTGACTAACGATTATATCTTGAAGTCTCTCTTTATAGTGTTTACGATCACGTATTTAATACATTGCGGATTGAAATTCGTTCTGCTAAACGCTTTGTGAAAAAAGAATAAAGCCTTAACACGGAAATCCAGAGTCAAAACAAGAATACTACGGTACACACACAGATGTAGTAATAGTTTGTACTTATACAGTTCACTTAGTCTTCAAGGACAATGAGACGTCAAAAAGAGTTTTTTTGCGTGACTGATGTTTTTTCTATTCGAAATCACTAGTAAAATTTGAATTTCGAATAAGAAATCACTCACAAGATTAAGTTCACGATTATAGATATAAAATGCAAAATCCAATTTTTTGGAAATTTTATAGAGTTTTATTGTTTATAATTATTGTCCAATACAGTTAAAGTAGTCATTTTGCGTTGTCTCTTTGAACTTTTGAATTTGCCTTTATAGTTTCTAGTAAACACACATTCAAAAGTTGTCTTATTGCAAAGTAGTCATATTGACACTGTTTATTTAATAAGGATGTTAATCATTGCTGTGTGTGCTTTGCGTTTTTGAAGCTTAAAGTCGGCTAGTTTTTACTTTTAACTGCTATATTTTAATATATTTTTAATAATAGAATAAATAGAAAAAATACTAGCTAAATTATTTCCGCCAGTAAAGATCTCAGTTACATTTCTCAAGCTATATTGTAACTAAACTCAACACGATAAAGTTTATAATACATTGAACGTATATTTGGAATGGCATAGAGGGATTGTGTTGTTCGTCCCGATTCTGAGAAAAGACATTGTCCTGAGCGCGGCCGTTGAACTGGCACTTTTTGTGGAATAAACTGAACTTGAACTATGCTGGCACACTTCCGTGCCACAGTGTATACTTTAAACCTCCATTTTAAGGTTGCCACTTTAGAAAATAAAAAAATATAATATAATTTAGCTCTGTTTAACAGCAGCTTACCTTGGGGCTAGATGATGCTGTGTGGATTGTCCAGCATTATTTATTTATTCCCATATTCTCACATCTGTAGGAACAACATCCTTGGGGCCATCTAAGGGGGTAGTGAGAGTCACGTTTTAACATTATATTTGGCATATCTCCACATTTTACACAATAATCAGTATTTATTCGTGATAGGTTTCAAGCCCATTCACTCAACATTACATCAATAGCAATTCTATTCTAACTGAGCACTTTCGTGCTTTGAAAGGTACGCTAAGCTATTGGTCCAGATTCTTTTAAAGTTGTTAAGCCATGACGGAAGCCTTCAGACAACCTTTTTGGTCACAAGAGTTGGCCACTAACTCAAAATGGTTAAGGCATGACAGAGGCCTTCAGGCGGCCTATGTGTGGTCCACTGACTCATAAAAGTACTTACTAAAATAAACGGTAAAAGAAAAAATACTTGACAATGCGGAAATGTGTAAAACAGACACAGATTACAACAATAGTTACGTATGTAGTTTGGTAGAGCTGTTAACATTTTTGTTCGGATTCTGAGAAAAGATATTGTGCCGACCGGGCGTTGAACCTGGGACTTTTTATAAGCTTGACTAGGTACAGTCGTCCATAAAAGTCGACCATAAATAAATAAATTCTCGGATTTTTTTTTTATATTCGGATTTATTATATAATTAGATTTTTACATAAGGCCATTACCCAAACTAAGATTAATTAAAAGATATAAACATAATTTTTTTTTTGTAAATACTTACAATACATAAAAACACCCAGACCCCCAACAAACTTACAGATCATGCAAATATTTGTTCCGTCATGGGGATCGAACCCGCAACCTCACGGTTCTCAACCGGGTACTAGCATCGCACCACCGAAGTTGTCGATTTCTTTTTATACAAATTATTTTCAAAATATAAAAAATCATTTACGCTATCGACTGTACATTATAGAGCTATAAATTTAGCTAATCTTTCCCCTCAGGATACACCAAATTAATATAACAGATTAACGGTCTCTTTAGAAAATACTTGTAGCTTGCTTCTTTTTTGCAACAACGCTCGACGAAAGTGACTAACTACCCACAACACAGGTTATTCTAAGGTGGGAGTTAGCGATCTTGCAAATATCATTGTTTATAGTGATGTAAAATAGGTTTATTATTTAAGTTTGAATCATGCTACTACCTAATAATGCTAGCCCATAAGTTTCTGTTATCAAATAAATAACTTTTTACTTAAAAAAAATATAAAAAAAAATGATTTTTGTTAATCTACTTTATTGATGTGTTATGCCGGCGGCCATAACGTTACTTATAGTCTATTTCACTAAAGAAGGGTGTTGACTTGAAGCAAACAGTCTTAGTTTGAAGGCGGGCCTCAGGTTGAGGCAGCCGCTTGACCGGAGACTGCCTCTGGTGGCAGCCTTCATTTTTTTTATTTTTTTATACAACAAGTGGCAACCAAGCGTACGGCCCACAAGATGGTAAGCGGTTACCGCAGCCTATAGACGCTTGCTATACCAGAGGTATCAATCGCGGGTTACCACCTTGAGGTTGATCGAAAGCCTCATGTGCCAGTAATTTCACCCTTCACACCGGAACATAGCAATGCGAGCATTACTGCATTGCGGCAGAAATAGGTATGGTGGTAGTACTTCCCCGGACGTGTACTTGCGTGGCCTCAGGGCGAGGCAGCCGCTTGACCGGAGACTGCCTCTGGTGGAGCAGCGTCACAATATTTTTTTTCTGTGCACCTGTTATATACTAACCATGCTTTTCTACCTTACTATCTACCCTATCTACTGTTTTAAACACAGAACAGATTTTTTTTCTGTTCTGTGGTTTTAAATGTCACTTTGTGCTGTCCTAGCGTGCTGTCATGAATAACATTTTTTTTTCTCTTCTTTTTTTTGACAGATTTGGTATTTTATGGTTTTAGTCATAGAGTTTAAATTGCAAATTGAAGCAAACTTATCGTAAATTTATAAATTGTGGTTAAGTACATATGACAGGGCAACGCTGGTTTTCCGACTAAGCCAGAATAACAAAAGACTACGCGGAACAGTGCTTAGCTACGTTGATCTGTTAGGGAACTTAGCCAGCTACGTCACGCTCCTCCAACGAGTAATGTACTGTAATATGGTGTTTCTAGATGAACCAACCTTAGAGATAAGACATCAGTTTTTGGGTTCCTACTTCCTACGAACACCGATGTATTTCAATGAGTGTTTATCTGATGGGGGGAAGGCTGGGGTCAAATTCTTTACACTTCCGAACATTGTTTGTTAAATAGTTTAGCTGCATACGTGTTTTTAAAAAATTGATATGAATAATTAAAACATAACAGTACTTTCCAGTTACACTATTCAACTGAGCGCTTCCGAGCTTCGGAGCGCACGTCCCGGCTTTTTAGAAGTAGTTAGGCTATGACAGAGGCCTTCGGGCGGCCTAGAAACTCTGTCACCAGAGTTGGCCACTGACTCATGCGAACTTATTTACTTTTTACTATAAACTGATCGTGAACGTATCATTTACGGGGCAATACTACTATTTTATTTTACTGTTGACAGCCACTAAAGTTCGTTCGTTCGTTCGTTCGTATGAGTCAGTGGCCAACTCTGGTGACAGAGTTTCTAGGCCGCCCGAAGGCCTCTGTCATGGCCTAACAACTTTGAAAAAGCTGGGACCGACTGCTTAACCGAAGCCCTCCGAAGCACTGGAGCGGTCAGTTGAAATTGTCACTGGCGGTCACCCATCCAAATGATGACCCCGCGGAACAGTGCTTAACTTCGTTGATCTGTTAAGAACAACTTAGCCAGCTACGTCACGAGCGCTCCACTAAAGTGACAAGTAAGCATATGGCCTACCTGATGTTAAGTGGTTACCGTAGTCGATGAACTTTGGAAATACCAGAGGTACAAAGATCGGATTTCAATGTTTTTTTTCTTAAGAGCCCTATCCTTGACAATCCTTGAATTTTCTTGTAGCCCGTGAAGTTTCGAACACTATTGTGGCTCGTGTGTTGAAGATATTTTAACGAAAATAAAAACAAGTAAAAGCTTTATCCCTTAAAATTTAAGCCAACAGAGCAAATATTAATTAACTCAATACATAACTGATTAAAAAAATAATTAGTAACGCACTTTCGTAAAATGAGCAATTCCAGTCAACTTTCGATCATTTTTTCTATGAAATAACAAAGTCTAACATATTTCCAAAAATGCAATTATAATAATCACAGTTTTAAAATTTAAGTGAATAGAGAAAAATACAACATGTTAGTTCAATATTTTAGAAAAAAGACGGTCTATTAAACGCGTACTTTTCCCTTAATTTTACGCTTGTTATTTCTGCTAAAGTAAGGAGTTTACAATAAAAATACACCTACTTAATTAAAGTTTAAGTTTTTATTAAATAAATACAACGAAGAAAATAGTCTAATAGCATTAACTTTATTTAATACGAATTTTTTAAAATCACACCTTAGCGCTCTTATAATCATATCGATCGAAGCAGCGACTGTCAAACCGCGCTGAGCGCTTATGGAGGGAGGACGTATCGCTCCTCGTCGCGCGCGCTATTACTTCTACTATATAAAGATACATTAACGCGAACTTCATGAATTATATCGCTAAATCTTGGAAAGGCCTCTTAAAGGCAAACTTTAAACTGGTCTCATAAAAACTGGTGAAGATCTGATGAGGATCGTCACCGTGATGAGCAAAGTAGCTTCTAGAATGCAGTAAATTGCTTACTATATAAGTTTGTGTATGTGAGGTCTTCTGTTCTAAGAACATTATAAACAGCATACCTATTTCTGCCGCCAAGCACTAATGCTCGAATTGATGTGTTCCGGTTCGAAGGGTATGGTTTCCGGTGAAATTACAGGCACATGAGACTTTCCATCTTACGTCTCAGGGTGGTAACACGCAAGTGATATCTATGATGTTGCATGCGTACATAGGCTACGGTAACCGTTTACTATCTAGTGGGCCGTACGCTTGGTGGCCACTTTAGTGGTATAAATAAAAAAAAAGAGAACTGCTAGTAATTAGTGTGATTATAATGTATATAATATATTTGTCCACAGATACATAATGGAGGCCCCGCCTTATGTGTTCCACTGGCTATCGGCGTGCGTTCTACTCTGCTTGTTCCTCACCACCCACACGCTCAACCATAAGGTAAGCTTGTAGCATGACCAGCCTTCTTCCCACTGCTGGGACACTGGCCTCTTGTGCCGGCACACATTGCTCCAACGTTAACGTTAAAACGTAAATTCAGATGTTGCAAAATGATCCTTGGATTTTATTAAATAAAACTTCACCATAAACATCCCATACAATTTTAAAAATAATAGTAATGTATTCGAAAATAAAAATTCGTATAATTTCGCAAGATGGTAAAACTCCTTTTATCATTATAATATACCTTAAAAATAATAAAATGATCTCTATAAAAACCAAAATAGGTAGGTATAATCTAAAACCGCGATATTATACAGAAGAATATTCATAAAACGTGTTAATTAAACTTTTGTGTATTTTGTCCATAATTATTAGGAAATTCGCAGGTTTATTTTATAGCGCACCTGTTCAAGAAAATACCTACAGCTAAAACGTGAGAAATTTGGACTTTTGTTTCTTCGTGTCGCACGTGAAATTATTTTATTGATAAACGGAATATTTACCATGGTTTGTGAGTTTGTGAGTTTAATTGATTCCCCATTCAGTGCAGTACTCCACCATGATCACGGAATTTTCGTTGCCTCTAATAAATTATTAATACCCATACAATATACATATATATATACATACAATGAAAACGAATGCCTGTGTAGTAAGTAGTGTAATATTGTGTGGCAGACATGAAGTATGTAAGTACGTAATAAGCTGCATTTATAATTTAAAAAAAAAAATTAGTAAAAGGGTCTTAGACAACACTATTTTATATGATATTAATAAATATTGTATTTCATGTTTATTTATGTTAGCTAGGTACTTTAGGTACTAGGTACGGTTTTGTTGATTTTCAATATCGATTTGGTTCTACACTGTTGATGTTGCAAATGTTAAATGAATAAATAATAAATAAGAAAATAAAAACAGAATCATTTCTAGTTTAGAACAATGGTAGTACCTACTATTAGTTACTTAACTAACAAGTGAAAACCAAACTAAAAATAATATAAAAAGCCTAATAAAATAACCATGATAACGGAAAAAAAGATTTATCCACTACTACACACTTTAGAAAAGCTGAATGCTATTATAATTTCTAATTCTATTGCCACAATACGACCCAGATCTAAATTCGAGCCGTAAATAAGTCTTATCGCAATTGCTGCATAGCTACAGAAGGTTTCATAGTACTTACTTATTTGGGCTGGCTTTCACCGAAAGCCTAATCTCGATTTTGTCAAGCGATTTAGTACACGATTTGTAGTAACCATTGTATTTATTGTCTATCTTTATATTTTCGGTTCTGACGCATGACCAATAATTAAGAATTCTCATAATGACCAAACACAAGTACAATTGTTAGAATGACCAATACGCATAATGACATATTCAAAATGCTGGAGATTTGCGAAAATGTTTTTCACGACTGGAAATTAGCTTAGCCATCTGTTGTGCTTGAGGCAGTTTAATGTATACCGTCAGCACAGCTAAACTTTATTTTCATTTGAAAGTGGATATTGCAGTGCCACCAGTGCATATTGCTGTGCTATTGCACACTTTGTGCGGAACCAGATAATAAAATCGATTTCGTCAAGAAAACCACGCCTTGTTTCATAAGAGCAATGTCCAACTTGCTGTTAAACCTGATTACCTGGTCAACTATGTTTATTTTCATATCTCTGACCTAAGTTTACTTAAGGTGATCCCTTGGCCCAACGCTAGAGTCACTTTGATTTCTGAATGATAATTGATAGATTCAGGCGTTACTTTGCGGAAATCCATTACAAAATAAAAAACAGACGAAAAATATCTAGTATTACTCTATTACTCCGCTTAACCTTTTAACCAACGAGGTCACACAGTTAACAAAGTTAACCTCAGAAGAAAAATATCAACACGTGTTTCATCCCTCCACGTGTTTTTATTCTGAATGATAAATAAAATAAAAATTAAAAAAGTTCAAACATTGGACGTAATGACTCCAACTTTGAGATACTCGTATTATAACTTAAATAGATCGATCATTTAAATCATCTTAAAAAAATAAATTTTTTTTTACAATACTGGTTAATAAAGCCTAAAAACCTATGTTAGGTTTATCTAGACACTAGGATCTCGATAACATACAATACAAAGTAATACGTCTATAAAGACGATTCAAAGTGATCCTTAATATATAAAGTTGCTTTATCGCATATTATTAAAATGCCACTTGAATTTTCGTAGGGGCTTTTACTTTGTCATTACATTGCCTTAAGCTTTAAGGGATATTGGTTACTAATATTACACGTACTTACACCAAGATTCATTAGTTTTGTTTGAATATGATACCAATTAAATCTTGCATAATAATAACATTGTCAAATTAAAGAAATATACTGGATATACTCATGTAATTTCTTAAGGGCGCGCTGCGGGTTGATTGACAGTCAGTTATCATCACAATATTATACATTATCTATAATATGTACAAGTTTTTGTATAAATGGGTAATCTGCGGTGGTCAACCCAACAATTAAGTTTACGTCATTTATTTATGACCACCGCCAAGTATGAATTAATATGACTCATTGATAATTTTGGTAGATCACAAGTTCATCTTGACATTTTGCACGTAATTACAGGTAATTTCGGTTAATTTAAAAACAGTAGGTAATACTGTCCCTTTGCATAAATCATCCGATGATGACATATTTACCTACAGTTGGAGACAGATGACCGGGCCTTACCCTTCAACGCAATCAATCCTAATTTCAATCCAATTTAAATTTACTGCCAATAGTGTGACTCAGCCCTAATCCACCGCAAACAACAGCTGTTCATTAATACTAGGCAGTATAATACCGCAGTATGACAGTATTAAGATCCTAAAGGTCTTAATACTTACTTACTTACTTAATACTTTGGGCGGGAAAAAATAAAACTCATTAAAAAAAGACAGCTATAGCAAATATAAGTCTCATTTCATTTTCTGACTATGCCTATTCTAAAGAAAAACTAGTTTTTAAGAACACGAACTAGTTTTACAATTTTAAGTATGTACTTATGTATTAGTTTAGTTATAATTAGTTACCTAAAAAATGTATCACAATAAATACAGTTCCAATACTTATGAAAAAAGACAACAACTTACGTTTTTCTTGAAAGAACCAATTTCATAGTGGCCTAGGTCTTAGTAACACCATAGAGAAATTGGAAAAAAATATAAAACTAACATTATAATACAATTTTATTTTTATGTAGACAAACAAAGTTCTATATGAAAAATGTTTGTTGTGTTGAGTTTCATAAAACGGGAACACTGGAGGTCCGCCATGACAGCTATTAGCCAATGATCGTGACGCATCTTGACTTTGACAGTACCTAATAACCCAGTTGTTCGTTAAACCCGCCATGTTGTTTTGCATTGTGTTGCACTCCTTCACAAAGATAAACTTATATAAGATTATGAAAAAGCCAAAATAAAATTAAATAAACAGTGATAAATGGTTTTTTTAATGATTATTTATTTATACCCCTACAAATAACCTAGGCCCGGCTCCATACTACGTGAAACAACTCTTTTGACAATAAATCCTCTTTTTTTATAATTTTTTCCGAATAAAAAAACATTCTTCTTGTTACTTAATCTGTGCAATCTAATGATGTAGGTTCTCAGAGCGCGTTCGTTGATCGTAAAGTTGTTCCGATGAATGTATCCGATGTTTGATGTTGATGAGCAGACATAACGCAATACCATCCTTGAATATAACGAGATTGGGAGTGCATATGAAACACACTTTCAGTTTTCAATTATCTGTGGTTTTTATACGTCAATTCACACAGCAAAAAGTCCGCGCGCATCAACACAAAGTCATTGAATTAGAAGAAGAAGAGAAGAGAAAGATAGAGTTAGAAGCTTGATTTTTATTAATGCCTGAAAAATCAAGCTACCTTGAGTTGATACCTTTAGCCATTCCTGAGAAAGATAATGTTTACAGAAAGACGGACGAGCAACAAAGTGATCCTAAAAGGGTTCCGTTTTTCTCCCTAAAATTTTCGGGCCGTGTTCTTTTGCATGTGTCAAAATTCAATAAATTGACCGCGATGACAGGAGTGATCAAGGGGAGGCTTTTGCCCAGCAGTGGGACAAACAGGCTAATTTTAAACGTAATCGCAATCGTAATTTGCTAGAATACATACAATAATTTTACGTTCTAGGATGTTAAAGCTATGCTAGTCGATGTATAAAATAAACAAATAAATAAATACAAATATTCAGTCTGCATGCAATCGTGCAAATGTTAATTTTTGTCATAATTTAATAGTTAATTTACAGTTTCAAAAATTCTAAATATTATTAAAACATTTTCATGTAACTAAAGAGTTAGTTTCTTTTATATTAACTAGAATTGTCCACACACGTGCACAAAAGAACACGCTGCAAAAAAAGGTATTCCTGAAATTCGACTCTTATAGGTGTTAGCACGAAATGTAATCAGCGCAGACAAAGTCGCGGGACGATCTACTAGTAACTGATGGAGTCAAAGAATGACTTCGAGGCTCGAAGTTATTTTTTGACGAAGTTCGAGCGAAGTGTCTTTGAACTAACCAAACGAAATGTAGAGGAAAGTCAAACACGAGATTTATCTCATTCTCTTCGGTAAACCCCGTAAAATCACCCTAACATTACTACATACCCCAATATATCAAATCACCGCAGTAATTCATTTATATTGACATGTTGGGTAAGCCCGGTTCACAATTCATTCAAAAAACAACCTTAAAACAACATGCATAAACTCAAAAGCTTGCGCTGAAAGCAGCTAGAATAAATTACACAAAAATCAACCTTAGAACTAAAGACTCAAAACCTACAAGCTGATGGCACTAAGTCTTGCACTTAAGTATCACGAATGACTCAAAAATCGACCTTAAAACAATAGCTTTAAGACTTGAGTCAAAGGGCAAAACATTGTAAAGTTGAAGGACAATGCTTTCTTACTTGTTTCCACAACACTAGTAGTTGGCCCTCGACTTTGTTTGAATGTAGTTATTTTGTAAACATTAAACGGTTGATTCATTGATGGTGAAAACCTCCGTTATGGCTTTGAAAAAAACAGGACCGTCAGCTAAACGTGCCTTCCAAAGCGCTCGCTTATTGCACCTTATTGCCACCGCATGGCCACCTATCCAAATAGTGACACGCAGAACAGTGCCATTGACAGCTTTGCCAAGAGCGATAATATTACTAAACGAAAACTTGTAATGAGAAAATAAATAATAAAGGATACATAATTTCTAAATGTTAATTTCTGTCGAAAACACATTGACCCGAATAGCCGGCGAAGCTGCAACATCATAAATAATGAGTAGGTAGGTAAGTAGGTACAAAAGTAGGTAGTAATTGAGTAGGTAGGTGGATGGCTAAGTGTTACGCTCATAATCACTTGAACAAGCTGACACCGATAGCAACAATAGTCGAAGGTTTGTTCTGTGTTCACAAGTTAGATAACTACTTAATCTAATATTACTAAACACTCCTATAAACATGTAAATAATTTAATAAGGTATTATTACAAATTTGCTCACTACTTCGTATATCTTTTAATTGGATTATGCCCACATAAAGTCCTAAAACTAGTAGAATACCCACTTTGACCCACTTTAACCACGTTTTTTTACAAACTTAATTTTCCACTTGAACTGTTAAAAACTATAAACGGGAAATAGTAGAGCTAGCTTGTGCCAATTCTGTAACCTGTGTGATAGTTATATTAACTATATAATTATTATTTTATTTAAAATCTGGTTCCCATAGTCCAAGTTTTGTTCAGTTTTTTGCTTGATGTGTATGAAATTTCCGCCGATATAAACAAAAAAGCATCAGTGAGATATATAATATTTTATAGCAGGCAACACCATCGCAACAATGTTAAATAACTCACAAATCACTTTACAGTTGTCGTGCAAGTAAAAGTATTACATGTTTTTAATATGCAAACATCGAAAACATTAATTTTACAGCTGTCAAATTAAATAATTAAGTATTTCCTGTAAGTACATATCGATATAGTATTAATATTTTGTAGGAGCGACCGTCGAAATCAGAGGTTGAATCACGCTTCCACCTTTTCTGTTTCATAATATAAAAAAAAACACCTCAAGCGGGACTTACTTAAAATCTTGAGTGTGGTGGTTAACACTATTAAAATGCATATTATAACTAAATAAATGTATTCTGCTGTGCGGTAGTTGTATTGTATTATTTAAAAAGATTTTGGGACTGGGTGGTACAGACAGAGGTAAAAATGTCTGTCTATGTGGCAAAAAGTATGAACGTCAAAATGTACATAATATATCATCATATATACATTTTCTTGTCCATCTAGACAGAATTCGGGACAGGACCAGATTCGTTTCAGATGATCGCGACGATTCAGATGACGCATGACGTTTCAATTTATTGCATGCGCATGCGCGTGATCTTGTCATGGATTTCGAAGTTAGCTCCGAGTGTATCAGTGAAATAAAAAAAAGATTAAAATGAAGTAGAATAAAAAAACCTCGATTTATGAACCGGTGGTGGTCGATACCTTGACTTATTGCACTTTTAGCCTGAGCGAGTACAGGAGGGAAGAAAGTGTTTTAGTGCATAAAACCTACTTTCAATAAGTACATAAGTAAAGAAAATATTTTGAAACATAAAAGCAGATACATAGTCCTGAACCCACACTAGAACCCTGATATATTCTACAGACTAAGAATAGAACCTACACCTCTCGCTAAGCCGTGCTATAGAAGGTCATGACTCTTTTCATTTCTCTCTCCCATCGGTAACTCGGTAAATCAAGTTATGCAAATGATACGCAGCTGGGATTAAAGTATCGCACGCCAATTGATATTCGGTTATTTAGCACTCTGTCAAAAGTAGAAATAACATAGAAAGCAGTTTTTTCATTGGGATAAAGGCTTTTTCAATGTTGTGAGGCCATGGCGGAGGACTTTGGGTTAACTTCGTCATTAAAGTTGGACAGCACCTTGGTCCTTATGGCGATCATCTGACGCGGAGCCAACCAATAGCATCCTGCTATATTTGCGTCGCGTCAATTTTGCGTAATATTTACATAATTCTATTGGATAACTTGGCTCATCTCCGCTTCATGTTTCAAGCGCTCAGATGTAATATACCTGGTGGTAGGACTCTTTACCAAGAGTCCGTCTTGGTGGGTACCACCACATTGCCAGGTATTATGCAACCTTGACTGTGTGTAGCTCTGAAAGGCACTGTGGCAAGTTAAATATGTTTAATTAATTACAATGTTATGTACAATCTAAATTAACAATTTTACTTTAATTTTATTTTATAATCGTATAATCACTCAGTCTGGCGGAGGGCATTGGTATGCCATAACCCAGGACCATAACCCTAGTTTGGGCACCAATGTTGTCCATCAAGGAAATACGTCTTAGAATAAAACCTTAAAAAGTTAGATTGTAAAACCTATGTGTAAAATGTAATGTACCTATGTAATTCAATAAATTTTTATTACAATTTTAATTTAAAAAAAAAATTACGGGTGTTAACCTGCTTTATGCCGAAATGTGCCCAAATGGTCTTTACCGTGAAATGGCTTGAGTCATCTTCGTGTTTTTGATTCTAAATCTTCAGTAATTCGATGGAGATAGATTAGCTTGTCGCCTCACTAAATCTTTCTTGATCGTTAGGTCAATGACCAGGGCGAGTAATGGTAACATTGGTAACCTTAAAGAAAATAACGGGATATTAGAGCATCTTCTATCTTTTAGAGGTCCACTGGTGCTCTAACTAAGCGGCGTCTCAGAACTGGCGTTAACTCACCTAGCTTGCACGACATTTTAAAGTGATTTGTGGTTTTCTGAATAAATCTCTTTTGACTTTGACTTTAAAAGATTTCAAAAATCCAACAAAAAGTTTACAAAGCTCGATTCTTGAACTGTTGTTGACAACATAAAATCTAAATTTGCAAGGTTTTTTATGGCGAAGAGTGATTTATGGTCAGGTGGTATGGGCAGGTGTTATTTTACGACGTGACGTCAATCAAAGTACCTCTGGCAGAAAATACGTCCGTCACACCGTGAACACTCGCATTGCTTCACGTTACTGCAGCGATGGGAAGAGAAGGCCATTGCGGTGTTATTATATGCTATGGTATAGGTTTCCATGTCTTTTCTGTGTATTAGCCTGGCTAAGAGGACGATGTAAGTGCTGGAAAAGCCTTTTTTTTTTTTTTTTTTTTTTTGTTTACGGGGAGGAATCTGCATCCAGACATCCCGTCGCATAAGGGTACGACGGGGGTGTGTGAGGTTGTCGGACTCGACGACTCACTAAACCATCCCCGGTGGCCAGCCTCGATGCATGCCGAGGGGCTCCACGGTCCCCTAGGGCTATCAGTGGTGCCCCTCCAGCATCGCGCTCAAAGCACTTCCCGGGGCTAACAAAAGTCAGCCCCAGCACCTCGCCGTGCTGCGGCAGCACAGGGCCACCCCTGTGCTACCGCCCTTCCCGGGTTAACTGCTGGACAAGCCTATTTCATCTAAAACCTGTCCCAGGCACTACAGCATCTGTACTTCACACATCCAGTGTGGCAACAAGAGTAACCAACTTGCTACTAGATGCTGTATAAATCATCTTTAATAGATGATAAAAGCCTTTGAGCTAGGTTTCAAACGGTGTCTCTCAAACAATACGATAAATTGAAAACGCGATCAGTTTTCAATTTCATGATCTTTACCGATGTCTAAAACTTCTGAAATTCAACTAGGGGACAGTTTATGTCAAGATGTGCCTTTAATAAATGTTTCGTCGATAAATGATAGGAGTTATTACCAATTCGCTTACGTTATACAACTGAAGTGGCAACCAAGCGTACGGCCCACAAGGTGGTAAGCGGTTACCGCAGCCTATGGACGTTTGCAATACCAGAGGTATCACTCGCGGGTTACCACCTTGAGGCTAAGATCGAAAGCCTCATGTGCCAGTAATTTTACCGGAAACCATACCCTTCACACCGGAACACAGCAATGCGAGCATTACTGCTTATTACGTAATAAAGTTTAAACAGAAATTAAAATTAAATTGGAATCTAATGCAATTAGCACTCTAGAATTCTTATGCCTCTCTGGTCGCTAACCTTACGACCAAGAAAGAACTTTGAACCTGTTTTTCTACCACTAGCACAGAATATGCCACTAGCAAGTTTAAAGGTCATCACACTCATTAGAATTAACCACAATAGGTACATACCTACCAACGCAGGTAGGTAGGTTATGTACTACATCAGTTTGAGTCATTACATTTAGGATTGATTTTGGACTAAGTTTAACGGTAGACGAAGGTCAATACACCAGTAGCTTTTTGACATCAGTCTTGTGAACACAGGTTGGGCATTATAGTTTTATTGTGTAAGAGGTTATTTAAAGCTGTACACTCACGACTCTCACGAGCAACTGTTAACTGTTGTCGGAACATAATATAACTGGACTTAGACAACAGCTGGCAATATGTCTCTAAAACTTCAGAGCCAAACGAAGATATGAACGAAATAAGAAGCACGGCTACCATGAATTCAATTCGTGCCGTCTTCGGGATCGATTTAGGAATTAACATGATTCATGCATCGATTTTTCGTACAAATAGCTTAATATTTCGGAATTACGTTTAATGGCACTTTTTCGTGGTTTCTGATACTGACGTCACGGAGTCAGGACGCCTGTATACATACATCCACTACAGGGCGCTCGCTCGAATATTTTTATATCTCGCTGCCCGTCTCGACCAGAGTAGTAGAGTTCTTTGTGATAGAGCTCGTCCGGGGAAGGACTACCACCATACCTATTTCTGCCGCCAAGCAGTAATGCTCGCATTGCTGTGTTCCGGTGTGAAGGGTATGGTTTCCGGTGAAATTACTGGCACGTGAGGCTTTCGATCTTAGCCTCAAGGTGGCAACCCGCGAGTGATACCTCTGGTATTGCAAGCATCCATAGGCTGCGGTAACCACTTACCATCTTGTGGGCCGTACGCTTGGTTGCCACTTCAGTTGTATAAAAAAAAAAAAAAGATAAGTTTATCTGGTAATAGTTGACTAAATGGACCCTGTAGGTATATATACTGGCGGTTTTTTAGGTGTTAAAATAACCGTTAGTTTAAAGCTATTAAACTGATGCTACGTTAAAATGTTTAACTTCAACCTGGTGATTAACCACACTCATTTACAGAATCTATCAAAAAATGCTCAATCATTCCGGAAAAAGCATGTTTAAAGTATATAAAGTCGTTGTGTTACTGACTGACTGACAATCAATAACAGTCTTAACAGAAAGTCCTAGAGAGCTTAAATTTTTATGGGTTGTTCGTTTTAATAAAATAAAATAAATAAATAATGCTGGACAATCCACACAGCATCATCTCCCAAGTTAGGCAGAGCTTGTGTTATGGATACTACTATACATAGATTACAATATATATTATATAATTATATAATATACATTAATGCGTAAGGTTACTCTTAGAAAGAATCCCGAAATTCAACTCCTTAGAGGACGCAGCGGGAAAATGAAGTTTGTAGGAAAAAAAACTAAGTGAACAAAGTCACGGACGTTCTATTAGTTTTCATATAAATTCTCGGAATACAAAAACACTTCTTGGAAACTTTTTATAGGCCAATTAATTTTAACCGACTTTTTTGTAAAAGAGGATGCTGCTGTGCTTGTCAATTTGCATATGCAGATACAGTCGGCCGCATAAGTTGATACATTTAAAGTATTACATGTCAATGTTGACTCGCTACTGACCTAATGTAAACGCTGTTGGGTCAGTGCTGACTTCAAATTCTCGCGTACTGACCCTTTGTAAATAGTTAAAGTCAGTTCTCAAAGTCAGCGCTGACTTCATTTAGAGTCAGTCACTGATCCTGTAAATCGCACTTCAGTCTAAGTTGATAAATTTTACAGTACCTAGGTATATTATTTTTGCTTGTTGATATAATTTTTTTTTGACTCAACGTAGTTTTTTTTTTATACAACTGAAGTGGCAACCAAGCGTACGGCCCACAAGATGGTAAGCGGTTACCGCAGCCTATGGACGCTTGCAATACCAGAGGTATCACTCGCGGGTTGCCACCTTGAGGCTAAGATCGAAAGCCTCATGTGCCAGTAATTTCACCGGAAACCATACCCTTCACACCGGAACACATCAATGCGAGCATTACTGCTTGGCGGCAGAAATAATCATAATTAAATCATAGTCGCTTCCAGCCGCGTCGCCGTCCCTCTGTATGTATTATGTATCTAAAAATATTTAAAACTAAATTCGGGTTTGCGAGCCATATTCAAGCTCATAAAAAAAACCAAGTAAAATGAAGTATATTCAATTCAATAAACAATTGATAGCAAGGTTCGCCATCGACGGATACGTCGCGGAGGACATCATCATGTATCTATGCTTTTGAGTCGTTCGTCAACTCACACCATGAATCTTCTCCCAACTGGTGTGAGTTGACAAATCGTAAAATATATATGATTTTCTTTCTGCAACTCACACCACCCTTGACGTCCATTGAATATTACTCAACGGATTTTAATGCGGTTTTATTACATGGCTGACTGTACCCGCCAATTTGTTATGGAGAGATTTTAAGCAGGTGTCCTATTATTTCCTGTGGAATCGAATGTTTGATGACGTTGATATTATTTCCAGTTTTATTTATTATTCAAAGTGTATTTACTTCAATAACATTGAAAGGTTATTAGAATATTATGTCATTCATATAACAAAGTAAACTGCTCAATCAGTAATGAAATCAAGAAAGAAATAAATTGTTTATTTGACAGCACAGAAACACAGAACTAACATTGTATTATGATAGACCAAAAACAAAGAAAAATAATAAAAGAAATAATAAATAAAAAGCCTTTACACCTACTTAAAACAGATCTAAGCTATAAAATAAGCAAAAAAAAAAAATAACAGCAATGCGCGCATTACTGTTTGGCGACAGGTATGATAGTATAGTAGACCCGGAGGAGCTTTATCATATCATATAATCATATCACTAATAATCTCACTAATCACACTAATAATCTCACTAATCACACTAATCTCATTAATCACGCTATCACTCTAATCACACTAACAATATTATAAATGCGAAAGTTTGGATGTTTGAATGTTTAGATGTTTGTATGTTTGATCCTCTATATCTACGACAACCTCTTAACCGATTTTGTTGAAATTTAAAATACAGGGGCCCAACCATGAACTCTTATAGCGATTCAAATGAAGACCTAAACTAAATTGTCAAATAAATTTGTACCATGATATCAATTAGACAATCATGTCATGGTATTAAATTTTTTGACAATTTAGTTTAGGTCTTCATTTGAATCGCTTTAAGAGTTCATGGTTGGGCCCCAGGTAAGTCAAAGTCAAAGTCAAAAATGATTTATTACAATAAAATCACAAGGATAATTTTGAAACGTCCTAAAGCTAGGTGAATTCCAGTTCCACGCGCCTCAGCCTAGAAGAATCGGTAGATACCGACCGGGAATAGGAAATAGGCAATTTTTCATTCCGGAAAAAGAATTCCGAATTCCACGCGAACGAAGTCGCGAGCGACAACTGGAGTCATTTAATTATTAAGTTAAATAAATAAAACTACAAGAATTCTACTACTCTAGGATGTCATAATGATATGAAAAAAGTCTTATAGAGTTTAAAAGGTCATATTTCCTCCTTTCCGAGACTCGTGCGGTTTTCCCGACGATTACAGAGATTACCTTCACGAACTGTTACAGTTGCGGTTGCTTGCTAAACCAATTGCTGGTTGCTTGACTTTCCACTGCGTAACTCGGGATACCTAGCACGGGTCTGCTGTGTGAGCTGAGGAAGCACCGGAATAGCTTTTGACAATCGGTATTACCTGGTGGTAGGACTCTTCAGCAAGAGTCCGTCTTGGTGGGTACCACCGCAGTGTCAGATATTCTACCTCCAAGCAATAGTGTGCAAGCATTACTGTGTTTAAGTTTGAGGGGTACTGTAGCAAGTGAAATTACTGGGCGAAAAAGACTTAACAACAATGTCTCTGGGTGATAAGCGCAGTATAGTGCCATGCAACCACTTAAAAACTTTAAGCTTTAGGTGGAACTGCATCTGCTATACTCAGGCGTGGTGCTTAACATCAGGCGGGCGTCTTGATTGTCTTGTCACTTACTGATATAAAATATATATATATACAGGGTCATTCATTATCAACCTGACAAACTTAAGGGATAGGTTCCAGACATAAAAAAAAAATATGTACCTATATTTTTTTTTTATGTATAATAATGAAATATTCGAGTGTGCGCGCACCGTAGCGTCAAGTCCAGGACACGCGCAGGTCAAGGACGCGCGGGTTATTGACCCGCGGTTCATTGACGCGCGGGTTACTGACACGTGCCGAGCGCTGCCTTTTCGATTTCTAACAAGGATAACTAATTATTAAGCAGAATTACGTAAATATTTTTTTTTTAAATAAAAAAAATGTTTAGAAAAAAAAAAGTACAAGAGTTTTTTATTTTATGTGTTCTACCCCTTAAGTAATAGGTTGATAATGAATGACCTTATATATCTGCTGGCAATTTGTAAGGGATTTTTCAGAGCGTTTATATAGTTGGACCTCGGATAGTTTTACTTACCCGTGGTACAAACTGTTGGACAAAGCTGTTGAACCACGGGTCGGTAGCGGTTTTTTGTGCTTAAAATGAACTTTTTTTTATTATTAAGTCAGTTTATAAAAATAATCCAGTGTCAAGTAATTGTCAACGTATACAAACAAGGTCAATTTTGCATTGATTGTTTTGACGAATAAAATATGAAAGAAATGATGGCGATGTTTCAAAATATGTTCTAGGAGAATCTCCGACCAAATAAATAAATAAATAATAAATAATGCTGGAAATTTAATAGAAAAATCATGTCGTATCGGCAAAATGACAGAAGAAAACTCAAAATGAACTTCATTCAAGAATCACATTGGTATAAATTGATAGCAGAGTGCTTAGGACGAAATACTCGTTTGACAATCGTAAATGTAAACGTAACGTCTAGCTGTCAAATTGTATAGGATTTTTAACAGTGCCTCTATGAACTACCAAAATTTCATACAAATTGACAGCTGGACGATACGTTTACGTTAACGATTGTCAAACGAGTTTTTCGTGCTAAGCACTCTGGACAATACGTTAACGTTTACGATTGTCAAAAGCATTATTCCATTCTGAGTACTGCCTCAACAACATAACAGAGAGGCTACTCTTGAAAGAGAAAAACGATAATAGTAGCAAATACGCGGACCCAATGCGGATTGGTGGATGAATTGAATCACATGGTTCAACTTAAATTGGATACGTCTTTAGTTACGCTATCTGATGATTATGCCCTCAAGTTTAAAAACAAACCTAAAAATCCTCTAAAAATTTACAACCTAGCCAATGCGTGGATAGCCAGTTAGTAACGAATTTATATTTAGACATGTGCAACAGTTGCAAAGGCTGCTTTTGCTTCATCGTTTTCCCTAAAACCCTTGACAGTAACCCAACCCTTACATTGAGTCTTGATTGGGGTTTACAATTTATGGCTTAACTTAATGCCCCGATTTGTGTTCAGAAACCCCAGTATCTTTTGCTAAATAAGCTTTTTGTCGCAGTGAAAATATAACAGCTAGGGCGCTTAGTGTCTTCACACTATCCGAACCACGTCTGTCGTCAATGATGGACAAAATATATGAAAAATGTCATTCCGATTCACGAAGGGTGTTCTGTACAAAAACTTTATAAAGGTATGTACTTTGATACTTTTTACTTGCCTTGCCACCACCTATCAGGTGTGGTGTGTAGTAGACGACTCTTTTAATACATTTTGCCTGATTTGTAGATAACAGACAGTGTTGGATAGTGTCAAACGCTCTAAAGCTCAAATGTCACAATCCGGCATTTTGCAAACGTCTGTACGGATCGTCGGGTCCCATTAATTTACACTTTGACCGCGTATGCGAGCACGTATTTATGGATAGAACTAACCTTGTTTTTTTCTCTGAAGGACCGACGGGCTTGGTTTGTCTAACTGCACTGTTTTCGGAACATAATTATTTCCGAAAACAGATAGCTGAGAGAGTTTCGCTTTGGCGGTTTTTGGAGCAGATTTAAATAATTTGTATTGAACCAGCTATTTAACTTTGTCTGTGGCTTGCTTCATATATAAACATTATCTTACGAATTTGGATACTGGATTTATATGATTTTAAGTGTAAATGTTTTATTGAATAAGTCCTCAGGTTTATGTCAAAACATTTTGGATAATTATAGGGAACGCAGGAGACCCGATTTGCAAGGACCCCAATTTGCAATGGCCCTTATTTTAAGAATTATTATGGTTATAACTTTTTTGTGTCTTTACGTAAACACAGAAATAACTAAATACATAAAATCGATTCGTTATGACTGACTCACTGACGACAATCAATGCACGGCCTTGAAATTTTGAGGTTTGCTACCTTTCATTATGAAAAGAATTTTAAAAATTCAATTTCTCAAAGAGTGCAACGAGGTAATAACATAATCATCATGACAGCTTTGAAAGAGAGTGAGTGGCCATTTTGTACGTAGTACTCCTAACTGTGGAACTAGCATAAATTCACCTAGCCTTAGGACGTTACAAAGTGATCCTTGTGATTTTACTGAATAAACATTTTTGAATTCGAATTTTGAATTTGAATATTCTGTGCCACAAGTGCAACAGGGGTTAAAAGTATGGAAATTACGCAAAGTCACGGGGAATTACACTAGTTGTAAATATAACATAATAAATGTCTACAGATTAACTTTAAAATATCAACGAGCATGCGATTACTATTCAATGTGCTTGACTCATAGGGTATAATCATTTTGAACCTTATAACCTTAGCATAAGGGCTATCAATTTATTGAGTCATGGTCCTAAATTACATGCCAAGACAATGACAAAACGATTTTTTTAGTCCAAGATCATTTCCAAGGCTTATAGGTTTAAAATTGGTTTTTGTATTACATTTAAATAACAAGTTCAGTGCTTTTAAATTACGCACTTATTAATTAATTAGAGCTAAAATTAGTTGATGATTAATTATCATGGCAATAGACAATAGCAAGAGTTATGCATCAAAAGCGAATAGGAACCCTTACAGTGTTTTTCTTTCACGGCCTTGGGCGCGTTGGAACTTGGAACTGGCGTAACTTCGCCTATAGAGCTTAGACGTTTCAAGTGATCAAGGTAATTTTATTGAACAAACTCTTTTGACTTCCACTGCCGGGCATAGTTATGCTTTTCTCGCATAAAGTGACATGACGACCGGTCTTGAGCCTTACAATTCATCGACATTCTGCGACCACTACAATATCGTGTGTATGTATTGTAGCTGTAGTGGGGGGCCGTCTTACACTTGTTTTCATTCAGTGAAGATTCAGTGATTTTTAGGCCATGACAGAGGCTTTCGGGTGACCTAAAAACTCTGTCATCAGAGTTGGCCACTGACTCATATGAATTTACTTAACGTCTTGATAACACTTATCGGTCCAAAAATCATGAAATACCAATCTAACCATAATTCAACCAGCCTCCTTACAGCTTTTATGCTCATAATACAAAGTCTTTTCCGTAAAATCCTACTCTTAAATTTAAGATGACCCACTAGATAGATCAGAAATAATGTTAGAAAACCTAACTTTTACCTAAGTTAATAATTAATTATTTCTTTGTTTCAGGTAACTAGGTTTCTTCAATCGCAGGTTTCACGTCGGATTCAAAAATCCACTTGAAAAATACCTATCACCTATAGATTTTACAAACACCTAATTATGTTTTTACGCCAGTTATCTCAAAAAGGTAATGATGTGCACTAGTATTTCTTCTTGGACTAAACATACAGAAATAAGATTTGGTGGATGACACAAGTGACACAATGACATGTTATGCCAAACATAAATATTGGGCTAACGTATTTTATAGCATAACTTGTTTTAGGGTGAGTGCACCATCTAACGTTAATAGAATAGAATAGAATAGAAAAATATTTATTTAACGCCACACAATTAACATAAAAAGAAAAATAACAATACAAATAAAAAAATAAAAAAAAAATTACGTCAAACTGTTCGACGACGATTGAACAATTTGACGTTAACGTTAGATGAGTCTGCCCCAGCATTGGGAACATAAGATGATCTAGATAAGAGGTCCAAGGTCACTAAAGTCTCGAATGTTCCATTACATATACACAATTCGTCAGTGACCATCAAACCTACAGATCAATAAGACTGTCGATCTGTCATTACATGTGTTGATACCATCATCACGATTGTCTCTATACTTCCCGATGATTGTATCGCAAAGAACGAGGTTGGTGAGAGGCATATACCTTTACAAATTGTTGTACAATCTGCAAATATTTGTTCCGGGTGTTCTGAGTAACTTTTATGTATAATAAAAAATATCTATCAAAGTATTGTATTGTATTATTTATTATCAGTCATCTAGTACTCATAACACAAGCACTGCTCTGCTCTCTTTATTTATTCACCTACGATTAAATTTTTTTTTTTAAAAGCACTCATCATCATCATCATATCAGCCGATAGACGTCCACTGCTGGACATAGGCCTCCCCCAAAGAGCGCCATGACGACCGATTTTGGGCCTTCACCATCCACCGACTTCCTGCGACCGCTTTAATGTCATCGGTCCATCGAGTGGGGGGCCGTCCTACACTTCGTTTTCCAGTTCGTGGTCGCCACTCGAGAACCTTTATTCCCCAACGGTTATCGGTTCTGCGAGCTATATGGCCTAAAAAAAAAAAGCACTAGTGGTCTATATTGATAGTGACTCCTTCCGATCCTATAAAGCAGGTTCAAAACCGAGAGAACCGAACAGAACCAATGAATTTTTGTATTCGTAAAATGTATGTCCGCAACGCTCTCAAACCGCGAAGGGTACAGGTATACAAATATGTCCAAGAACTAAAAATGCCATCCACCAATTCGCATTGGGTCCGCGTTGTATGACCCAATCAGTTTCGCCTGAGAGTATGCCAGTGTCCCAGCGGGTATAAGAAGGCTATCATGAAGTAATAGAGTTACTTTCATAGAAATTATTGATAATTTTAATAATATTAAACGCATTTATTACCATGCTAACACGTATTTCCTTTTAAGTCTGCATATTATTGGCATCCTGCGCCGTAAACAACGTGTCATCGTCAACCGATTAGTACAGTACTTTAGTGCTAAAATCTTTGAGTGTCACTGCATGTTATGGTAAGGCGTCAGGCGTGACGCCTAAAATCGGGGGAACAAATAGTTTTATCAATTTTTTACATTATGCAAGCCATTAATTTATATTTAGTGCGCAAGACATTGTCGAATCAGTTTTACTATAAAACTAGCTTGAATCATCATTTTAAATTTATTGCGACACAGAATAAGAAGGGCGCCGTATCACTCAATCCTGAAAAAACTCGAAATCGAGTCGGAACAGTCAGGTGCCTGTTCACCGATATATTGAAAGTACTCTCGGCGGATCAAGACATTCATGAAGTTAGCCGTTTTGATGTTTTTGCGATCTCAGATCCGCTGAGCGTACTATACGTGAAAACAAACACCCGTTTTCAAAATAAATGACACAGAAACTTTGCGAGTAATGATAGGCATTTGTCTAGTTCTGTTTTTCTATGGTTTTTATACGGGAAAGCGGTCAGTTGGGTCCGACGGGATGTGTCGATTGACCACTTGCACTGGAGAAAATTGGCCTAGTGGAATCTTGGAGGCACGATCATTATACGGTGGTCAGATAAAATGTCAATGTCAGGAAATGTCTATATCACAGAACAGAAAAAACAAGCTATATCACTGCGGAGAGCTCGTGACGTAGCTGGCTAAGTTGTTCTTAATCAACGAAGTTAAGCACTGTTCCGCGTAGTCATGTCAGTGACCACCAGTGGCAATTTCAACTGAGCGCTCCCGTGTTTCGGAGGGCACTTTAAGCAGTCGGTCCCTGCTTGTTGTTAGGCCATGACAGAGGCCTTCGGGCGGCCTAGAAACTCTGTCACCAGAGTTGGCCACTAACTCATACGGACTTACTTACTATGGCGCAAGTAAAATTACTAGCCGAAAGAGTCGAGCACAGTGCAGTGCCACGCAAAACTTTACAGCTTAAGGCCAGTGACACTGTAACTGTTATGGTCCGGTGTGGCGCTTAACATCAGGCGAACGAAGAGCTTGAAGGTCTCGTCATAAAAGAAAAACAATAATTAGAAAATTAGATATAGGGCTTACGACCTCACCAGTCATTATTATTATTTAGTCTATTAGGGTCTTATTCATTAACGTAATTTAAACCTCTGTTTGCCAATGTGTCTTTCAAATATATCATGGTAATTGTTCATTGTCATCCTTATGTCAACTTAATGTGGTCACCAGAAAACTGTACAGTTCGCGAGAATGTCTCGTTTATTTAAAAAAAATAAGGACTTTTAGCTTTACAGTGATTTTATGTTGAAAAGCAAATATTTAATCAAAATATCAACATATTTTTAAATTGCCCTCTTCTTTCCTTCTTTGTTCACTGAATCCCATACCGTAAAAGGTCTAGCGGAGGTCTTTCACCCTGGTTTGTGGTCGCAGTCTTTTCCCTCATACGCAAATGGCTTGTCAAATAAGCAGTACCAGTTTAGTTTGACCCGTCCTGAGCTGTGCAAACTAAAGGCAACTACACACAATTGCTGTACTGTTATTTCACATCCTGAGATGTGTTTTACATTTACGACGTATTAGTATTTCTTCTTCTTCCTGGTTTATGGGCTCTGTGGCTTATTTGCCACAACTTTGCCAGTGTCAAGTGTATTAGTTTGATTGTCGCTTAGCAACGTAAACAAACGAAATTTGGAAAGAAATGACTTTTGTTTCAAAAATCCCTTGGAAAGTCTTTGACTAAATTACCAACCAACATTACCACTCCATTTCAATTACTTACACTTGTGCTAATAAACAAGTTAAATTGGATAAACTGCCACCAAATTACTTAAAATAACACGAGAAAAATAATTAAAATGGGAGGACCCATATCGTTTTGAAAAGATAGCCAAAGATCTTCTTGCTGAAATTAATGAGATACATTAATTTCAGCAATTAAAAACAGCTGTTAAATACACAGTTACTTACTTCAGCATTCTTCTTCTTCTTCTTCTTCTTCGTTTATAGACTCTGTGGCTTATTTGCCACAATTTTGCCAGTGTCAAGTGTTATTAGTTTGATTGCAGCATTCGATTTGTAATGTAATAAACATGATGGTTGTGATGACAGACAAAATTGACAGACCTACTCGATAGAAAAAAATCTCAAAGTTACCGGGTTGATTCGACCAACTTCTGGAATAACTATTCTGGGGTTTATGAAATGTCGCAAATAACTACGATTTATACGGAATTTATACTATTCGAGTTTAGTCGAATCCAACCTTATACATAAAAAACCGTAATTTCACCGGCTTGATGCTAAATATTGTCTTTCTTTGTCATTCGTAAGTCAATGAACAAAGAAGGAAGAAGAAAATACATTAAAAAAAACACATTACATTGTCTGAGGTTTAATATTCATTTATGAATAAGGCTCTAAGTATTTACCACATAATGGCTAGCTGAGCTAAAGTCCTTGGCTTTGGTTAATGGAGTCCTGTGGTAGACCTGGCAGTGTTGAAGTCAAAGACCTTTTGTTTTGCGTCCTCGTGCGAGTTTTGAACTGTTTAACTGTACAAAGTCGTGACTAAATGCAAACTGAGAAAAGATTGTAAATATTGTAAGTAGGTAATATTATTGGAATGGTCATAAGGTATGTGACCTTCTTGAGATGAAAATATCAATAACATTTTTAGTGTTGCGTGCCAGTTTGAAAAATAGAACGGTTACCTTTTTATTTTAACAGTAATTTATCAAATAGCTGTGTTACTCTATTAGACTTTATTGAGGGCACGCTTTTTTTAACCGACGAAAAACGGAAAAGGTTCTCAAGTCAATACTAGCCGATCTGGCCCAGCTTCAGATGCTATGAAAACTTTAGCACCCGTGCGAAGCCGCGGGTTGCTAGTCATAAATATAATTTATGTTACTCAGGGATAATGTAGCATTCTAATGGTTAAAGAATTTTTGATATCGAATCAGTAGTTTTTGAGTTTAAAATACAAACGATACGATACTAATATTATAAATCTTCTCTGTTTATAATATTAGTATCGATAATAGCTAAAAACTTCTACATCCGGATATTTATGTTGGCAATATCGGATATATGTTCTTGCAGGATCTTAAAACAACGGTCAGGATTTAACCATTAAAGGTACATAAGCCCCTGCATTCCAAGCAATGACAACGGAACAAGCTTTCTAAGCTGATATGAACTATAAAGGTAGAACTAAGCTTACGAACAATTAGCTTGTGCTCGTGGCAGGTTTAATCTATTAATATAATTTTAATTTATTAGTATAATCTATTAAGTACCTACTATTCTAAGTTTCATCCAAATTGGTTCACCAGTAAGGTGTGATTGATTCACAAACATAGCATCCAAACTTTCATATTTATAATTACAGTAGGTAAGATCAATCATCAATTTGTTTCCTTGAAGAATCGGAAAATCACAGAATGTGTCACGTCAAGCATATCACGCAAAGGTTTTATCTGATTGTATTTACCAAAAACCACTGTCTTTTCAAAACATATAGGTAGTTCAAAAGACAAACAGCCTTGCTGCGGCAGAAATAGATAGTGTATTGCTTGCCCGGACGTGCTCTACCGCAAAAAGTTTTACTTAATAAAGCCTCTTTTGACTTATAGTCAACGCAACCAATGGTTAAAATTGGCTGCAAACATTTCAAGGGAATATAGACTGAAAAATTAAAAGCTCGCTGCCAAGATTCAGACTACAATTCAGGATACAAGAATTTCTAAGTTCGTAATACTCCCGTTCGCCCGTGTAGACAAGCCTTTATCTTAATCTAGCTTTGTTGTATTGGTATCCTATCGAACATATCCTATTGTGTTATATTAAATGGTTGACAAATTGTTTTTGAACATCATGATAACAGCCTTTTAAAGTTCCTACTGCTAGCACACTGGCCTACTCTCAAGTGAGAGTCATTGGGTCTGGCATGGTTAATGGTTATCTTACAGCTCAAGTCACTAAAATGGGCGCCTAGGGTTTTTCATCATCATCATATCAGCCGATAGACGTCCACTGCTAGACATAGGCCACCCCCAAAGAGCGCCATGACGACCGATTTTGAGCCTTCACATCCACCGACTTCCTGAGACCGCTTTAATGTCATCGGTCCATTGAGTGGGGCCGTTATATACTTCATTTTCCTGTTCTGGGTTTTTATGAAACCTAAAATTACTTTGCAAGGACATTAGCCACTTCAAAATTCAATGGTTTGGGATTTGACATACGGTCATAATTTTTTGACCTCCTCATTAAGAGAGCTCTGATGATGGAGTGGTAGCAGTAGTACCTTTGTCTTATAATCCCCGTGATATTAGGTTCAAACCCGGTCCTGTCCCAATAAGATTTTTCATTCAAACAATTCATGTTCTGTGCAATGGCTCTCAAATGGGAAGGAAAATGTCGCAAGAAAACAGGCAAATGACCAACTACTAAAAATTCGAAAGACATCCACCATCTTTCGATCTGCATTGAGTCCTCGTGAGGATTCAGACCCAATCTCACTCGAGAGTAGATCCTGGACATTAAAGGCTGATGATGATGATGTCCATGACTGGCAAGGACGGAAACACAATGTCAATGACTCGATAACCATACACTGTTCTTCTGACCTCATTACTAACTCAAATACTTACAACCTTTTTCCCTAAACCTGCATTGAAAAGGTTTTTTTTAATGCGACCCAACTCGTTGTACGATAACCTTTCTTGAACGTGTTTTAAAGTAGGTAAGACTTTATGCATAAACATACTTATATTTTTATTTATTTTTGGTTTCGCAAACAAACAGTACTTACAAGCTAATAACTATTAAAAATAAAATAAAAATATCACTAAGGACTGCTAACATGTTTCCGCATATCGTGTCTACATATAAACTTATTTACTAAAAAGAGAATAATGAAAATAAATACAATTTATTTTATTTGGGAAACAAACAGTACTATTGCACAGTTATTTGAACAACTAAACAGATTACAATAAACCAGCGAAGTTTTCTCAATTATACAAACAATAATAATGCTGGATAATCCACACTGCCCGCCACAACATCTAGCCCCAAGCTAAGCAGAGCTTGTGTTATGGCTATATGACTGATACTTAATACAATACAATACATAGATAATAATAATATAACATATGTTACTCAAGATAGATTAAGACCCAATCACTCTCGCCTGAGAGTAGGCCAGTGTCCCAGCAGTGGGAACATTAGAAGGCTGTCATGAGTTACTCAAGAATAATGTAGCATTCTAATGGTGAAAGAATTTTCGAAATCCGACCAGTAGCTTTTGAGTTTTTTTTTTTTTCATACAACTGAAGTGGCAACCAAGCGTACGGCCCACAAGATGGTAAGCGGTTACCGCAGCCCATGGACACTTGCAATACTAGAAGTATCACTCGCGGGTTGCCACTAAGTTGAGGCTAAGATCGAAAGCCTCATGTGCCAGTAATTTCACCGGAACACAGCAATGCGAGCATTACTGCTTGACGGCAGAAATAGGTATGGTGGTAGTCCTTCCCCGGACGAGCTCTATCACAGAGAACTCTACTACTCTTAAATTTATTATTATTAATTTATGAGTTTGTAAAATACAAACATACAAAAATACAATTAATATTGATTACCGATATTATTAGATCTTACAGTTATAAAACTTACCCCGCAAACACTTACAGTTCTCCCGTGATCATAGTGCGTGTAACTGCGCCGCAATATCGGGAATCAATAAAACTCACAAATCATGGTTAATATCCCGTTTTTAGTGTAAATTATGATGACAGTTTATTGAGGGCGTTCTTGTGATTAAGTTGAATATTAAACAGTAACTGTGTGAACCAGCGGCTATCAGATCATACGTTTCGAAATGCTCACTTCCTACTTGTTGGTAACCGAGCCGCACGCGGCGCGATTTCCTAACCGCTGACCGTAATCTAGAATTATCCTCAGCACTATACTCGTAATATCTATTTGACTTCAATCACTTTATCCTAACCAATATTGTAAAGAGGAATGATTAGATTTGTCAAAAAACTTATATTTGGTTATATATCTCTTATAGAGTAGGGGTGCACTAAGAAAGGAATTTAAGAGTAGCAGAGTTCTTTGTGATAGAACACGTCCGGGGAAGTACTGCCACCATACCTATTTCTGCCGCAAAGCAGTAATGCTTGCATTGCTGTGTTCCGGTGTGAAGGGTATGGTTTCCGGTGAAATTACTTGCACATGAGGCTTTCGATCTATGCCTCAAGGTGGCAACCCGCGAGTGATACCTCTGGTATTGCAAGCGTCCATAGCAGCCGTAAGCCGTTGTGGGTCGTACGCTTGATTGACACTACAGTTGTAAAAAAAAAACGAAATCTAACCCCCAAAGGTCGCAATATAAAGATTAAGTTTATAAAGAAAACTCAACATGAACAAAGTCACGAGGCGTTCCTATTACACCCTTATTCATAAAAGAAACTGTCATTTTAGCGCTTCGCTAAATGAACGTCTTTCCTACTCATTCTTATGTCAAAAATCATTCTTATGTCAATGAACAAAAATGATAGACAGATTCTTCCGTGCTGTCTGACTGTCATCTTATCCACGATCCAATCCATGTCATGACCTACTGACTAAATAACTATTACGTAACGATGTTTCAATTCAGTGTCATCTGCTACCTGTCAATAAGCCTTCATATTCACACAAAACTATGTCAGTTTATGATTGTAGAGCGCCGCCGTAAACACGAAGGAGAGCTAAACTTGGTTATTAAGTATATTAAAGGGGTTCCAAAAATTGTGAACATGCCACCAAAAAACTACAACCAATAAACTGTACGAGTGAATATTACCAGTTAGAAAAAATTACCCACGCTGTCAAATCTACATATGAAAATTTAACCATACATCAATCCTCTCTAAAGATTTTTTACGCGAATTTAAGAAGCATAAAAAAACAAGGATGTTTTGATGAACTGCAATGCATCATAAAGGCAATCAAAAGTACTACACATATTATTATATTAACGGAAACATGGATACAATCGGAGTTTGATACAATATTTTATTCCATGCCTAACTACACACATATCAGCAACTACAGAAAGGATAAAAAGGGAGGAGGAGTGTCAATTTACGTTCACAAGAGCCTAAAATATGATATTACAGATGAAATATATAAAGACGGAATACACTACCTATGGATACACTTACAAAGCTTTGCACTACATATCGGTGCAATTTATAAACCTAACAAAACAAAGACAAATGAGTTCATAGAAATATTTTCACAACAGCTTGATAAACGAAAAAGGTGCATTGTTGCTGGTGATTTTAACATTGATTTATTGACTAATGAAAGCAACCAGTATCTCACCATGCTGCAAGAAGCAGGCTATGAACCCATAAATAAAATACACGAAGACTACTGTACTCGCGAGACTGACACCTCTAAAACAATTATAGATCATATATGCACTAATATAAAAAACTTTATGGGTAACCTGACAGTAATTAATTCAACATTATCTGATCACAAACAACTATTTTTAGAACTCACAAAACACAAACATTATTTTAAGACAAGAATCCAATATGAATCTATAGATTACTCGCAACTGTTTAAAAGTGTATCGGAAACTAACCTCTCATGTGAGGAATACCAATATGCTGATCTCGAGTTATTTATTCGCAATCACATAGATAAGAGCAAAGTAATTAAAACGAAAATATTAAATGCACCTAGAGACGACTGGATAAACAAAGAAGTGATAAAAGGGATTCAATTGAGGAATATTTTATGGGATAACCTAAAACAGGATAAGAAGAATGAAGAACTAAAAAATACATTTCGTAAAAAAAGAAATGAAATAGGTATGCTTATAAGAAATACAAAAGAAGAATATTTTAACAAAGAATTTAGTCAATGTAAAGACTCCAAAAGCATTTGGCAACTCATTAACAAACTAGTAAAAAACAAAGTAAATGAAAATTGTGCTCCTTTGAAACTAATTATTAATAATTCAAACCAGATAGAAGACCCTGCTAAAATATGTGACACTTTTAACACCTTTTTCTCATCAATAGGCATGCAACTGGCAAATGACATCCCAAACACTTACAAAAATAACACTTTTTATACCATGACATACAATAACAAAAAATCTGACACTGAAATCCGAAACCTTCAGCCATGCACAGTAGACGAAGTAATACAAATAGTTAACAAACTAGATACAAACACCAGTACTGGCATTGATGGGATAAGCACAAAATCCATAAAATGTATAATTAGCGTTATAGCTCCATATTTAACGAACTGCATAAACAATTGTTTAAGTACAGGTATCTTTCCCGACGATCTGAAAGTGGCTAAAGTGACCCCCATATTCAAATCTGGTAAGCGGACCGATCCTGGTAACTATAGGCCAATATCGGTGTTACCCGTTTTATCTAAAATTTACGAAAAAATTATTTACAATAGACTTGACCAACATTTACAAAATCTAAATTTTTTATACGAGCATCAATACGGTTTTAGGCCTAAATCCAACACCCTTTCAGCAACAATAGATCTCCTAACTAAAATAAAAACTCATATAGACAAAAAATGCTTATGCCTAGGTATATTTATAGATTTAAAAAAAGCCTTTGACACAGTTAGTCATCAAATACTTTTAGACAAATTAAACAATTTAGGTATAACGGAAACGGCTTTGAATGTATTTGAATCTTACTTAACTAACAGAAAGCAGATTGTAAAGATAGGAAATCATATAAGCGATCCTCAAAACATTGAGTATGGTATTCCTCAAGGATCAGTTTTGGGCCCGTTGCTTTTTTTAATATATGTAAATAACGTCAGTAAAATAGGGTTAGCAGGACATGTGACATTATATGCAGACGATACATGTCTTTTCTATTTTGGTAATAGTCTACCTGACCTTTTACAGGAAGCGCAAACAGATTTAATGAAATTTAATATCTGGTGTCAAAGCAACTTGCTAACAATAAATACAGATAAAACCTCATACATTATATTTTCGGCAAAAAATAAAAAAATCCCACCCTATCAACCTCTTATTATAAACAACACGGCTATTCATAGATCTCACCAAGAAAAATATCTTGGACTGCAGCTGGATGATAAATTATCTTGGAGAGCACATATCGCATACGTGAGATCCAAACTATCTTCTCTGATCGGGGCTCTATATAGATCTGCTGGTTGCATACCACGCAAAGTTCGCATGACCATCTACAACTCTTTGGTAAAATCACATCTTGAGTACCTCATAGAAGTTTGGGGCTGTGCTGCTAAGACGACTCTTAAGGACCTACAAATCACTCAAAATAAAGTATTAAAGGCACTATTCAATTATAACCGTCTAACTCATACACGTACCCTTTACGGCAAAACTAAAATATTTAACTTACAGCAACTTTATACATATTCAACATGCATCCTAGTCAAAAAAATTCTAGAAGATAAAATACACACACAATTATCATTTACAAAAAGAAATTACAAACACAGCTTAAGAAATACAAATAAATTGAAACTTATGAACCATAGAACCAACTATGGAAAGCGTAATATTATGTATGAAGGAGCACAATTTTATAACAACCTACCAGACAATATTAAAACTTGTGAATCAATGTTTAGTTTTAAAAAAAAACTAAAAGAATACATTTATGATAAAATATTTTAAGAAGCATCTAGACCTCTGGAACCGGAAAAAAAAAAAAAACTAAAATAACTTAACTTTAATTAGTTATAAAATTTATTTTAAGCTCATTTAAGTGAACTCTGTTCTTTTGAGTATAATTAATAAATTCTTTGAACTGATTGTAGAGTAGCAGAGTTCTTTGTGATAGAGCGGATCCGGGGAAGCACTACCATCTATTTCAACCGCCAAGCAGTAATGCTCGCATTGTTGTGTTCCGGTTCGAAGGGTATGGTTTCCGGTGAAATTGCAGACAGATGAGACTTATGATCTACGTCTCTCGGATGTTGCAAGCGTACATAGGCTACGGTAACCGCTCACCATCAAGTGGGCCGCTTGATTGCCACCTTATTGGTAAATAAAAATAAAAAAAACATCGTAACTGATTCCCACTGAATAAATGCCCTGCTGGTTCGATCATGCATATAAATATTTTGCTGAGTTGACCTTGACCTCCATACATAATTGTTCTACAAAACCGGATATTAGATAACACAGTCTACTTCCGTTTGTCACTGTCAATACCTTTCTTTTATTTGTTCGATTGTTTGATTGTCATTGACAATGATGTCCTTAGACTAGTGTTTACTAAACTTTTAACCAAGCGTTAAAATGTCGTCTGTATTGGTCGGTTAAAAAAGGCTCTGCAAGTTTTGGCCTGTAAGAAAAGTTCAAGTTCCTAATCCAAATTTTAAAAGTCAACGTTAACAAGAGTTACTAGAGTGATACTCAATAAAATCACCTGTGACATTTAATTTCATATTTGTGACATTTTACGAAATGTCACAAATATGAAATTAAACATAATACGAGAATTTTTTTTATCACGCGAATTGCTCTAAAGAGCGAGAAGTTTTCGGTACCACAAAAACTGTCATGGCTATTTTATTAATTCGATACAGAATCAGCACTTAGGTAACATATTTTTTACTTATCACAATGCCAATAAAAGATTCTCACTAAGTAAACATTTAATCCAGTAAATTATATTTAATAAATAAATAAATAATAAATAATGCTGGCATCGTCTAGCCTCAAGCTAAACAGATGTGTTATGGGTACTATATGATTGATATACTCAATACAATACAATACATAGATAGATATAATAAAATGTGAGTTTTGTTAATATTTTTTTAATTTGTAATGTTTTCACTGCAAGAGTAGATAATAATATTATAATCGTTGATTATCTCGTTGGTGTATAGTGTACACTGCGGAAAAGTAATGTTTACACCTCTTTGGCCTCGGTGTATAAATAATTTAGTGAGAACTAACTCAATATCCTGTGAGCGGATTTACGGATTTGATTTGTCTATATTTTTTTAATACCTTATTTACTTAATTTATTAAATCGATCACGTGTGGGTAGCATAGATTTTGACTTGCTTTTCGACATAATTAAAAATATTATGTAGTAAATGTAATGTCAAATTATTATAGAAAACGGATGTTTTATCAATAAGAAATGTCAAAATATTATCTAGGGACTGATGGGTTCCGCCTTTTTGGTGCCTTACAGCTTTTTCAGGCTTCTCTGCGGCAGTGATGCCCTATTTGCCCATGATGAATAGAATAGAATAGTATCTAATCTATATTTGCCCATGATGACTCAGAGTATTGTAAGTTCCAGCCGATATTGAGTGGAAGCACTCAGCTGAAATTGCCTTTGGCGGTCATCTATCCAAAAAGTGACTCTGTGGAACAGTGCTTAACCTTGTTGATATGATAGGAATATTTCACCCAAGATTATGTGTGTATGATATTTTTTTGTAAAATACAAAAAAAAAGTCACGAGCGTTACTTATTATGTCGACAAAAATATCGATCATATTTGTCTTTATGTTCACCAAATAATCTGATTTGTTGTTCAATATTCAAAATTTAAATCTATTCATGTCTCGAGTCACAGTCACCAATGTCATGTTTCTAAACATTTGACGTATTCACTTCAGTGTATTTTATTTTCAACTTTATTTTATGAAGTTTTAGGTTGATTATAGTTTGTAGTATAGGTAATTACGAAAGGTTTGTGCGCGCGCGCCGCTATTTGTGTTACTGGGTAAAGGGCAGACGTGTTGAACGTTTTGTTAGACCTCTTTTGATAAGACTTTTGCGGTTAAGATTATTAATTGAATAGACGTGGTTCTTATTTACCTATGTAAATAGGAATTTAGATAAACTATTTTTAAGTGAGGAGTTTTGTAGTGATAACTTACCTGACCTCCCAATCTTTTTGGTCGTGGGTTCAAATTCGGATTGTGCGTTCAATTATTTCGATTGTACGCGTTCTATGTCTATCATAGAACGCGTCTATGCGATATGTTGTTTCATTCAAAACTCATATGAAGTTTTTAAAGTATCAATTTATTATGTTAAATTATGTTATTTGTTATTGATGTGTCAATGATTTTATGATACATGCCTAGATCGTAAAATCTTATCAATGATACTATCATTGCTAAAATTGGCATTAATGATTTTTTTATCATCTTAAATTAGTTTTTAATATTAATATAATGATCAATGAAGCAGTAAAATGTTATGTTTATCAAAAGGGTTAAAGTCATTCGATTCGTTGAATTATAAACTTTATTACTAAATAGGTAATTAAATTTATTTTTAGTTATTATTGTAGGTTTTGATTAGTATTCTTATAAAATTGCGATGGTGGAGTCAAAATGGCGGTGGGTTTACAATTTGTCATGTTTTACAGAATTTTATGTCTAATAATGTTAACCAAAAGATCACCAAAGGATTGAAAAGATTCCAAAATAATCTAAAATAAACTAAATATACGATAGGCGACTTTTTAGTTTAGTTAATTTAACTAACAGTTATAAGGTTTAAATCAGTAGGTAAATATTGTTAAAATGTTTTATTATGTAAATAAACCCTCTTCGCAGGGGATTATTTAATTTTTTTTTATAACAAGCCACCATTTCCTTCATTTTACTTGTCCACGTTTATAGTTCTCTCGGCGGATCTAGGCTTCCGTGAAGTTAGCCGTTTCGATGCGCAATGAAGCTTTTTCTAACTAAATTGTCTTTGCGCATCACAAACTTCACGGAAGCCTAGATCCGCCGAGAGAACTATACTTGACACTGACATAAATTGACAGACGTCATAAATAAACGAAGAATCCCAGAAGAACTGCTACGGCTACGTGCTATATACTTGTCGTATAAGCGTGACATAACCGCAATCTCATCGGAAGTGGGAAGGAACATTATGTCACTTGTTACGTACGCGTTACGTTGACGATTCCTTACTGCTAGAGCAAAAACCTCTTATCTATCCAATACTTCCGATGTTTTTCTTGCTATATCTGTATGTATGTATCATTTGTAACACGTGTAACTTCACGCTTGCGTTCGTCATCCCGAGACGTATTTATTAGTCTCTTTCGCCCAATAATTTCACGTGCTACAGTGCCCTTCAAACCTAAACACCGTAATGCTTGCACACTACTGCTTGGAAGTAGAACATCTGATACTGCGGCGGTACAATACCAAGACGAACTCTTACTAAAGACTCCTACCACAATAAATACCTGCCACGAGGTAATAATTTTGTTTTCACTGCCTGCTATCGCCAATCCAAGTTATTTTTACATTAGTATAGCTAAGGATGATTTATACAGCGTCTAGTAACATGTCGGTTAGTCTGTTTGCCCATACTGGTTATCGCTCACCCCACGCTTCGTCCAGTGGGTAAAAACTTACCGCTGGCCCCTTTTTTTATTCATATGGGAGCTAAATTTTTCCCGCTCGTCCCCACTTCAATCTAAGCGTTTTCTTACTTCTATAACACATTTCGGTCCTGGCTGTAACAGAGACCGTCATGCGTTGAACTTGACACTCGTTAGTATAAAACTCGTTTTTATACAAGCTTTCAAAGTATTTTTCTTTTCATATTTTTGCTACAAATGATTTTCCCCAAAAAGTATCAAATTCTTGACCCCTACTTAGCACACAAAAAAATTGCCCAATTCCTTTATCTGCTCAAATAACTAAATAACTTTATAAAGCTAAAAATAAAGTTTACACACGGCCATAAAATGTTGTACAGGATGATTCATTGACCTTGATTTGTTAATACAGTGTAGTAAAGAAACTCAAGCCTTTTCACAATATTCTTATACAGGGTGGAAAATTTAGAGAAAGGTCATGAAACTACCCCGTTTGTAGAGAAAACCATTCTTCTCTATATCATATTAATGTTATAAAATAAATAATAAATAAAATAGCCTTTATTTCTAATGCTTCTACTTACAATATAAAGTGATATCTATGATGTTGCCTGCGTACATAAGCTACGGTAACCGCTGACCATCAAGTGGGCCGTACGATTGGTTGCCACTTTAGTGATATATAAAAAAAATAAAAAAAATTGACTTAATATTATATTCACTTGTTCTAAAAATCTAAACATTCCTATTATTGTTATTCCTACTTTTGATTTAATCAAAGTTATCAGCAATAGTCGCCTCCGCAGCGTAGGCCTCCCCTGAGTCTCTCTCATAATAATGTTACTGACTGATAAATCAACAAATACCCAAAATATTAAGTTTTAGTAAGTTGAAATTATCAGGGTATGTTCCTTTTTATGTGAAGTCCACTAATAAAGTTCTCTTAATTCAACTTCCACTGGTTAAAATAATTTACATCTGTTTTTAAAGTAATCTCGTTTGCTTGTGGCTGTCTGTTCTGTTAAACACAACTAAGATAGCTACTAGTCGTTTATAATAGATAGTAAAGTAAAGCAAAGTACAGTAAAGTTTATTTATTTCGTTGCTTCAAACATGAGGTGGAACAATAAATGCAAACTTAATTACTTAGATTATAAATACAAGAGTAGTACATACTTATGAAACAAAACAGATTAACAAAGTTAACACCGCACCGTTTTGCGTACTCATTTGGATTGGTGACCGCCAGTGACAATTAGGTACACATTGTTATTTGTATTAAAATGTGTGTTAACCTGTTTGTTTTGGAACATGGTAGCTAAATCACCTTGTATATTATGTACACCAAACCAAGTACTTACTAAAAAAGAAAAGAGCGAACTATATCTGGCTCATAAAAATAAAGGGTTCTTAAAAAAGGTTTATCACAGAGTTAATACCAAGAGGTGTGTTGTAGACAGTTTTTAGGATCTGACGAAAGAATATTATGGTAATATTAGCTCGTCTGCGACACCATTTGGGCAACTTTATTTACAAAAGGATCAATTTCATAGTGGCCTAGGTCTTTGTAACATCATAAAAAATTTGAAAAAATATAAGATTATCAGTAACAAACAATTTTATTTTTAAGTAGACTAACAAAGTCCTAAAACGGGAACACTAGAGGTCCGCCATGACAGCTATTAGCCAATGATCGTGACGCATCTTGACCTTGACAGTACCTAACAACCCAATTGTTCGTTAAACTCGCCATGTTGTTTTGCATTGTGTTGCACTCCTTCACAAAGATAAACTTACTTTAGATTATGAAAAAAGCCAAAATAAAATAAATAAATAGTGATAAATGGTTAATTTAATGATTATCTAACTATCTAGACCCCTACAAAAGACCAAGGCCCGGCTCCATACTACGTGAAACAGCTCCTTTTCAACCAATTCAGCTGAACGGCTTTCGGACGGAAAGGATTCTATTATTGAACAACGATCTAGCTGTAGTGTGGTTACGTTTTAGCTAATAACGATCGATTGAGGGTTTGGTTTATATTATATATCAATACCTATTTGACCACCCAGTTTTATTATAATAGCTTTTTGGTTAAAAACCGAAACTTGATAGGAACTGAATTAGAGTTGGAACTCAATAGAATGTTACAAGTTAATCCTACTAATATTATAAATGCGAAAGTCTGTGTGTGTGGTATGTTTGTTACCACGTATCTCCGTGACGACTTGAAAATTGGCATGAAATTTGGAATGTAAATAGTTTAAATCCTGGAATAACGCATAGGCTATTTTTTATACCGAAAAAATGAATGTTCCGGTGGGATAGCATAAAAACTGCAAAAACGTGGGTGAAGCCGCGTGGGTCAGCTTTTTATTAGATAATCGGCCTCCATTTCCTTAGAAAATCTAAAGGTATTCAGTATTTCAGTTGTTTTAAGGTTAGTAGTTTTTCGGGCGCCTATCACTGCCTCATACTAGCTAACTTACAATAAATTAACATTTCATACACGTAACGTGATAAGTTCTAAGATTTTGTATCACTTAAGTACCCTTAAAGTATTTAAAGATTAAAAACTGACCTTACATTAACAATTAAATACAGCTAGACATTTCGTAGACATTATTTATGTGTTATAAACTAAATCAGGTGAAAACGATCGAAGCATGGCGCCCATCTGCAAGTTCGGTGTTATTTTATTACAAAACGCTATAAAAATCGTTTTATAATATTGTAAAACATGCAAATTGGTGTGTCTGCGACTATATTCGTAAGTGTAATAAAAAAGTTTCAAATGTCATTCTAATAAATCAACTCAAATAGTAATTGAGATATACTGCGATACTTAGTGGATTTTGTAGTTTTGTTTTTTATTGTTACCTACACACTTCCTAATAAACTATACTTAGAATAGAAATAGTCTTTAATACATCTTGACGTTTCACATTTTAGATATTTCATTTAAAAACTAGAACTAAAACTAGTGCTAGAATAAAAAACTCTTTATTGTACAACGCACAAGAAAATATTTATAATTACACGGATACACAATTTAATTATGCAAGGTACAATGGGCGGCTTTATCGCTGGAAGGGAGCTGGAACAAATATTTACAGATCTTGCAAACATATTTTTTTCCGCAAGCTGTAGGAATCGATCTTGCAACCTCTCGATTCACAACCGGGCATTGTCCGCCGTGCCAACGAAGTCGTCAATCTTAAAGGAGTAGCCTGAGGCACGTCCAGTCAATAGAAGCTATTACGTACTATATTTTCACGTTTCCTAACATCGTAAGAATAGTTCAAATTGTAAAGTTCTCACAAAAATAATGGCTAATATTCGCAGTGACATAATTTTATTGGGGTGCTAAAACATAAATTGTGTTCTATTGTAGAAAAAAACGTTCGTACTAGAAAATACTTGTTATTTCTGTATAATATTATTTATTTTTGGCAAATAAAACTTCCATGTCAAAAATGTTTGCATAGGTAAGTAGGTAGGTACTTAAAATAGGTACGTAATTTAAGTAACATTATTCGATAAATTATAATAATATTAAATCGATGTATGATACCTATTCCTATTTTGTCGAATCGGGTATCGAGCTTAAACTGTCAAAAAGGTCGATAAACTTATTTTAACATTAATTTATTCGATAAAACTTTGCTTTTCTATGAGAATTTGACATCACTTTTCACTAAAATTTCTTTTATCGAGGTCTTCAAGCAACAAACATCTATTATTTTGGCTCTCAGTTCCAAGCGACCCTACAGCCGCAAACTTCTCTGGCGGCGTATATCTTACGAAACGACACTTCTTAACCCGGTTACAACTTAATACAAAGCAGATCACGCTTCGGGCTATCCACTTTCGTTCTCGTAGTAAGTACTTTCATTTTCGCGCGCGCGGCGTACCTAATCGAGATCTGTGATGTCATGGAAATAAGTAAGTTTGTATGAGTCAATGCCCAACTGTGATGGAGTTAATAGGCCGCCCGAAGGCCTAGTCATGACTTAATTTTGAAAAAGCAGGGAGCGACTGATTAACTGCGTGATCTGTGATGTGATATAGAAATAAGTAAAATAAGTCCATTGACTTATTGGGCATTCCCAACTCTGGTGACGGGGAGTTAATAGGTCTTATAAGTCTTCGGGGAGTCTATTAACTCCCCGAAGGCCTTCGTAATGGTACTGTGGTAATGGCTTAATAAAAAGTCTGCCCCGGACAGACTCAATGGAAACAAAGGGTGGTGTGAGTTGCAGAATATTTATATTAGAATATGAATATTTATTTTACGATTCGTCAACCCACACCAGTTGGTTCAAGATGTATAGTGTGAGTTGACGAACGACTCTGCTTAACGTACTCTCCAAAGCAAGGAAGCGTTCAGTTGAAATTTCTACTGGCGCGGAACAGTTCTTGATTCGTTGATCTGTTATATGAACAACTTAGCAAGCTACGTCACGAGCGCGTCATGGAAATGGTAAACATACATCACTTGTATTATAAGTAATAAACATCTTGACACGAAGTAATTTATCGAGTGAGACATAGGTAAAATAGGAAGGTACTTCGTTTCAAGGATATACATAAGTATGTGTAGGTATATTCTTTATCTTCGATTAGGTAAACTCTGTGTTTTATGCAAATAACAAAACGTGATGTCATCATCATTATGGTCAGCCTTTACACTGTTGGGACACTGGCAGACTCTCGAGCAAGAGTGATTGATGGGTTTGTTATAACCATCACGACCCAATATAGATTATTGGGTGGTATATTCTTAGATAATTGTGCCGTTTTTTAACTGAAGGCAAATCCTTTAATTTAAATAAACCAAGTAAGAATATTGTACCTACATATCTGCTGTGATTGTATTTAAAAAACAAGTCATGATATTTAAGTGGATCAGCGCGTAATTGAATTTTAGCTCGTCTTTTTTTAAATTGAAGTGAGGATGAGCGGGAAAAAAACTTGCCATTCGTCCCATAAAAATGAGGACGAGCGAGAATTTATTTCCCAGTGGGGGCGAGACGGTGGGGTGTGGAATAAAACCTAATGCGATATCCACTGCCCAAAAATCTCATCTAAATTGACACCCTACGTTCAATACCAATAAATTGTAACAGTTGCCAATGACGTGATCCAATAACTGCACAAAATTCCAATCGGCTCAACATTTCACATTTCCATACTGACATGCCATGCCACAGTTAATTCAAGAAACCTATTTGATATAAAACATTTTGCAAACCAATGCTGGCTGGGACCTTGGTGTTGATTAAAATAAAACAACTGCATACAGGAAGTAGAGTTATCATTCAATCAATTCGTTCAATTGCTTTGTTATCTTGATTAATGAATGAATGAACGACAAGGCAAGGATCGGGAATTCCATTCTTCCGGCTGTCATTTTCTCCTCTTGGAGTTACAAATTAAATGTTTTGATGTTTAGTTCATAACCGTTTTAAAAAGTTTTATACACGTAAATTTATGCAAGGTATCACAAACTAACTGTGTAATCTATTCAGCCAAAAATAGTTGACAATATCATTAAAAATAAAGCTAGTGAAACCTTTTAACCAAAATGTGTTTTTTTTTATGTAGATACAGTCTGCTATTATAGCCATTATAGCAGACTGTATTTACATTAGGATAACAACCAACAGACTCAACAGACTGTATGGTGTTACATCGAGCTTTTTATAATAAAAACAGTATAATGTGTCTAAGATTTTCTCGTACAGTAAACGTAATACTGATTATGGTTCTCTAATAGTTAAATTATTACGGAAGCATCTGGTTTTATAGACCTATATACATTGAATTAACTATTTTACGCTAGAAAAAAAATAGCAATTAAAGAAAACTAATTTTCTTTCCTTCTTTGTTACATCCATCGTAGCGAGTTGTTATGTAGTTATTACGGTTATTCAATTTGACAGTCGGTATTTACTCTTCGGAAAGTGAACTTTGCAAGAATTTACATAACAGCTTTCTGTTGTATTAAATAACAGGCGTGATGGTTGTAACAAAGCGTAGGTCGTGCGAGCTGTCAAAATGACATTTACGTCTATGACGGCGCTGATGGGTATTGTGGCGTAGCTGGCGATTGACTTTAAATGAAATGCTTGATACTGGCAGCAGAATATTATGAAATAAGCCACAGAAACCATAAACAAAAAAGTGAAATGACTTTAGTTTTTTTTTGTATTTCGAATTCGCCTTGATTCAAATTATTATGCTTGATAGATTGAGTCTTACTTTGTTATTAAATTTTCATTTTTCATACTCAACTCAGAGCTCCATCGTTTATAGTACCATTTTAAATCTTGTCAACTTTAAACTTAGCAAAATTGTGGCAAATTTGGTCACAAGCCCTTTAAAATAAGAAGAAACATGATAAAATTTTGACATATATTACATAACCATAATGTTGTCTACTCTATACTTAGTCATAAGGAAAATGGATAGTACTATTCTTCAGTTATCACTATAAAAAATGCTCAAGGGTCCTACCGAATATGGTAGTATTAAGAAGATGACTGTAAAATCAACCTAGCCTTGGTGTCTAAATCGAGAGTATTTTCAATTCGCGCGGCACATAGATTGATTTATCAACATCTCCACTCCGCTCAGCTTTGATGGTTTGTCACCCATCTTAATGAGGACAATATTTATGAGGACATCCTTCAAAGTACTGACCATTCTGACGTTTACATAATGCAGCGCATGTGAAAACGGTTCGTTTGTATGTAAATTTCAAACGCAGACAATGACCTATCAAACAATGGGTTAAATAAGCACAATGAAAGGACTGTATTCAAGGACTCTATTAGGGACTATAGATATTCATCATGACCAGACTTTTACTACTGTTGGTCGCCAAACTCTTGATCGGAAGTGATTGTGTTTCAATCCACCACGCTGACACAATGCGGATTGGTGGATGACACATTATTTCGAATTCGAATGTTTTTAATCGCGATTTTTCTATACGATTTTTTCGTCCATTACCAATATTGTCTCTGGAAAAAGCGTACATTTCTTATCTCCAATAATGGTCACTGTTTTGAGTGTAAATAATTGGCATTATTGGCCAATCACATTACTATATTATTTTTGTAAATAAATAATTAAAATAGCATTGTATCTAAAACACCATTCAACCACCAAAAGTCTTACATTTAATTTCTTGATCAAGATAACATTGTGTCGAGTAATTGGGGACAGAACCGAAACTCTAGCATTATGTGCCTACTAAGGCAAGGTACTTAGGTAAGTCTACTTACATTGTATTGTGTAATGTTAAACAATGCGGGTGTTATTCGATCGTGGTACGGCAGCTTTGGCGGGGCAGTGGTCGGCAACGAAAGTAAGGAGTGTTTGTGACGTCATTGCTGTAGGTACTTGATGGAAATCTAAATCTGCAGTACAATAATTGTGAAGAGGCATAAAGTATTTTATAAGGCGAAGTGAGTTTTATTGATTTATTTTTTATTATGTCATTATTTCTTAAGACTAGAAAATGTTTATTTAGAAAGGTTAGAGTATTTTCAGACCTTTAACACTAAAACTTTTAAAAAGCAAAAGACGCTTAAAACAGGGTTTTAAAAACTTGGTTGACAATGTTTGTGTTTTTTTAAATAGGTAGGTACTGTGATAATAGGTATTGCAAAATGTCTTGCCAAACGCAAACCATGAAACAAACACTTTATAATAAGTTTATGATTCAAAGAGGTCACGGGTTTTGGAAAAGCTATTATTAAACGTGATAAAAATCATTGAAATGTTAAATTCTAATAAATATCCACAGTATTAAAATATTATAAATGCACACACGTTCGATTCGCAATAGAATCTATTATTATTAAAACAACTAAAGAGCAATAAAAGATCGAATTTTCCCAACGGGTCGTATTGCGAAACAAACCGGTGCGTTTGTAGAGCAAGGTCTCCAAGATGGCCGCCAAGCGGCATGGCACATCGAATGTCAGCTGGGCTTTCGCGCCAAAACCGTACGTCATTGATTTTCGCGCTTTTTCTTTTTTACGATGCAAAAGGTTTAAAGGTTATTTATTTTGTAAGTTACAGCTTAAATTAAGACAGGCGTAACCTGGATCTGAGGCTAACGATGTTCTATGAAGAGTTTATTAAAAGTGATGGTTAAACCATCAGATTAGTTGGTTATTTTGATTGATGTGCTGATGGCGCAGTTTTTGGAAAATAGCAAGCAAAAAGACAGTTGCAAGGGATGTAATAAAATCTGTTTAAAACACAGTAATAATTATATTACGCAAAAGCTAAAAAATATAGGTTCATTCTTTAATTTTGGGATATTCCCGCTCCCTTTCACGTCTCATCTCCCCTGGGGACCAATGACACAAAAGTTTCTGCTTATCCTCACTCTTATATATCTACTTACATGGGGGCGAATGGAAAGTTTTTTCCAGCTTGTACACACTTCAATTTAAAAGGAGAATTCAATTTCCCATTATTCCCCACTGAAAAAATTACTGGGTGAAGAGACTTAATAACTACCTCCGTCTCGGGGTGACGAGCAGTGCAGTGCCACGCAGAACTTCAAAACTAAATTTTTGGGTGACCCTGCATGTAATGGTCAGGCGTGGCGCTTAACATTAGGCGAATGACTTGACCGTCTTGTCACCATTTGCGGACATTTGCATCAAATTAAAGCATCGCTTTAACTTTTGTCATAGACTACTTTATTACTTTTAAATTAGCAAATGAGAAATTAGTACCAATACTTTATGTGATTTATAAAGAAAGAAACATTTTGAATAAGTATGTATTTCTCATACATTTTGTAACACGCAAGGTCGAATGGACGTAGAAATAGCACTCGCCACTGCGTGTGAAAAAAACCTCACAATGTTGCGACGTCGGAACCGACACATTATAGGTTGAGAAATATCCGATACATTAAATTGATATAATTATTTTAATATTAACTACCTAATTGCTGCTAGCTTTTGGTCGTGTCTGTGCTCGCGTGGTACATTTACATACATTTTTTTCTGTAAAAAAAAATAAAAAAGTACTTATTTTACTATAAAAAATAAAAACTGACTTCAAAACTTTGGCTTCAATGTAGATTCCGAAAAACTTTCGAATTGTCTATAGAAAAGACTTCAACGCGCTCTTTCAACTTGCTCTATTATTATTTTAGTTTCTTAATATTTTTTATATTTTAAAACTTTCTAGATACAATACTAAAGGTAAATCAAACATAGGAATCAATCTTATTTTAAGTTTTTACAGATTAAAGTGAAATCTGCCTAAATAAAAAAAACTCTGAACGCAGGAGAGCGTTCAGAAACAAAGATCGACATTATGTTTTTATTTTGAAAAAAGAATATGCCAGTTAATTAAATGAATGAAGAGCACTTCAATGTTGCAAATATAAATCTCATTCTCGCAAAATATATGAGTAACGAATTAATTGATCGATACATCTTTGATCTAACAAGAATCATAATGTTAGGACAATGTTCACCTACACCTTAACTTGTGGTTCTAATTTATTAATAAGCATGCATTGTCCTTTTTTACATACTTACATAAATTCTTGGCATGAGCCTCACTAGTACGATTGGCACCAAACTGAAGCTATAAGATGAAAAGGGATCATCAAAAACAAGCTAGGAACCCAGCGTAAATTCACCTAGCTATAAGACGTTTCAAAATTATACTTGTGATGTGATTGAATAAATATATTTTTTACTTTACTTTACTTTTGTTGTTAACCGGGCATCCGGGTGTGTCGCCACCAGTCTTGATTAGATGCGTAGTGAAAGATAGCATGTTCTAATTATTTTTTCCAAAAAAAAAACCTATTTATTTTAATACAGGTAAATAGCTAGACAGGCAGGCTAAAACATAGGTAAGCGTATTTGCCCCCTAATGTCGTTTAGATTTTGCAGATCTGTAGTAATTATTGTATGTAATCTAAATCTAACCTCTAACTTAGAAGTACTGTAGTTAAACATCTAAATAGCTGGTTAGTGTGTTGGTAGATACAAGCCTTAGAAAGTTAAGTCAGAAACAATGGTATTTTCTCCCACTAAACAATGGATTGTATGTTGCAGTTTTTATTTGTTGGAATACATACGTCAATCAAATTACGTATGAATTATTTAATTCTGTTATTAGCTTATCCAATATTAGCTTATGTCCGCGACTTCACTTACTTGGTACCTAAACTAAAGGTAGCACAATCATGCTAATTCAGGTCCAGAACCGTTTTCATAAGGATTAATTTATTTTTTATTTATTTTAAATAAGGAATTTTTGCCAGTAAGTAGTCAACGTATACAAACATAGTCATAGTCATAATTTTTATTGGCCTTAGGAGCACTAGGTTGGTTGGTACACTTGGTTTCGTTACAAACGAATAAGGTTCGAATTGATTGATTGAATGAAACGAACAATAAAACGTCATAAATTATCACGAAGTCATAAGACTTCGCGCCAGTATCACGCAATTATCTGGCAACAAACTCTACTGGATTCCTAGCTTTTTCTCAATGATCCCGAAAATTCATGATTAATTATAGTGAAATTACTGGCCGAAAGAGACTTAACAACGATGTCTCAGGGTGATAAGCGCAGTGCAGTGCCACACAAACACTTTAATACTTCAAGCTTTGGGTGGCACTGCATCTGTAATAATCAGGCGTGGTGCTCAACATCTGGTGGGCGCTTCAAAGCGTCCTTTGTCCTTGTCCTGTCACTTGCTGACATAAAAAAAAAAAAAGACGAGCTTAATTTTATTCTGCTTTACCCTGCGTAGTCGCTGGTGTCAGTTAGCGTCATCTTATCTTACCTTACTAATATCCTTCGAAAATGTTGTTTTTTCGAAGACTAATATCACACTAATAATATAAATGAAAGAAAGTTTTGATGTTTGTTCCTCGACAACCACTGAACCGATTTAGCTGAAATTTAAAACATAGGTAGATAATGACTGTGAATAAGAGATAGGTTACTTTTTATCCCGGAAAAAGTACGGTTCCCGAGTTCTACGCAGCTCATACATAAATGAGAAAGTCAAAATCAAAGTAAAAAATTTGGTGAATTTTCGCTAGTAAAGTCTGTCTGTCTTTTTTCTTTTTTGTAGGTATACCCATGGGGTAAAACAGTGGGATATATGCAGCTAGTTTTCCATATTTTGTCTCAGTGTCAGTCACCTCCCATTTGCTTTCTACGTCACAGCCGGACCGACCTTGCAAGCGGTTCCGTTTTTGCTCATTATCAGTACGTACAATCAAGAGTTTTGTATGTGCTCTCAAAAGGTCGTAAGTAGAGGTTGTATGGAGTTTGGTTCACTGCCTTGAAGCAGTACGAAGTAAGGTCATTTAACCCAGAACTGCTCGTGTTTGTCTCGATTTTTTTAACCAATAGTTAACTCTGCCATCTGTGTAAATGGTTAAAACGTTTGTTTTTAACAAAACTTACATAGAAAGCATACAAATAACATTATTTAGGACACACTTATAATCCGTGTACCGCGGTTGAATTTACCTAGCTTTATGACGTTTCAAAATGATCCTTGTCCCTTACATAGTGTAAAATGAAGTTTGTCTCCATGATCTTTTAATATACGCAACGGATTTAAATGTGGTTTTTACAATAGACAAAGTAATTCAAGAGGAAGGTTTATAGCACCCGCGTTAAGCCGGGTGGGTCTGCTAGTCAATGAATAAATAGATTTTAACTTTGAATTTGAAATGTGTAAACTAAAACCATAATGATGAAGTCGCCGATTGAAAATAGAATATTTTTTGCTTACCGGTTGAACGCGTGGAATGAAAGTGGAATACACTTAAACAATTCACACAGCATCATCTACTAGGTACTAGATGACTGATATACTAAATACAATACAGAAAAATAAGCTTACAGCTTGCATGGGCGCTGCAAGCTTCTTTATTTGTGTTAAAGTATACTTACGCAGTAGTTTATTTCACAGAACGGCTTCTGTGAAATAAACTATGAATAACTATGAATACAACACATAGATAGATATTTTTTGCTTTACTAGAAAGTACCCAGAATACCCGGAACAAATATTTCACAGATCGTACAAACATTTATCCCAAGGAGGGAATCGAACCCGCAACCTCCTGCGTAAACGTCCCTCCGCGAATTCACAGAACTGCGCTATGATGATAATAATGAAAACAATGAATTACAATCACGTAACATTGCACGTAACGTAAGTTTTTCGTGTAATCAGAATAAACATAAATTTTAAACTAAACCTCGTTATAATAAATGTATTGTAGTTATGTGTACCAATCGTTAAAAACAAATAAACGCTCTTTCTATCAGTCTATCTTATTTGGATAGTGCGTGTGGTCAAGATAGCTATCATCAATCACCACCTGTCATGACAGCACCTTGCATCACTGGTTCTAGTTCTAATCAGAGGAACAAAAAACCAATCAAAATTACACTTGCTTGCATAATAACTAGATCAGTTCAGCAAGGTAAGCTACTTGCACTGATCTGCAGGGTTGTCACTACTGAGAAACGAACACGAAAAACTAGTTTGACAATCGTAAACAAACTAGCAAATAACGAGACGTGCGTCAAGTCGTTCGCCTGGCGTGGCGACGCGCCGTGTCACTCAAAAATTGGAGTTTAAAGTTCTGCGTGGTACTGCACTAGTGATAATTCATATACCCTATGTACCTACTTGCCCGGTCGTGGTGTGACGTCAATCTTTTGTTACTCCGGCTTAGTCCGAAAACCAGCATTGCCCAATCTTGTAAAGTGTCTACAAAAAAAAACTACTCAATATTTTCTCAAATTTCTTTTTTTATTTGAAAGTACAATCCTTCCGGTTAATAATGAAAAATAATTTCATTCAAATGGCTGCCTAGGCTGGCCATGCAGTAGCCTACACGATCGGTCCAATTTTTAAGCACATGCTTTCCATAGCTACCGTGTATGTGTGACCGTGTCAGCGCTGTCTTGTAATTAATTAATAAATTACAGTAATTAAGTATAGTTCTCTCGACGGATCTTGGCCATCATGAAATAAGCCGTTTGTGATGCGCAACGATAATTTAGTTTGAAAAAGCTCCATTGCGCATCGAAACTGCTAACTTCACGATGGCCGAGATCCGTCGAAAGAACTAAGATTATCTGTGTAACTATTTTGGTTTTTTAACCCCCGACGAAAAATTTGTGTTATAAGTTTGTAGTGTGTATGTCTGTCTGTGACATCATACTCCTAGCTCCTGAACGGATGAACCAATTTTGATTTAAGTTTATCGTTTAAAATGCTTTGTCAATTGAGTATGTTACAAACCAACTTCATACGGTTTCAATCTAAAACTGACATTGAATTTTTAAGTTATATAATGGCAGGTTTTTGTATAAAGTTGATAGCTTATAAGTTAAATAATTACCGTAGGTCAAAGTATTTTAATACGAGTCACCTACAGGCCAACTTAATTGCTTTTTTCTGACTCATACGAACTTACTTTACTCAAAATAATTATATTGGGGCAATAAAATACAAAAACACTACTCCAAAATCCAGTTCTCTACACATCCGTATTGACAACTGAATGTCAGAACTGCTCCAGGGCCTTGACTGAGGTCAGTACTGCGTGCCATTCTCAACCGTCGTCCAGTATTGTAGGGTACTTTATTGAATGCTCAATGTTATGGTATTTAAATAAAAATTATTGTGAGGCAAAATTACAGATAAGTTAAAAAGTAGAGTTCTTTGTGATAGAGCTCGTCTTATACTCATATTTCTGTCATTGCTTTTATTACTGCTTGTACGATTCATTACTGATTATGATTTTGATCATCATAAGGATCTCCTTGCCATCTGACAACGCGCTGAAACCGCTTACCATCAGGTGGGCCGTAGACTGGTTTGCCATAAGTGAATGAATTAATGAATGAATGAATAACCGAATGTATGAACGTACGAACGAGCTACGAGTGCCACACGAGGGCTGTTTATGGAAAACTGAAGCTAGGGTAACTCATCACTATCATGATATTATCCATTGGACGTCCACTGCGCCAATGAGTCCCAATGAGTGCCATATCAACCAATCTTGAGCCTTCATTCACCATCAATCGACTTGCATTTTAGTAATTTAAGTACTCCACTGTACAAATACTGCCATAAACCGAATCAGCCATAAAACGAATCAATTTTTTTTTTTCTAAAAAAAATGCATTTTTTTTATACTTACAACTAAAGTGGCAACCAAACGTACGGCCCATAAGATGGTAAGCGGTTACCGCAGCCTATGGACGCTTGCAATACCAGAGGTATCACTCGCGGGTTGCCACTTTGAGGCTAAGATCGAAAGCCTCATGTGCCAGTAATTTCACCGGAAACCATACCGTTCACACTGGAACACAGCATAGCGAGCATTACTGCTTGGCGGCAAAATAGGTATGGTGGTAGTACTTCCCCAGACGAGCTCTATCACAGAGAACTTTACTACTCTTGCTATATCCAGAATCTGCTCTACAACAAACAAAGGCTATATCATCGGCCTATCGAGTATAAGGGGCTGTCACTTTGTTTTTCAGTTTGCGGTTGCCATAAAGGTTATCGACCTTTATTTTCAAGCGGTTATTGTTTCTGCAATTAGGGTCTAATGCCTTCGTCTAATGGCGGATATTCAAAGTGAAAATTTGAATATGAATGTATTGAAATCCATCTAGGAAAACGTTTTATGGCGTTCTGTCTGTTAGGACCTAAGTAATTTATTTAAAATGTATTAGTTGGGTACTTATACATAAAAGAATGCAAATTTGGTTTCGTGAACAAGAACCGTACCAGCATATTACGATTCATGTACCTGTTTCTGGTCTCGCTTAAATTATATATAGATCAAATCTATAAGCTATCACTTTACAACGTTAGAATACCCACTAGCAAACAAACCAAATATTTAAACTAACCTCATTTTATTTTCCAGATCCACGAGCACATGACCCCGGATGAACTACGGAGCGTCTTCCACGTAGACCACCACACCCTGGTACCCGAATACCACCTTCTCCAGATCACCCACCACCTCGCCAGGCGGCACATCCCCACATCGCACTCAACCAACAAAATCCACAACGAGAAAACACCGCACGAGAAAACCGTCAAAAAATGGAGGGAAAACCCGCCATCTTTACTCAACGACGAAATGTTTGTGCGAGCGAGAGAGGAAATCAAAGATGTAGATATAATTGGCGAGTTAAACAATACTGTTAGTGTTAATTTCAGTGCTAATTCAAGTGAAGTGAGTGATTCGAGTGATTTAAATGAGGAGGGGGTTCATAAGATGGAATTGGAAGCTTTTGGGCGGCAGTTGAAGCTGACGCTAAAGAAGCAAGATGGACTGGTGAAGAAGGATGGCCTAAAGATGTGGAGGGTCGAGGGGAATGACACGCAGCCGCATGGAGTAGATTATGTGGAGATGGAATCGGTGAGTGTCTTGAAACTTTGTTTTTGGAGCAGAAGGGCGCAATTCGGTTGCAATACGATTTCATTTAAGGTGGTTAGCTGCTCAAGCTGTAGGCTTGTCTGCCCGCGTATGTGACTTGCGCTGTGTATACGTACGTACGTACTTAAAGATTGCGCTATTTGTCAGTTACTCAATGATCTTTGCAGGAAGATATTTGCATGCGTATCTCAACAATGTGGAAACTGGATCAATATATTCCGTGATCTACATAAATATGCTCTCAATTTTCAAGGCTTATGATAATAAAATATTAAATTATGCAAATAACTGGTGGTAGGACTCTTCGGCAAGAGTTTATCTTGGTACCACCGCAGTGCCAGATATTCTTCCTCCAAGCAGTAGTGTGCAAGTGCATTTCGTGTTTAGGTTTGAAAGGCGGGCATTGTAATTAAAATTACTAGGCGAAAGAGACTTAATAATTACGTCTCGGAGTGACGAGCGCAGTGCAATCAAACTTTAATGTTTTGAGTGACACTGCACGCACAGGCGTGGCTGATATTAAATTGATTATTATCAGCCATATTCTCACTCGCGACAAAACAGTGAAAACGGTGAGTGTAGGAACAATGAGATTGAACGATGTCGTACGTTTTACTAATGGGCGTAACGCGTCAGGTGTGTGAACTAAACGTATAGGGAAAACGGTGACATAATTTTACTTTGGTCCACTTTCACAACTATTTTTCACAACTAGTTAACACGGGACAGAAGATAGTTGTGCAATAAAATAGTGCAGGAGCCATAAGCTCAGAGAGGTCCTGAGAGTGGTTTGTTCACACGAGTCCACACAACCACTCTTAGGGGCGACCGTCTAGAGCTTCTGGCGGGAGCCCACACGGAGTTCAAAACAGAGTACAAAGTTTCTTATGTCTATGCTAGTTGTCAAACAGAATTATATTTCTCCTTTCTTAACTATTTTCGGATGTCAGTTAAGACAGGCCACTTTTTATTCCATTTTAATAACCGGTTATGAAATAAGGAGTAAAAAGTGTCTTTTCTTAACTAGTTGTAAAAGTGGACCAAACCATAATTTTCACTATAAACGGTTTGTAAAGAGTTTGTACCGTGACCTTTGTCATGCAAATTAGGTAAATTTTTAAACTTTTAAGAAACAATCAAACTTAAAAATCATTGTATTTTATAGAGAGAACAAATAATTACTTAAGTTAAGTAATTAAATAAATGGCGGACATTTCACTCAATGCCATCTAGCCCAAAACTAGCTAAAGCTTGTACTATGTGAACCAGATAACTGATACGATACCGATATTTTTCTTTGTAAATCTATAGTGTATGGTACATAAATACCTGCTTACATAGAAGCACCAAGACCCGTAATAAATATTTGCAGATAATGCAAAATTTGTCACACATCTGGGATCAAACCCGCTACATCTCGCTTCACAACCGGGCACCGAAGTCGTCATTCAGTGTATTACCAATACGATTAAGCGTGTATCACGTAATTGTGACGTAATTGACATCTTCATTCTCTGTAGAGTCGTGTAAAAAAGGCGGGCACACTGTCAATTCTGTGACACTGGTGGGTGAAAGCATTCACACGCTCCTTATCTAACCAGCACGGAGCTAAAACAATGATATTTACTAGATATAATATAAAACACTTCCTGAGGTATTTCATTACGATTAGCCTATTGTGTCCCACTGCTGGGCTTGATCGAGTATTAGCTGAAGCAGAGATCCATCGTCATCTACTTACAGGTCTCTACTTAGAGCGAGGAACTCAATGCAACACTGGCACAAAGGTCTTTTCACACAGCATTTTTTACTTACAAAAAACACAATATTTGTTTATCATTTAAAATAATGTTGTTGTTGTATCTCTTGGAAACTTAAACCGTGATGGTGAAGTCACCGGTTGAAAAAGGGATATTTATTGCTCGCCGGTTGAATCGTCGAATGAAAGTGGAGTGAGATATATTCCTCCAGTCATCTCGGTTTTTTTTATATACCACCAAAATGACAAAGAAGCATAAAGCCCAATGATGATAAGTGGTTTCCGTAGCCTATGGACGCTCGCAATACCAATGGTCTTGTGCCAGTTGGAGCCAAGCTCTGTTAAAGGTGTCGAGATCATCTCGCCATCTCTTTTTAAGTCTGCCACGACGCCAATGTCTGTTATGTTTACACAGCTAAGCCGGAGCGCTTGTGGCGTAGCTGGCACTGTTCCGCGTAGTCACCATTTGGATAGGTGACCGCCAGTGGCAATTTCAACAGAGCGCTCTCGTGCGTCGGTCCCGGTTTTTTCAAAGTTGTTAGGCCATGACAGAGGCTTTTTGGGCGGCCTAAAAAATCTGTTTGGCTACTGATTCATACGAACTTACACACGGCTAAACCGATCCGATTTGAATTAAATATAGCACAGATGTTTAAAGTCTGAGGAAGGACATCTTTTTTTATTTACACGAACAAAGCCACGGACAGCATCTAGTTTCGAAACAAAATAACTAATATGTTTGGAGAGATACTAGATTAGAGAGAGAGATACAAACATTATTTACTAAGTTCATTAACAAATCTAAGTGGTTTAACTGATTCTATCAAGTACTTATCACATCTGTAACATCTAGGCGGCCTCGAACGCTAAGTTTGCCCTAAATTATATAACTACTGTATTATCTAACTAAATATTTCGAATTACTGAATACTATAACAAGATTAGACATAATAACAAACAGTTTATTGAAAACTTATAAAGTCTATTATCCACTAAAGTGCTTGAAAGTGTATGAAATGTAGGTGTATGAAATTTGAGTTTATAACATTAGAGTGATTTATTGTTAAAGTTTAAAAATTACGTCAAAACGGATGAATCAATTTAATAAATTTTATTGGATCAAATCAAATAAAAAATAATAAAATCAATCAAGACCGAATTTCATTAGAGCCATACAAATTACCTCATGGTATTTTATTACGGTTATGCCCTGTCTTTTTCGCCCAGTAATTTCACTTGCTACAGTGCCATAGTTAACTTATTTGATTATTTTACATTTTCTTATGATTATTTGATTATCTTACTACTAGATTATGTAAGAGAATTTACCTAAGCAAGGTAATTGTGGTTGTGATCTTACTTTTTTATTTTCTAAGCTTACCTGATTGTGAGAGTTTAGTTGACAATGGACCTTACAAACAAGTATTGTATTGTTTACTTATAATTGCGACTAGATTCCATTCCGGTATTTATCTTTTTGAGTAGAATATAAATTCCATTTCGTGGTGTCATAATTTAATTTCAATTATATATTTCGTGCAACGGGGCATAACGGCACAATAACCTACTTTTCTATCCTAATTTTTTTATTTTTAGAATGTTTTTTCCTTAAAGTTTTTAGTTTTTCGGCCGAGATGATGGGACAAATTACAGGCGGCTTATTATTAGGAATAGTCCCTGACCCAAACTAACTTACTTTAACAAAAAAGGGGTATATAATAAAAGAGATAACTTAATTATTTAGATATATAATACTTAATTGTTTCTCTACTTATATCATTTTACGAGTGCTGACCTACTCAATTTACCTCTACTGAACAACTCAAAATTAAATTAAAAAAGTTTGTATGAGTGGCCAACTCTACTGCGTAGTTAATAGACCACCCGAAGGCCTACGCAATGGCCTAACAAATTAATTAACAAAAAAATAAAATTAAAACAAAATAACCAATGCCTTGAATAAAGTAGGCATTGTCAAAACCCAGCGTGCAACAGTAATTGGCAGGCTACGTGTTACGATGCTGATTGTCCAAGCAGCCTTCGGAGTTGCACGAAGGTCTTAGGTACAGCCAGCGAGGCAAATAGATACAAATAAAAATAAATAAATATTTCCGTTATAAACAGCGTTATCTAGTCCCAACCAAACTGAGCAGCCTTGTATTATGAGAACCAGATACTTTAGTTAGAATATTTATTCCATATATTATTTTTGGAAATAATAAATTATATGTAAATGTAACTAACTGTAAAAACTCACTTGTTGTAAAAACAAGCAAACTAACTATGGAAACCAAATACTACTAATAGAATACGCTTAGACAATTTTTTTGTAATTACTTTCGTGCATAGTTCAGAAATGCTTAGACCTGAGAAATATAACTTTACTGCCGACTGTACCAGTGATTTGTCAACTAGAAACAGCAATTATACATTCGAGGCATTCGCGTCAAAACGACGTGTCAAATCGCGCGTTAAATGTTTACGCAAAACTTTAAATACCGAGAATCTAAGGACGCGGATGATTGAGTAACCTGTTCATCGCAAAATAAAGAATTATTCCGATCTGTCACCCAGTTATGTCAATCTGTCATCTAGTTATGTTCTTCTAGCACATAACAGATTTATGCTAATAATTAGGTACTATACCTTTGATATCAGGACTAAATACTAGTAATATTTCTTACACATGTACGGTTCACCAGAGCATGTTATTTTTTCAACAACAAAATTCTCGTTTTATGAATGGACCAATATCATTATTGACATTGTGTGTGGCACAAATAAAACATATAGTGTCGCCATCACGACCTTTATTGTATCGCCAACAATAATTTTGATAAATTAGGCTATTAATTACAATATTAAGATAATAAATTCGATAATTGATGAATTATGAGCCCTATCAAGTTCCTTTGGTATCAAAACAGCAAAACTTAGGTATTTAAACCTTTTCTGATATTTGATTTCATGTACACTATAGATAAATCAATGTTTGTTTTAATATAAATGTGTCTATAAATCACACTAGTTATATAAATACGTATTTGAATGGAAATTTAAATATAGGTACTTACAAATATAAATGTAAATACGTATATAATTTACTTGTACTTTAAAGTTAAAGACCTGACAACATTATTTACATTATTACGCCTATGAGTAAATGTGAAACACACAATTACTCATAGGCGTAATAATAGTATTATTAGATATTAATTTTAATAATTTGTCACATTTTTTTATGACGACGCATAGAATATATTAGTTTTATTATAATGGTTTGTTCATTTACATATGTTAAAATAATAAATTTAGGTTAAATAAAAAAAAAGGTTAAAAAAAATATTTCACGGATCCAATCTAATAAATATCCCATTAATTGGGGCCATATATTCAGATAATATTATGTCCGATATTATAATTGGAACTATTTAGAACAGGGGGCCTACTCTTGCGGACAAAAGCGATATATCGTGACAGTTTTTGTAGTTCAGCTTATGTCCGTAAATGCTCTGAACACACCGGCATAAGTTGAACTACGATATTTGCCACGTTTGTCGTTTATCGGTTCCAAAAGTAGACCCTCAGATGACGTCATCTCGAGCGACGTTGCGTCTCGCATGATTTGTATTTTGTATTTGTATGTATTACTTTAATTAACACGGATAAACCAATAACAGTAATTGTTGTACACGGATAAAACAATAACAATAACAGAAAATACAGATTTTAAGAACATTCCAGTCAAAAAATAATAATGATCTTCGACCGATATTACTTCTTCTTCTTCTTTTACTTATGGCGTCTTGATTGACAAATAAATTGACGTAAACGGAATCATCCCGTTCTGTGGCCATCTGTCGCCATCTGTTTTCATACGGACATGGACAAGCTCTATAGCTAAAGCCGGGTATTCTTAGTAAGAGTCCTACCACCTGGTAGAGTAGGACTGTTAAGCAGAATAGCAGACTGAGGTAGACTTAATAATAATAATTAACTTGTACCTAAAATAGAAGATATCCAACTCCAGTCTCACACAGTTAGCGGTCTAGAGGTTCGAGAACTTTTATTTCTCAGCGGTAATCGGTCCGCAACTGCCACTTCGACTTGCTCATTCTGCCGATATATTACCACTGTATCGATAAACATGTCACAGTCAAATTAGTAGGTCACAATATATTATAATGTAGTAAATTATATATTTATACCTACCGAGCATTTAACTAATTATGAATGGAAAAACCAATTTCAACAGTGCACGTGTTGAGTTTATTAGTAGGTATGACTAGATTATTGATATTTATAGCTAACCTTGTATAATACTTGTGATAAATAAGATAATGAACAGTGAACAAGCAGAAAGCTTGTTTGATGGATTTATTTATTTTTATGGCGGTTGATTTTCTACAATTTTGCCAATGTCAATGTCTCGCAATTTTTTTTTGAAATCTTAAGTCTACGAAAACACGTAAGAAAAGGCAATATGACCGAGACTAGCTTGCTCTATGGGCGAAAAGGAAAAAAATATGCCAACGTCCACAAGAAAGACATGATATCTATGAGAAAAATCAATGGTAAATACACGACTATGAACTCTATCACAGAGGCACAAGAGCTCTTATTGCCTAGGTAGATACTACGATAGAGTTCACAAAGCAGTATCTACCACTAATTTAGTAGGTTACTTAGGTAGGTGCAGCTGTTTGATCAAAATTGATCGACGCAAACGTAATGAGTATTACAAGTATTTACTTACAACTTTTAATAATTTAAAAAAGTCTTCCTGGTCGATTCACGAACGATCTACAAATATTTAGGTTTTGCTCTGCTTATTTCAACATTTTGATTACTTGCAAATAAAAGGCAAAAAATCTTGTTAAGTACATCATAAAATTAGAAATTAGAAATAAGTAGGTGTGGGTAGAAAGGGTAACTTAAATCTAATGTTTTGGGTCCAACAGAGCAAAATACTCATTGGGTAGAAAGTTCTTGGGTCGAACGGGTAAGCACTCAATTAAAAAAGTGAGAGGTGCATATAATTTCAGGAGATTATTTCTTATTCCACCCCTAAATAATTTACATTAAATTCCTGAAATTAAACTTTTAGAGGACATGAAAGATGAAGTATAAATGAAAGAAACTCAACGCAGACAAAGTCGCGGGGCTTCCACTAATTATGTAGGAGATACAATATGATTACCTATTTACTAGGGTAGGTATAGGTTTCTAGGAAATACCTACCGCAACATTACATCATTTTAAATAAGCGATTGTCAATCAGCACACTACTTGAACAGTTCTTTTATTTATTTAAATGTGCTGAAATTATAATAATCTGATGGATTTTATTCTGTTTTTGTCGGACACGTGGCTATTCGCAAAATTTTGATTTACATAAGGCTAAGATCCGTTACTCACTAAAGCGGCTGACTTATTAAAGAAGCAGTATTCTCAATTACTTGACAATAAAATTATGTCGTTAGAAGAGTTGACGTAATCAAGGTGACAATCGGTCTGTGTCAGCGCAAAATGAAGTAGATTTGGTGTGATTTTTCACAAAAGCATTTGTCGAACTTTGCCGAATAGTCGTAATGATTAGTCCCCGAGAACATGATTTTTGGTCAGAAAATAGGTGTCCGGAACTGTTCGATAAATATCATTGACAATATATTTATCGATCCGGAATAGTTCTGATTCTTACTATCATAATTGTAATATTACTGCAATTGCCTTTAGACCTAGATTTAAAATCTGTGCAACATTAGGCAAACGAGATGTAATAACTAATAATATTAATAATGTCATCTCATTTCTCTTCAGTGTCTTTGGTCAAACTATTTGGAAGTAAGGTACTAGCCAGCTTATTTCATTTCGTAAATTATCACTTAACGTTTTTTTATGATTCAATTTAAAACCTTCAAAGTGCTATAGTAGACAGCGAGCCTAAGTTTAAATGTGTTTTATGAATCGATTTCTGTAGGCAAGGTACACAATTTAGTTCGTGAGGATTTTTTTTTAATGAACATGCTGTAAAAAATACTTAAACCGATTACTAAAAAGAGACATACATATTATATATTACGCCTTATATAATTTAAGTACAGCTAGGTCAATTTATCGGCTCACTCTTTATTCTTTCCCTGTCATTCTTATTATCAATATATAATCATAGAAGGTGATAATGTACTTTGAAAGAAATAGCTAACAGAGGTTAAAAGTACGTTTACGAATTAGGCCCGTAGTTTGTCTTTAGTAATATATCGACACGCTAGTACATGCGTGCACCATATAGACATTTCCTTTGTGCAATAACAGTGAGTGCAATGCACGCAACATGAATATGCACGTGTGAGTTTATTTTATACTAGCCGATCTGCCCCAGCTACGCAAGGGTGCAATGAAAACTAAAGCACCCGTGCGAAGCCAGGGCAGGGCTAGTAATAAATATATGTATTATATGTTACTACCTATGTTACTCAGGGATAATGCAGCATTCTAATGGTGAAAAAATTTGTGAAATTGGACCAGTTGTTTTGAACGAACAAATATACAAAATAAAAATCTTCTCTCTTTATAATATTAGTGAGATATAGACTATATTTTAGCGTTATGTTCACGCATGATGAAGTGCCGCGTACTGTAGTTAGTACAGGCTATCGTGTCCCGACAGTAGATCACCAGGCTAATAGTTCTACTGTAATTAACTTGCTCAATGACTCACATTAATGGCTTGCGTTTCCCGGTCGCTTGTCGTTTTACTTAGTTAAAGTTATAAGTAATACAAGGTTTATTTAATTTTTTTATAACGTCCCAAAAAGAACTACTTGAGCGGGCCTTAAACCCGCTACAGCGAGCTCCGCTAGTCCGTTTAACTCTCTTTAGGTATTCCATAGCATTAGGCACTTTATTTATCGACAAGATTTAAAAGATTAAAGATTTATTTTCTCTTATACAGGTATAAACGACATAACCACCTTTTAAAGTACAGTTCATCTCACGTTTTACCATCTTCCCACGGTAACCTGCTGCAATGACAAAACTGTACAGATGCCGACCGTTGCTATGGCACATTGACGAACTTGTGGTGCATGTCGCATATCTGCAAACATTAATTTCTGAGCTTTGTGGTGTAGCGTACAATTTGCAAAAGTTTAATTTGAGCTATAAACCTTTTACAAGGAGGCATAGCATATAATATTAATAAGCTGAAAAAGCAGAAAGTCACTTATTTCCTAAAATATTAGAACTCACAAGCTAATTTACGATAAGTAAATAAATAAACATGTGTGCATATAGATCGTTCTTACATAATACCAGGCAATGCAATGCCATCAAGGTCGCAAATTCAATCACCAAACATGGCAATACTGACCTGTGTGAAACCTTCATCACTTCCGCTTATTGTCCTACCAAACTAATTATAAAATGTTGCCAAATTAAAATAGTTGTCCCAGAATTCTTGCGGAAATATTCGTAATTAAAATACCGTGTGTTTTTTGTGCCTTTTAATATAATAGATAATTTCCCACAGGAAGACGACGAGGAGTTCGGAGATCTGTACCAGGATGAGGAGAACGGCGCTGCGCTTCTTATCAGGAGGCATCCGAAGCATGGGAAACTTGTGGTGGTAAGTCCCAGCTCAGCTTTTATAGAAGTCTTAGGTACACAAAGTAGTCAATACTCGACGGAACTTTAAAAGTTCCTAGCCGCGCCTCTCGGTTAAACAGTTGTTTGTCCCACGATAACCGAACATTTTTCTGGGATTAAAAGTACCTAGTCTTTATGCTAACTCGGATTATAATCTATGCCTGTGCCAAATTTCATACAGATCCGTTCAGCAGTTCTGGCGTGATACTCCCTCCCACAAACACATAAACATCTAAACTTTCCTCTTTAAAATATTAGTAAGATTAGAGGTGACACACGTCATTTGATGATACAAACATTGCCACTAAATAAGGACACCTAAAGAAGTTAAGTAAGTAAGTTCGTATGAGTCAGTGGCCAACTCTGGTCACAGAACAAATATTAGTACTGCTCTGGTGACAGAGTTTTTAAGCCGCCCGCAGGACTCCTAAAACGTATCAAGAGTTTTCCCAAAAAACCATTCATCAGTACAGACATAATGACGTAATATGAATTTTGGCACGTCCGTTGCGTCGTCGTAGTGTCTAAAATATATCTCGCTTCGACCATAAACTGTGTTTATAGACGTGACTAGGCTACTATATACGCCCGCTACATGCCAACACTCGCATTAGTTCACGTTGCTACGCCGATGTGACAATGTTGGCCATTGGCGTTCACGCTCATGTACGTTGGCGTAGACACGTAAAGGCAACGCCATAGGTTTCAAAACGGTGGCACTCAATTGTGGCTCGTGACGACCAATGCGAGTGTTGCCATGCGCCATAGGTTTCAGATTCAGATTTAGATATAATTTATTGCGGTAATGGGTATAGAATAGGTCTCACATCGTATCATTAAGTGGTTCAGTTATAATCAGCTTCATAGCATGCAATATTAAAATCCTAAAAAAGTTAATAATGAACATAAAACAGAGGCTCAAAGACATTTTGTCCTTGCGTAGACTACTATAGGCCTTTAGCATCGACTCAGTATGCTAACATCCATTGCTGGGTATATAGGCTTTCTTGGCTTCTGCAGTTTTTCTCAGTCCTGCAATTCTGCCTGGTTTTTTGGTCGTTTAAGTTTATGCATGGATTTCTTAGTGCTCTACCTACAAAAACAATTAAATTAGATAAGTATCCATTATTCTGAAAATCACGAAACCACTCTCTAATTTTGGCACATAGTATCAGGAAATGGTATTACACAAACAAAGTGATGAATAGTTTCACTAGAATTCAATAGATTATTCATAATAATGGACTCAAAACACATCAAAACTCTGCGAGACCCTGTGGTGTTAAACAATGTCTGCTATGTAGACTAAGGTCGGTTACACAACTTCCTAATGAATGTAGGTGTGAATCGAACCGACCATTGAAACAAAGAGGCAACAGCGGCTTAAATGGAGTTTAATTAGAAAGGTTTAATAGCGTTGTGTGATAGTCATTTGTTATGCTTGCGGCGATTTTGTTTGTATTTTTTTTAACAGATTAAAAACAGAGGAGGCACTTAAGTCAGTGCGTAATTTTTTTTTATAATTTTATTGGCTTCTGTTCACAATAAGACAATGCTGCCAATGTTAATGTAATATTTTTTACATTGACATATACAGGGTTAATATCAAAATCCCCTTAACGTATTCAAAAGTAGAGTAAAGGAGCACTTTTTGTCTATATAATATTCTGTCGTATGTATTTATTTATTTTTATGAGTACCTACATTTATATTATTATTATATATTTGTAACTATTACATTATTACATCAAGTATGTATATATGTTTAGTTTATCTTTTTCTATTTTTATTTTGTACACCCACCATTTTAAATCACCTCTCTCTAGCCTCAATGGTTTGCTGGAAGAAAACTCTTGATAGGGTTAAGCTCGCCTTTGTCAATGTACTATATTTTATTTTAACTGTGTTTATAACTCAATGTGTACAATAAAGAATAAAGATAAATATTATAATATGATGTTTGTTACAGGAAGGCTCGATCGGTCACGACCTGGTGATCAGGCCGGTCCCGGACTCGATGACTGGCGCGCAAGACGACGAGATGTTTATGGACCCCGCGAACATGGCCGACATGGTCTCCATCGATACTGGCTTGCCGATCGGTAAGTTACTAATTACATTTACTATTGGTACACTTGAAGTCCAATTCTAGGTAAGTTTAAGACCAGTAGAGTTCTTTGTGATAGAGCTCGTCCGCGGAAGGACAACCATCATACTTATTTCTGCCGCTAAGCAGTGATGCGAGCGTTACTGTGTTCCGGTTCGAAGGGTATGGTTTCCGGTGAAGTTACAGGCACATGAGACTTTGCATTCAACGTTTCAGGGTGGTAACACGCAAGTGATATCTATGATGTTGCATGCGTACATAAGCTACGGTAATCTTAACATCTTACCATCAAGTGGGCCGTACGCTTGTACGTTGCCACTTTAGTGGTATAAAAAAAAGTATTTGTATTTTTTGTAACTTTGTAAGTAAAGTAGGGTAAGTTTGTGCGACGAGTGATGACGAGACTGACTGCTTAACGTGCCCTCTGAAGCACGGGAGCACTCAGTTGAAATTGCCTCTGGCGGTCATCCATCCAAATGGTGACTACGCGGAACAGTGCTTAACTTTGTCGATCTGTTAAGAACAACTTAGCCAGTACGTCATGAGCGCTCGTATTTTTTGTATGAACAGTCGGTGGAACAATATACTATCAGTATACGTTCAGTGTCCTGTCAAATTTGACAGGATACAGTCAAGTCACTGTACTATCGAATCTGCGAACTATATGGCCTGCCCACTGCTACTTAAGTTAGCTTATTCTAATGATCTATTAAAATGTGTTACAGTGAAAAGGGGTAAGGAGGAGCAGGATCGGCTAAAGCGAGCTCTGAACGGCGCTCAACACATCGTCATCAAGCGAGAACCCCTGGAAGGAGACCATCTTAGCGACTTCGGTAAGCTTCAACCGGGGTCATTTTCAACCATAGAGCACCTTTTACATGAAGTCTGCTTCATCTTAATCTGCCTGAGGCACTACAGCGTCTGCACTGCACACATTCAGTGTGGGCACAAAAAGCCTCTAGCTAAACACTATTGTAGATAAGCACATTTTAAAATTTGTAGGTACCGATCATCATTTATTTCCAAATTCCCTCCATTGAATCCAGGGGCGTGTGGAACTGGCATAAATTCACCTAGCTTATTTATTTATTTATATTTATAAATCAATTAAAAAAAGACGAAAGACAAAGACGAAAAGACTTAGGACGTTTCAAAGTGATTGTTCTGATATTATTGAATAGAAATATTTCGAATTAGAATTTGAGTTTTAACAGCTTCTGTCAAAACAGTATCCGCAAAAGAAAAAATCCCATCTGTCACCCAACTCCGCCTAGGGTGACGTATCGGACAAAACTTAAAAAAGTTCAATTTATCATGTTTTAAAAACCTCACTTCGCTTGTCACTGGAAAGTTTCTTTTTTTCTATGTATTCTTTATCATAACATTGTAAGTACTTGCCTACCATTACTTTTAATTTTATTTATCTATAAATCAGCGGATGCATTATGCAGAAAACATTTACTATCAGCAATCATCAAGTCAACAACAATATCGATTCACGTGCGTACCTACCACAGCTTAGATAGAAACAGCTCATTCAATAGGGTACGGACACTTTATAATGTAGAGAATGCCATGTCATTGGAAAGAGTTGATTCAACAAAACTGCCATATCGGCTTAAAAAGATTGAGGGCCTTTTTCATAATCTTAATCATATTTTAAACATCCGATAACTAACATGGCTGTCGTCATCTTTGTTTATTGGCTTAAGATTTACTGCGAGGCCGACCGTCAAAGCGATGGGGTGATGACATGAAGGCATATGGGGACGTAACTGGCTAATGAAGGCAACAGACCGCCAGTTAGAAGAGGCATAACGTCCAAATATGACTATGATGATAATAATTACAAGGAATGATTGTAGGTCTTTTATTAAGCCGCTAAAATGACAATGTTTAAAAAAAGGCTGTTAGTAGGTTAGGTAAGTAAATTCGTATGAGTCAGTAGGCAACTTTCTTGACGTAAACATTGCCACGCAGAAGACTAGCTGTTTCCTCTATAAGCTGTGACAGCACACAGTTACAATGGCGCAATCTTTCACGTGCGCATCTGATTTTCGATTACCTACAAGTTAAATCGATTATGGTAATCGCCCGTCGCTATACCGGTTCCGTGGCTGTGGCTACCGCGCGTCTATTATTGTCTATAGTTTGTGCGTTACGTAAAATAGTGTCTGATTTAACCTTTTTGAAGTTGTGAGATGTTCAAGGTTGGGTTTTTACGACACGCCTAGGTTATACTTTGCTAGAATTTCATTTCATTAATTTTTTTGGCACCCCTAGTTAAGGGTTAGTATAGCGATACGTATGAAACGCATTCCTCGATTACATAGGTACCTTACCTGCGTGCCTTATTATAGTAGATAATAATGCTATCTGTAAGTTCTTAAGATTGTATCAATCAAAGTCACTAAAATTTAATTGTATAAAATCAAAACAATAATTTAAAATGCCCGCCGTATTCATGAATGGAACTTGTGTTCTTTAATCAAGTCATTGATAGATTAGAGTGGGACAAAATTTGCTATGAGAAGGTCTCAGACTACGTTTAAAATAAGATAATTTTAGTTAAATCAATGCTAAAATTACTGGGCCTATAACCTACATCGGATATTATTAGCTTTAAAACGGCCCCATGTTTTGGTACGCAAAGGCCGAACGATAATTCGTTTGAAACATGATCCGAGGTCTTGTACACATGACATGTTTGATAGTGTACTGATTTGAGGATTATGTACGTGATTGAGGTCGCACGTCGATTCCGAGTCGAGATCGTATTTTTCGCGAAATAACAAGAAACGTAGAGGTTTTGATGTTTCAAGGGTTCGCACCTTGATCCACTTTTTTTTCTGCATCTAGAAACAATGCATGACAGTAGGTATAAAAACAACTTATAAATGATTTAGAATTTTTCGGTAAATATAATAATAATTATAGTAATATTTATGCTCTCTAACCACAGGCTAGATCCATGTCTGTGTCCTTAACCTTAGTCTCAATGTCTTTGTCTATAACATAGTACAAGATTTTTGATAAAGCTGATATTCGTAAGGTGGCGTTGCTTGATAAGACAAAATTATTCAATAAGAAGTAACGACTGGTTTGAATTAAATTTGAAATAGCTTATTGAACTACTTTTAGCCTACGCCAGAGAATCTGCAAACAGAAGCTTGTTTGCTTATTGTAACCATTACCAACATTAGTGAAATTGAAAAGCGTAGCACTTTCGTAGCACTTTCGTAGCACACGTAGCAGGTCTTTTCCAACACAAGTCATCATCATGTCAGCCAACAGCTGCTACTGGATATAGATTTCACCCATAAAACGCCAGGAGGGCGATTCTCGTGCCATAGGTTAATGGTCACATGTGATATAATAACACGTAGTGAAATTAGTAGCATAGCGCTTTTCATAGCCCGCTGTGCAACTTTAAGCTTGCGAATGTGACCAATCGACCACGCCTCAGTGCCGTATGTCATCACTAGCAACACGCACTGTTAGTTAGTAAATAAATAATACAGAGTTAGACATACACACTGTAACAGAGGAAACATATATTTATATTAAGTACTATGTATTTGTTTCTGTAACCTAAGTAAGACATTTTGCATTGTGTTGTTTATTATGTACATATTACATACATACATAAAACGCACACCTATGTACTATAATAGATATATTCAAAATGGTAATGGCAGTAGGACCGGTTGTCATAATAATGTCGTCGTCTTGACGGGAAATCATTATCATATGTCTGATATTTACTAATTAAAGATAATTAAGCGCCGCCCGACTGTCTGTTTGTCTGAATCTACATACTTAGGTACTCACATTTGAACTTGGTTTAATCTTAGGTACTTATAGCAAGCTAAGACGATTGACGTGCAAAAAAGCGATAGGAACCTAGCCGGTGTTGTTGCCAGTTCTTTTACTGCATGGGCGCGTTGGAACTGGCGTAAATCCTAGATTGTATGACTTTTTTTTTATTTTTTTTATACAACTGAAGTGGCAGCAAAGCGTACGGCCCACAAGATGGTAAGCGGTTACCGCAGCCTATGGACGCTTGCAATACCAGAGGTATCACTCGCGGGTTGCCACCTTGAAGCTAAGATCGAAAGCCTCATGTGCCAGTAATTTCACCGGAAACCATACCCTTCACACCGGAACACAGCAATGCGAGCATTACTGCTTGGCGGCAGAAATAGGTATGGTGGTAGTCCTTCCCCGGACGAGCTCTATCACAAAGAACTCTACTACTCATTGACGTTTTAATGTAATCCTTGTGATTGAACTAAATAAAGCCCTCTTGATTTTGACTTTTACTTTGACGACCGATGTTGCGCGGTGGACGAATGTCCACCTGCGATGCAGGAGATTGCGGTATCGATTCCCGCCTTGGGACAAATGTTTGTACGAACTGCAAATATTTGTTTCCTGGGTAACCATAACACAAGCTCTGCTTAGCTTAGGGTTAGACGATGCTGTGTGTATTGTCCAGCATTATTTATTTATATAAGAGTTAGCGGGTAAATTGAAGAGCAAACATCTATAAATCTTTTTCACTCTGATGACTGGGCGTATCTCTTAAGTTATAGGTACTTGTTAAAATCTTTCACCAGAGTTGGCCACTGACTCATACGAACGAACGAACGAACGAACGAACGAACGAATGTCTTAGTTTGCTTAGGTATTTTTATTTATAATAAGGTTTTTTTAAACTAGCGGCTCGTCCCGGCTTCGCATAGACATAAAATAAAGCTTATGTTCATCATGACATCATGACAGCCTTCTAATGTTCCCACTGCTGGGACACTGGCCTACTCTCAGGCGAGAGTGATTGGTTCTTAATCCACCACGCGGACCCAATGCGGATTGGTGGATGGCACATGTCTTTCGAATTTTTAGCTCTTGGACATGCCGGTTTCCTCACGATGTTTTCCTTCACCGTATGAGAGCACTGGCATTGCGCACATAAATTTTTCGAACAGAGAGCACTGGTGGTCTAGTGGTAGTGACCCCGCCTTCCGATCCTAAGGTCGTGGGTTCAAACCCGGTCGTGCACCAATAGAAGCTTATGTTACTCATGGATAATGTAGCATTCTAATGGTGAAAGAATTTTATGAAATTAGACCAGTAGTTTTTAAGTTCTTTTGTAACAAACGAAAATACAAAAGTACAAATCTTTCCTTTTAGATAAAAATATAGTGTAGTCGGTAGTTGGTAGGTACCTAAGTTTTTAGCGGCATTCTATAAAACGGGTTCTAGGCCCAGACTTATCTATTTTGAATTTAAAAAAAGTTTCAAATTCAAATTATCTACAGTTTCTTGACTTACGAACTTTTAGATTTGATATTTATCTTTTATCTTATTTTATTTTATTTTCTTTGTTTTCGAAAATATAGATAACTTGAATTGGCAGGTAGATATTTACCTGCTAATTAAATAATATCAGTGATCTATCATTAGCACCAATTAGTATGTCAGCACTTTGTTTAAAGCTTTATTTAAATAATACCGTATCGAATCTGCATTTTTTGGTATTTAATAAAAAAAACCCGATGCTTTTCTGGGGATTATCATTTCTAGTTTGTTAACAATCTTGTTTAATTAGGGTTCCGTAGATTTTAAATCGAAACCCATGGAACTAAAATATAATGTGCAGATTAATAATATTTTATCGTTACATGTCAAATCACAGACTTTTTTATCCTAGAACGAACAAACAAATATTTATCATTTATTTGTTAAATAATCATGTTTATTCATAATCGACTTTTCAAATATATCGACCCATTGATTGCTAAACAGGTGATAACGTCAATCAGGGGCGTTATTCGCTATGACATGAAAGATTTTTTGAAAATAACGTGTGACGTAACGTGTTATAAACGTGCCATGATGTGAGAAATTGTTAAATTGTTAGTTACTGAGACATAAGTCTCATGTAGCTGCAATGAGTCGTTCGTCAACTCACACCATAAATCTTGTCCCAACTGATGTGAGTTGACGAATCGTAAAAAAGCTATACTCCTCGTTCTGCAACTCACACCACTTATTGGGTGAAAGTCAACTAAAGTGTTAGTAAAATAATAGATAAAAGGCATCAATTCTCACTTAGGCTACCATTTCATGTTATGTAGGTATCTATACATAATAAAAATATATTAAGTAGGTACAGTAAAATCCTTACACTGCCTATTGTCTGATCAACAATGTTGTTTTTTTATTTATGCTACGGAACTCTATTTGACTAGACTCGACACGAGCTTGATCAGTTCATATACCTATTTATAATGTTTTTATTGCGTCTCGGAGGCAAGGGTCATAAGGTCAGACCGAATTTATGACGTCATTATCATTTATCATTAAAACCTGTTAATAATTTGGTGTAACTATTATAATAGTGTTGGAAAATCCCAAGTTTTCTAGGAACCAGATGCTAATTGGCTAAATTTGCAAATTTTTCATGCACACACACACCCTTACAAAACAGCTGATGTATTGAATAATGTAGGTATGAAAAAACAATCGTAGGTATTATTCGTGAGTAGTTTTGCAATCGGCCCCTGGTTTTGGCTTTTGCCATTCAACATGGCAATGCGGTCTATGAATCAACATACTTACCTGGTTATCACTATTGCCTTTAGTTTAAGTATAAACTAGCGACCCGCCCCTGCTCCGCACGGGTGCTTAAGCTACTTATAACCCTTCCTCTTAAATCACTCTATCTATTAAAAAAATCGCATCAAAATCCGTTCCGTAGTTTTAAAGATCCAAGCATACATATATAGACAGCGGCAGCGTAGTTAGATTTATTTATAAAGTAGCTGTTTTCCGCGACTTCCGTATACCGTATACATTTTAGCCTATGTGCTATTCCAGACTATAATGTATCTCTGTGCCAAATTTCATCAAGATCCGTGCAGCCGTTTTGGCGTGATCGAGGAACGAACAAACATCCATTCATCCAAACGTTCGCATTTATAATAGTATTAAGATGCAAATGTACGGACAAACTAATTATAATAGAAATTAGTTTGATGAAGGATGATTTTTGATTAAAAAACACGGCTCTTTTGATATAAAAGTCAGAACACGTGAGGCTTGATGTATGTTTATTAGAATAACAGGTGGTAGCTAATCTTGTTCTTCTTTAATTTAGCTTGTTTTTAACCCTCTACCTACTCATAAACTCACTGATTGAGTGAGATATGGTTAATAGGTAACTACCACCGCAGTGTCAGATATTCTACCGCTATTTTTGTTTTTATAGTGTTAACCATCACACTAGGGGAATACTAAAGATTATAATATCCCAAAAAATATTTTGCCTCAAGCGGAATTTGAACCCGCAACCACCGCTTGATACGCGGGCGCTCTACCAATTGAGCTATCGAGACATATCTCGCTTGGACGAAATAATCATTGGGATGTCTTCGGCTCGAAGCGCCGATAGCTCCACCTACAGGGGAAACGTTGCAGTTATCCAAGCCTGTTCAATGACTAAAGTTAATTTAGTTCATTGACGAGAGGTATCGCATTGCTTATTCAATTGGCTATTTTTGTTTTTATAGTGTTAACTATCACACTAGGGGAATACTAAAGATTATAATATCCCAAAAAATATTTTGCCTCAAGCGGGATTTGAACCCGCAACCACCGCTTGATACGCGGGCGCTCTACCAATTGAGCTATCGACGTAGGTGTTACCCTGTAGGTGGAGCTATCGGCGCTTCGAGCCGAAGACATCCCAATGATTATTTCGCGAGATATGTCTCGATAGCTCAATTGGTAGAGCGCCCGCGTATCAAGCGGTGGTTGCGGGTTCAAATCCCGCTTGAGGCAAAATAATTTTTGGGATATTATAATCTTTAGATATTCTACCTCCAAGCAGTAGTGTGCAAGCATTACTGTGTTTAGGTTTGAAGGGCACTGTAGCAAGCGAAATCACTGGGCGAAAGAGACCTAACAACAATGTTATGTCTCGGGGTGATAAGCGCAGTGCAGTGCCACGCAAACATTTAAAAACTTTAAGCTTTAGGTGGCACTGCATCTGTTATAGTCAGGCGTGGGGCATAACATCATGCGGGCGTCTTGATTGTCTTGTCATTTACTGACATAAAAAAAGGTAAGTAGAGATATTATTTATATCAGCTAGTGACGAGGTCCGAGATCTGTGAAGTAGGTACATATTAAATTAGGAATTTGGGTAGTAGTCTTGTATATTATTAGTATTAGGCCATGACAGAGGCCTTTGGGCCTAGAAACTCTGTCACCAAAGTTGGCCACTTACTCATACGAACTTACTTACTTTTTTTAGTAATAGGCGCGACCGCCAGGTCGATTCGATTCGATTCGATTAATCGGGATTTAGCCCCGATTAATCATCACCAGTCACCACACCCCCTTCTCCCATCCCATGTCTAATGCCCATCTATAGCTACCCTTATCAAAACTTGCTACGTTACTTATTACCTCTACCTACTGCGTTTGACTCGGGATAACCTACATTATGGTCCAACGGTAGATAAACATTATGCAGTCAAACCGTCACCAAAATGAGTTAGTCGCCGTACATTTCAATATGAATTTGTTTGGCTACTACTGGTGACGTCATGGAGTCCTACTGAGGCCCTGAATAACTCAAAAATTCAACGTGTCTTTCCGCATTTTTCAGCGTTTATGGAGCCAGACCACATCAGCAAACGGTATAGAAGGAAGCGATCGGCAGCTGAACTCCACAGCAGAGGGAAACGTGACGCGCCCTACGTTATTTACCCGGAGATTTTGGTCATTGTTGATTATGACGGATATAGGTAATGTCATATTTTTAAATAAAGATATTCTGTCTGTCTGATCTGTCTGTGAACCCGGCCACAGACGCCACAAATTAAAAGAAGAAGAATAAGACAGTAAATTTAATGTCGTGGGTTCGAAACCGGCCAATGGATTTTTCTATCGGATAAATGTATCTTTGTGCGCAATATCAGTGTTCTCAAACGGTAAAGAAAAATCGTCATGAGGAATCTGGCATGCCCAAGAACTGTAAATTCAAAATATTTAAATTATTTATTTATTTATTTATTTAATCACTTTTGGGTCCGAGTGATTCACTGTCATTCGAGAGTAGGCCAGTGTCCTATGATGATTATTATTGTTCCAGGTTACACGGAGGCGACAACGTGCAGATAAAGCGTTATTTTGTATCGTTTTGGAATGGCGTCGATCTAAGATACAAACTGCTGAAGGGGCCCAGAATAAGGATTTCCATCGCCGGCATCATTATTTCTAGGGTAAGTCTAAATGGCTAGAGTAAACCGCTGGTGGTCTAGTGGTAGTGACCCCGCATCCCGATCCTAAGGTCGTGGGTTCGAACCGGTCGTGCACCAAAGGATGTTTCTATTCAAAAAAATATTATGTGCACAACAAGGAAGTCAATATATAGAAGGGCCCGAATCTTAAAAAAGTGGCAAAAATACGATTGCACGCACTCACACAGTGATGTTATCCAAGGTCAGCAAAGTACACCGAATCATGACCTCTGGCTTAACGTATAATAAGCACAGACAAAGTACTGTTGTCTCTCTTACTCCCGAGTAAAAACTGAACATTCGTTCTCTTTCAATCAAAATTAAAATAAAATGCACACAGGTCCGCATCTGCCAGTCGACTGATGCGAATGGTGTGAGCTCACTCCTTTAAAACTCACTCTTTTAAAGCGGTCGGAGCACTGTCGGGGCCCTTCTATATATTGACTTCCTTGGTGCACAATCATATTGCCAGTGCTTCGTACGATAAAGGAAAACATCGCGAAGAAACCGGCATGTCATGAACTAATGAATCGAAAGACGTGTAGGTACCATCCAGCAAGTGTAGGTTACCGCCTACCATTTTACATCATCATCATCATGGCAGCACTCTAATGTTCCCTCTGCTGCTGGGACACTGGCCTACTCTCGGGCCAGAGTGATTGGGTCTTAATCCACCACGTGGACCCAATGCGGATTGATGGATGGCACATGTCTTTCGAATTTTTAGTTCTTGGACATGCCGAGACAGGTCTGCTAGCTTCATGATCTTATCTCATGAAAAATGCTAAACTAAAATACAGATAAAATTTAAACAAAATCTATAGTTTTAAATATATTTTTTCTCAGTAATATAAATCAAAAGACCCTTATAAGTACTCAGCTTAACAATTGGTCGTCAGCTGAAAAACTAAGACGCCATAGACACTTTGAAGTTGGCCATCTCATCAGTCTCGAGGCAGAGTTCTTCTAGCAAGGTCTTCTTGGGTTTGGGACCCTCCAGCAATGCGTCTAGCATATCAGAACTGATCCTTTTTCGTTTTCTGCAAAAGACAATATTACATTTTTGTTTATTTGCCATCTGTTTAGTTATTTACTACGGAAAAATTCCAAATTGCGTAGTGGTGGGGGGAAATGGGGGTGAAGTTTGCTATAGCGTGCGTGTATACCCGATCACCTTGATCGGTTAATGGGGACCCATTAACCATCTCCCCGTTAATGGGAACAATGGGATTTTTATAAAATTATTAAAAAACATGCCCATTGTCCCCATTGTCAATAATCTGGTAAATGGGGACAGTAACATTTAAATAAAATAATGCATAGTTTAAGGGCTCGCGAGGTCTACAGTACGTTCTCACATAACAGAATAAAAGCTAATTAAAATACAATGATGGTTAATGATTCAAAATACCAACCTGTATTCCCTAAAAAACTTGTCATGTTCATAAAGAATTTTCTTTTTCTCCTCTGCACTGACAACTTGCGTTGAACTCTTCAGCATTTCCAGTTTGCTCTCCATAGAGGTTATAGTTTCCTGGACCTCATTTATTTGAGCTTTTGCAGTTTCTGTGGTCGGAGCTGATGTGAGGGTTTTGAGGCTGATGTCCGCTGTACGTAGAGCATTTGTCTTGTCTATGATGGCCTGTGTTAGGTCTTTTACTTGAGCGTCAAAATCTGGAACAAATTTCTATTTAAATACCTTCTACCCACCTACCTAAGGCTTCTACCCTTAGTGTAAATAGGTACCTATTTACACTAAGGTTAGAAGCTTACCATGACTCCATGTTGAGTCGGCGGGTTCCGTCTTGTTAGACGGTCTATCTGTTTTCTAGTTGAATTAAAACAAGTAGGTATCAAGGAAGGTAGGTACATTAATAAATACCTAGGATCTTTATCTAATAGTTTGAAGATAAAAATAATGCTAAATGTCACGTACCTTCCACTTCATCATCCCCTGCTACAGTTTCAGTCTGTATAGCCACGAAAACTTTCTGCTTTCCATACAATTTGCACCGAATTTTACCACTTTCGCTCAAAGCGTCGAGTGTTTTTTGTACCACTCCTTTTGAGTAAACACCGCGTAAATTTACTGTTACATCTGCACATGAGTATGGGCGATTTGTCTCCACCAAGTATTTCAGCACAGCTTCTTGTGCCATTTTTTAATTTAATTCGTAATACCTAACCAGCAAGACAACAACGCTAACACATATAACAATAACGTTTTTCTTTCCGCCACCAAAGTTCAAAGGAAAAGTTTATAATTTGGCGCCATTAAAAAATGACACTGACATTATTTTAGTAAATTGTCATGTCACTCAGTTTTACGTTCCGTTCTACATAATAGCTATTTGTAAAATAATAAAAAGAACAGTTTTGCAAAGGGTATAGGTAACATTTGTAAGGTAATTGGTACCCTCTGACACGTCTTCAAATTGTTACAAATCGGTTCTAGAGTAGGTAAACTTAGATTATAATAAGTGAATTTTACATAAATATCCTACTTCCTCCTAAATTGTAAATCAAAAAAAAATAAGACGTTTGCAAGGATGTTCTGCTGTCATAACAGTTTCCCGTACCTACTTGTTTTTTTGTGTTTTAGGGTAGAGACGCGACACCATACTTAGAGAGGAATCGAGTTGGCAGAGACGCAATTGACTCTGCCGCTGCGCTCACTGATATGGGCAAGTATCTGTTCAGAGAGCGGAGACTTCCTGTTTACGACATAGCTGTTGCTATAACCAAGTAAGTTACAACGGATTACAAGTAATGTACCTAGATTATACGAAAATATAATTAAAGTGAGTAAGTTTACTTATTTTTTTCTCAATTAATTAGGTACCTACCTATTATTTTATTGGTTGTTATTTAAATGGTAAGATAAATCAGCCTGATCATTCAGTCTCAATCTTACAAATTCGTCAAATAATTTTAACCTTTTTGTTCTGTTGAAACAAAATTGAATCCTAATAAAACAAAGGTCAACCCACTATCCCAATATCAATTATCGGTGTGATGAAAAGCCAATTTCAAAATGACAACATTACACATCTCGATGAATAGGGATACTGTATGTAGGTATATCTGCATTAATATTATTCAAATTTTATCATACTCAACTCGATCTTATAAACATGAGTTTTATGCAAAGTGGAAGTTACGACACACTTTGACGTTTCCAAAGCTAAATTCTAACAAGTGAGAATATATGCATTCAAATTCTAACAGTTATGTCAGCTTTTTATGACCACCTCGGCCATGATCTTGATATTATAACCAAAACAACTCATTTGCATACGCTCTTTTTATCGAGTTTAGACAGATTTAAATAATATCGATTTCAGTTCCTAAACCTGAAACGTTCACTGACATTTTAATAGTTTGTAGGTAATAGGTATGTAGTTCTTTGTAACTTAGTTCTTTTCAAACTAATCATGCTCGTGCCTTCCAAAAGGCTCCTGGCATTACTTTAATTACTTACTTACACTCTTGTTAAAAATAATGATAGCTTGATTTTTCACGCTTTACAGACGACACCGTAAGTATAATTTGTTTAATTATTTCACTAAATTTGGCGCCATTATTCCAAGTTTAAAATTTCAAGCTATTTTATGGTCAAAATTAACGAACAACGATCCAAAAACTAATTTGACCAACAGGTACGACATGTGCCGACGACGCAAGGGTGGTCGCTGCACAAAAGGCACCGCTGGTAAATTCATTTTAAGACCATGGATTGCGAGTGGTGTCAGCATTAACAGAATGCTTCAAGTGAAACATTAATTTGGCTTAATAATTTTAATTCATGAGGTAAAGGATTTGGTAATGGCGCTAAATACCAGACAACACCATTTTAAATGGTTCCAACGCGTACAGAGCTTTAGATAGTAGGCTGCCTCTGCGATCCATTAGTTAAGCAATGATAACAGCGTGGCTTGTTACAGTTCTAAACTGTTTTGTACTGCAAGTCTGTGCAACAGGCCTAGTCGAGTTTAGAGCTGTAATAATTAAGAGCTTTTAGTAGGTCTAAATATATTTAATAGGTTGCGTAAAAATTATGGATCGCAGAACTCTGCTTATCTGAAGGCCTTGTGCAGTGCTCACTTAACGATGCGATGTTCGGAGAATATTTTCTTACATTTCGACGAGGAATGAGTTCATAGGTTTTTTTTGGGGTGTTATTTTTGATTATTTCCGTAATATATTTCAGACTAGACATGTGCAGAAGACAATTTGCAAACGATGCGTGCAATAGAGGGACAGCAGGTAGGCGTGTTACAAATTTATTTAACAAGAGCACGCCTTTACTATTTTCATCGTGTCCCACACTCATATTCACTTTGGGACCAAATTCCACGATACCTCTATCCAATTCCAAAATATCATATTCGCACTTGTGAATAATATTCTGTCTTTTCCGCAATGTATTGATTTTTTCTTCTAGATTGATGTTATCTTTATATATTGTAATATATTTATAAAGATAATCCTTTCATTTTGTAGTATAGTCAGTCACACACAGTTTCGATGTAATATAAAATAATCATTCTATTTATTTTCATGTTCCAATCCTATCTCATGTTTTATAATATAATTTTATTTTTAGATTTGCAATCATCGTTTGTATGGCTTGCAAACCACGTGAGAAATATAGCTTCAGTTAAATAACTAAAAGTTAAATTACATGATGCATGGTTCGCTTACGTTTATCGAATTAGTTAGATAATTTAGGTAAGTATTCTCAGTATAATTAGATATGTACATTAAGTACATGCATTAGCATAAAATATATAATGGCCCAATCGAATATAATTTTGGCCAAAAATAAAGACGCATCGTGAGAAGAAAAAAATATTGAACTATTCTATACTTAAAATAACAATCGTGATCCTATTTTTTATTTTACTACTTCAGATGTTCGTCCAATTTTTTTTTTATTAATCATTGGTAGAATGCACCGAGAGTCCTTTACTACAAATTCGGATTAAAAGGAAGTAAAGGAACGTAACGTAGCGCAAAGGATTGATTGGATTTGCCGGCATGTAATGTAGCGGGATTATTTAATTTGGTTGGCGAATAATTTTGGGTTTAAGGTTTGTTTCATTTTACTAAAAACAATGATTGGTCATTTGCAAATGCTACCGTTGTTTTAAAAACTCATTTAGGATTTAATGGTGACAAAGAATAACATTCATGAGTGTTTACTTATTAGTTAAAGCTTAAAGCTAATTTTTATTGGTATAAAACCAGCTTCAAGGGCGATCTAACATTTTTTTGTTTTGCATGTTTGCTTGCTTATTTGTATTAAGATAAAATATCATCCTTCATATAATATTATATAAGTAATAAGTACCTACCTACTTATTTATAAATACCTCGGCTGCTACCTATAGGTAAGTACCTACCTATAGTCTTTGCTAACGTAATATATTTTATAATTTTTAATATAAGTATTATGTTACCACTTAACTACCATTATAATAGATTTATGTTCATCGTTTCGCTTCTACCTACTTCACCTACGTACCTACCTACTTAACTATACTTAATTACATATCTACTAGATGATTCATTAGCATTAACATATCAGAAATATTAATTCATTTACTTACATAGAGGTAGCATACCTACCTAACCTATAACTCATATTTCAAAATGTAACACAAGCTCATGCCCCAGGGTTCGCATACGTGGGAGGCGCATGCGTCGTCAACAAACGGCTCGAGAAGGTCAACTCGGTGGCCATCATTGAAGACACTGGTGGTTTCTCAGGCATTATAGTCGCTGCTCACGAAGTCGGCCATTTGTAAGTACCTACCTACTTAGTACCTAGGAATGTAGAGTCTGATAAGAGAATTTATTTTCACTTTAGCAGACTATAGTCTATTTCACATATGAAGGGTGCTGATAGATTTGGTATTTTATGGTTTTAGTCAATAATTTATATTTAAAATTGCAAATTGATACAAAACTTTTGGTTTTATAAATTGTTTGTATTTTATAACTTTGACATTGCTGAATAAATGATGCAAAAAAGGAAAACCAGAAATGTGTCAGCACCCTTCATAAGTGAAATAGTTTAGGCACAGTCCACGACAGCAGCTTTCCGCCCTCGTACCTTGGAGGGCCGGGCGCGGATAAATGCCTCCGGAAGGGCGGTCTATAGCTCTATATCCTATAGCTCTATAGCCTATAGCTCTATTATCCTATAGCTTAAAGTCTATAGCTCTATACTTAAAAGCCTATAATATATTAAGTAAGTTCGTATGAGTCAGTGGCCAACTCTGGTGACAGAGTTTCTAGGCCGCCCGAAGGCCTCTGTCATGGCCTAACAACTTTAAAAAAAGCCGGGACCGACTATTTAACGTGCCCTCCGAAGCACGGAAGCGCTATGTTGAAATTGCCACTGGCGGTCACCCATCCAAATGATGACTACGCGGAACAGTGCTTCACTCCGTTGATCTGTTAAGAACAACTTAGCCACCTACGTCACGAGCGCTCCTTAACCTAACAGACTATCACTAATGAATTATTTCCACGGCTATCAGACTAGGCGCAGTCCACGACGGCAGCCCCCCGCCCTCGTACCTCGGAGGGCCGGGCGCGGAGAAATGCCGCTGGGAGGACGGCTTCATCATGTCAGACCTCCGGCACACGGAGAAGGGCTTCCGCTGGTCCCCGTGTTCTGTACAGAGCTTCCATCATTTCTTGAAGTAAGTTTTGTAAAACCTGCTATGTGGGTAGTTCAACAATGTTCAGCACATTGTGAATGGGAAGAGGGGAGTGTTCGAAAATTATAGGATAAAGAGCTACAGCTTTAGGCTGCGTTTCCACCAGAGAGAAAGTGTTTTTAGGAACCAACAGAATTACTTCAATAAAGCTGTCAGAGCGAGGTTAGGTAAATTATAAGTGATTCTTTGGTTCCGCACATCTCTGGTGGAAACGCAGCCTTAAAGTTCTAGATAGGTAATCTTGTAAAACACAGTAATGTACTCATTGAAGCGACGCGTGATCCAAAGGTGATGAAAGGTGAACATTTGGATCTGGCTCAACGTATCAGCATTGCCATTCAACGTGGCAATGCAGCCAGCATGTTAGGAACGCTTCCGTCTGGAGTGATTTGGAGTGAGTTGAGCTATCTTTAAGATCGTTTAAAACGGTCTTTAGAATCTAAAGACTTATTTTATTTATAATATTATACTATCATTATTCATAAAACAGTTGAGCCATCTAAACTTTACTGTTTTACGAATAATTTATCTGTAATGTAGTAAAATTTTTTTATACCACTAAAGTGGCATCCAAGCCTATGGCCTACTGCACTGATGGTCAGCGGTTACCGTAGCCTATGTACATTACATGCAACATCATAGATATCACTTGCGTGTTACCACCCTGAGACGTTAGATGGAAAGTTTCATGTGCTTGTAGTTTCACCGGTAACCATACCCTTTGAACCGGAACACGTCGCCAATGCGAGCATTACTGATGAGGCTGAGGCTGAGGCTTTAATTTGTTAATAAATACTAATTGAATTGTGTATTTCAGCGGTGACACAGCGACGTGTCTGTACAACTCGCCGCACGAAGACGATTCACTACCGCGAGTGCTGCCCGGCCGATTGCTCACTCTTGACGCACAGTGCAGAAAGGATAGAGGCACTAGGTATGATATATACTAAGTATTTATAAGGATAGAGGCACTAGGTATGATATATACTAAGTATTTATAAGGATAGAGGCACTAGGTATGATATATACTAAGTATTTATAAGGATAGAGGCACTAGGTATGATATATACTAAGTATTTATAAGAATAGAGGCACTAGGTATGATATATACTAAGTATTTATAAGGATAGAGGCACTAGGTATGATATATACTAAGTATTTATAAGAATAGAGGCACTAGGTATGATATATACTAAGTATTTATAAGGATAGAGGCACTAGGTATGATATATACTAAGTATTTATAAGGATAGAGGCACTAGGTATGATATATACTAAGTATTTGTAAGGATAGAGGCACTAGGTATGATATATACTAAGTATTTTTAAGGATAGAGGCACTAGGTATGATATACACTATTATACTATTTATAAGGATATGAAAAAACTGACAAAATATCTATTGATTGTAAAGTTAACTTCTCAGGGGGAACTGGATACAAAAGAGAACGAACGATGTTACGTCGTTTACTCATAATTAATCCATCTACTATACTTTTATCATAACCGTTTCTAGTAGCTATATGATAAATTATATTAAGTTCCCTATCATAATTCTCTTGAGAGAGTGGCACTGAAATCAATCTATGTACAAAGCTACGAAAAGCTGCTAATTTATGCTGATAAGGGTGACAAGATGTTGCCGGTATAGTAACGTCTGTATAAGTTGGCTTCCTATAGATTTTGAAATCGTGCTTGTCGCCTATTCTTGAAACAGTTAAATCCAAAAAATTCAAAGATCTATCAATTTCTAGTTCTAATTTAAACTTAATTTTGGGATGTATTCCATTAATTTTGTTTACAAAAACATCTATTTGACGAAGTGTACCGGTCCAACACATAATAATATCATCAGAATATCTAATATATCATATCTAAAGTTAACAACATTTGGTCGAGTGAAGGCAAGCGAGCAAATCGATACAAGACAAATGCTACGTCCACACGTTTGGCAAGTCTATATACTGTTTAGTGAATATATGACTAGGCTGGCCGACTCAAGCGCCATTATATGAATGGCGCTTGAGTCGGCCAGCCTAGTAAAACGGGTGTCACCGAGCAATGGCAAGGCAAAGCAAATAATCTGTCCACACGTTGGTGATTGGCGTTCACTCGGCAAGGCTCGGCCAGCATTGTTTAGGGTATTTAAGAAATAATATACCTACTAACCTTGAACTTAGATCTCTACAAATCATCATCAACATATCAGCCGATAGACGTCCACAGCTGGACATAGGTCTCCCCCAAAGAGCGCCATGACGACCGATTTTGAGCCTTCACCATCCACCGACTTCTTTAATATCATCGGTCCATCGAGTGGGAGACCGTCTTACACGTCGTTTTTCAGTTCATGGTCGCCATTTTTAGAGAAATAATTACAAACTCAATATTGTAATTTTCAGCGCGTGTTTCAAAGACGAGAGAGTTTGCGCTCAGCTGTTCTGTTTCGACGCAGCGAGCGGGTACTGCGTGGCGTACCGACCCGCCGCCGAGGGCTCGCCCTGTGGAGATGGACAGGTAAGCACGGATTCCCACCTGTCACCCAGCTTTGACCGCATAGGGTGACAGGTGGAACTTTTTAGTGCGATCTGTCACCCTAGGTGGACAAAGATCACCCTTTTAGCAATAGGCTGACAGATCGCACTTTTATTTTTGTAAAAGTCCTATCTATCACCCTGTTAGCGTCGAGAAGACAAATAAATATTTTTTAATTAATATTCTATATTGTCCTCCGCAAGTGTGTGGAGTTTTTAGCTCTGAAATAATATACATTTAGGCACCTTTATTTTACTATTTGTGTTAAAAATCTCGAGTTCTCTGACTGGTGTGTTGGTTGTATGTTTCAGTACTGCATAAACGGGCGATGTATAACGGAGCATGAGAACATTATACCGGACTACTCGCAACACACACCGAGTTACGTACGGCCCGATACGAGTCCGTTCTTCCAAAATATTACCAGGTCAGTCTTACATCCCCACTTCCAGCTATCACACTGGCGAATCGAAAGCGAGTTTTACTGGTGGTAGGACTCTCCAAGAGTCCGTCTTGGTGGGTACCACCGCAGTGTCAGATATTCTACAAACACAGTGCAAGCTGCACTGTGTTTAGGTTTGAAGGGCACTGTAGCAAGTGAAATTACTGGGCGAAAGAGACTTAACAACAATGGCTCGGGGTGATAAGCGGTGCCACGCAAACACTTAACAACTTTAAGCTTTGGGTGGCACTGCATCTGTAATAGTCAGGCGTGGTGCTTAACATCAGGCGGGCGCCTTGATTGTCTTGTCACTTGGTAACATAAAAAAAAAAAGTTCAGAGCGAGGCAACAAAGCAGCCTTAAAATGTACATACGACTATTTACGTATATAAATTGGTTTGTTGAAGATTAAGCTTAATGGCCCATTTACACCATACAATAATTGCATGCAAGAATTGCCTTAAAATCCATTTTCGAACATTTTTGTTCCAAAATCAACTTGACAAGGCAATTCTTGCATGCAATTATTGTATGGTGTAAAATGAGCCTTAACTATACCTCCGACCGCATTTACAGTAATCCATATATTTTAACAGTATAATCAAATCAAAAAAAATAGTAAATATCGGTATGTACATTTCAAAATAATTTCCTACCAGTATTTTAAATTACTTCCTCCAAATTTAAAGTTTAAATTTGACTTTAAAGTTGCTACTAAAAAGAAAGACTCACATACATATAGGCGTTGTTGAGATACACGTCGATAAAGTCACGTTGCAATATAAATCATAGATCGTAATATATCTATAATTTGTTGCCATATTTCTTTAAAACCACCATACCTATTTCTGCCGCCAAACAGTAATGCTCGCATTGCTGTATTCCGGTGTGAAGGGTATGGTTTCCGGTGAAATTACTGGCACATGAGGCTTTCGATCTTAGCCTCAAGGTGACAACCCGCGAGTGATACCTCTGGTATTGCAAGCGTCCATAGGCTGCGGTAACCGCTTACGATCTTGTGGGCCGTACGCTTGGTTGCCACTTCAGTTGTATAAAAAAAAAGGCATATGTATGAGAGTGGTATATTATTAGTCACCATGCTGCTGGCTTTTTCTCTTGCCAGTAGAAAGTTAATAGTTAATATGCAAATATTAAAGAAATTACGTTTTATCACAATCTTTACACAGATCAAAATTCACTTAACTGACAATACAAATGAAATTCACCACTATCTCATTTGTGTCAGTGTGTGTACAAAACACAAACAAAAACGCACAAATACTAATACAGTTTTTTTTACAATAACACACACAGTTATGAAGCGACCACACAGCCATACGTAACTAGTACACGAGCGCCACAAAACTATTACTCGTACCAAAAAAGCACAGAAAGTCCTAAGCCATCCAGTACATCAACAACAGAAAGCGTATTCAAATTCTTCCAATTCACTACAAGGAAACCCCTCAGTTTCTTCACGGAGAAGACCACAATTACACAAAAACCTACAACTACAACCTATCCTCCATCGATAAACAAGTACTCAGTCACTTCAACGAAAAATCCATACGATTTCAAAGACTTCACAACTCGGCCTCCTAAGGCTAAAGATATCCAAGCCTCAGAGAAATGGGACCAACCGAAGAAGGGGTACAAAGACGCATTCGACTACTTCCTACGATCGACAACGAAAAGCCCGTACCAAGACAAGGGAGTGAAGCCTGTTTTTAAAATAGGGACTTATTACTCGCAAGAGAAGTCTTACGACAACTCTATAAGGCCAGATGCTAATTCGCAGCAGGTGCAAATAGAACCGGCGAGACTTGTGTTCTCTTACCAAAGGAATTTGACAACAGGGGAGATTATACAGCATTGATGTGCCATTGACGATTATTGGTAAGAATCAGGGATTAGAGAATGGAGTCACTATCGCATCGCCATCTCGTATTCATGGACTTGTCATTTTCTGTGGGACTTCGTACATTCAGAATCAAATCACACATTACAGTTTCCTCTACTCACTTCAGATTCCAACATCATGACATGTGTGTACATAAATACCAACCTATACCAACAAACATTGAATACCTACCTATTTACATTTAGCATTACCTGTGTGTATCATCATGACTATTTAAAATGCATGGTATATTGGTATCACAGACCATAATATCTGTGCATGGTATGCAATGTAAATAATATCCTTGAAACTATTGTTAATATTTTTATGTGATTTCTTGTATCCTCTACTAAAATTCCCCTTTCAGCTTTCGTCGTCGACTCCTGTGATGCGACATTGGATTATTCCTATCTGTCACCCAGCTCTGTCCGCTTAGGGTGGCAGATTGCACAACTGGTTGCAAAAAGGGTGACAGATTGAACTTTGTGCGACCTGACACCCTAGGCGGACAGAGCTGGGTGACAGATGGGAATAATCGTTGTGATTCAGCGTTTTGATCATGTTGTGTTGTGGTTACTTGTGTAAGATTATAATAATATTCTTTTTCTTTCAAACTTCAAATCACGTTAATGGTGTTTACATGAATACTTTCTGTTCCCAGCAGCCGCCATTAGCGTATCGAGCGGATCAATACTTGAAGACTGCCTTGCTGGTTTGACCACACGAGGCGACCCGAATAACGACATTTTCGTCCGGGACGCTCGTGCGGTCCAGTACCAGCTAAGAACTACAATAATGATTGTGTTGCGCGCATACCCCGAAATATCGCAACGAGACATGCGATACAGTACATCGTATCAATGGGATACATTGTAGCAAGTATTCTCCAAAGTTAATATCAAATTGGTAACGTCACAGCGAGATTATGAATGGAAATAAAAGCATGCAGAATACTGCTTTGCTTGTTTTTATTTAAATTAAACGGGTAAATGGGTATGCGCGTATGTGTATAGTGAAAATGTGTCTGAAGACAGTGTCGGACACTAAAGTGGGTGATAAAAATGTGATTGTGTTTATTGTAAACTTTAAGTACAGTAGTATAATTGTAGATCTGACTATCAATGCGGGATAGTAGTGACCACAGTAATATATTTAAAGAGAATGAAAGAGTTCTTCGATTTGTATGGAAACCGAGCGTGTAACATTTTACGTATTTGTATTTTACACACAAATGTATTTTAGTGATAGGGAACATAAGCCGCCCGAAAATGAATGATTTAAAAGCATCGATAAACACGCGGCAAACCGATTCTAGGCTGTGCCACACCACCACACCGCCCCCGGGTGGAAGCAGACTGAGTTTCGCGGCGAGTAAAGAGGTTACTCAGCCCTTACTTAGCCCGTCTTTTCGGCACATACTATATATATACTACTCATTCTACTTAAATATAGTTCTGTGGTAGTGTCCTTTTGGATAATGCAGAATACTCCTAAATATAAATGTTGTAAAAATATCTTTGTAAGGTTACATTAAAGAAACTGCCAAGATGTGCCTTTTATACACTTAGAGATTGTAATATAGGTTTTTATAAATTTTTTTCTTGCAGTTTTACAGCGACTGGTTCGCTACATTCCGATCAAATTAGACTTAATTTTAGTAGGTTCAACTTATCCTACGTATTTTAAAATATTTTTTGTTCTTTTGAAAATTACTAAGATTTTGAAAAGCGTGTTTTTTATCTCCTAACTTATTTATGTGACATAGAACTATAATTAAAGTTACCAATAGTATAAAATTGACAAAAATATATTTTGACTACGGAAATGCAAATTAGTGATATTGGAATTGAGACATCACTTGCCTTCGATATTAGATTATTTATTTTTAATCAAACTATTTATGTATAATTCCATTCTATCCTCAGAAATATTATACATTTTAAGAGAAAAATATAGAAAATTGAATTATGTAAGTTACTTAGTTTTATTTTACTAATAATGTTTTTAAGCAAGATTATTTTTTGCTTATAAATTTTTAGTACCTATTTCATACTACCTACTTCCTAGTAGTAATTTCGTATGAGTGAATAAATAACTCTGGTGATAGAGTTCTTAGGCCGCCCGAAGGCCTCTGTCATGGCCAACTTCGAAAAAGCCGGGCCACTGGCGGTCACATATCTAGATGGTGACTACGCGGAACAGTGCTTAACTTCGTTGATCTGCTAAGAACAGCAATCTCCGTCACAAGCGCTCCTAGTAGTATAAACCTATCAGGTTGTTCATGTAAAAGCAGCGAATATACTTTCCCAACACCACTTTATTCGCCAAAATAAAAAATATACGCCAGTCCATTTCCTAAACTAAAATAACATGTAACAGAAAACAAACGCACTTATAAAATGCTAAATATTAATTGAACACAAGATAAATTATTCAATAACTTAATTACAATTTTCAAATTTTTTTTTTTTTTGTACCTGCTAATATACAAGGTATTAAAAATAAGATAGGTAAGTAATTTAATTATAATGTTTGACCAGCAGTTAACATAAAAACAGCTGATAAAATAATGTAATTATTAAATTAAATTATATAATTTATTTACTTTTTGCACTCTAAAGTAGTCTAAAGTCACAAACTGCTAATTCAAATCATTTGTAATTGAATTTACCCAAGTTGTTATATTATGATTCGTATAAAACTTAAATATTTATATGCACAATTTGCACATAACAATGGTAACCTTCATCTTGTGAACATGAATACTTGTTTAATTTAAACAATTGATTAAACAAGCAGTTTTACACATAGACCATCCATGCTAGTACATCTAGTAATTTGATATTTGTAAATTAAAATTAAATACGTGACTATTATTAGCAATTTGGAAAATTATAAGGTTTATTTTTGCTTGCATCATTTCCAACAATCCATTGTTTCTCAACTTTAAGTAAAGTTTTCTTTGTGAGTAGGTAACTACTTATTTTTAGTAAGTACTGTACCTACCTACCTCTATAAGTTATGATGATTAGCGCTGTAAAGAATTCACTAGCAATAATTGTAATAAATTAAAGATCTATTAGATCATAAATAATTATGCTGTTTCAAAAGTTTTATTCTTATAATACCAATTTCTTACTAAATGTCACAGAAAACTCTACGTAACGACTATGTAGCAATGCTTATAATACAAGCACAACAAATTGCAGCTGTATTATCGAATTTACAGCAAATTTGCGATTTCCGATTCAATCAGCAATCTGTCATTAAGCTGTCACATATTAACTTTGCTGTTATTGTATTAGAATTGCTCACTTACTGGGCTATTACGTAACTCGGTTGCAATCCGATTTCAATCAGCATCTTGCTAAGCTGTCATATTTATACGTGAGTTTTTGGAACCCCTTTAAGGCAGCCGCATACACGTGTTTTCTGTATTCGATTTCCTAATTCGGATTTTCGATTTAGAATTACGCGAGACCAGCGCATACGTTCGTTTTTCTTCATTCGGAATGAATACAGTCAGTACGTATAGTGATAGCGTGGTTAGCGTACGACGATGGAAGAAATTTCCGAACGTGTGCGGCGGCACCAACAAAATGTATGCAGCGCTGCGTTCCGCATGACGTCAAATATCCGTGAAATGAAATACAGGAAACGTGTGTTGTGTATGCGGCCGCCCTTAAAATCGATTGCAACAGAATTATCTATAGCCCTATTGTGTGATATTATAAGATTATGCTTAACTTTCCTTGACCGGCAGAGGGCTAGCAGTAACACTGTTGACTATTAGCCTGACGAACATACCCGCAGAGAGTACAAACACTAACCCTGCTGGCATGAACTTTCCACTATTGTAGGCCCTGGAACAAAGGAGTTTTTATATACATATTATTATTAATGCCGTGTCCGTTTCCTCCCTATGCAATGTGTGTTGAAATTTTGTTCCTGAGTATCCAGACCTATTGAGAATCTAACGATTTGCTAAATAGATGTTCTGCTATACAGACCATCTGATAGTTGGATGTTTTGCTACATGGACATTTTGCTACTTAGACCTTCTGATCAGGAGGGTTAAGATCGTGTTTACTGTTTATGAGAGCGCTCGTGACGTAGCTGGCTGAGTTGTTCTTAGCAGATCAACGAAGTTAAGCACTGTTCCGCATAGTCATCATTTGGATGGGTGACCGCCAGTGGCAATTTCAACTGAGCGCTCCCGTGCTTCAGAGGGCATGTTAAGCAGTCGGGTCCTGGCTTTTTAAAAATTGTAAGGCCATGATGACAGAGGCCTTTGGGCCGCTTTAAAACTATAGAATTGGCCACTGACAAATACGAACTTACTTACTTAAGAGGTCGTTAGTTTTCATAATTGTATGAAATATCATCAAAAACGCCGTTCTTAAGAGTGATAGTAATATTACCTGTATCCCATAAGAGTTCCCAAAGCTGTGGTGGTTCCCAACATAAGACCGTAGTTAGACGGGTTTTGACTGAGCTGGTATGCCCCAACACCTGAAATCAATAGCATATTAGTCAATGAAAAACTGATTTAATTCCAATTCTTTTATAGTTTAATATCTGGAACCACATCCTATTAAACTATCCTAGTTTGTCTTCTTTCTTTCTCTTTGCATTCTTCATTACGGAAACAATAAAAAGCTGTTTCCAGCTACTCTGATCTGATAGTTTATCTTACTAGACTTTGCCGACCAATGTGGCGCAGCGGGCGCAGGTCCGCTTGCGACTCAGAGGTTGCGGGTTCGATTCCCGCCTCGGAACAAACGTTTGTACGATCTACAAATATTTGTTCCGGGTGTTCTGGGTATTTTCTATAATTAAAAAAAATATCTATCTCTATTTATTGTATTAAATATATATCAGTCATCTAGTACCAACAATACAGCTCTGTTTAACAGCAGCTTACCTTGGGGCTAGATGATGCTGTATGGATTGTCCAGCATTATTTATTTATTTATTTATTTACTAGCCTAGAATGAGCAAGGTTGACTTGACTTTATTTTATGGCTTTGAAAGTTATCTGTATACACAGAGCCAGTAATAGCTTGCTAGCTTACTAGCACCAGCTTGTTATCGCTTGAAAAATAAGTGAATAATGACTATATTGACTATAATAAAACATGCATAGATGTGATGAAAATAAACGAAAATATTGTTTGAATATTTTTTAGTGAGAATAAGCCATTTCAAGTCTCTAGGACTGACCTTTGACTGTCAGTCAGTCAGTGACAGTCAGACAGACTCAACAATTTTTAGAAGTCATCATCTATAATTACTGACCTAAGATTGATCCAAATATCAAGCCAGCTCCCAATGATGGTATTGATCCTGAAATAACACAAGGCCAAATATAATAGGTACATCATTTTCAAGTTTTAATAACACTAGTAATAATGTAGGATAATAATAGTAGGTATGTACTTTTTTTTAAAATAATTATTAGAATGAAAAGATCTATTTTTACTTTACATAGATTTAATTTTTCTAATTTTTTTATTTTATTTTATAAATTTTAGGAAAAATAACAGCTAAACAGATACAATAGACAAATTATATAGATAAATGTAACTAGAGCTACACATAAAGGAAGGTCAATTTCCTATAAGTGTAGCTCTAGTTAGGTACATTTATCTCCAAGTTGTGATGAAATTTTTATCCTTTGTAAACCACTTTATGTTGCAAACAGATACTTGTTGTTAAATTGGGTCTACTTTTACATTCAACTAAACTGAAGCGATAAAATAAACCCAATTTTGTACCTATTTTGGTTCACCAATTTTGAAATGTCTTGGTTCATTCAAAGGACACAAAACTGTGGTGATTAAGTAGTAGGTGTAAGTACAACCTACTTTTAGTAACTTGTAGTCAAACTAAGCATAATGTGAAAGTAGATAATGGGTACTTAAGTACCTATATGTATCGACTTTGTATTGTTCTCAAAATACAAGCCAATGAGGCCAAAATATTAAACTGGTTTATAAAGCTGTTGTGTTCTATACAACTCAAAAGCCATATCGAAGTCCTAGGCATGTTAGTATTAGTGAAATCAAAGCCTAATCTCGTTACAACAGTTTTTTGCATAAGTCAATTTATTATAAAATTGATAAGATAACAAATTTTGATTACAAATCGAACACTGGTAGTGCGAGTTCGCCTAAGCTTAGAAAAATTACCTGCTTTAGCGTATCCCATGATACCGCCGGCAGCGACAGTAGCGGCGTATGCGAAGCCAAGAAAGTCGACACCCATTGTTTTAGAATAATAAATTACGAAAAACAAAGAGATAACAGTGCACTGCTTTGCAATCAAATTTAATTTTACTGAAAGAAAGAAATAAAACGCAGTCAACTTCTTCTTACAAAAAAAAACTTTTTAAATTGGTAATTAAAGTAGCCTCTGTCTGTGCTCATGTGCTGTGGGTTCTTTGACTATCTACATGATTTTTGTGTGGGTTATTAATATGCCAATGTCAATTGTCAAGCAATTAATATATTTTTTTTGTTATACAACTTTTTTACTTTTGTGTGTTTATAATTATCAAATCATTAACTTTTATAATAGGTATAAGAGACAACATGTTACGTTGTTTAAGACAATGAAAAATGAAATTAACTTTTTATATTGTGTGTGGCAATTAAGCCACAGAAGCTCTAAACGGCTGCTTTGTAATATAGGTAGGTACTCATGAAATGTGAATATTTTATAAAGTTCTTGTCTATCGCATTGGATTAGATAGGTAGGTACCTATGGTTATTAGAAAAAAAGCTGTCGATTTAGATGGCGGTAGCTCAACTGGCGAGCCCAAGAGAATGTAAGCACTACGTTTGGCGAGCTATGGTGAATGTGTAGGGAATTCAACATTGGTTACTACTGCTGTCACTGTCTGTCATACCTCTGGCTGGTGTCAAAGTCATAGTACGTACTACGTAGTACATTAACTTTGGTCGTACTGGAGTTAAATTATTTTGCCTCAAGCAGGACATGAACCCCAGCACTGGTGGTCTAGTGGTAGTGACCCCGCCTTCCGATCCTAAGGTGGAATCCGGTCGTGGGTTCGAATCCGGTCGTGGGTTCGAATCCGGTCGTGCACCAATGGATTTTTCTGTTCGAAAAATGTATGTGCGCCATGCCAGTGCTCTCATACGGTGAAGGAAAACATCGTGAGGAAAAATTCGAAAGACATGTGCCATCCACTAACCCGCATTGGGTCCGCGTGGTGGATTAAGACCCAATCACTCTCGCCTGAAAGTAGGCCAGTGTCCCAGCAGTGGGAACATTAGAAGGCTGTCATGATGATGATGAGGACATGAACCCACAACCTTCCGCTTGACACGAGACGAAACAAAAACGGAGTTACCAACTTTTTTCTTGTTATGATAACCTTCCCCAGTATGGCAGTAGGGCAGATAGCGCCATCTGTCAAAGCAATCGGAACTACTTTTTTTTTAAAATCTTGAAACGAAAACATCTCATTGTAATTGAAATTGACAATGAAATATCAATCTGTATGTCAGTCAACTGTCAGCCCTACTGCTCCAATCACCAATCACTGCTGGCCAGAGTTCTGTCAAGTCTTTCTGACATGTTCTCTTCTCTCTCGGTTTTCTGGGTTTTATTTTTCTCAGAATTTCATTCTGAGGAATTTTCTAATATAGAGATTAGCAAATTTTTAAAAATTTTCAGTTCACTTTTCTTTTCATAACAGTGCCCGAAAACTGACAAGCTCGATAGCGCAATACAATACAGCTGTGGCGGTGATAACACTTCCAATTTCGTAACAATTTGCAATACGTCAAGCTAGTACTCTATTGCCTGTATATTACTGTACCATGTACTAACTACTATGAGTTTCAGTATGCAATCCCAATATTCAGTAACTCGGCACCATCGATAGCGTTCAGCCGCTGCGGTCAGATTCAAACATTTCGTATTTGTCTGAGGTTTTTGTGTACATCGGTATAACCTTAGCTTTCAACAAGCTGCACAGCAAAGTTAGTTAAAATTAAACTTGGAGGCCACGATGCTAAAAAGCGCGTCTAAAGTGACAATAAATACTGGAAATGTGCTCAATTTGATTGATATCAAGAAGAAAGCTGGACAAAATGTTACAGAAGAGGTTAGTAATACGTATTTCGTTTCATTAATTAGGTACCAAACTTTAGAGACTCGCTCGAAACTATCGAAAAAGGTTTGCTTTAATCATCCAGTCACCTAGTAAATTAAGTAAGTACTCAGTTTCTTATTTACTAGTAAACCGCCTCGGCTTCACATGGGTTCTAAGACTACAATATAAACCTTACTCCTACTCTTAAATCACTCTTATCTAATGTCGAAAACCGCATTCAAATCCGTTGCGATCGAAAGATATAAGTGTACATACTCATAGGTACTGAGAAACAGATGGTGGGAAGCGACTTTAAAATAAAAAATAAATTATTAAAATCGCCAAATATTTTAGTGAGATTTCTGGTTGATTACTTTTTTAAGTCTTGAGACTTATCTACCTACATAAGTGGCTTTATATCTCTGGCAATATCAAGGCCGACATAGATACTTTTTTATACGTATTAAAACAGGTCTTTCTTTCTTCTATGTGTTTTCCTCCTTAGATATTTTTACAGCTAAACTCAACTTTAAAACAAATAGCACTAAGTTGATTTTCCTGGTATTTGTTCAATACTTAGTTATTTTTATGCAGCCCCATGTTTACATAACATCAGATGAGTGTTGAAATTCAATATTTTATGGTAAAATTGATTATGTACCTATTTCCTAGAACTTGTATTAAGTGCCTTTACATACTGGGTTGGTGGTCATGTTTAAGTCTTTACATTACATAGTATAAAATAAAATCTATATAATAATATATAATCTATTTGTATGTATGTATGTGCGCTTAGATCTTTTAAATCATGCAACAGATTTCAATGCAGTTTTCAGTAATAGATAGATAGTTTCAAGAGAAAGGTTTATATGTAGTTTAAACACCCATGCAAAGCTGGGGTAGGACTGCTAGTATGTGTTTAAAAATCATTGTATTAATTATCTTATACTGGTAAAGTTGGAAGAAAGTTGAGTACTGGAGATAATTACATATTAAATTATTACTAAAACAGAATAATTAAAATAATTTGTATTAACAGATAATTTACATGAAATTGGAAAGTTCTTTGTGAAAGAGCTTGTCCGCGAAAGACAAGCCAAGTAGGCCTTATGCTTGTTTGCCACTTTAGTTGTATAAAAAGCGAAGCGCTCATGATGTAGCTGGCAAAGTGGTTCTTATAGGATCAACGAAGTTAAGCACTGTTCCGCGTAGTCACCATTTGGATTAGTGCCCGCCAGTGGCAATTTTAACTGAGCGCTCCCTTGCTTCAGAGGGCAGTCGGTCCCGGCTTTTTCAAAGTTATCTGTCACCAGAGTTGGCCACTGACTCATGCAAACTTACTTTGTATAAAAAAATGGCTCTACAGATCTCTATGCTCAGATAAAGTATGAGGTAATACTTTGTATAAATGCCAATCAGCATGACTTGACAATAATCTCTTGGTAACTTCATTAAAACCATAACGTATATATGAATAGGTATGACAGAGATATGATATGAGTCATGTTTCTATCGAAGTAAGGCATACAATTACTTGACAATACAAATATAATAACTGTAAAAATGATCAACGATTTCTAATTAATCTATATCAGATAGGTATTTTACAGTACAAAAAGTTTTGCATTGCGGGATTGCGGGTATCTTTTGTTGTTATTCTGGTGGTAGGACAGTCTCTTGCTGAAGACTTGCCAGATATTCTGCTTCCAAGCAATAGTGTACAAGCTACACTGTGTTTAAGTTTGAAGAACACTGTATCAAGTGAACTCACTGAAAGAAAGAGACATAGTTTTTTTTTTTTTTTTAATTGTATATTTCTATAGACTCCCCGGTAAAATGTGTACAGCTTGTGATATATAAATTTTATGTTACTTATTAAATTATTAGAGATGAACTCTGATAACTATTACCACACCACGGACCGGACACTCAATAAAATGTATGAAGGAATCACCACATGCATGGTATGTGTATGTAAACGGTGCCGCTGTATGTGTGAGTGTCATGGTTGGTCACTGGTTTATACTAGCGCTCAATAGAGATGATTAGAAAGAACATATGGAAGCTTTTGCCTTGCAGTACATCTCAGGCTAAAATAAAAAAACTAGTCTTTAAACCTCGGACACTTTCTATAAATACCTACCTAGTATGAAACAAACGCGTCGTAATCACCACATGCATAGTTTGTGTACGTAAACAGCGCTATGAGCTAGCGTGTGAGCTATCCAGCTTCGAAAAGCTGTCATCCTAAACACTTGCCGCATTCTCATTGTCACCAGTAAAATTGTGAGTTAAATCGTAACGATTTCTCGTTTGGCCAAAAGTCCGCGAAAAACGTAAATACCTCGCCCTGTAAGTACCTACCTAGTAAGTTAGTTCGTATGAGTCACAGAGTTTCTAGGCCTTTGAAAAAGCCGGGACCGACTGTGAGAGATAAAAAATAAAAAATTTAAATAACTTTATAATAAAATGATAATTAATTTTCCAGCTTTCAGAAAGCATTAAGTTGACCCTATCAGAATGGGGCACCCAGAACGGACTCCCGTCAGTCCCCTTCACGAACGGGAACCACCCTGAAGAGTTCCCACAGACATCTGACCCCTCCGACTACATGGTGCTATCTACCTCTACCCCTATTATGAATATCACGCGGCAACACGACGATGTACAAAACAAAATGGCGGAAGAAGAACGGAAAAATCTGAAGATTGGCGTCAAGATTTTCATTAATGAGGACAGCACAAATGCTCTCACCGAGTGCTTGGAAAATGGTAAGGATCCATCCACCAATCCGCATTGGATCCGCGTGGTGGTGAAGACCTAATCTCTCGAAATTAGGCCAGTGTCCACAACATTTGGAATAATATAATAAAAGGCTGTCATGATGATGTTGGAATGTTGTGGTTGCAGGTTTATCATTAGAGCTTTTTAATGTCTTCAGCCTACTCTCGGGATGGGGTTTCACCACCCGAACCCAGTGCAAATGTTTAGTTTTATAGTTTTTAGTTCTTGGACAAATGCAAAAAAACAACAACTTACTTAGGTATCTCGTATATTTTTTATATGCACTTAGCGTCATTAAACAAGTTTTTTATCATAGAAGAAAAACCTTTAAAAACTACATAGGCATGATATTATGCAGTCATTGAGCTAAGATGTATAGAAATTTTGACAGTTTTGACGATATATATCACATGTAACCATTTATCTATGGACGAGAATCGCCCTCCTTATCATAATGCATGAAAATATCATATCAGATCTTACGAAGTTTCTTCAAGATAGTCAATAACAGTTGCGTTCAATATTCAACTTCAAGTATGAAACAATAGAGCTGAAACTCTTTATGTTTCTTGCATACCTTACAAGTTGTATATCTATAGGTAGGTACACAAAGGGACTGTATTATGTTATTTATGTTTATTGCAAATTTTATCTTAATATGAAAGATAAGATATTGGTAAGTAGTTAGATAGTTTAGAGTAATAGTAAGGTAATTTATAGTAATTAGTATGTTTATGTCGACCTCGGTGGCGCGGTGGGCGAATCTAGCTTAGAAGAGTGAGGTTGCGAGTTCGATTATCAATACAGGACAAATATTTGCATGATCTACAAATATTTGCACTGTTATGTATCTTAGGTAATGTATTTACGAAAAATATTGTTAGTTAACTGCTTCCCAAAGTACAAGCTATTCTTAGTTTGGCGAGATGATGCTAGATGGAGCAAGATCGTTCGTTCGTTCGTATGAGTCAGTGGCGGAACTCTGATTAATTTGGTATTTTTCTCAAGCAGGCACTCGCATACCGCGGCACTATGGTTGTCCAAAACAACTTAGGACACTAAAAATAAAACTGTTATAATAGAATTATCAGCGCGTTGGGTCGATGACATTGAAAAAGTCGCCGGAAAAACCTGGCTTAGAACTGCACAGGACCGATAAGAATGGCATAAGCGAAAGGAGGCCTATACCCAGCGGTGGGTGATACCGGGCTGAAATGATGATGATGATGAATAGAGTTATCATAAAAAATAAATAAATAAATAATGCTGGAAAATCCACACAGCATCATCTAGCTAGCCCAAGGTAAGCTGCTGTTAAACAGCTGTATTATGGGTACTAGATGACTGATATATATTTATTACAATACAATACATAGATAGATATTTTTTATTATACATAGAAAACACCCGGAACAAATATTTGCAGATCCTACTAACATTTGTCCCAAGGCGGGAATCTAACCCGCAACCTCCGCGTCGCAGGCGGACCTTCGCCCACTGCGCCACATTGGTCGTCTAATAAAATGGTTTTAATATTTATCAGGGTGATCTCATTCAAGCCATAACACCGACAGCCTTGAGTAATTTACTACTCAACTCAATTATCTAACTAATAACATGAAAAGATTACAGTGTGATATTGTTCTCGAAATATTATAATGGCAGCACCAATAAAGAGCAAAATTTTACTGAGAATTCTTCTGCCCTGACCCTCCTAGGGGGTCTATCAGGACTCCCTATTCCTATTGAACCCACCAGAGGGTTTACTGTTTCTCTTGACCTACTAATACAACAGCCGGTTGATGACGTGATGGAATATTTACATAAATCTATTGGCTGATTTTGTTGGCTTTAGCTTTTTCGTAAAAAATCCTGCTGGGTCCACTGTTTTGACTCTCCAGGGGGTCCATCGAAACTCTCGCTATTTTTTTGAACCCACCTAAAGTAGGCCAGTCTTTCAACTGGTGAAATGTTTTTTTTTATTTTTTTTAAATGAATGCTTGACTAAAATGTCAATGTAAAATGTCACAGCATTATCTAGCCCCAAGCTAAGCAGAGCTTGTGTTATGGGTACTAGATGACTGATTACATTTATTATTATACACAGAAAATACCTAGAACACCCGGAACAAATCCCGCGACTTTGTCTGCGTTTAAAAAATCTATTGTTAGTACACTTACTACTACATTACAAAGAATACATCCTCGAAATTTCAAGCTTCTAGTATGTCACCAAGCCTTTTATAATAATACTAGCGGCTCGTCCCGGCTTCGCATATTTTTTTTTGTCAGCAAGTAACAAGACAATCAAGGCGCCCACCTGATGTTAAGCACCACACCTGTCTTTTACAGATGCAGTGCCACCCGAAGCTTAAAGTTTTTAAGTGTTTGCGTGGCACTGCACTGCGCTTATCACCCCGAGACATTGTTGATAAGTCTCTTTCGCCCAGTAATTTCACTTGCTACAGTGCCCTTCAAACCTATCTGAAGAATATCTGACACTGCTGTGGTACCCACCAAGACGGACTCTTGCTAAAGAGTCCTACCACCAGGTTACTCAGGGATAATGTAGTATTCTAATGGTGAAAGATTTTTTGAAATCAGACCAGTAGTTTTTGATTTATTCGTGACAAACAAAAATACAAATCTTTCTACACTAGAATAATAGTTTTTTTTTTTTTTTTTTTTTTTATACAACTGAAGTGGCAACCAAGCGTACGGCCCACAAGATGGTAAGCGGTTACCGCAGCCTATGGACGCTTGCAATACTAGAGGTATCACTCGCGGGTTGCCACCTTGAGGCTAAGATCGAAAGCCTCATGTGCCAGTAATTTCCCCGGAAACCATACCCTTCACACCGGAACACAGCAATGCGAGCATTACTGCTTGGCGGCAGAAATAGGTATGGTGGTAGTCCTTCCCCAGACGAGCTCTATCACAGAGAACTCTACTACTCTTAGAACTCTACTACTCTTAGAACTCTACTACTCTTAGAACTCTACTACTCTAGTATAGATAAAAATATCTGTATAACTTTATTTATCTATTGGTACTTGTATTGTGGGTGTTTCAGGAAATACTGATATGACCTATCTAGGTAGATAGCATGGATCTAAAATAAACAAGATACCAAATCAGATGATTGTATTTGATGGAAATAGTATATTATCTATACTTTGATAAAACAGTAGAAGTAGATAAGTAATATAAAATAATAATAAATAACAAATACTGGTGGACATTTTTACCCAACGCCATCTAGCCACAAACTAACCAAAACTTGTACTATGTGAACCGGTTTTTTTCTTTTTTTATACAACTGAAGTGGCAACCAAGCGTACGGCCCACAAGATGGTAAGCAGTTACCGCAGCCTATGGACGCTTGCAATACCAGAGGTATCACTCGCGGGTTGCCACCTTGAGGCTAAGATCGAAACCTCATGTGCCAGTAATTTCACCGGAAACCATACCCTTCACACTGGAACACAGCAATGCGATCATTACTGCTTTGCGGCAGAAATAGGTATGGTGGTAGTCCTTCCCCGGACGAGCTCTATCACAGAGAACTCTACTACACTTAAGACTTGAGACTACAGATAACTGATAGATTGTGTATATTGATCTAGGCTTCCGTGAAGTTGGCCTGAAAAAGCTCCATTGCGCATCGAAACGGCTAATTTCACGACGGCCTAGATCCGCCGTGAGAACTATACATGTATCTTCTCTTCTTCTTCGTTACACTCTTGACAGAGCGGTCGTGGTCGTCACTTCAGGGGGAGCTGTGGCTCGCTTCACAATTCGACGCCACATGTACATGTATATTGTATTGTATAAACATAAGTCCCAAGCGACATACAAAATTTATCAATTGTCAAATTTAAAAACTTAATTAAACAAAATCTGTCTCAAAAAGCTTACTATAAAACAACCGATTACCTAGATGATAAAAAAGCTTGGGACGAATGTGCTCCAACTCTACTTGGAATCCATAACAATAGCAAGGGTCATGCCAAAAAAGCGATAGGAACCCAGCCGGTGTTGTTGCCAGTTCTTTTACGGCATGGGCGCGTTGGAACTGGTGTAAATTTTCCTAGCTTGTAAGACGTTTCAAAGTGATCCTTGTGATTCTACTGAATAAATATTTTTTTTTTTTTTTTTTTCATACATAAGAAACGCCCAAACCCGGAACACATCTATACTATCTACTTTTACTAATATTAAAAAAGAAAAGATTTGTATTTTTGTATTTTGGTTTGTTACGAATGAACTCAAAAACTACTTGTCCGATTGCAAAAATTATTTCACCATTAGAATGCTCCATTATCTCTGAGTAACACAGGCTATATTTATTGCCAGCGACTCTCACCGGATTCGCACGGGTCCGGTTTCATTGCACCCGCGCGAAGCCGGGACGGACTGCTAGTAATGTATATGCAGATCACACAAACACTTGTCCCGCAATAGGAATCAAGCCCACGCCCCCTCGCTTCTCAACTAGCTAGACTGCCCGCCGCGCCGAAGCCGTCAAACCTAAACACACTAGCGACCTGCCTCGGCATCGCACGGGTGCAGTGACAACTTTAGCACCCGTGCAAATCCGGGGTGGGTCGCTAGTACTAAATTTAGCCTATGTTACTCGATGATAATGTAGTATTCTAATGATGAAAGTATTTTTGAAATCGGAATATTATTAATTTTATAATATTAGTAATAGTTAAAAGATTGTTCATTATTATTATTAGTTAATAACAAGTTTATTTATTTAATTATTTATGTTTTTTTTTTTTCATTACAGTTTTTACAGCACTCCATACAGACTACATAGACAATGTGACATTAGCCTATAATCCAGACATACGTAAAGACGATGCCCCAGAAGACAGAAACTTAAAGAATCATTCCACCAAAGCGTCGCCTATATCTCTTGGAAGCAACAACATAGGTGAGCCACGCCGGTTTTGGGGCCTATTTCACGATCGTATAAGTGCGATGTAAAGCTGGTTACTCAATATAATTGGCTTCCAACATATCACCAGACTTGGCCGCTGACTTTTTTTTTTTTTTTACACAACTGAAGTGGCAACCAAGCGTACGGCCCATAAGATCGTAAGCGGTTACCGCAACCTATGGACGCTTGCAATACCAGAGGTATTCCTCGCGGGTTGCCACTTGAGGCTAAGATCGAAAGCCTCATGTGCCAGTAATTTCACCGGAAGCCATACCCTTCACACCGGAACACAGCAATGCGAGCATTACTGCTTGGTGGCAGAAATAGGTATGGTGGTAGTCCTTCCCCGGACGAGCTCTATCACAGAGAACTCTACTACTCCTATGACTCATCCGAACTTACTTCGAACATAAATTTGCGGGCAATCAGTTACTGGCAATTAACCTATTTGATAATAAATAAATAAATAAAATAAAAGCCGTGTTTATTCCGTAACTTAATACTAGTTTACAATATTAGCTTAATGTTAATTAAAATTATTTGTTTAGGATCTTTTTTTTTTCATATATAAAATTCCCTTCGTTAGGACTCCTCTCGGGTAAAGGCCTCCTCCAGTTCCTTCCATTGTTCGCGGTCAGCTAATTTCGACTAAGTATCAACTACTTGAGAGCACTGGTGGTCTAGTGGTAGTGACCCCGCCTTCCGATCCTAAGGTCGTGGGTTCAAACCCGGTCGTGCACCAATGGATTTTTCTGTTCGAAAAATTTATGTGCGCAATGCCAGTGCCATACGGTGATGGAAAACATCGTGAGGAAACCGGCATGTACAAGAACTAAAAATTCGAAAGACATGTGCCATCCACCAATCCGCATTGGGTCCGCGTGGTGGATTAAGACCTAATCACTCTTAGTTTTTCACTCGTTCTTTCTCCATTTATGGTTGCCTGGAAGAAATCGTTCTTAGTAACAAGACAGCCCTTTGTACTTTGGTAATATTTTTTAAAAAATTGGTTATTAAGTTTTTTTTTGTGTTCATTCATTTATTTATTCAATCATTCATTCATTCATTCAAAATGTTACAGTGCGGTCCAGTACAGGTCCAGACACAGAAGCAGACAGCGAAGCGGACGCGAAGAAGTGCGAAGCAATGCTTCCCGGCATCATGGTGCTATGGGCTGTTCTCGAAGACTACGTTAAAAACGGTACGTTCAGATAAAATGCTTATCAGAACGTTTTTATGTTTTTTTTTTTTTTTTTTTTTTTATACAACTGAAGTGGCAACAAAGCGTACGGCCCACAAGATGGTAAGCGGTTACCGCAGCCTATGGACGCTTGCAATACCAGAGGTATCACTCGCGGGTTGCCACCTTGAGGCATAGATCGAAAGCCTCATGTGCCAGTAATTTCACCGGAAACCATACCCTTCACACCGGAACACAGCAATGCGAGCATTACTGCTTTGCGGCAGAAATAGGTATGGTGGTAGTCCTTCCCCGGACGAGCTCTATCACAGAGAACTCTACTACTCTTGTATGTCCGTGTGACGTCAAGTTGCCTTCGAATGACATAAAAAAAAAATAGTTTACCCGATGTTAAGCGCAACCACTGACCATAACAGTTACAGTTTAGACGACCAATGTGGCGCGGTGGGCAAAGGTCCGCCTGCGACGCGGAGGTTGCGGGTTCGATTCCCGCCTTGGGACAAATGTTTGTAGGATCTGCAAATATTTGTTCCGGGTGTTCTGGGTGTTTTCTATGTATAATAAAAAATATCTATTTATGTATTGTATTGTATTAAATATATATCAGTCATCTAGTACCCATAATACAGCTCTGTTTAACAGCAGCTTACCTTGGGGCTAGATGATGCTGTGTGGATTGTCCAGCATTATTTTTATTTTTATTATTTTACAGTGTCACCCAAAACTTTTTAAGTTCTGCGTGGCACTGCACTGCGCTCGTCTGCCTGAGACGTATTTATTGATCAACCTAAACACAGTAATGCTTGCACACTACTGCTTTGAAAAGAGCTTGCTTGGAGCGCTCGTGACGTGGCTGACTGGTTCTTAACAGATCAACGAAGTTAAGCACTGTTTCGCGTAGTCACCATTTGGATGGGTGACTGCCAGTGGCAATTTTAACCGAGCGCTCCTTCGGAAGGCACGTTAAGCAGACGGCCCAGCTTTTTCAAAGTTGCTAATCCATGACAGAGGCCTTCAGACGGCCTAAAAACTCGTCACCAGAGTTGGCCACCTACTCGAGCTAACTTACTTTTTTACTTGCTTGGAGGTAGAATATCTGACACTGCAGTGTTACTATCATCTATACTAATATTATAATGAGGAAAGATTTTAATTTTAATTTGTTACGAATAAACTCGAAAACTAGCGGGCCGATATCAAAAATTCTACCACCATTAGAATGCTACACTATCCCTGAGTAATATAGGCTATATTTATTACTAGCGACCTGCCCTGGCTTCGCACGGATGCGGTTTCATTGCACCCCGCTCGAGGAGCGCTCGTGACGTAGCTGGCTAAGTTGTTCCTAACAGATCAACGAAATTAAGCACTCTTCCGCGTAGTCACCATTTGGATGGGTGACCGCCAGTGGCAGTTTCAAATGAGCGCTCCCGTGCTTCGGAAGGGCACGTTAAGCAGTCGGTCCCGGCTTTTTGAAAGTTGTTGAAACGAACTTACTTACTTACCCGCTCGAAGCTGGGACGAACTGCTAGTTATAAATATTACGGTGCATTTTTACAGGTCGTGTTCTCCAACTAGGCGTAGCTGACGTAGGAGGTGGCTGCCTTCGCAAACTCCACGCGTGGTGCCGCGTGAAGCCAGCCATAGCTCAGATCAACCTGGCCTCATGCTGTGTTGTCCCACCGTCGCTGCACGCATTCTGCCGCACCAACGACGTCCAGTTACTGACGCATGCTGACCCCCCAGGTAACATTTGCATCAGCATCAGCAATCTAGAATCATGCTGTGTGGTTCCACCCTCGCTGCATGTCATTCGTCGCACCAACAGTGTCAAGTTATTGACGCATGTTGACCCCCCTCTCCCCAACATTTGCATTAGCATCGATCTGACTTCTAAGCTGTGTAGTGCCACCCCTACAGCACGCAGTTACTGACGCATGCTGACCTTCCAAGTAAAATTTTCATCAGCATTAGTAACGATCTGACTACTAGCTGTGTGGTGCCCTCACTGCGTGGCTTTTGCCACACCAACGACGCCCAATTACTAGCGTATGCTAACACCCACTGGTAACATTTGCATCAGCATCAGCAGCAATCTGACTGAGCTGTGTAGTGTCACCCTCACAGCAAGCAGTTACTGACGCATGCTGACCCTCCAGGTAAAATTTTCATCGACATTAGTAACGATCTGACTACTAGCTGTGTGGTGCCTTCACTGCACGGCTTTTGCCGCGCCCACGATGTCCAGTTACTGACGCATGCTGACCCCTCAGGTAACATTTATCAATATTAATACCATCTACTTTTGAACACGTCATTCGCGTGCATTGGACCCCCCCTTTGGGTTCATAGGGACATAATGTGACACGTTATTATATGATTAATATAGCATGAAATAAAATCGCTCTCCACCGTTTGTAGGAATAAACGGCGAAGCGAAAAGCAAGCGGAACGAAGCGAAGGACAAGCGAAAAGATTGAAGCGTACACACGTACAAAGGGTTGTATTATGTACGCTTCTATCTTTTAAACTATCTACAAATATGACGACCGATGTGGCGCAGCGGGCGCAGGTCCGCCTGCGACGCGGAGGTTGCGGGTTCGATTCCGGCCTCGGGTCAAATGTTTGTACGATCTACAAATATTTGTTCCGGGTGTTCTGGGTATTTTCTATATATAATAAAAAATATCTATCTATGTATTGTATTGTATTAAGTATGTATCAGTCATTTAGTACCATAACACAGCTCTGTTTAACAGTAGCTTATCTTGGGGCTAGATGATTCTGTGTGGATTGTCCAGCATTATTTATTTATTATTTATTTATTATTTAAAAAAATATATATATATATATATACGAATACAAATACAAATATTTTCATCATGACAGTCTTCTAATGTTCCCACTGCTGGGACACTGGCCTACTCTCGGGCGAGAGTGATTGGGTCTTAATCCACAACGCGGACCCGCATTGGGTGGATGGCACATGTCTTTCGAATTTTTAGTTCTTGGACATGCCGGTTTCCTCACTATGTTTTCCTTCACCGTATGAGAGCACTGGCATTGCGCACATAATTATTTCAAACAGAAAAATTCATTGGTGCACGACCGTATTCGAACCCACGACCTTAGGATCGGAAGGCGGGGTCACTACCACTAGACCACCAGTGCTCTCAACCAACATATATCTATCTATGTATTGTATTGTATTAAGTATATATCAGTCAACTAGTACCCATAATACAGCTCTGTTTAACAGCAGCTTACCTTGGGGCTAGATGATGCTGTGTGGATTGTCCAGCTTTATTTATTTATCTTATTAACCGCAAATACAAATGTTGACACTGGGTAGTGATTCACTGGTTTCTGAGTTAGTTTTCACTGTGTTTCAGAAAGATAGTTGATTCCCCAATATGTAACCTATGAATATAGCAAAAGAACATTTTGTATGTAATCTAAATAATAACTAAGTATTCTAATATTATTCTCTCTGTGTAAATAACCTTGAACACTATTTTAAAAGATGAATACAAAAATACAATAAAAAATATTTGTATTTGTATCTACGCAACGGATTTTAATGCTGTTTTCACCAATCGATAGAGTGATTCAAGAGGAAGGTTTATACGTAGTTCAACCATCAGTGCTAAGCCGGGGCGGGTTGCTAGTAATAAATAAATGATAAATAATATTATGCTCGTGCAAATAAATATCATTTACACAATAATATATCATTCAACAATAACATGTCATATTGTATTATTATGTCATATTATATGACATAATTATGTTCGTTGTAGTTCGTTTATTTTAATTTTTAATTTAAATTAAATTAAAATATTTTATTTTTATTTAATATTTTATTTTTATTTAATTTCCATCTTTATGTTTCTCAGATCTGCTCTCAATAGCGGCGGTGAAGACGCTATCCGACGTGGGCGTGTTCTGTGACACCCTGGAGTGGTGCGCGAGGTACCAGGTGCACATCAAGTGTAGAGGAGTGCTGGCGTTGAAGGGTTACGTCTGTAAGGCCACTATAGGCAACAGAGACGAGAACCAGTGAGGGGTTAATGCAAAAACATAGAAAAATTTGTTCTCAAAAAATAACTACCTACCACAGAACTATAATTAAGTAGAATGAGTGAGTGTAAGGGCTGAGTAACCTCTTCACTTGCCGTGAAACTCAGTCCGCTCCCAACCAGGTGCCTTATTCGCTATGACCAAACGCGGGTTCGTTACGATATCTGCGTGGAATCGTTGTCGACGAGCTACATTTAAGGGCTCGTCTGACTGTTTTTCAGGTCAACCTATCGATAGCAAAACTATCGCTATTGAAACAACACCGATACGGAAAACCATTTTACAATTTCACACCATGGCACCTAATGAACACGTTACTAAGTTACACGTTATTGGTAAGGAATCTCGTAGGTCATAGCGAATAAGCCCCCTGGTGCGGTGTGGTGGTGTGCCAGTGCCTAGAATCGGTTTGCCGCGTGCTTATCGATGCTTTTAAATCATTCATTTTCGCGCGGTTATGTTTCCCATCACTAAAATACATTTGTGTGTAAAATGTATGGACTACCACCATACCTATTTCTGCCGCCAAGCAGCAGTGCTCGCATTGCTGTGTTCCGGTTCGAAGGGTATGGTTTCCGGTGAAATTACAGGCACATGAGACTTTCCATCTAACGTCTCAGGGTGGTAACACGCAAGTGATATCTATGATTTTGCATGCGTACATAGGCTACGGTAACCGCTGACCATCCAGTGGGCCGTACGCTTGGTTGCCACTTTAGTGGTATAAAAAAAAAAAAAAAAAAAAATACAAACACGCAAAATGTTACACGCTCGGTTTCCATACAAATTGACGAATTCTTTCATTATACTTAAATATAGTTTTGTGCTACCTACTCAGTAAATCAGTTTACAAAAGTTCTAGCGTTGAAGGGTTATGTAAAGCCAGTATAGTAAATAAATAACAGTGAGGGGTTATTGCTAAAGCAGAAAAAAATATTACTTACTCAGATTAGTTCTCAAAAGTGCTAGCGTTGAAGGGTTATGTCTTTTAAGCTGGTATAGGCAACAGAGACGAGAAGTAGAGAGGGGTTAATCCAAAAACATAGAAAAACGAACTACTCAGATCAGTTCTCAAATAGAAATTAATTAAATTTTCCGTATAAACGTGTTAAACCATTTATAAATCGAAAACGGCTGGAACGATTTTTGATTTGTTAAATTCTCCGCCCAGAATAAAATAAAGCATAAAAACAGCAAAAGTGCGGGTAAAACCGCGAGGCACAGCAATAGTTTGTGAGTTTTATTCGCGATTATTATTCAGTTCCCGCGCGATCATGGTGCATGTAACTGCGCCGAAATATCAATAAAACTCACAAATCATGGTATAAATATACCGTTTTTAGTTAAAAATATGTTGATAACGATTATATAATTTTGTAAAATCATGCTCTTACTAACTTGTGAATTGCGTGAATAAAAAAAAACTTATTTCGACAAGTTCAAACTCAAAATAGTATTATTCAATAAAATCACAAGCAACACTTTGAACTTGGGACTTTGAATTGACACTTTGGACATGAACCAAATATCTAAAGAGTTCATTTTGTTCGCAGTAAATGTTAAAACTGACTATTTATCAAACACAAGCTATAATTAGCTGCAAAATATGTGATATTCTAATGTAGATTGACCAGTGCATTCTTAGTATAATACATAACACTATTCCTTCACCCCTTATTCATAAAAAAAATGTATCGTCTTGCCATTATGTCAATGAACAATGACAGATTTGAATGACACATTAACTAACAGACGTTTATAATATTATGATTATAATAAGGGGGTTAGTGTATCTATATTTATATATTTGAACCCTGAATACAATATACAGGGTTTACAAAGCATTTAAAAACTGAAGACATACACATGTTATTTCAGTTTTTAGTAGCAGTATTTTCACGTATTTTACACCCAAGCTTTCAATAATAAATGTAGTGGCAAAACTTACTTTTACGCTTCGTTCAGATCAGAGCGAATTGTCGCGCACCGTGGCGGTATCTCTTGGATCCTGTTCCGAAAACGCCTAACATTAACACCAGACGTCCACTGCTGGACATAGGCCTCCTCCAAAGAGCGCCATGACGACCGGTTTTGAGCCTTCGCCATCCACCGACTTCCTGCGACGCTTTAATGTCATCGGTCCATCGATTGGGGGTCCAACACTTTGTTCTCCAGTTCGTAATATAAACAGCGAAGGTTATATTGCGTTTGTTTCTTTGTTTGCAATAACAGTTTCCCGGTATTCGCGCAGATCTGAACGAACCTTTAAGTGAATAGCTTTCTTAAGTTAATTTTAGTTCATAACGGAATGTTTTGTCTCATTTTGATAGCCGGTTTCGAGCACGAGTGAAAGGGACAAAAAACTTGCTAAGCTTATTAGATTAGTCTAATGTATTTTTGCTTAAATTATATGGTTGAATAGATTATAATATAATAATATTAAACACAATATTATGTTAATTGTTCGTTCATGGTTACATAAATTTTCGGTTTTATTAATATTTGTATGGATCTGAAATCTCATTAAAATGAATTTATAATTAAAAAAAAGGAAAAAAAAGTATGTTGTAATTAATATGATTGACTAACTAAAGTAAAAACATTCCTAAAATGTTATGACAATATTATTGTCATACTAAATGATTCCAGACAAATTAGACAAGCGGCAATCGAAGCGTTATCATTGTTGTTAACTTTCTACCTTATCATTATCATGCTCAGCTAATACACGTCCACTGCTGGACATCGTGGACAAGTCCAGCAGTGGATGAGACAGTCGACAGTAGAACACGTAGATAATACGTGTTTTGTAATGCGAGCAAATCTGTCCTACAGATGCGTTATTCGATATAACGCCATAGGTTTAAAATGGTGATACTTGCACGTGCCTCGTGTCAACCAATGCGAGTGTGCATAAGCGGTGGGGTTTACGTACGCCCGGCAATTGACGTCAACACTCTTGTACTGCACGTGCCTCGTGTCAACCAATGCGAGTGTGCATAAGCGGTGGGGTTTACGTACGCCCGGCAATTGACGTCCACACTCTTGTACTGCACGTGCCTCGTGTCAACCAATGCGAGTGTGCATAAGCGGTGGGGTTTACGTACGCCCGGCAATTGACGTCCACACTCTTGTACGTCCCTGCGTCGACTCGTGAAGGCAAATTCCGTTACAACGTTTACAACAAAAGTTTAAACGCTGTCACGTACGTGAACGTCAATTGCATGTCACATCGGCGCAGTAACCAATGCGAGTCTACAGTTGTGACTACAGGTTAGGTGAACTATCGACATCCATGTCCCGTAATTATAAGATAGTTTTAATCAACATTAAATGTGTATTTGTGAATTATTATTTCGGTTGATGTTTCTTTTTAAAATGTGTAAATGGCCGAGATCTGTAGAAAAGTAGTGACACAGAGTGATAGCGCGTGACTGGTTCCCCTTTTACAATTGGAATATAGATAATAAATAAAAAAGTTCACCTAACTACAATACAGTCGCGTGCTTCCTGTCATTTGCATAAAACGATCGTTTAATATATAAGAGTAGTAGAGTTCTTTGTGATAGAGCTCGTCCGGGGAAGGACTACCACCATACCTAATTCTGCCGCCAAGCAGCAATGCTCGCATTGCTGTGTTCCGGTTCGAAGGGTATGGTTTCCGGTGAAATTACAGGCACATGAGACTTTCCATCTAACGTCTCAGGGTGGTAACACGCAAGTGATATCTATGATGTTGCATGCGTACATAGGCTCCGGTAACCGCTGACCATCGTAACGCTTGGTTGCCACTTTAGTGGTATAAAAAAATTATCAACGCTTCGATTGCTAGTTGTCTAATAAGGTTTTACATTGATCATATAAAAACGCCTTACTTATATAAACTTCACTAATTTTATATAATTTATTATAACAACAGTTTATAAATTATTATTAAAATATTGATGGTTTAAAAAAATATGTGAACGGTTTTAGGCTATGATACCTCTGTGTAATTTTAAGATATAAAGTATTTTGGTGCTGTTCAAAAATATAACTTATATAATTATAACCAAATAATTGTTGCAAGTAGGTATAGTAAGTACCTAAATTATTTCAGAGATAAAATGTACTACAGAGTGTAAGAGTATGAACAGTACTTATACCTTTGAGAAGGTTTGATCACACGGAGTAAAGCGTGAACTGGAAAGAAAAAGCTATATAATATAATGAATATAAAAATGTATTGTGAAATTTAACATGTTGAAAATAAAGTAAACTATTTATTGAAATTTGTTTTTGTTTTGCTGTCATAACAACTAGCTTCTTATTCTTAGGCTGCGTTTCCACAAGAGATGTGTAAGGATGTGTTTGTTTGGAACCAATAGAATCACTTTATTTACCTAGCCTGGCTCTGTCCAGCTTTAATGAAGTAATTCTATTGGTTCATAACAAACGCATTCCTCGCTACATATCCTCGCTCATCTCTGGTGGAAACGCAGCCTTTGGGCCTTTCATGACTACATAGTAGATAAAAGTAGTAGTTCTATGTGATAGAATTTGTCCGGGGAAGGACTACTACCATACCTATTTCCGCCGCCAAGCAGTAATGCTCGCATTGCTGTGTTCCGGTTCGAAGGGTATGTTTTCCGCTGAAATTACAGGCACATGAGACTTTCCATCTAACGTCTCAGGGTAGTAACACGCAAGTGATATCTATGATATTGCATGCGTACATAGGCTACGGTAACCGCTGACCATCAAGTGGGCCGTACGCTTAGTTGCCACTTTAGTGGTATAAAAAAAAACAGTTTAAGAACAAAGTCGCTTCTCACTGTCTGTCCCTATGTATGCTTAGATCATTAAAACTACGCAACGGATTTTGATGCGGTTTTTTAAATTGAGTGATATAAGATGAAGATTTATAGCACCCGTGCGAAGCCAGGGCGGGTCCGCTAGTATATTCATAAACTATAATTAAACTATATTCATAAACGAACTAATAAATCTCTGTTGGCTCTCTGGTTGGTTTCTTTTTTTTTTTCGGTGAAGGAAAACACCGTGAGGAAATGCCGGTTCTAGAACTAATAATTCGAAAGACATGTGCCATCCGCCAATCCGCATTGGGTCCGCGTGGTGGATTAAGACCCACACATTCTCGGTTGAGAGTAGGCCAGGGTCCCAGCCAGCAGTGGGAACATTAGAAGGCTATCATGATAATGATGATGAATGTCAAATTGATCATGTCTTTGTTCATTAGCATATGAATTAAGTACAAGTAAAGACTACTTAGCAAGCTGCTAAAATGAGTTTATTTTATGAATAAGGGCATTGGTATTTTTTTATTGTTAACTTCAATGAACACTTGTCGACCGATGTGGCGCGGCGGGCGAAGGTCCACCTGCGACGCGACGCAGGAGGTTGCGGGTTCGATTCCCGCCTTAGAACAAACGTTTGTATGAACTGCAAATACTTCTTCTGGGTATTTTCTATCTTGCAATAAAAATATCTATCTATGTATTGTATTATAAAGTAATTATATTAGTCATGTAGTACGTACCCATAACACAAGCTCTGCTTAGCTTGGGGCTAGATGATGCTGTGTGGATTGTCCAGCATTATTTATTTATTTATTTATATCAACTAACACGCTCGCAAGTCAATTATAAGACCGCCGGTAGCCGTCTACGGAAGGAGATATCCGGTTTCCTGTTAACCCCTTTTTACTTACTTACAATTTTATAAAGCTATTCGCTTCATTTCGTTTGTGAATAAGGTGAATATAAATTGAGTGAGGGTGGTCTTAGATATTCGAGTTAGGGGTGTTGTCGACTGAAGCTGAAGCGACATGATCGAATAGTTACACGATATCAATCGGGTCACGCGTTCGATCTGATCAATGTTGATTGTAGAGCAACCAAGATGTTCACTACTTCACTAGTTTAATTTTAGTTCTGGGAGACGGTGACTGACTGTCATAACTAGGTAGATCTAATAGGTATTTAACTACCTACAGACAGACCTACAGACATCGGAGAGAAAGACAGAAACAGACTAAGTACCTACTTAATCGATTAAAGAGTGAGTGAAAGAGATTGAATTTGTTAGTTACCTATTACTGAAATAAGTTTTATAGTGCTTTATCAGTCAGCTCAGTTAGGAAATACTTTAAAATATGATTACCGAGCGGGCGAGTTTTGGTTTGATGGGACCACTTGTAGAACACCCGCGTATCAAATGGATGATAGTGGGTTCAAGTTATACCTACGGATATCTATACTAATCTTTCCGCTATTCTATAGCGGAAAGATTTGTATTTTTGTATTTTTGTTTGTTACGAATAAACAAAAGAATTTTTGAAATCGGACCAGCAGGGTCCGATTTCAAATCGATTCGATTCGATCGATTAGGTGTGGATGAGCCTTGTTCCGCTGTCGTGAGGTACGATGGTAGAACCTCGATGCGGTAGTAGATCGAGGTAGTAGGTATTAGCATAAATACATGGTAGGTAGGTACATATTAAATTATTATCGGCTATTTATCACTTGAATTTGTCATGCTGACGTTTCGAAGCTATTTAGAAGCTCTTCTTCATGATTCTTCCGCCCACGACCGCATTCGACGGTTGCTCGGCGAATACTCTAATATTATAAGTAATATAAGTACCTTACTAGGTACTTATATTACTACCTATTATACTTAATAGGTAGGTAATTGGTGTATCAATGTGTGGGCAAAAGTCAGTCATGGACTCTAGGTACTTCGACTACTTTTGATCAGTTGTGTGTTTAAAAAAAATCATACATAGCTCGTGATGTGCTCGCGAGTCGCGACGCTTTAGTGGACAGCGAACTTAATGGGGTAGGTATTTTTATGGCGGTAATATTATAAGGTGGCCAAGTAATTTATTTGATGGATTGATGATACGCCGTGCTTTTTAATGTGTTATTAATAAAGGAGATAAATAAAACATGCCTGAATAACCGAGAAAAGTCCTTGTCCAAGGAATTATGAAGTCAAGATTTCAAGATTTCAAGATATTTATTTGCACAAATAAGTGTTACAAAAGGTCTTAAAAGTAATATGGCACTTAGAACTTATTTGCCCTTTTCAGGCATTGCAAATTATATGTAGGCTATGTCTATAGTTAAATGAAAACAAAACTGTTTTGGGGCAATGAGCGCAGTGCAGTGCTACGCAGAACTTTTAAGCTTAAACCATGGTCATACAGTGTCACCTTAACCACACCCCGGACACTCAATAAAATGTATGAAGCAAACGCGTCGCATTACCACATGCATGGTTTGTGTACGTAAACTAGATACTAAAATCCCATACAAATTGACAGTTAGACGATAAATGATAGCGTTTACGATTGTCAAAAGCATTATTTCGAATAGGTACTGCCTCAGTTAGATAATCGAATTACTGAAGTTACACAACATTATGGAAAGCTGCGGCAAATTGCGCGCAGACAATTTCGGTGAGATCTGGGCATGCATCACCCACTGTTCGTGTACCGTCCGCAAAACACTCATCATACCTTAACCATAGTCGTTATTCCACTCTCGTGAGTTTCCCCGTTACGGTACAAATGTTTGCATGATCTGCAAATATTTTTTTAGGGTCGTACCAGCACAGACAGATATTAGTATTACGTACAGAATGGCAACTCCATACCTCCCACCGGTTTTACTTACCCCACCCCGATCGCGAGTTTACCGGCACCATACGGCACCTTTCGCTGGCACTGAAGCTAAAGGCTATTAGACACGCGTTTATTTTGATTATGTGTAGGTACAAGCGCGCGCACGCTAAAGCGAGCGAAAGTGTGCTATCTCGCTCTTGCTATAATTGGGTGGGGACAACCATGAAACTCACACTTATAACAGCACCGTTTACGTACAAAAACTATGCATGTGGTGATTGCGACGTGTTGCTTCATACATTTCATTGAGAGTGTCCGGGGTGTGTATACTAGCCTTACTTAGTTTGGGGTGTGTAAAAATGTCCGAAATGTCCAAAATGTTTCAACCTCAGCTTCTCAACCGGGCACTCTCCTACTGCACCATCTAGATCGCCAACCTGGTTTACTCTGGAGCGCGAGTGATTGGGGTCATAATCCACCACGTGGACCCAATGCAGATTGGTAGATGACATTGTCGTCCGAATGTTTTGTTCTTGAACATGCCGGTTTCCTCACGATGTTTTCCTTCACCCTTCATAAGAGCACTGGCATAACGTAGGTCAAATTTTATTGAAAGATTTCACTGATGATCCCTCCTAATTTATAAAAAAAAGTGATAAATAAGATTTTCTCTTCAATGGAGATTTTGGGATTTTTTTTGTGTTAAATTCCCTTAAGACTGAACTTGAAGCTTCAAAGAAGATTTGACACTAACCTATTTTTTTAATAGAAAAATCCATTGGTGCACGAGTCACGACAGGTTTTGAACCACCTTTGGATTGAAAGGCGGGGTCCTACCACTAGACCTATTTGTTAAAAGTCATGTACCTGCTGAAAGTTATGTTGATAAGCATGTGTGTTATCTGCACACTGTACATTATGATCCGCGCACAAGTTCAGTGCGCGTGCGCACAGCTAGCGTGAAATTGTCGCACTCTTACTTTCTCGATGTCGCCAGATACGCGTCCTTCCTTTCGCTTTAATTGCAACAAATTGTTCGAGTCTACGACCTTATGTTTACATTGTATTACATAGAGTTGTACATAAGGTTCATCTTATATGATCATTCCCATGAGCTAACTGTGGCGATAGCGGACATTTAGTTATCAAAGGCGAGGCTGAAAAACAGCGTGGCTATTCGCACCCACTATAACTATAATTATTACTCTTATGTAAATACTTTAATAAATATATAAAATTATGTGTTTATATGAATTAAAGCCTTACGGGAATATTTTTTTATTTAAATGTTACTGTCCCCACTAATAGATTATTGCAAAGGGGACAACGGGAATGATTTTTAATAATTGTACTAAAATCCCACTGTCCCCATTAACGGGGACACGGTTAATGGGGACATCAGGAATACACTTTTTTATATACTTACTTAGGTATTGTGCCTTACTCAGCGTTATCAATCCAATTGTTTTTAGCCTGCTAAAAGGTGTCATGATGAATCGTTCGTTCGTTCGTGTGAGTCAGTGGCCAACTCCGGTGACAGAGTTTCTAGGCCGCCCGAAGGCCTCTGTCATGGCCTAACAACTTTGAAAAAGCCGGGACCGACTGCTTAACGTGCCCTCCGAAGCACGGGTGCGCTCAGTTGAAATTGCCACTGGCGGTCACCCATCCAAATGATGACCCCGCGGAACAGTGCTTAACTTCGTTGATCTGTTAAGAACAACTTAGCCAGCTACGTCACGAGCGCTCCTGATGAATGTAATGTAATTATGAATCAAGTTGAAAGTTACGAAGAAAAGTAAGGAGGCGTTTATAGCGGTGGGTTCCACCGCGAAGGCCTGTCCTGTTGAACAATGATATTATTGTTCAACAGGACAGGCCTTCGTTTCTGATTCAAGATTCAAGATATTTATTCGCATAAATAAGTGTTACAGAAGGTCTTAAAATTAATATGGCACTAAGAACTTATTTGCCCTTTTCAGGGATTGCAAATTATATGTAGGCTATCTATGCTGGGCGCTAAGCTGCTTACATAAGAGTACCAGTCCTGTCCATCTAAAGGTTGTCTGGAAAATATCGCTTTTAGTGATAAGACCGCAAATTGCCAAAATATAATCTAATCTAATCTAAGACGACTGATGTGGCGCGGCGGTCGAATGTCCGCCTGCGACGCAGGAGGTTGCGGGTTTGTTTCCCGCCATGGGATAAATGTTTGTACGACCTGCAAATATTTGTTCCGGGTACAATATACAAAAACTATCAACTAAGTTAAAAAAGAAATATATTTAATTTGATTGATTCATAATTTAACTACTTTATTTACTGTTGGCTAATAGGTACCTGCTTTTGATAATGGGTCTATTCTAGGTCTTAGTTCCTCAATAGTTAAGTTTCACGTCAAAACATCATCACTTGACTTGGAATTCCCGGAGGATAATAATGTAAAACTCGCAATATGTAGGTATGTGGCTTATTTTAAAATCGTATGATTAAAAACCTATTATTTACTTATTATATGAATTAGTTATCAGAACTTATAGACCACCTGTAGGCCTCCGTGGCCTAACGATTTATAGCAAGGACGGACAGCTTAACGTGCCCTCCGAAGCACGGTCAATCATCGTGTAGCCCACGCAATGATTACAACGATTTTCCACTTTCACGATCTTCGTAACAGAGCTTACTTTACCAGAGAATGTTTTATTCTTTATGGTATTTGAGACTTTATGGTAATAATAGGTTTCGGTTTCATTTTTGGCGGTTTAACAAAAAACCTGTTTTTATCCAATAGAAAAGCTTGAACGGCTAATGATTTAGGAACTATGGCGTTGGTTGGACCGCGAGAAATGGAAGCCACAGAAGTGAAATGAGAATAGTGGAAATAAGGGGAGGCCTTTAGCCAGCAAAGACCAACTTATATTAAAAAAAAACATTTCCATCCACCATCGCGAAAAAAAAAGAAAAAAAAAGATATTATGATATCGTAGAACAGCTACGAGCGTAGCATATCCGTAGAGGCATCGTAGAGATCACTTTTTGGGATTATAAAGAAATGTTCTATTCAGAAATCAATTCTGTAGAGCTTATTTAAATTTTATTAATCTACCAATGCCTTTAGGGGCCTTATTCATTAGCAATTTATAAAACTCTGTTGATGTGTCTTTCAAATCTATAATGGTCATCAAACATAACTATCCTTGCATCATGGTTTTTGTTCATTGTTAAGGAAACAAAATAGCAAGCTTCTAAAATGAAATTCTTTTATGAAACGCACCAATTACAATATCACATCAGATTAATATTTTAACGTGAAAGTTTGGATGTTTGTTTATTTGTTTGGATGAATCTTTTATTGGCAGTGTCAAGTAGTCTCGACGTATACACTTTCCGAGGGAATTTTGAAAGAAAAGTCATCATTTCTTTCCAAATTTCGTTTATTTACGTTGCTAAGCGACAATCAAACTAATACACTTGACACTGGCAAAATTGTGGCAAATAAGTCACAGAGTCCTTATAAGAAGAAGAAGAGATCAATGGAGCTTTGTGTGGACAATCACCTGACCATTCAGCGGGCTATCTTGTCAAAACGACATGGGTCTTCCCATTTTAATTATTTTTCTCGTGTTATTTTAAGTTTTATTGCGTAAATTTGGTGGCAGTTTATCCAATTAAATTTGTTTACTTAGCACAAGTGTAAGTAATTGAAATGGAGGGGTGATGTTGGTTGGTAATTTAGTCAAAGACTTTCCAAGATAATTTTGAAAGAAAAGTCATCGTTTCTTTCCAAATTTCGTTTGTTTACGTTGCTAAGCGACAATCAAAATATTACACTTGACACTGGCAAAATTGTGGCAAACTAGCCACAGAGGCCATAAAAGAAAAGAAGAAGAATGGTCAGGTGCAAAATTCTACCATGTCGTCATTTTCTGACGTAAACAACTTATACACTGCGTGAGACTATGAGAAACGTTGACAATCAAGATGTTATCTGGGGCGTGTACCTCGTAATGAAGACAAGTTTTCACATTCGCCACCACTCGTATGAAAGCACCTACCTACTAGCAGTTCCGCAAGCGAATTGCTGGTAACAGTCGCTTAAAACAGTTTTCCAGCTTATTATATAGCTTTTGCCCTGACTTTTTACGCGTGGAACTCGGGAACCGTGTTTGTTTCGGGATAATAAATAACATGTTCCCGGTCTGTATCTATCTATGTTTTTAATTTCAGACAAATCGGTTCAGTGGTTGTTGAGTTAGAGGAACAAACATCCATGCAAACTATCGCATTTATAATATTAGTGTGATAGTGTGGCAGTGTGATTAGTATCACAGTGTGATTGGCGGTCATTTTTAAACAGCAAACAAAAAAATCTCTAGCTTCAACTCATACAAAGTTAATACTAATACGTAGGTACTAATATTATTTTTTAACTTTTTTTTTTTTTAATGCTAGACAATCCACACAGCATCATCTAGCCCAAGGTAAGCTGCTGTTAAACAGAGCTGTATTATGGGTACTAGACGACTGATATATATTTAATACAATACAATACATAGATAGATATTTTTTATTATACATAGAAAACACCCAGAACACCCGGAACAAATATTTGCAGATCCTACAAACATTTGTCCCAAGGCGGGAATCGAACCCGCAACCTCTGCGTCGTAGCTGACGTAACTGACTTCCAATAATAAATAAATAAATAATTTAATAATGCTAGACAATCCACTCAGCGTCATCTAGCCCCAAGGTAAGCTGCTGTTAAACAAAGCTGTGTTATTGGTACTAGATGACTGATATAAGTATCTATACTTAATACAATACAATACATAGATATATTTTTTTTATTATCTATAGAAAATGCCCAGAACACCCATGTCATTTCTCCGCCAATTATCAATTGATTTTGGCAACCAAGCGTACCAACGACCCACCTAAGTAATAAGTTTATTAAGTTCATAGGTTACGGTAAACGGTTACCGTAGCCTGTGTACGCTCAGTATCAGATATATCACAGTGCGTTGCCTGCCACCCTCAAATGATGAGATTGGAAGTCTCATGTGTCTCAAATATTACCGGAAACTTTCGAACCGGAACACAGCAATGCGAGCATTACTGCTTGGCGGCAAAAATAGGTATGGTGGTAGCAGGTACTTTTCCTGACGAGCTCTATCTAAATCTGCTACTCTTAGATTATTAATGCTTTTTTTATTAAGTACAATTGGTTAATCTTAAGTACCAATGGTTTTTTTACCAGCGTTTATCGTTACTATCAACATCCGGTCACCATATTTGGGCTGACTTTATTTCAATATTAAATTACTTACCTACCTTACCTACTTATTAACAGTTACTTAATGCCTTATTAATTTAGGTACTGTGTTAATAATGATTACCTACTGGTATATACAATGACGTATGCTAAATATTATGTAAACAAATGATTTTAAACGAAAAAATATAAAATACATTTATTAAAATATACACGGTAACTTGATTATGGTTTAAAATAATCTACAACATAATGCCTAGTAGTTAACTGCGAAAAAAAATCTAGAATATATGTAATTAATTATGTAAATACTAAAACCGGTTAAGTGCAATAAACATTGCTCAAATAAATAACAAAAACCTGGACGCTATGTAAAATAACTGTTAAAAATAACGTCTGTATGTTAACCTCCTACCAAAATTAGCTGATCTGGGAAGAACCCATTAAAGCCACGTCTCTTTGGTCCATAGAGATGTAAACATAATTGTCTCCCTCTGGCCCTAAAGAGGAGATGATGCGAGAAAGAGACGGGGGATAAAGATTCAGCCTCGCAACTAATCAAACGTGTCCACTGTCCGGTGCGCCTACGCATCCCATACCGAAATTGTCTCACAAAGCTCAAAAACCTATTTTAAAATAAGCATGCATCAATACTTGATACAACTTAAATCATACTATTATTAGTAATAAAAGAATAAAATTGCCGAAATTTACATATTTCTCAAATTGTCCGCTAACTTAAAACTCTCTTATTTGAGATAAGTGTTTGCTAAACTGATTCTTACCATGCAGAAATGAAGGTTCTTAATCTTTTGACTGGTAGCCTGCAAACTTATGTCTTTATGATGTTGAAGCAATTAATCAAGGTCCATGTGAGATCAAGTATAACAGTGCAGTTGTCTCCTTCTTTCTAAGGAGCATTTGAGCCGCGAGCGACAAAGAGGAATATAATTTTGTGGTCCTAAAGCCTTTTAGCGCTGCAATCGTTGACTTAACAGGTTTTTACCAAAAGGAGTAGTGCACTTTTGGCTCGTAACTTAAAGCTAAAGTTATTCTTGATTTCGTTTGCTAAATTTGGTTACGTGTTGTATCTATTTAGCTTTTTTTCCTAAAATTTATAGATATTTGTTAGAATTGGTAGTTTAAGGCGGAGATCTTGAGTAGCCCCCATTTTTGCCCATTTTTGGGAAATGTACGTCCCTATTCATAAATCTTCGAAGACAAAAAAGTTCTATATAAGGTCATTCATTATCAACCTGACAAACTTAAGGGATAGGTTCCACACATAAAAAAAATACTTGTACTTTTATTTTTTTTCTAAACATTTTTTTTTATATTTAAAAAAAAAAAGTAATTCTGCTTAATAATTAGTTTTCCTTGTTAGAAATCGAAAAGGAAGCGCTCGGCACGTGTCAGTAACCCGCGCGTCCTTGACCTGCGCGTCTCAATGACCCGCTGCGGGACACTCAAATATTTCATTATTACGCCGCTTAACTCGATTCTCAACAATGATAAATAATAATTGAGCAGAAAAACGTAATCGATTTTTTTTTGTTAACTTGGGATTTTTATGACAAAATATACATAAATATATATATATATATAGGTACATATATATTTTTTTAATGTGTGGAACCTATCCCTTAAGTTTGTCAGGTTGATAATGAATGACCCTGTATAGTCATAAAACCTGTATACCAAGTTTAGAAAACGTCAGACACAGGGACATACTGACAGATAAAAGCATATAAATGTCCAATCTCGAAATTAAGACGCTTCACTCGCTCGGTCCAAAAAATATGCCGGGTACCTACATTATAAATAATTCAGTTAGGTATAAACTATTTTTAAGATTTTAGGTTAGTGTTAAGTTTTATTTGCTTTCACGTTAATATCAAAAAACTTATTTTTGAATAATTATAAGTTATGGTAGGTACATTCAAATAATTTATAGATAGGTCACAAATATAAATTACCACAGCTAATAAAACAAAAAACTATTTTATTCTATGTTTGCGACTTTACCTATTAATTAGTTATGTAAAAATATCATCGAATTGTTTTTATTTCAGCTTTGGTTTTCCTCGTTTCACAATAACTGTAAACCATAAATGATTGACTAGGTATAGATCTATCGTATCAAGTTATACTGTAAAGATGATGTACTTACCTAAATAAATAAAAATAAAAAAGAATTAGGTCCAGAGTTATTACATGGCCTATGGGCAGTCTAATAACTTCGTCACCAGAATTGGCCACTGACGCATTCGAACTTACTTTAGTACAGAATTATCTATAATATCTTATTGGCACATAGTTCTAACAATCTTGTATGTTTAGTGTTTTATGAAAACTCACAATATTATGCGTAAGACGTTGGAAAAGGTTGACGACGCCTCCGCTGAGCGCAGTCGGACGCAGAGGTGCGCGTGCGCCGCCAGTCGATCGTGCCCGTCCAGCGGTGCTCAATCGTGCCGTCTTATTTTCAAATCCAAATTACGAACTTTCAACGTATACTTGCCTCGCGTGACTTTTGAAAAAATAACTATAAAGCGTGTCTAGTGCCAAAGTGTAAAGTTGTATATCTCGTGATTTTGATTTTTGTCAACCAAATGTGCTAAGTAAAAGTTTGTGACAAGTTGCGGTTAAAGTTCGCTTAAGTACCTACTTGCTCGTCGGTGGATATTTTCATGAATTTATTATTTTTTTAGCAAGTGATTTATATTTATTAGATATTGGTAGATATTTGATGAAGTTTTGAAATGTAAATGTGTTTTATAAACAGTTAAAATCATTGTTTGTGAGAGACTTGGGCCAATCAACTCGTTTTGTGAAACAGGTGTGTATATTTAGTTAAGTTATTAATTACTAGATACATCTTCTTATTGATAAACAATGTTATTGGTAATAACTTTGTTGGAAAATACCTACTTACACTAAATACTATTAGATGTCTAAATTGTCAATCCTTCCCGTTTGGTTTTAAAACAATGCATTAGGTAGGTAGGTAGTTATTTCATTTTCCTTCTTGTGTCAAAAAAGTGTTTATATCAAAGTAGGTACGTGGAAACGTTAGCAGATAGGTATATACCATACCTAAACAGTAGCCACTGTATCTTATTGATTGCGTAGTAATTCATTAAATATGTATAGTTACGTATTTATGTATTTTTGTATCTTACCTGCGTCATTTTCATTATTTCATTAGTTTGATTACACTATGTCAGCAAAACCAACCAAAAATTTTAATGAAACTTGAATTGATCAGTTTGAAACATTTATTTATGTGGTCTTAAACAAAACCACGGGCATAAGCTAATAGTCAATACTTATATGTTAATTTCTAGTAAAGTAATATAAATAAGTAATTGGCGTGCAACCGATATTACATGGTAATCGATAAACTACGTGTTACGAATTTAATGCAAATATTGCTTACCTTGATTAACTAACTAGAACAGTTTTATTGGAAACTTACTTAAATTCAATAAGTTAAAATACAATCTCCTTATATTCTCAAAGACAGCTCCTTTATAATAAACATTTAATTTGGGGATGTCAGCCGTACCGGGAAGTACAGAGAGATTATTATGTAATTCGGTTGAAATTAATTCCACTAAGGTTTCAATCTAAAACTGACGTATTTTTTAAGAACATGCTTATTGACAGGTTGCTGATTGAATTCGGATTGCAATGCATTTGTGTAATTCCTAGCCCAGGCGTTCTATCTTAATTTAATTATTTTTTCAAATATCACTTGATTTAGCGCCAAGCTCATAATATGATCTTATAAAGTACTTTAGGTTAAATATAAAATCAGTACACCCATTAAAGAAAAACGGGAGTTTTCACCTATATTTTAGTGTAGGCACCGATAATGTTTTGTCTCATTTTAGGAGTCTTCTTCAGGGTGAGTGAAACAGCGAACGACTTCTTTATTCCATGTCACGTATTGCGGGTCAATTTAATTTAGGGTTAGTTAGATAGTTATAAAGTTTTAACTTAAAATTCTAGGCAAAGATAAATGTGCTTAATATATACGAACTCCTCACCTCTATTTGAATATGCAATGCCAGTGATGCCAACATCGACTGCGGTTGAATAAACTTAAAAGAAAACAAGTGACAAGTTCTCATTTGAAATAATTAATGTTTTAAATATTTTTATTTCGGCTTTAGGTAAGGACGTTTACATTTTTTACCATATATGCCATATGGTAAAAAATGTACAAGTTGATTTTTAAAAGTTTTGAACTTACACTGTGTTGTGGGTGGAACGACCAAAAAGTAGATGATTGTATAATTGTATAACATATTGTTTTTTCTCATTTCCCTATACCTATTTATATGTTAAAATTATTAAATTTGAAACAAACAGTTCAAATAAAATCGTTAAAAAACACAGTAGTGTCTGTCTACTACGCAAAGTATAATTTGAAACTTTTGAACGAAACTTTGCTGAAAACTGCAGCAAGTCGAGCAAAAACAGTGCTAACTATGTCAGTTGTGCTCTTCTATTAATATTGATAAAGGTTCTGACGGTCTCCAGGCGATATAAAAACTTCAAATATAATAAAACATACCTTCTTGCCAATAAAACTTCCGCAACGAAACTAGCTTTTTGGTTCAAACGCTTTTATTAACCGTCATCGTAGGTACTAGGTACTTTGCATAAAATTTTAAAATCAATTTACAGTTTTAATCAAAATCTGTTTTTTGATAGGTATCGAAATGGTATTTGAGAGTCAAAGTTGAGTTTTGATTATTTTATGCACCATTGTACAACTCATTGAGATAATTTTACAAAAAAAACCAAACAAACAAACGAATTATACCAAACCTTTAGGTGTCAGTATTAAACGTTCCGACCAAACATTCTCAAAAAAACTTTTATTTTTTTAAAGTATTTTTCATAACTCGTAGAATAACAAAAAAAACCGGGGAACATACATTGGTATTTTCGGTTACCCCTAGTTCTGAAGAATCTATTTATTTATTATTGACGTCTATGTTTGGACCACTCTCTATATAAATAAACGTATTAGTGATAATGTTTATTAATATTGGCTTTTTTAGTTGGTGTATTATAGGACTAACGCAAAACTCTACTCACGCAAGTACAAAAAGTGTATAATTATTGACCGAGCGAGTGAAGTCTCAGTTTCAGACTTAGGTATTAAAATTATTTTAGTCTGTTGCGGTTTTTTATTGGTGGTTAAATAGGGGAAAAAAGATGAGATTGCTATATTATTTATATTATTTATTTATATTAGGACTTCATTCTACACAAAATGTTATGGACAATATTCCAAAAGGAGGGAGTGGAGGAGGGATAAGGTAAAAAAATTATAATAAAGGGGAAAGAGTCAGTTATTGCACGGTTTGTATGGTTGCAAGGGCTTGCTCTACTGTTCTCATAGAACCACTAGTGTTATTCCAGGCCACATACTTACTAGTCTAATTTAAGTTTCATCCTAAAATTTCAGCTGTTACGGAGTTGAGAGTGGGAACAAACTTAGATAGGTACAAACTTTCACATTTATACAGAGTGATTTTTTTAAATGGGACAGTATGGGGAAATCCGAATCTAAAGGAGATAGAGGAAAAGTGTCTAAGGAGACATTAGGTGTTTTTTTATGTTAACAAATTTGGCTCGTTCAAATTTGTGGTCAAGCGTGAGTTGTTCTTAAAAAATTATAAAGTTGGTCAATTTTTTTTTTGACGCGGATCGACTCTGTTTCATGCAAGGATTATTTCATTGTTTGGAAAGAAAAAAATCTGAACAGCAGAAGTTGGTCAAATTTAATGAAAACTAATCTTCATACAGTTGGTTTATTACTTGAGTAAATGTTCGATGTGGCCGCCGTCTTGTCTTATGCAGGTACGAGCACGCTTCAAGACACTTCTAGTTGCATTTAACAGCGACTTATGGTGAATTGTGTTTAAAGTGTTGTAAACAGCATCTTTTAATTCTTGTACGGAGTTGTATCGGGATACATAAATTCGACCCTTAAGGTAACCCCATAAGAAAAAATCTAATGGCGTTAAGTCGGGCGATCGTGGGGGCCACTTTATTGGCCCATATGTACCCATCCAACGGTTTGGAAACTGCTCGTCCAAACATAGTTTACTTGCCCTACTGTTGTGGGCTGGTGCACTATCTTGTTGGTAGATTATCTTACCAAAGTTCCTTAAGCTAATAGTCTCATCCACTAAATCTGCAGCCATGTTCAATATTTCCTGATATTTTTCACTATTTAGCGTTCCTTGGTAAATTTTGATAGCAAAAATTCTGTTATGTAATATCGCACACCAACAATTAAAAGAAAATCGGATTTGGTTGTGGGTTTCTGTAGTTCTTAGCGGATTTATTTTTGACCAGTAATGGTTATTTCTCCTGTTGTACATGCCATTGTTCGAAAAGTTGCATTCATCAGTCCAAATAATAAAATTAGGAAAACATCTATTTCTAATAGTCTGAGCCACATACCAATTACAGAAATGTAACCTGCGGTCTTTATCTCCAGGTAGTAACGCTTGTACAAGTCGACCTTCTATGTAACACTTGTATTTATGAGCCTTCAATATCTTCCTTACAGTTGATTTATGAATACCGATAGTTTCAGCTGCTTCCCGTAACGAAGCTTTTGGGTATGCTTCAAAATATCCCAATACGGCAATAGTTATAAACTCACTATTGACTATTGTCGGCCTTTTACGCTTAGGCTTGAAACAGCCTTCCTGTCTTAGGTTCTTTATTAAACTATCAAATATCTTGCGATTCGGTACTACACGGTCAGGATAGCGTTCTTGATACCACTTAAGTGCATTATCTCTACTGCGATAATTAAGAAAATACGCCTCAATCAAATCAACTTTATGTGAATTAGTTAACGCCATGATGAATAAAATTACAAGCATGAACTGATTGGAAACAAAATCACAGCTGCAGAAATAACTTACGTTCCAAATTTGAATTCTTTTTTTTATAATTTCAAGACTATCGGTTGCCATGATGTTTACGAAGATTAAAAAAAATGTTCTTCTCTTGAATCATCTGGAGCTCTTATCGATTATCAAAATTTAAAAATGGAATAATTTTAAATATTTTTTTACACGCCTAGGCACTTGTAACAATATTAAAAGGCGAATACTGCAACTGTATGAAGATTCAGTTTTCAGTAAATTTGACCAACTTCTGCTGTTCAGATTTTTTTCTTTCCAAACAATGAAATAATCCTTACATGAAACAGAGTCGATCCGCGTCAAAAAAAAAATTGACCAACTTTATAATTTTTTAAGAACAACTCACGCTTGACCACAAATTTGAACGAGCCAAATTTGTTTACATAAAAAAACACCTAATGTCTCCTTAGACACTTTTCCTCTATCTCCTTTAGATTCGGATTTCCCCATACTGTCCCATTTAAAAAAATCACTCTGTATAGGTATATCCTACTAATATAATAATATGCGAAAGTATGTGTGTGTGTATATGTTTGTTACCACGTATCTCCGTGACGACTTAACTGATTGTAATGAAATTTAGAACTTAGATGGCTTAAATCCTGGAATAACACATAGGCTACTTTTATCACGGAAAAATGTACCCTTCCTGAGGGGTAGCATAAAAACTGAAAAAATCGCGGGTAAAACAGCGCGGGTCAGCTCATTTAAAATAAATATCCTTCATTTAAAATAAGTATACATGTTTATTTATAATCACTGTGTGTATTTCTCTATAAACAAGTCGGGGAATCCTTTAGGTCATCAGGGCTACTGTTATTGAGTATTTATTTATTATCATTTGCGTACATAAAAATCAGATGATAAACTGTTGACGTCACCTCATAAAAGTCAGTAATTAAACTATGAAGTTACTGAATGGTTTTCCTTAGAACGTATTGAGGTTTCGAAAATGATACTGCGTCCTAGCTACTCTCAATGAAGAATAGTTATTTTGATCTTTGGTAGTACCGTAGATAGATAGATAGATAGAAAACTCTTTATTGTATACCACAAAAAAAAAATACCTACAGAAAAATTATAATTAAATAGCATTATTTAACACTGAAGTACAATGGGCGGCTTTATCGCTGTGAGCGATTTAGTTACTGGCACAAGTGTGTTCGTATGAGTTAGCTGCCTGACGACGCTTGACTGAACTTGTATGATCAAAGCAAAATATCGCTTACAAAAGCGGCAACGCAATCTATAGAATTTAAACAAACGTGGGTTACCGCAGGGCCAGATACTATTCTGCGTCCAAGCAGTTATGTGCAAGGATCTGTAGCAAATGAAATGACTGAGACTTCGTAATGTCATTGGGGTGAGCGTAGCTCTGGATTTTAAACCTTAGGAAACACTGCAATTTTTAGGGTCAGACGAGAACTTAAACCGTCTCTTCACTAGCTCACTTAAACGAACCAACACAAACAAATATAATAGAGCAACAAAGGAATATAAAGCTAGGATACTTCTAAACTAGGCGCCTAATTAGAGAGATTTTGCAAATTCTCATAATAAATGAAATTATATCTACCATTTGACTTAAGGACAGAAAATAAAGATGTACGTACGTGTGATAAAAAAATAAGCTTTTCTAAATTTTCTGTTAAAATTTTTAATACCCATCTATACCCACTATTATTTTAAAAGTTTGAATGTTTGTACCTCTTTAGCTCGACAACCACTTAACCGATTTAGGTGAAATTTAAAACATAGATAGATAATGAACATAATCTATGAAACATAGATAGATACCGGGAATGGGACATAGGTTACATTTTATCCCGGAAAAAAGTACGGTTCACGAGTCTCACGCCAACGAAATCGCGGGTAAGTTGCGAACAGATATTACCATTACGTTGAGAGACTTTCACAAACAAAGCTACTAATATTATGAAAGGAATTAGCAACATTGCGCAGGCGCGGCGACGGACGCGTCGCAGTGCCGCCAGCATTGACAGCTGTCAATCAGATTCAATATGGCGGCCGAGCCGGTTCCAACGCTATCGGGTTCAGATCTGAATCTAGAGACCACTGGCTGATGTTTTTAGATTGCCAATGACCCATTTTAGTTATGAAAGAGTTGTATTTGTATTGGAATTAGGCTGCTTAGAATTTACCCAAAAAATAACTTAAGAAATGCTCAGGCACCTAACCTACCAAAGTTCCTAACTGGCACTTGGCTTATTGTAAAAGTAGTTACTTACATAATAGGAATCTTAGCAAGAGACTTGAAAAAACCATATTATCATGTTATATCTTTTTAATAAATTTTATTATTTTTTATTAATTTTATTTATTAATTTTATTAGTTTGACGACCGATGTGGCGCAGCGGGCGCAGGTCCGCCTGCGACGCAGAGGTTGCGGGTGCGATTCCCGCCTCGGGACAAATGTTTGTACGACCTACAAATATTTGTTCCGGGTGTTCTGGGTATTACTATATATAATAAAAAAAATATCTATCTATGTATTGGTAATTGTATTAAATATATATCAGTCATCTAATAGTTACCCATAACACAGCTCTGTTTAACAGCAGCTTACCTGGGGCTAGATGATGCTGTGTGGGTTGTCCAGCATTATTTATTTTATTTATTATTTATTTATTATCTGCATTGCCTGTTTTTTCACATTGATTTGCAAATTGCGAGACAAATAAATTATACTCTCAAGTTCTAAGCTCTCAAGTACAAAAAACTTGTTCCATTTTCAAAATAACAATTTTGTTTCAGATGACATTAAATTATCGCCGCTAGTGATGCGCAATCATTCACACTTCGCGTCACATCGACGCGGGACTCTAGTGTTGTGAACTGTCGATATATTTTTCTGTGTCCCATACCGATTGAAACCCATGAACGCCCTCATGCTTACGACTGGAGGCGCGGTGGAAGACCAGCCCTGTGACAGTAATATGGCGTTCTCTTCCTATAAGTGAGTACCTTTTGTAACTAAAAGTTAATCAATAAAATTAATGTCAAAACTTTGCATCCAAATGCCCAAAATCGTGAGAAAATGGTATGGTATGTCCAAGAACTAAATTCTAAAGACATGTGCCATCCACCAATCCACATTGGATCTGTACGATTTTCGTCATTCGATTTTCGAAAGAATAGTTATCTGTTGGCTGTGCAATGAGGCGGACGAAACGCCTGCGCATCTGCTAGGAGAGTGTGGACCACTAAATCAAAAACGTAGCATACATCTGGGTAGGCACATCCTCAGCCCAGATGAGCTAAGAGACATCACCCCCAAGCAAATCCTCCAGTTCTTAGTATCGGCAGGGCTTGGAGGTGAACTGTAAACGCCCCACTTAGGGCGACAAAATAAGTGGCGAACACAATAGGCCTGCATGGCCGCAGTGTTATATTAGCCGCACCAACATAATAAAAAAAAAAAATATATATATCTGTTGGCTTATCAAACCACTAACAAAAATGCAAAAGTTGGATGGATGGATGTACGTTAATCAATCACACCAGGACGGCTGAACGGATCTGGACGAAATTTGACACAAACATAAATTATAGTCTGAAATAGCACATAAGTTAATTTTTACCCGGAAAAATGGTCTGTTCCTGTAAGATAGAATAAAGTTAACTCGCCTTTGACACTCGAATCCAAGCAGCGCTTGATTGCTTCGAGTTTTCATCATCATATAAACAACCAAGAAATAAATAAATAAATAATAATAATACTGAATCAGTTACACAGCACACAGCATCATTCTAGCCTCAAGCTAAGCAGAACTTGTGTTTCGGTACTAAATTAAAAAAATACCAATCAATCACTGGCCTTTAAATCTATTACAGATGATTTACGTGGCGTCAGGTTAAGGAACATCTAAATGTTGAACACTTTTGTTCATGACTAAACACGCCTGTGCTACAAAATAACCAGAACACCCGAAACAAATATTTGCAGATCGTACAAACATTAGTCCCAAGGCTCGGAATCGAACCCGCAACCTCCATCGCAGGCACCCTTGGCCCGCCGCGCCACATCTGTCGTCGAAGAAAAGAATCGCATGGAGGAAGAGTTCTCGCACAGGATAATCGCTTACGAATTCTCGCCGCTCGCGTCCGAGAAACTTTTGTGTAACTGGCGCTTCATTCCCAGGAAATTGGGACATGTTGTTGACAAAAGTTGCAAGTAATACTTTCCTGACGTTTCACTTACAAACTGGCATTTTCACTGTAATTACGACTATTTTGGATTGTTGCCATTCCTTGGGCCAAATCAGCGAGTAATTTTTGGGCACAAAATTCCTGAAGATCAGGAGCCTGTGGTAAGCTTTTTCTGTTATTCAATTGCTTGAGAGCATGACGGCTGCTCGTGTGTATGGTCGTATCATTTTGACAGCTTACACTTAGGTAAGATTTCAATGTATGTTTTGCGTCTATTTTATGATTGATTAGATGGTGATTCAAAATTTGTTTCATATTTACTAGACCCAAATTACATAACTAATTAATTATTATCGTTGTTTTGTGGTCTTTCACATTTGTTTTTATATCTGAAAAATAGGTAATCACTATGCATTAACGTAGAAATTTCATCACCAGCTTCTGAGCCACTCGTCCGACTTTTTGTCGCCTGACATAATGAAATTATCGTCATGAAACACGTAAAAAGTCGTCATAACCATAACTCTGGGAGTCATGACAGCGTCCCGTTGGGACACGATGAAGCCATTTATCCAAAAACCACTCCCGAGTACCTACCCAATCGCATACGGAATTCTGATGCCAAGATTACTTATACTTGGAAATCGAAGCAAGTTTCTGATGCATCATTAACGACATTACTTGAATTAATTACATTTTTTCGCCAGCACAATATGCTAGATGCAAAAACGAAACGCTGGTTTTAGCATCGAATCGATGTTTTGACACGCGTAATCGATATTTCGCATTTTACGCTCAAGGCGAATCTTTATTTGCGGTTTGACAATAAAATTTATTTATTACTCGTCGCATAAAGTTGCGGGGACATCGGCAATCTCGCATCGGAGGTCACGACCATAGAGCCTCGGTGCCCGTAGGCAGCTCGGTGCATCAAAATCATAACCTATAAAACAAATACAGCAATTACGGTACGCAAAAAGCCGTTGACCAATGAATTCGTCAGGCGGTTACAGTCCTCAATCGGGCACCTTTCATTTAAAAAAAGAACCATACGCCATTTCATGTCAATTTTTGAATTATTCATTGTGCGAATGCGCGAGCGCATCGATTGATGCAAACAAAAAGCGCGCGCTGGCTAATCTTCGCCCTTTTTCGCGTCGCTTCGGGCTTCTTCGGGCTCCAGTGTTACCAACCAACGCATTGATTATTCAACTAGTTTTTGCAGTCACGCTGCGCAAAGACATTACAGAGAATGCATTCATTTGATAAATGATATTTTTTTCTCTTAGAATTCCGAAGGCAATGATTTTTTTCGAGTAATTTTTCGTTGTCAATATTAGGAGATTCTTTTGTTATACTGGCAGCTTCATTCACTCGCCCATTCAATCAAAAAGGAAACATAATGCTGCGTCATTTAATCCAAACATTCTCATAACAATGTTCCGAGAACTTGATCGTAGTATTAATTTTATACTTCTCATATTGATTTGACAAGATTAACTACTGAGTTTTTTGTATCGTAGGTACGTAACATTCTAACTAGTTGGCTTATGGTATACGCGTTCGTGATAACATCTGGCGCGAGTAGTTATCTCCTAATGATTGATGGATATTGGAACCTATTTCATCTAAAGTGCTAATTTCTAGTTGGACCAGTAATGCACTATAAATAATTAATCGCATTCTAAATTCGTTATTATTGACCGTCAAGCCAATTACAAGTAGCATTGCGATGCTTTGAGTGCAGAAAAAAATATAGTATTCGAATTTCCAAGCGTTCATCCCCCGCGCCCGCACGTCCGCCGCACTTCGACGCCGCGTCGCGACTGTACGTGATTGGTTTATTAATTAGGCGAATCATCGTCGGGTTCCATTTTTAAAAATAGGCGGGATTCTTTATTTGGGATTTTTCTTTTTAATTTCGGCCGGCGTTGATCGCAATTAAAGGTTGCCAGTATTGCTTTTTGTCATAATCCCCGTTTGGCGACAAAGTTTGTTCTAAATACTGGTTCGATGCTTAATTAATGAGGCAATCCAATAGCCTTCTTAAATTCTAAAGAGCGACTTGCATAATTTATTAGAGACATTATTCCCATAACTGAATAAATAACTGCCATTTTTTGGTATTTATTCCCCTGTATTCCCGATGTCCCCGACTTCTGTCATACTTCTGAACTGTAGCTTTTAAGGTGTTTTATAAACTTGGCTGCATACTTGGTACCCAGGTATTTTACCAAACTAATTATATTTATCGGAGTTAATAACTAGAAAGAATTTGGCACCTGCTACAAGCACTTAGAGCAAAAAATTAAAAATTAAATTTTAAGCATACAAAATGTCTATGTAGGTACCGCTTGACATTATTAGGCACAATACAAAACCAGGTCCAATTTTTTTTTTCTAACACTTACAGCAACCTAAACATTACATACTCTATTGCCTATGAATGACTGACTATACCAACACTACGACAATAATGTAACCTATGCAGTGGTAAATGCAATTTGTGGCATCATTTCGAATGGACAAAATCACCAGAATCGAATATTTAATCACACCGTGACACAATGTCCAAACAAACTTTAAGTGCGCGTTGAAGTCTTTTGTATCGATGAAAACAAGTTTAGTTTTCGAGGACAGAGAGACTCTTGGAGACCAAAGCGATATATCGTGCGTGACACTGTTCGTGGTTCAGCTTATGTCCATAAATGCTCCGAATTTAGTTGTCACCGACATAACTTGAACTACCATATTTGCCACGATTAAAATTATTGGTCACTATCAAGAGTAGAGCCTCAGATTTTTTTTGATTGCTAAATAATTTGATGTTAGACACTGGCGGAGCTGTTAAGCACTCAGTTGCAATCCGATTTCAATTAGCAGCCTGTCACTGTCATTATTCATACAAAATACGTCAGTGTTTGATTGGAACCCAATGAAATTGCTTACAACCGAATTACATAATAGCCCTTCAGCATTCTACCTATTATTATTCCTTACATAGTATAAAATAAAGCGCTTCCCGCCGTCTGTTCTTCTGTATGTATGTGTGTACGCTTGGATTTTTTAAACAACGCAACGGATTTTAGTGCGGTTTTCAACGTTTCATCATTAGCTAACAATTTAATATTGATTGATAAAGTGTTTCGAGAGGTAGGTTTATTCATACAGTTTAACCACCCGTGCGAAGACGAAGCGGACAGCTAATGCGACGACCGATGTGGTGCAGCGGGCGCAAGTCCGCCTGTGACGCGGAGGTTACGGGTTCGATTCCCGCCTCGGGTCAAATGTTTGTACGATCTACAAATATTTGTTCCGCGTGTTCTGGGTATTTTCTATACTTATATAATAAAAAATATTTATCTATTGCTGTATGTATTGTATTAAGTACCTATATATCAGTTATCTAGTACCTACCCTAACACAGCTCCGTTTAACAGCAGCTTACCTTGGGGCTAGATGATGCTGTGTTGATTGTCCAGCATTATTTATTTATTTATTTATAATGCTAAACTTATTATAATAAGTAAATTGGACAAATAACACCAAAATTTTTTATACAATTAATAAAACTGTGATCAGATAAGCTCTAAAGCAAATTCATAGAGAATTTAAATATCGATTCTGAATTCAAAAATCGATCTCGACAGGTCAGTAAAAAACGAAAAAAGTGGTTCGCAGTCCTAAAGTTATGTCTCTGGCCGCTTGAGGAATACCGTTAGGATGCCAAGGGTTTAAAAAGTAAGAAAAAAATATTAAAACTATTCCAATTGCCAGTATTTGGAATTCGTTTTGGTCTGGAGTGTTTTGACTTGGTTTCTGATATGTTTGGCTGGCCGGCAAATAGCCGTAGCAAGATCAGTATCTGTCTTATTCTAACTAGATTTTATTTTCATTTGTATTATTTTTATATTGTAACTGTTAGTCAAAGTTATGATACTAAAACAGGTTCTTTAGTTCAAGAATGATTTTGAAATGAGAAATGCAAACCTTCTGCACATTAATGCATGTAAAGTAAAGTAATATCTAAGTAACTATATCATATCTTTATTTAATCATAATATCACTAGGATCATTTTGAAACGTCATGACATGAAGCCAGTTCCACGTGCCCCAGCCTAGATGAATATGGTAACAAACTCAAACAACATGCTGATTTAAAAATAGGTAACTGAAATTTAAGTGTAATAAAATATAGGTACAATACTTATTTGGTTTATTTTTTTAGTAAACGCCTCTTTCTATTATTATTTATTATATAATAGGTAACAATAATACGTTGAGCTTATCCTATAAGTAGAGTTTCTAAGTACAGCCATATTCAAAATTGTCATTGTGTGATTTACGAAGCAAGTTCGAATCAAGGAGTCTGGTAGTACAACAAAACTTAATATTTTCTACCGGCCGGCGCGGACCAGCAGAACAAATAAACGGACAAAATTACAAACATGTAAAGAAATTGAAAGGTAATGTCGGTTACAGAAGTTAACCATATTCAATATCACGTGTTAAAATATTCTTATAAGGTTCTTAAAAATATCTAAAACATTGCTAAGAGTTTTCACAGCATAGAACTGTTATTTTTTGTTGTTTTTTAAGAGTTTAATATTTAGGTAATATTTTTAACCTTAATTTTCAAGTTTTTATTTTTTAAAGGCTCATTATTATCTTTTAACATTATAGCTTCGAACATATAAACAAACAACAAACAAAACAACCGTTTTGTATTGTTTTTACGAGCTGCATTTTTTGAGACGAATGCTCTGTCTAGATTATTCTTAATGTCTTTGCATTATAGCATCTCTTGTCATTCTCACGTCAATGACGAGGAGCGATCAACACCTGTAACTTAATTATAATATAATAATAATATTATAATGGAGAAAGTTTGTATGTTTGTAAGTATGTTTGTGAGAGCATCACGCCCAAACGACTGAGCGGATCTATATGAAATTTGGCACAGGCATATGTATGATCTGGAATATAATAGGAAAAAAACTTGATTGGATCTATTATTTTAGCATTTTGTGATTTTATAATTACGTTTGTAGATAGTAGGTCAAAAATGTAGGATCATGTACCTAGGTAAGCCGTTGCGCTAATCTAAACTGATCAAAAATTAACCATTCTTAGATAATTATAATTCAAACTAACCATGGTTAGTTTTTGACTTATTTTTATCAGATTAAATTGAAAGAATAGGGAAAAGAGAACATTTTCGAAACGGTGGTGTACATCTTCAGTCTTTGACTGTCCCGGCGCACGATGCTATCGCGAAATTATTTCCAATTTCACCATTTTGCGTCTCGAGCGGCGAGTTTTATTTTTAGAGTTCCTCAGGGCGATGGCAGAACGGATTTCTGGTGATATTCAGTTGTCTACTTAATTCATGCAGCGAATTATGTGCCGCCAAAGCTGAAGGATTTGATTTGATGTTGCTTTTAAATAGGGATGTTGATAAGTCTCGATTTGGTTTTTAAGTCAATTAAGTTATTATTTAATTTTAAAAATAACCCTTACTATAAAGTTAGGCACGAGAAAGCATGGAGGTTGCATTGTTGCTTCTGTGAGTCACATGCACATAATATTGCGTTAGTGAAAAAGTGTAAAATATAATAGTGGGTATTACAATTATGCTAGAAATAATATAACCACAAATAAAAATAATCTCACATGTTAATGAGACAAAAAAATCGGCTTGATAGTACTTTTCGTCTTTTTCATTTTTCCCTTCATAACTACGACATTAAAATTAATGAGACACTTATGCCATATTCGTCCCGCGGAAGTTAGGCCTAGATAAAAAAAAACTGCTTTCGTCCCACATTGTATGCCGTATACGGCCCGTAATAATTATATTTCATATTTATTTCATTTTTAGGTTTTCTTTTTTTATTATTATGTAGATTTGGTGTTTTTTATATTGGGTTTATTTGTTTTAATCTTCTTGTAGCTCGTGTTTTTCTATTTCTATTTTATATTTTATTTTGAAAAATCTTATTTTGTCTTACTTCTCAGATCCACAAGTTTTTTGATTTTTGCACTGAATTTCTTCATACGGAACCCTTTTAACACAGCACGTGTCACTCTTAACCAGTTTAAAGTTTTGTTTCGTCCGATGGTAGTCGGGGACTTGCCATAAATTATAGTTCGGTAGCTCTAAAGGGTTCGCCATTTTTTATTTTGTTTAGTCCATTGAAGAATTTATGTCCCATCTTACTTAGTAGTGGCCAGCGGACCCGTCTGTGTGTCTGTCTGTACGTGTAGGCTAAGGATATGTTTTTGTTTATAATCATTTGACGTATGTGCCTACTGGTTTCTTCTTGGTTCGTTCGTTCGTTCGTATGAGTCAGTGGCCATCTCTGGTGACAGAGTTTCCGCCCGAAGGCCTCTGTGTGTTGCATAGATTTGTTTAATCGAACGAATCCTATACTCAGAGCGGCTTTCATGTATTGACTAACTAATGCAAAAAGTGCCATTTATGTCTTCACCAAATGTTAGATTAGATCTTGGCTGTTCAGAAAGTGATAAAAAAATAGGTAAAATTGTTTTTTAAAAAATATTTGGACGTGGCGTTGACTACTTTTGCAAATCTAGGATCTCAGCAACTGGAGATCTGAGATTTGTCTAATAAGAAATTGCAGTGATGAAATACCACTTCGTTTTGTTTTTGGTATACAGACGCAAAATGCTTTTGTGAAAGCGCGGTCACCCACTGCGGTTGTCGTTGCTACACTTATTTGCTAGGTTCTGGAAACCTTATTATGTATGTTCTTAAGTATAAATCAAGTCTGTAGGAAGGGCGACGTGCGTTGGTTCCTAATATTTACACAATGATAGTTGAAGATAATAATTGTTCAGTGCTGTCTTGACGTCTGTATATTTATCAGATAAACTATGTATTTATTTGAAAAAAATATATATAAATGAGCAATTATGAAAACTTACTTAAAAAAATTATTTATTTTATTATAACACAGACACCATTTTAAATCCGGACACTGGTTACTGGACTGGACTGACTTCTAAATATGCCTACTTAACAAGAAAGGAATTGTTAAGATTAGCAAAAATATCAAAGTTTTGACGAAATTGATTCAGCGCTTTTTGTGAAAATAAGTATGTGAGGGTAAGTAAGTAAGTTCGTATGAGTCAGTGGCCAACTCTGGTGACAGAGTTTTTAGGCCGTCCGAAGGGGGTGTATTCTACACACCCAACTCATCGAAACATTTACATTATAGTCATGATGTCAATTTATGTTTTAAAAGAAATCGATTATTTCTATTTTTTTATTTTTTTTTATTTATTTACCAAATAAAGAATAACAAGTACAGAAAGGTAACAAATAGCACATAAAAAACCACAGAGGTTTATACACATATGCTACTGACATAAGTCAATGTCGATTTTAGTTGGTAACGCAACGGAGTATCGTAGGTAACTACTCTCACTACGTTTCATAATAGATAGGTAGGTATAAAATAACAAAGTAAGGTAGGTATCTATTAAGGTTACATTGCACTTATGTTGCTAATAGGTCTTTTATAATAGTAGGTATAGTTTCAAACATAAACCCTGTTATCAATACACATAAGTCAATTCTGCTCTATCATATATAACTAAACTAACTAAAATTGCAGCCGTCCTTTTCTAATGAATTAAAATACAAAAGACCGCGATAATTTTAGTTACTAAGTTTATAAAATGACAACAACAGAATCGATACCATTATCATACATGTTACACCACTCTGCCTACATTAGTTTTAAGTCTGTTCGCCTTTCGCTCAAATCACGTGGTTGGGCGCTCAGATCGCGATGCTGGGAGATAATCACCAGATTATACAGTAGTCCGTGTCACGATTGATGCGTTTCGATACCGTGCTTACGAGCTTGCACTGAACTTTACGAAAAAAAACACTGCACTTGTAAGGATTTATTATAGAAAGAACATTGTTTTTACTTTTTAACCGACCTCAATGGACCGTAGGGGTCTTTTTGAAGTCGGTAAGTAAGTAAGTTCGTATGAGTCAGTGGCCAACTCTGGTGACAGAGTTTTTATGCCGCCCGAAGGCCTCTGTCATGGCCTAACAACTTTGAAAAAGCAGGGACCGACTGCTTAACGTGCCCTCCGAAGCACGGGAGCTTTTTTAAGTCGGTTAAAAAGTAAAAAGAACAATTCGAATATATCTTTACAAGTGCGAGGTTTTATTTCGTTATCAATTCGTTTGTATGTTGTTTTTTTATACAATTTCTCCGCCAATTATGAAGTAATACGTACACCCGATGGTGGCGGTCTCATACATTTTTGAGAAATCATAAAAAAAAACATATCAAAAGCTACACCTCCCCGATTCGATGATTAGTGGAGACAAACAAACTGCTGTGTTGCTAGTAAATAGCTAGATAAATAAGTAAATAATGCTGGACAATCCACACAGCATCAAATAGCCCCAAACTAAGCAGAGGTAGTGTTATGGATACTAGATGACTGATATATTTAATACAATACAATACATAGATAGATATTTTTTATTATACATAGAATATACCCAGAACACCCCGAACAAATATTTACAGATCGTACAAACATTTGTCCCGAGGCGGGAATCGAACCCGCAACCTACGCGTCGCAGGCGGACCTTCACCCGCCTCGCCACATTCGTCAATGTCGTAGATGCCGCAGTTTTCCGCGAAGCGCGTGTTGTGGCCGGCAAGGTTTGTTTAGTGTGGCAACACAATGCATGTTGCACTGCCGAGTGTAAACCAACAGATAGTCGCTTTCTTGTGAGAATAGCAATTCGTTAGAAAATTATTTAATCTCTGGAAACTAGTTTATTATCCATCGATTTCTTGCGACCGCTACAATATCATCGGTTCATCGGGGTATCATTCACTTAATTATCATGACAGCCTTCTAATGTTCCCAGTGCTGGGACACTGGGCTACTCTCAAGTCAGAGTGATTAGGTATTAATCCACCACGCGGACCTAATACGAGTTGGTAGATGTCTTTCGAATTGTGAGCTCTTGGACATGCCGGTTTCCTCGCGATGTTGTCCTGTACCGTATGAGAGCACTGGCATTGCGTAAATAATTTTTTCGAATAGAAAAATCAATTGGTGCATCGGATTGCACGACCGGAATCGAACTTACGACCTTATGATTGAAAGGCGGGGTCACTACCACTAGACCACCAGTGCTCTTATAATATCCCCAACTGTTTCGAGCAAGCGAGACATGTCTTATTGGCTCAACTGGTAGAGCAACCGCGTATCAAGCGGAAGATTGTGGTTGTGTCGCTTGAGGCGAAAAAACGTTTTTTTGGGATCTTAAACTTTGGTATGATGGTTATTACTATGAAAACAAAAAACAAGACATTCAGTTTTCCAGTTTAGGATTAAAAAACAAAGCTTTCGAGTGATCATCATCCTTTTACACGAACTTTTCACTCACGGCACAGTGAAATCTACTGTAACACGATTTTTTTTTCTATCTCTCAAGATGGCAACGCGAGAGTAGTAGGAGAAAGAAAAAAAAGAAAGAAAATACATTTATTCTGGACACACACACAACAAACAGCGTACAACAATTTATACACTAGATAGGCCGGTTGTGAGAGGTCCAAATTAGTCCGCCCTGAGTTATGTGAGCCAGAAATGGTTCCATTTCAGCTTTAATGCCGCTCCATGTAAATGTAGCGGCGCTGGTTTTCAAATGGAACCGTCTAACCTCATGATCGTGTAAACAGGGTACCTCTTTTAATTCAAACTTCTATAGACTACGGTAACCGCTTACCATCAGGTGCACCGTACGCTTGGTTGCCACTTTAAAAAAACTGATGGAATATTGTACAATCTGAATAAACCCGATATCTTTAACTATTTGACTGTAAGTGGCTCTCGGTCCACTGCATCCGATAACAGATCTCTTATCAGCTGATAGCATTATCAGCTGGCGTGCACCTAATGCAGTTTATGTCTGTACTTATATGATGTACGTCTCTGCACTAAAATGTTAACCTTGCTAGTAAAACAAGAAAAAAAAAGTTTATTTGCTCAGGTGCATTGATCTTCTTCTTCTTCTTAGTTTATGGACTCTGTGGCATATATGCCACAATTTCGCCAGTGTCATGTAGTGAGTTTGATTGTCGCATAGCAACGTAAACAAACAAAATTTGGAAATAAATGGTGGCGTTTCTTTCAAAATTCCCTAGGAAAGCCTTTGACTAAATTACAAACCAACATTACCCTTCTATTTCAATTAGGTACACTTGTGCTAAACAAACTAGTTAGATTGGATAAACTGCCACCAAATTTACACAATAAAACTCAAAATAACACGAGAAAAATAATTAAATTGGGAAGACCCATGTTGTTCTGACAAGATAGCCAAAGACAATCCGCATTACTCTTGAATCTAATGACAATTTGTGTATCTACTCTTGAAAACAAGGTTGAATTTGCTACGTTTGTCAAAAGTACGAAATGTTACAATACTTGTCTAATATCGATCGCGTTCTAAAGGGCCGATTCGTTCAGCGTTCGTGTCAAAATTGAATTTGTCAAACGAATTTTTCGCTTTTCGTCCTCATGATATTAGTATGTAGGTACACACTACAGATTATTCCCATCAGTCACCTAGTACCTTAGAGCACTACAAAATTTCCCTTGCCAGGGTGTTTGATGTTCACAATATTTTCAAACATCCTAAGACAATGCCAATTGTTGACAAAACGAGCCGTCAGCTCGCCGAGATATTAAACTGCTGAATCAAATTCAATTCTTCTCTCGGTTCAATTGATTTTCGCACACGCAAATTTTCAAACGAATTTTCGGTAAAGCTCTTTGCTTTCTGGCAGAAACTCATAATTACAATGAGTCACTTGGTGAAATTTGACGACATTGAATGACAATGAGTCATTGAACAGAAAACGCTCGTGTCATAAGTAGTTGTTCATATGGCTCTATAACTGAGACTAAATCATTATAACAGATCAACGAAATGAGGTCCAGTTCCATTTGGATGGGTGACTGCCAATGGTAATCAATTTCAACTAAACTCTAAAACTACTAATCGTCTTATAATCCAGCCGATATAAATAAACAATATTATTAGTAAACTATTCATAATATTATTTCTCATTCTTAGAACTTTGTTTAAAAGATGTGGAATGTGATATTTCTAATTATCATCACAATCTTTATTTATGTTTACGCGATCACAAAAACAATAGGCTAGTGTTTACTCACAGATTCACAATAACACGGTAAAGTAAGTAAGTTCGTATGAGTCAGTGGCCAACTCTGGTGACAGAGTTTCTAGGCCGCCCGAAGGCCTCTGTCATGGCCTAACAATACACGGTAATTAATAACACGGTGTTGATGAGATACTTCACGTTTTCCTGAAAAACACAACACACAGACATGCACTCTTAAAACTGGAGCGCTCGTGACGTAGCTAGCTAAGTAAGTTACGCACTGTGCCGCTTAGTCACCATTTGGATGGGTGGCCGCTAGTGGCAATTTCAACTGAGCGCTCTCGAGCTTCAGAGGGCACGTTAAGCAGTCGGTTTCGGCTTTTTAAAGGTGTTAGGCAATGACAGAGGCCTTTGGGTTACCTAAAACTCGGTCAGCAGAGTTGGCCACTGACTCAAACGTACTTACTTACTTACTCTCAAACCCTTACACGAAAACACAACCCTTACAACCAAGACACATTACTCCATACTAAGATTTCCTGTGTTATGGGTATCAGAAAATACGAATACCTATTAAATGATAACACACCACCTAAACCCGGTTTGTTCCGGGTGTTCTGGGTATTTTCTATATATAATAAAAAATATCTATCTATGTATTGTATTGTATTAAGTATAAATCAGTCATCTAGTACCCATAATACAGCTCTGTTTAACAGCAGCTTACCTTGGGGCTAGATGATGATGTGTGGATTGTCCAGCATTATTTATTTATTTATTTATTTAAGTTCTGCGTGGCACTGCACTGCATAAAACAACCATACGGCTCACCAGATGACAAGTGGTTACCGTAGCCTAAGGACGCTTGCAAAGGCATCACTCACGCGTTGTTAAATAATTAAGTCTTAGTGAAGCTTTACCATTGCCCTTCGAACCGGAACTAGTACTAATATCTGTTTTGTGCCGGAACAAAGCAATGCGAGCATTGCTTGGGTGGCAGAAAATGTCGTACAGTAAGCACCTACTTGCTCAGACGAACTCTATCACAAAGAGCTCTACTATAATTTCCCATGTATTACTTACAACTTACCATATACCATGCACCGTAAACTTAAGGTTGACGCAAGCGAAAAAGCATCATTACTAGATTGGCATCGGATCGGCTCTTAATCAATCAACCGCCCCGGCGCCGCGCCGCCGCCGTTAGCACGCGATCCTCCAGAAGTAGCCACGCTGATCTGGTGACGCATGACAGAAAACAAGAGTCGAAATAAGATGGTGAAAGACACCGGGAAAATTACTCTGCGATAACGTTAATTAACCGTCTTGATGGACCGATGCCATTCTAGTGCTCGCTAAGGTGAAACTATGCATTGGACGTCTGTTGGCTTATTTGATAACGTTGATGATGACTGACTGACAATTGCACGCACTGCATAAACCATCCGTCCTAAAAACATGGTCCTATAAACTAAAAACACAAACAATTTGGAGAATACATTGCTGTTATAGAGGTGCATTAAGCTATTAATTCCCGAAACTCAACCTACAAGACGTAGCAGAAGTTTTTAATAAAGTCAACGCGGGCCAAGTCGCGGGGATTTCCGCTAGTAGTTCCATAATACTCAACCGCAAGAGTCGAGGCGAGGTAGAGTGGTCTCCAGAGCGATATATCTGCAACCTTTATGAGTATGTAAGATGAAAGAGTCGAGTGAAATCACAGTAACAATGATGTTCCCACACCGTGGCGCCGTTCTTAGAAAGAGCAGTGTCGGTGGAGACTTTCCTTTAAATTCGGAGACTCAGTATCGTCTCGAGTTGCGGCAGAATATAATAAATGTATTGGCATGACGAATATTTCACACAACGCCATTTTAACCCCAAACTAAGCTAAGCTAATGCTAAAAAAAATACATTTTATTTTCACATTTTTACCTGGTGGTAGGACTCTTCAGCAAGAGTCCGTCTTGGTGGGTACCACCGCAGTGTCAAATATTCTACCTCCAAGCAGTAGTGTGCAAGCATTATTGTGTTTAGGTTTGAAGGGCACTGTAGCAAGTGAATTTACTGGCAACTAGGCAAACCAAAAATCATATAGCTTATAAGTTTATATATAAGTTTTTAGATTAATTAAGTTATGATAGTAAGCGTTTTGGTTATACACTGTAAGTTAACTATCACATTAAATAAATAAATTCTAAATTCTAATTCTAAATTCTAATAGCGAAACGTGAAAAACGTCATGACTAAAGATTACAAGTTGAGTAGCGTTTCAATGTAAGTACGCGTGTTAGTGATGTTTCTATTGTAATTATGCAGATTATCTCCAAGTTTACACCGAGTACTCCTTATTATACTTATTTCTAGTGTTAGAAAGACATTTGTTTCTTGATTTTCAAGTTATTATCAATTCAACTTATTCATCTAATGTTTCTAGTCTTAGGAAGACAGCTGTTTCTTTCAAAGTTGCTTATACTCGGTAATGTTTCAGAAAGTAGGCTTCTCAGTTTTCAAGTTATCATCTTTAGCTTACTCATTTTCCAGTATTTATCGGATAGGCGCGACATTACGACAGCTAGGCAACACGACATCGCGATACAGTCTCGTGTTACCTCTTTCCTGCAATCGAATGCTGTGAGGTGATACCCTGGATTTTTAGAATTCCGTGGAAACTGTCAGACGGGTAGCCTTGCGGTTCTGGGAAAAGCGGTAAATGTAATAACGGTCGTTCAGTATTGCTTATGCTTGGCTTAGTATACAAAGCGCCGTAGAGAATCTTCTTATGGTTTCCGGTGAAATTACAGGCATATGAGACTTTAGATTTACGTCTCAGGGTGGCAACGCGCAAGTGATTAGGCGTAACCTACGGTAATCGCTTACCATCAATTGGACCGTACCTACGCTTAGTTGCCACTCAAGCGGTATAAAAAAATGCGATGAGGAAGTTTAAATTTTTTGAGCCCATTATTTCATGCTGCAGTTGCCAACACTTGCATTGGTTCATGTTACTGCACCGATGTGGCTTTGTGTTTTGCGTTGTTAGTTGCAGCCAACCAACGACGTCTCTACGTCGACGTCGTACATGCGTCGTACGTAAGAATGAGGCAAAACCACTCCAAAAATTTGGTTTTATACAAATTAAACGTCCGTTTTAAGTCGGTGACCGCATATTAGGATAGCGGAGTTTTATAGTCGATCGATGTAATCATTACGGTGTCCAATATAGCTGCAGTGGCGCTGCTGGGTCGGGTGGCGTTATGTCGAAGTTGATTTGACACTTTGTCTAGACTGATGAGTGATGGTACTAAGCCGATTCGGCTGGCATACCGAATCGACAGTATACAAAATCTTTAATTTTCATTTTGAGGCGTTTACCATGATTTTTGAGTTTCGGTTTTAAGTATCCCGTTTTTAGTCAAGATAGGGCAAAATTAAATTATCCTAGACGACCAATTAGTTAGAGTTTAGACGATTGATGTATCGCGACGGGCAAAAGTCCGCCTGCGACGCAGGAGGTTGCGGGTCCGATTCTTGCCTTAGGACAAGTCTTTGTACGATATTTAATTATTTGTTCCGGGTGTTCTGGGTGTTTTCTATGTACTTTTCTAGTACAATAAAATAAAATATATATCTATGTATTGTATTGTATTAAATATAGCAATCATGTAGTACCCATAACACAAGCTCTGCTTAGCTTGGGGCTAGCTGATGATGTGTGGATTGTCCAGCATTATTATTTTAATCAGAACTAACATCTAACATCAACCTATTCTTGTTCACAGTATCATGGATTCAGGAGGTCCAGGCATCGAGTCACCCCCCACCTACCACCGGACCTACGAGCAATACGTCCAAGGGGGGGTGGAGAATAGTGACTCCCCCCAGGATCAGACCAGCCACGAGCTAGTGGCTGGTCTGGTCTGGTCCACACACCCCTACCCAGGGTTGGACTACAGAACCCAGTACGAATACCATAGACACTATGAGTCTACAGGTGTAAGGGATTACTCACCGCAGCAGTACGGCCGAGCGCCGTTTACTACGAAAGTGGGACAGGCCAAAGCGCTGAAGGAAACCAGAATACGAAGGCCCATGAACGCGTTTATGGTGTGGGCAAAGGTGGAGCGGAAGAAGCTGGCTGATGAGAACCCGGATCTTCATAATGCTGATCTGAGTAAAATGCTAGGTAAGTTTCTATAATACTTTGTTAGATTATGGCGTTTTACAGGAGTATTTTAACATGTTTTGCCAGGAGGTGGTTTTTGGATTTCAGTTAAAACGTAGGTTAGGTTAGCTCGTCGACGCTTGCCTTTTTTTATTTCAAACGTTATATAGCTGAGTTAAAGTTGATATTAGAATGGATTTTGCATATTGCATGACGGCCGCGCGGTATTTTACACAAATCAACAAGGTTTTCATTTGCATTTGGTGAAAGCTCATAGCAATCTAAAGTGAGCTTTCTGTGACGATGTTATAACTATTTAATAGAAATTTCCTCTAAGCTATTAGTTTGGTTCTAATATTTCGATGGTCGAACCTTTAGGTACAACCGTAGTACTAATATATGTTCTGTGGTACAACTAAATATATTTATGAATCCAATCTAAAAAACTTCACTAAAAAAGCTTAGCCGACGGATGAGTCAGCGTAAATGAGCAATTTCTCGGCACTTATTTTGAAAGTCAAATTTTAAATTTTCTAATATTTATGCATGCTTTTAAAACCGTTAAGTAGAAATTTAACTATCTATTGCCTTGCAAAAACATATAATTACATACTTTGATGGTAAATACTAATAATATACCTACTTGAAATACATTTAAATCATTTAAAATTAAGATTGACACAGTTGACTCTTGAATAAAATAGGAAAACTAATGTTAGATGATTTAAGTATTAAATTAACCTTATTTTTATTTTATTATGTCACCGCAAATACTTATGTTAGTAGGTATTATTTATTTTACCCGTGGTTTATTTAAGCGACATGTTAAAAACATGGGTTTCCCAAGGTAGGTACCAATTTAGATTTAGTTAGACCTTGTTATCGTAGTGCATAAGAGCGATATGTAAACCATTATCAAAGCCATTATTTGAAAATGTTCATTCCTAAATAAAGGTAATCGCAGGGTAACGCCTGAAGGTTTAAGGCTAGAGTGAACAGGTTCTTTCTAGGCAAGCGTGCTCCATCATCGACCACACCATCACTTACCATCAGGTGAGGTGGTGGTCAAACGCTTGACTATAATCAATAAAAAAAAAAAAAAAAAAAACTATCAAATAAAGGTAATCGTCCATCAATGCGGAGCGGAGCCGATCTATTTTTGAAGTGGGGCGTACAGTTTGGTTGGTTTTTTACTTACTGTATGTTTGCTCAAACAGCAATGTTACCAGTCGTGCCAAGCTTTCCTTAAATAATAATAAGTAGTAGAGTTCTTTGTGATAGAGCTCGTCCGGGAAAGGACTACCACCATACCTATTTCTGCCGCCAAGCAGCAATGCTCGCATTGCTGTGTTCCGGTTCGAAGGGTATGGTTTCCGGTGAAATTACAGGCACTTGAGACTTTCCATCTAACGTCTCAGGGTGGTAACACGCAAGTGATATCTATGCTGTTGCATGCGTACATAGGCTACGGTAACCGCTGACCATCAAGTGGGCCGTACGCTTTGTTGCCACTTTAGTAGTAAAAAAATAAAAAAGCGAAATGCCAGTGCGCAAAATACAGCGAAAGAAAATGTCGAGAGGAAACTGGCATATCCAAAACTAATAGTTCGTAAACTAAAAGACGATCCACCAATCCACATTGGGTTCCCAAGGTAGATTAAGAATTTTACCTGGTGTTAGGACTCTTCAGCAAGAGTTCGTCTTGGTGGGTATCACCGCAGTGCCAGATATTCTACCTCCAGTAGTAGTGTGCAAGCAATAATGTGTTTAGGTTTGAAGGGCACTGTAGCAAGTGAAATTACTAGGCGAAAGTGACCTTATGACTACGTCTCGGGGTGATGACCGCAGTGCAGTGCCACGCAAAACTTTGAAACTAAAATTTTTGCGTGACACTGCATTCTGTTTTGGTCAGGCGTGGCGCTTAACATCAAGCGAACGACTTGACCATATCGTCATTTGCTAAAATAAACAACAACACTCTCGCCCAAGAGTAGGCCAGTATCAATGGGAACATTTAGAAGACTTGACATTGACTTTGACTTTACTGTCATGATGATTGTAAATTATAAATGACTAGCAGTGCGTCTCAGCTTCGCGCGGGTGCAATGAAACCGCAGCCGTGCGAAGCTGGGGCGGGTCGCTAGTATAAAATATAGCCTATGTTACTCAGGGATGATATAGCATTCTAATAGTGAAATATTTTTTGAGATCGGACCAGTAGTTTTTGAGTTTATTCGTAACACACAAAAATACAAAAATACAAATCTTTTCTCTCTATAATATTATTAGTATAGACTACGCACAGTCAGACCATTTTTGGGTAGGTCGGTATATTTCGTTCCCTGTTCTCCTAAAACCGACGCATTTATAATGGTGACCTTACTTTCTCTGAGATAAGACAATTGCTATGAACTGTAGTAAGGTACAGTCTACGCAGTGTAATAAAATTGTACAGTCACGAACAAAATAAGTAGGTACTACTTAATTACTTTTTTTTTAACATTGTAAAAAATGTTGTTAATTTTATTGAACAGATACACCAATCATTTTCAAGGTACATTTTGTTATGCAATAAAATTAGTTTTATTGAAATAATAATTTTACTATAGAATACATTTATGTTCCGTTTAATTGATAAGGCAATTCTTTAAAAATGTATCTTTTGCAATCAATTATAGTATTACGCTTAAAAATCTTTTAAACTACGCAACGGATTTTAATGCGGTTTCCTTTAATACATAGAGTGTTTCAAGAAAAAGGTTATACGTATAGTTTAAGTTATAATTAGTTTAAGTCCATTATCATCGTATTCAGCATCCAATTTCCCAGTAACGTCATCTTTGTAAATAACAAGTGATACGCCGAGTACTAACCATAAACAATAATAAATCATTATAATTATTATTATTATGTTATGTCCTCTAATTCATGGTTATTTACTACGTCATAAAACGTAAGCAGTTAACTGTTGTAGAAATAAAATCATTTTAATTGTCAAAAGTAAGTAAGGTTTCATGAGTCAGTGTCTAACCCTGGCTCTACTCTTGAAAA